>CM046813.1:21617046-22817046 GCA_025617385.1 Murraya koenigii | reverse complement strand
TTCTTTCAAGTAATTTATCAGTATCCAAATATGAACAGAAGTACCTCCCAACAACATATTCTAGACCACACCATGACCAGGACCATGTGAAACAAGTGCCATACAAGTCACACAGACAAAAATTACCTCATGCTGCAGTTTCTCCTGGTAAAACCCAGCAGTTAGAATTGCATTCGTTGCGAGCACCCCAATTCGCAAAGGACTCCCAACTTCCAGTGGCTTCATATTGGCTTCCTTGAGATCCTTGGCCACACAGTCACTCACATGCAGGAAAGGAACAGAACAGCCCTTACAAACCTCATCATGCCAAATATGAGAAAGATGGCATGGCATCACTATGCAGCGAGCTCCTGCTTTCTCAAGAAAAATCCTTTTTCTTCGCAGATTCTCCACAATTAGAGTGTCATCCAACTGAACACCCCCACTTTTACCGCTGAGAGAAGGAAAGGAACTCCTCTCATGTGACAATAGTTCCTTATTTAACAAAGGATCAGAACAAAGCAAGAAGGGAAGATCATTTTCTTCCCCACTCAGTTGAACTAATTTTCCTAGAAGATTCAAAGTAGAATCAACTGATGCACCTCCAACAATACCAACTGTATTTGCTTGATTAAGCAGTGAATCACTGCAGAATGGAGCTGCTTTTGAACCAAAACTCTTCTTCTTTTCTTGAAATTTCCCACTTTCATCTTTCTGTAAGAGAACTGAAGATGGGGGCATAGCCAGCACTGGATTCAAATTCAAATTTATTTTATATAGACGTCTATAACTACTTACAAAACCCATTGTACATGATGGGTGATTTAGTGTATTGACAGATACTGTCAAGCTTCTATCAAACATCTCTTGCAGCAAAAACCAACCAATTTAAGCGAACAAAACTGCATGAATATATAAACTTCACTACCCATGAACCATACTCTGCCTTTAACTTCACATATCAGCTTCTTTGAACCAAAACACCCCTCTTAAGAACTAATGAATCATCATTGTAAATTCAAGCAAGTCATTGAAACGCACTCTTCAAACCCCACTTTCAAAACTAACAATATATTCAAACTTTAATACTCATCACTCTTCAAAACTGAAACTTTGATCTGAGTTTCAAACCAAAAACTCCTAAAAGTTTGTCCAAATAATCTCCCAAAAGAGACAACCTGCTGGGCTAACAATTTCTAGCATTTCAGACCCAAAAGCAAAACCCAATTCTAGACTATAAATCTGTCTCTATCAACTCTTTCAAGAATTCAAGCAACAACCAAAAAGAACCCAACTTGCATACCAAAACTTCCAAGTTCCATGTTTTTTTTTTTCTTCCTTTTTTTTTTTTGGGTATGGACCCATTACTAATTAGTGGACAGGCAGTCAAGTTGGGGGAGGAATCTTTGCACCTTGAGAGCAAAATCATGCGCAAGTTCTAAACTACCTTTTGCTAAAACACAGAAAATAAGTAAAGAACACATGTTTATGTCTTTTTCCGTTACCTTTTGTGGAATATGCAACTTGGGGAAGGAGGGGCCCCCTCATCTGCTTCAACTTTGTGCATCTTGCTGAAATTATTTTCACTTTAACCATTCAAAGTTTCAAACATTCTTTTATCTTTTAACAAATAAAATCTGTAAGACAAATGAATTCAAGTTTCATTAAAAAAAAGAAAAAGAAAGGAAAAAGATTCTCTAACTTGTTTGTATCTGTTACTTTCATTATGATTGGACGTAATATATAACATGAAAAAAATAAAAGATTGAAAAAAGTAATACGCATCAAGTTTTCAAGTTTAATGAGCCCATACCGATAAATGGGAAATTTATAAAAATAGCTTTTTTCGTTTTTTATTTTTCGTTAATAACTTTTTTATATTTTTTTTATTATAAATAGTCAATCAAAACTTACATTTTCTTAATTACCCTCCATATTTAAATTTTATTACATAACTATAAATTTAAAACTTCAAACTTCGCTCTCACATGTACTGCAGTACCAACCCGCTTCCTCACCGTTCTTGCAAACTAAACACCGCTTTTGCAAACTAAACACCGTTTTGAAGATCAGAGCTTCTTCTGTGTAAGGTAATATAATTATATTAAATATTTATATAAGTGTTATGAATTTATGCTGCATCGTTTATGTAGCTAGGGTTTATATTTTGAGATTGTTCGACGAGTTGATGGCAGAGGCAGTGCCTGTCTCACCAAACCCGGTGAGACGGGCAGACTTATCTCACTAGGCTAGTGAGACAGGCACCTGTCTCACTCAGGTTGGTGAGACGGCTGTCTCACACTGGGTTGGTGAGACGACTGTCTCACTGGATTGGTGAGACAGGCGACTGTCTCACTGAGCTTGGTGAGACAGCGACTGTCTCACCTGGATTGGTGAGATGGGCGACTGTCTCACCAAGCTTGGTGCGACAGGCTTCCTGTCGCACCAAGTCTGGTGCGACAGGCTGCTGTCTCACTTTTAATATATTTTATTTTTTATTTTTTAGTAATTATATTTTTAACAGTATAATAACATTATTAAATTAAAATTATATAATTTACAAATTAAAAAAAAAAATTCTTTCGTAAAATTTCAGAAAATATTACAGGTGCGACAGGCACCCTGTCGCACAAAAAATAAGCTACAAGTACACCGTCGCACCAAATTTGGTGCGACGGGCATCAAGCCGTCGCACCAGACTTGGTGCGGCAGCTTCTCGGTGCGACGGTCGGTGCCGTCGCACTGAAACGCATGATGGCGGCAGACCATCGCACCAAATCTGCTGCGATGGTCGGCCATCGCACCGTTCTGGTGCCATGGCAACCATCCGCTGCGGTCTCTGCAAGATCTGCGCCGATAGTCGCTGCGACTGTCCGAGTTTCTTTAAAAAGAAAAAAAATTACAGAAAAATTACCTCGGTGTCTCCGGTGTCTGTTTCTGATCGTCTTCTCAGAAGTGTAACTGTTGCGGAAATTTTGACGAAGGGTATCTTGGTCTGAAAAATTGGAGATTGGCTAATTGTGATATGAAAAATATAGAAAGGTTATTAATGAAAAATAGAAAACGAGAAAGGTTATTTGTGTAAATTTCCCCATATAAATACCAAAAAATAGTCTAATTCATAACTCGTTTTGGTAAAAGGCTGTAGAAGATCATAATAATGATGCTATGAGGTCATATGCTCATACTGATGCCGAATGTTTTGTCAGCTTGTCCCAATTCCACATGTAAATGCAATGTGCACATTACATTGTCTTGCCTAATTAATACCTACCACTTGATTCTGAACCACGAAATCATTCTGTGAAGTATCTCACATTTCACAATTCACACATTCTTAGCCCTTACCCTGCATAGCCCCCGTATCCCACGTTAAAATCATGGGAAATTGACTGACAAATTATTGAGATTACGTACTCTTTAAAGTATATTGATTTTTTTATTAATAAAATATTTTAAGTATTTACTCAGATATTTTGAATTGCATTAATATTTTGAATAAAGTCCATTTAATCATATTATATGTATTTATGCTATCACCATGTGGATTCACAGAAGACATAAATACAAGTTATCTTATGATTAAATAAATTAAGTTTGCAGTTGATAAATAAAATTGGACACTTTATTTAGGTATAGACTGTAATAAATTCATTGAGTGATTTATCTTAATCATGTATGAATTTATTGATGTAGTATGTCTACATTGAACTAGATCACATATGAGATTTAATTAACCTAGTAATAACTGTCAAACTTATTAAATCTCATAGGCATTTATTTACTGTAATCTTAATCTTGAGTTAGTTATGATTTCATGATTGTAGTTGTTATTTCATTTGAGTTACCAATGAGCATGACATACACATGTAGTCTAGATTACCTGGTATCTTGGTGGAAGCAATTACTGAATATTGAAATTATAGATTAACAATATAGAATTTATACGACACATCTCTTGATGGGTTTCGATCTTGATCATAGAATTCTCCGGCCAGAGTGTCTCAACATAAATAAGTATGTTAAAATGATCATTAGAGAAAACCAGTAAGTATCAAGGAACAAGATGTAATTAAATTGATTGGACAGTTGAGATATCAATTTAAATTAACGATGTGGTACAAAGGATTGTGCAGTAAAGAAATCAATGTGGCTTGGGCGAATTATATTCAAGCATACAATTATGGAGGTCAGTTCCAATCTTATAGTGGAGTAGAATTGGAATTAAATAATTATATTTATTTAATTACAAATTTAATTATTGTAGCCACTATTGTATATTCTCAAATGATTCTCGGGTTAGCTCATTTAATTGACAACACCATCACTGGACCCAAAAGCAAGAAAAACTAACATATTAGATGAATATTATAATTATAATATTTGTTAAGGCCTAGTATGTTATATTCAAGTGTAAATGGGGGATTCTAATATTTTACAAGGTGGTCTCCTAATTAGTTACACATTCCTTTCACTTTTAGGTAAATGGAGAGATAGTTAAAGGAGGAATTCTATTTTAAATAGAAATCCTAATCCTAAGGGTTTTTCATAAGATATTATAAAAGGGACAATATTCTCTTATTTGAGGAAGAGGAGAAGAACCCTATAGTTTTTAAGAAAAATAAAGAAGACATCTAAGAGGTACTAGTTATAATTTGGGAGTGGTGAAACAGACGCTCACACGTCCAGTGTTGATCAACTTGAGTCATAGCCTGGAAGACCGTTTGGAGGCGGATCTACAATTCTCAATTGTTCATCTTCTCAAAATATCAAGGTATGAATTTCTAAATTACTTAATTTCTTATATGTTGTACGAGATCGGTCCTAAAAAGATTTTAATTGAAAAATTGAAAAACCTAATTTTATTCCCTTCACAAACGTGATAACATAATCTAAACTTTAGCGGCGGGAAGGAACATGGGATGTTCCAAAATGAACAGTAATCTTCTCATCTCTGTTTTTTAAAGTTTTCCTACATCCCCCAATTGTATTTCGCCGAGAAGAGAGAGAATTTGCACCAGATATGAACTCAATAGTAGTTAAAATCCATGATATAACTCAATAGTTTCCATGTCAAAAATACAAGTACAAAAACTTTTAAAAACATTAATGGCATTAAGAAAATTGGAAAAAAAAAAAAAAAGTAGTTCTCTGGATATCTTGAAATCTAGACCCATCTTCATAATGAACAATCAATTAAAAAAATTCAGACTTCTCTCGACTATTAAACAAGCCTACAGGGCTAGAATTTGAGGAATCTGGAAAATGTTTCGAAAACATTCTTAACGCCAAACTCAACTACCAAAAATCAACATAAAAAATTCTCATCTAAAATGATATTATAGCCTATACAACATATACATATTAGTATATTTCATTATCTTTTACCTTAAATCTACTAAATCAAATGCAATCAACACTTTTATCGTAATAAGTAAACACAACAGAAACCTGAACTAAGATTATTAATCTCATTGAAGAAAGACAACATAGCCTGTTAAAACTTCGAAGGATCTGACCAAAATGCCCGAGCCTGTAGCCTGGGAAAGGAGACTGACTTTTTCTCAGAAGTGGGTTTCATGAACCTCCCAGCCCACCTTATTGATCCCAAGTTTGTTACCTGTTAGTGGTGCATTTATCAGATTATTTTTCAGTATACGCACCGTTTCAGAGACTGAAAAATTGGAAGGAAATTCAATGTTTTCTCTCTCCTCTACCGCAAATTCAACGTTTTGATGCGGGCACAGTCAAGCCATTTGGCATCTGAAAACATAATATTTTTAATACGTTCATCGTTATCAGCTGCTTCCATGTTTACAAACATAATTCTTTCCACAGTATACTTGAAGTTGATCTTTTAGCAACATCATGGGTAACGTCATCTCAAGCTTCTTATCATCACCTGAATCATTTCGTTCCATTTTATCTTACGTTGGTGGAGAAGCTAAATACATATGGGCTCTCCAAGCCAATCTTGACGCCTTGCAGACTGAACTCGACAAATTGATTCAAACAAAAGACGATCTGCTGAACAAGGTTGAGTTTGTTGAACAACAACAACCTCGAACCGAACGGACGAACCAGGTCAAAGGCTGGCTTCAGAGGGTGCAAGAAACGGTAACCAAAGCTGTTGACCTGCAAAATGTGAGAGATCAAGAACTCGATAGACTCTGTCTTGGAGGCTTCTGTTCCAAAGACTTGCCTTCAAGCTACTACTTCAGTAAAAAAGTGGTCTCACTGAGCAAGTGATCCTTTTGAAGAATGAACGAGGGGACTTCAAAGAAGTAGCTGAGATGGTACCAGAAGATGCAGCGGTTGAATTAGCTGTTGAGCGAACAGTTGTTGGTCAAGAATCAATGCTTGATCAAGTTTGGAAATGTATCACTGATAAAGAAAAGAACAGGGGAATTATTGGCTTGTATGGTACAGGGGGAGTCGGCAAAACTACCCTTTTAAAACAGGTCAATAACAAATTCTGCAGTGAGCAGCGGCAGCATCATTTTGATGTTGTTATCTGAGGGGTTGTGTCTAGAGAGCCAAAAATTGACAAGATTCAAGATGCTATTGGGAAGAGGATAGGTTTATCAGCAGAGTAGTGGAGGGATAAAAGCCTTGAAGAAAAGGCGTTGGATATCTCCAACATTTTAAGCATAAAGAAATTTGTGTTGTTATTGGATGATATATGGCAGCCCATTGATTTAACAGAATTGGGTATCCCTCTTCAAAGACTGAATGTTTCATCCAAGGTGGTCTTCACAACTCGCTCTCTTGATGTTTGCGGTTCAATGGAAGTTGATGAAAAGATTGAGGTCAAATGTTTGGTTCATGATGAATCCTGGAGGTTATTTCAAGAGAAAGTCGGTGGAGCTACTCTAAGATGTCATTATGATATTCCTGAGCTAGCTCAAACCTTGGCGAAAGAGTGTTGTGGTCTGCCACTAGCACTGAAAACAATTGGTCGAGCCATGGCCTACAAAAAGAAACCTAATGAATGGAAGTATGCAATTAAGGTCTTAAGTGTTGTGCGGAAGCGCAGGTTGAGCAAATTACTAATTGATGGCAACTGTGACTTCTAGAGAAACTTAAATGTGGTGTAAACAATTTCAAAGAAAATTGACACAATAATTTACGTGGTTCGCGTAAAGCTTACATCCACGAGCAAAGGCGGAAGATAATTTTACTAACGAATGAGAATTTACAAATTGAGAAAAACTCACAAAACCCAATACCTCAATACACCGAATGAATTCTCCTAGCACTCAAGTGGAAGCTCTCTCGACTCTCTCAATTGTTTCACTGCAGTTGCTTTCGATTGCAGGTGAAACAATTGAAGAGTTGAGAACTCCACAGTGCTAGGAGAATCATTGAGTGATCAGTGAGTTTGTGAGTTTCTCAATTGTAAATCTCATTGTTAGTAAAGTATCTTTCAATCTTGCCCGTGAATGTAAGCTTTGCGTCAAACCACGTAAGTGTGTGTCAATTCTTTGAAGTGTTTACACCGCATTAAGTTCTCTAAAAGTCACGATTACCATCGATGTAATTTGCTCAACTCATGCTCCACTAACAATAATGTCGAGTAGAAGGTTCATACTTGGGGTATACGATACTATTCATAGATACGATACTAGATACGATCATTTGTACTTGGAGAACAGTCTATTGTAAGTAGTGTGTATTTTTGCATGTCTAGGAAAGTTCTGTCAACAAGACGATAAGAGTTTAAGGAGTTTGGGTTTCAAGTGGGACCATTGTGACCCCTCCATTCTCTTGGAAACGTTTCTGGTGCATTTATTCACGCGAAATAAACATCATAGAAACTGTTTTTCAAGTGTGAATAGTTGTTGAAGGCACTGATTATTTGAGGTTGAGAAAGATGGTAGAAGCGTCTTCATCAGCAAGAACTACTATGACTAATGCAAAGTTTGAAGTGGAGAAATTTGATGGTACCAATAATTTTGGTATGTGCCAATGCGAGGTGTTGGATGTCTTATATCAGCAAGAGCTGGATCTCGCTCTAGAAGAAAAGCCTGAAAAGATGGATGACAAGGAGTGGACAAAAATCAATCGACATGCATGTGGTACTATTCGCCTATGTTTGGCTAAAGATCAGAAGTACTCTGTCATGAGGGAGATATTAGCTAGAATTTGTGGAAGACGTTGGAAGAAAAATATATGAAGAAAAGCCTTGAAAACAGGCTTTATATGAAAAAGAAACTCTATCGATTCACGTATGCACCTGGTATGTCGATGAATTCTTGAAGGTAGTAGCTGGTGTACTGACGATAATGAAAGGAACAAGAAGAAATAACTTGTACTATTTTCAAGGGAGTACAATTATTGGATCATCATCAACAGTTTCGAGAAAGGATGCAGATTCAGAGGCAACCAAGTTGTGGCATATGTGTTTGGGACATGCCGGTGAAAAAGCTTTACAGACTTTGGTTAAGCAAGGCTTATTGAAAGGTGCAAATTCTTACAAATTGGAATTTTTTGAACATTGTATTCTAAGCAAGCAAACAAGAGTAAAGTTTGGTTCAGCAATTCACAATACAAAAGGGATTCTAGACTATATTCACAGTGACGTGTGGGGTCCTACTAGAGTAGCTTCTTTGGGAGGTATGCACTATTTTGTTACTTTTGTTGATGATTATTCAAGAAAAGTATGGGTGTACTTGATGAAGAACAAAAATGAAGTTTTGAGTATATTTCTTGAAAGAAGATGGTCGAGACTCAGACTGGTCGAAAGGTTAAAAGACTTTGCTTAGATAATGGTGGTGAGTACAAGAATGATCCATTTTTACAAGTATGTTGAGATGAGGGCATTGTGCGACACTTCACTGTTCGAAGTACACCACAACAGAATGAGTGGCAGAACGCATGAACCGAACTATACTGGAGAAAGATCGGTGTATGTTGTCCAATGCTGGATTGGGCAAGGAATTTTGGGCTGAGGCTGTTGTATATGCATGCCATCTGATTAATTGTTTGCCATTAGCTGCAATTGAGGGCAAAACACCTATGGAAATGTGGACTGGTAAACCTACTACTGATTATGATACTTTACATGTCTTTGGCTCCACTACTTATTATCATGTAAAGGAATCTAATTTAGACCTAAGAGCAAAGAAAACATTGTTCATGAGTATAACTAGTGGAGTAAAAGGATACCTTTTATGGTGTCAAGATACGAAAAAGATCATTTTCAGTAGAGATGTGGCTTTTGATGAATTAGTCATGTTAAAACAAAAGGATTCACAAAAGGATGGCAACACCAGTAGTACTCCGTGGTAGGTGGAGCTTGAAAAGGTTAAAGATGATCCAGCTAGTGTTGAAGAGGTAGATGATTATCAATCAACCGAAGATGAAGAAGAGGTTCTAACTCACGAACCTTTAGAACAATAAGATTAAATTGCATATAGAAGGCCACGAAGAGAGATTCGTAGACCTGCTCGCTTTGTTGATATGGTGGCCTATGCACTTCCAATTGTAGATGGTTATGTTCTTTCCACTTACAGAGAAGCAGTAAGTAGCCTTGAAAATGTACAGTGGAAGCAAGCAATGGATGAAGAAATGCAGTCTCTTCAAAAAAATGGAACTTGGGAGTTAGTTACACTGCCTAAAGACAAAAAGGCAATTGGGTACAAAAGGGTATAGGCAAAAAAGGACGGATTTCCTCGTAAGGATAAAATTCAATACAAGGCTAGATTGGTATCGAGGGGTTACGCTCAGAAAGAATGAATAGACTACGATGAGGTATTTTCTCCAGTTGTGAAACATTCATCTATTCGGATTTTGCTAGCCATTGTTGCGCAATGATCTTGAGCTAGTTCAACTTGATGTGAAAACTATGTTCTTGCATGGTGATTTGGAAGAGGAAATGTACATGACTCAGCCAGATAGATTTAGAGTTGCTGGAAAAGAAAATTGGGTTTACAAACTGACAAAGTCGCTTTATGGATTGAAACAATCTCCAAGGCAATGGTACAAACGATTTGATTGGTTTATGAAAGGGCAAAGGTACACAAGAAATAAATTTGATCATTGTGTGTATTTTCACAAGCTACAAGAAGGATCTTTCATATATTTACTCTTGTATGTCGATGATATGCTAATAGCATCTAAGAATAAAGATGAGATTGAGAAGTTGAAAACTCAACTCAATCAAGAATTTGAGATGAAAGATCTAAGTGAAGCTAAGAAGATTCTTGGCATGGAGATATATAGAGATAGAGCTCGTGATAAAGTCAGCTTGTCTCAGAAGCAATATTTGAAGAAGGTATTACAACAATTTGGCATGAATGATCAGACAAAACCTGTAAGTACCCTATTGGCTTCTCATTTCAAGCTTTCTGCACAACTATCTCCTTCAACGGATGAGGAACAAGAATACATGTTGCAAGTTTCGTATTCCAATACAATTGGTAGCTTGATGTATGCAATGGTGTGTACAAGGCCTGACATTTCACAAGCAGTTAGTATGGTGAGCGAGATATATGCATAATCTCGGTAAAGGACATTGGCAAGTCTGTAAAATGGATTCTACGGTACATTCGAAAACCGTTGATGTTGGTTTCATTGTTTGAGCGAAATGACACACTTGGTTAAGGTGTGATTGGGTACGTTGATTACGATTATGCTTGGTGATATAGACAAGCGACGACCAACCACCGGATATGTATTTACTCTTGCTAGAGGGCCAATTAGTTGGAAGTCTACACTACGATCTACGATTGCACTATCAACCACAGAGGCCGAGTATATGGCAATTACGGAGGCTATTAAAGAGGCTGTTTGGTTACAAGGCTTGCTTGGAAACTTGGGATTGATCCAGGAGCATGTTAACTTGTATTGTGACAGTCAAAGTGCTATTCACTTAGCAAAGAATCAAGTTTATCATGCACGTACAAAGCATATTGACGTGCAATTTCACTTTGTGTTGGAAATTATTGATGAGAGGAAGATTCTTCTTCAGAAAATCAGGACTGCAGAGAATCCCGCAGATATGTTGACCAAGGTGGTGACAACGATCAAGTTTGAGCATTGTCTAAACTTGATCAATATCTTGAAAGTTTAAAATAGTGAGAAAGGTAGAGATTGGAGGATCATTTTATAAACTTGATCAGTAATATTTTGAACTACGGTTGGCTTAATCACAAATTTTGGGTACGTAGGCAGTCATAAAGATGCAGCCACTTTGGGAATGATGGTTCGTTGGTAGTCGGCTCAGATTTGGATAAATCTTCACCGAGGTGGAGAATTGTTGAAAAATTCAAATCAAAGCACATGTTCAAAGTTTGGCCAAAATTGTTCAAAGTCATATTGTTCAAAGTTTGGCTAAAAATTAGGTATCACCAAACAAAAATTAGGAAATAGTACTACCATGCATTCCTATAAATAGCTATTGCTCTTCATTTGTTAAGGCATCCCATAATTGAGAGCAATTGCAAGTGAAGCAATTGAGAGAGTTGAGAGAGCTTCCACTTGAGTGCTAGGAGAATTCATTTTGGTGTATTGGGGTATTGGGTTTTTGTGAGTTTTTCCCAATTTGTAAATTCTCATTTGTTAGTAAAATTATCTTCTAGTCTTTTCCTGTGGATGTAGGCTTTACGCCGAACCACGTAAATTATTGTGTCAATTTTCTTTTAAATTGTTTACACCACATTTAAGTTTATCTAGAAGTCACAATTACCATCAATTGGTAATCTGCTAAACCTGTGCTTCCGCACAACATTAAGCACATCACCTGAAAAATTTTCTGGTACGGAAGTAAATGTGTTTGCACGTTTAAAGTTTAGTTACGATAGCCTGCCTAACTGCATGACTAGATCATGTTCTTGTGTTGTAGTTTATTTCTTGAATATTATGAGGTTTATAAAGGGGAGTTAATTGATTATTGGATTAGTGAGGGATTTGTAGTTGATTTTGATGAAGGATCCACCATTATAAGTGATCTTCTTCGTGCATGCTTACTGGAAGAGGTAAATGATAATAACGTCAAAATGCACGATGTGATTCGTGATATGGCATTGTGGATAGCATGTAAAATAGAAAAGGAGGAGAACTTTTTGGTTCATGCAGGAGTTTTATTAACTGAAGCACCAAAGATTGAAGACTGGGAAGGGGTTAAAAGAATATCATTGATGAAAAATAATATTACGAGTCTATCAGCACTTATCTCCAAGCTTTGCTTCTTTACAGAAATAGAATTAGTATGATCACTGATGGCTTCTTTCAATTTATGCCTTCTCTTAAAGTGTTGAATCTAGGATTCAATTATTCCTAACCAAATTACCTTTTGGACTTGCAAGTTCGATTTCACTAGAACATCTTGATCTGTCTTTTACTGTCATAAGGGAGTTTCCAAAAGAAATGAAGGCCTTGGTAAATCTTAGATATTTGAACTTGGAATATGTATACCTCAAAAAACTTCCACTGCAACTGCTATGTAACTTTATAAAGTTGCAGGCACTCAGAATGTTGGGTTGCAGTAATTATAGTGGAGGAGAAGAAGAGGATAAGAGTGTTCTTTAAAGATGCTGAACCATTTATGAAGGAATTGCTCTGTTTGGAATACTTGAATCTGCTGAGATTTCCTTTGATAGCTGGCATGCCCTTGAAACGTTTTTGACCTTCCAAAAGTTGTTGAATTATACAGAATCCCCAGAGCTAACAAAAGTTTATACTCAAATGCCTCTCAATGTTTTACCTCTAGCATACATGAAGCATCTCAGGAACTTTCTTATTCAGAACTGTGCTTTTGAAGAATTGAAGATTGAAAATGCAAGAGAGAGACTAAATTTGCTACAAAAGGGTTTCTGCAGTCTTTATACGGTTTGCATATCTGATCGTTCAAGATTGAAGGAATTGACATGGCTTGTGTTCGCTCAAAACATCAAGATTATTGATGTACAGAATTGCAGTAATATGGAAGAAATAATTAGTCCTGGAAAATTGAGAGAAGTTTCAGGGATAAATGAAAGGCCAAACTTTCTGGCAGAACTCAAATTTCTATGCTAATAGGTCTGGGAAATTTGAAGAGCATCTACTGTGATCCCTTGCCTTTTCCACAGCTGAAGAAAATTGAAGTAACTGGATGCCCAAAGCTGAAGAAGCTCCCACTCGATTCTAGTAGAGCAATGGGACATAAAATTGTTGTCAAGGGAAACATAGACTGGTGGATTGACCTACAATGGGAGGATTGAGTCACTCAAAATAGTTTTTTCAATGTGTTTTAATAAGATTTCTTGTAGGAGCTTTCGCCCACCCCTCACCAAAACAAAATTTATGCATCTATTTGTGTGTGACATGCTTTCTTGTCTTTCATATCAGACATTGTAATGTACCCATTTTCTTTTTCCAATCAAGTTGGAGAGCAAGTTTTCCAATTTTCACTCACTTTTGGTATGTGAAGAAAGATAATAAAGAAAAACAGACTAGTATTGAAGCAAAAGAAAATGGTTCTTGATGATTTGAACTAATTAGACAACAAAACTAGTAATCTTATGAGACTTATAGTTCAAGGTTTAAAGGACAAAAACTTATGGCACTAATCTTCAGGCTTAAATAATAACATTAAACTACTACAACATGACTGCTCTCTTTTACTTTTCTTGGTCCTCTAGTAAACTTCAAGTTCTACTTTGAAGGAAATTATTAACATTAATACCTAAATACTTAATGAGCATATGATGCAACATATTCTAGATGACATCATAACCAGATCATATAAAGCAAGAAAATGTGACAGAACAACAAAATTAGAAATAGAAGGAAATTAACACACACTGCAGTTTTTCCTGGTTCTGCAGTTGGACTGCTATTTTGAAAGGACCTGGCCTATTTCCTGAGGCGACTTATCTCGAGCAACTAAACTCAAAGATTATAAATCATCTTATTAATGAGAAATATACTGAAATTTCGGCAGAACCTCCCTTAAATATATAACATTCTCAAACCTGTAATTATAACACAAGCACTCCAAAATAATTTATTATATATCAAACTACTTCAACCCAGCCTTATTCAGTAATAGCCAATAATTCACACGTTTCCTAATTTTTATATCATGTATCAAGTATAATTCCAAATTGGGATGATTATATACACTAACAAAAAAAATAATTATTCTATATCCTTAGACACTCTCAAGCGGCCAAAACGACTCCAAATATGTACAGCTGCTGGGTCAACTGTTGCCCTTGAAATCGCATAGGGGGAAAAAACATAATAAAATGAAGTGAGTAATAAACTCAGTGAGTGGATACTAGTTTTTATGAAACATAAAATACTTAAAAAAATACATGAATCGCTTGTATAATTATTTTTTTCAATTAATTATTTAAATGTAAAAGTTCTTTTCATTTCAATCATATTTTGAACATAAATGTAATTGATACTGCCACAAAATCAGGAAAAACATCTCATATTGAAATATCAAATAATAAGTAATACAATTATCCTTAAACAAATATCTAGGGGAATAATCTAGTCATATCCGGACCTCAACGGACAACAATGATGTACTATCTGGGTATCATCATGCCCGGATCTACACGGATAGACGGGGATGTGCCATCTCATGCTTATCAGCATAACTCATACCAGGATCTGAACGGATGTGCTATGATGCACTATCTGGCGACATCATGTCCAGACCATCTAATTTTAAATCTCATTATATCTCAATATCTATCTGCATGCATATGCCCACAAAAGGCAAAGGCGCCCAAACACACGGCCCAAAGGCCTACTATCTCATCTCATCTCATCTTATCAGGAGAGAATGGGTATTTGCTTTAAACTTTAAATCATGATCGAAATCAATATAGATACACTTTAAATCATGCTCAAAATCAATATATATACAATTTAGATCATGCTCAAGATAAATCATATACTCTTTAAATCATGCTCAAAATCAACATATATACACTTTAAATCATGCTTGAAATTCACATATATACACTCTAATTCATGCTCGAAAATCAATCATCTTTTTTATTAATTCAAAATCGATATGTATTCATACTATAAAACATTCATTTTGGAGAATCTTTAAATGGAAACAACTAAAAATACTTATTTTACAAATAAGCTTTACTATAATAATAAAATAGATAAAAATAGGCTTAATATATTCCACTCACAGTGATAAACTCAGACTCGGCTATCACCCAAGTCCACAGGTAGATTTTCGTTTGCAGATCCATCTATTTTAAAGAAACAAAATAATTACTTCCCATATTAATAATTCGAACTAACGTAAAAAAATAACGCTTAAACTAAATATTCATTCAAACATTACAACTCTCAATTCTCTCGGCTTACCGTATTAACCCCGTATTTGTAATTTACTAATAAAATCTGAATTTATACAACCCTCAATTTCATAAATTACTAATTTATCCTCAACATCATAAAATTATCAATTCATCCTCAATTTAGATTGAAAAAACATCCTCAAAGCTAGAAATTACAAAATTACCATATACGTGAAATTACCAAAATGCCTCTACGTTCAACGTTGACCGGAATTCACTCAACGGTGGTGGGGAAGCCTGAACTATACACTTCTCGTCGAGGTGAATTCAATGGTGCTGGTGGGGCTGGATCAAGCCCTTAAAGCCGCTGCACTTTGAGTGGTCAATCAGCCGCAAATCGGCCTCCTCAGTGCCTGTGGCTAGTTGGGAATGGAAGACGGTGAGGTGGGCAATCTTTTCCATCCAGTGGCGCGGCTAACCAGCATAAATTTTGAGCTTTGCCGGTGGCGTTACGCACGATTTTCGGCAGCAAGGATGTGTGGAGGTTGACGGCCGGCTCACAAGCTTTTGTTTAACACCTTGCTCGGCCGGTGAGGTGACCGAAAATGGAAGATACCGACTGGTCGGGTTCGAGGGTCACAAGTCAGGTCGTGTCGGGTCGGGTCGGGTCAACGGGTCAGCCCACTCTCTCTCTCGGTTTCACTCAAATTTCCACCCATTTTCCATCTTTTAAATAAACCCAAAATATCACATAGATCCCCTATTGTTTTAATTATTTTCATATATTAATAAAACAAATGCATATGTTACAATCCTCCCTAATTATAAAAATTTCGTCTTCAAAATTTACACATCAGTTATAAATAGATGAAGGTACTGAGCTCGTTTTAAGCCCTCGGATTCCTAGGTAGCCTCTTCCTTTGAGTGATTCCGCTACAGCACTTTTACTAAAGGGATGGTTTTCGAATGCAACACTTGGTGTTTTCCCTCTAGTATCTCAACTGGCTCCTCTTCGTAAGTCAAATCTTCCTTCAACTGAATCAGTTGCTTCGATAAAACATGACTCGGATCATACATGTAATTTCGGAGCATTGAAATATAAATCACATTATGGATTCTAGACAACTCAGGTGGTAGAGCTAATCGATAAGCCAATGGACCAATACGCTCTACGATCTCATATGACCTAATGTAACGTGGACTGAGCTTCCCGCACTTCTCAAAGCGAAGTACTCTTTTCCAAGGAGATATTCGTAAGAACACTCTATTACCAACATTGAATTCCAGTTCCCGCCTACTCTAATCCGCATAGCTTTTTTATCTATCTTGAGCCACTTTTAATCTATCTCGAATAAGTTCTACCCGCTCATTAGTATCCTGAACTAATTCTAGGCCAAATAACTTCATCCCAACATATAGGAGTTCTTCATTTCCGTCCATACAAAGCCTCATATGGAGCCATCTTGATGCTAGCTTGATAATTTTTATTATACACAAACTCCATCAAAGGTAAATAAATGTCCCAGTTACCCTTGATTTTTATAACACATGCTCACAGCATATCCTCCAAAGTTTGAATGGTATGCTCTGACTGGCCATCAGTTTGAGGATGAAAAATTGTACTAAAATTCAACTTCGTACCTAAAGCATTTTGCAAGCTAGTTCAGAACTTCGAAGTAAACCGAGAATCTCTATCTGAAACAATAGATACTGGTACTCCATGAAGACAAACTATCTCAGCCACATAAATATTCCCCAACTTATCCATTGAATAAGTGGTTTTGAAGGGTAGAAAATGAGCAGATTTTGTAAGTCGATCCACAACCACCCAAACACTGTCATGTCCCTGCTGGGTACGCGGAAGTCCCGATATAAAGTCTATAGTAATATACCTGGGCGCAAGTTTCTACATGAGTTCAAGTTCAGTTCATTCAGTTTTGGGCATTTTAGACATAGAGCATGCATTTATATTAGCAAAATAAGATCATGAAGAGGGATAAAGATATGCTCCCATTTCCACTTAGGTATCGGAAGTGGTTGGGAATACCCTGCAGATCTCTGATGTTTAGCTTTAAACTGCTAACAAACCAAACATCGAGAAACAAATTCTACAATCTCTCTTTTTATACCTTGCCACCAGTAATGGTCCCTTAAGGTACAGTATATCTTCGTACTTCCAGGATGCATCGCATAGGCTGAACAATGAGCTTCTTCCATAATCTCCCTCTTTAGCTCCTCAATATCCGGTACACACAGTCTATTATCCATAACTAACACTCCATCATCTCTCACCATGACATCGGTTCGGAAACCTTTTTGTACATCATTTACCAACTTTATTAATTAGGGGTCCTGTGCTTGCATCCGATGGACTTTGTCAATCAAAGGCGGCCTAACTTGAAAATTGGCTATCAAAGCTCCGCAGTTATCAACATCCAACTTAACTTCCAAAGATCTCAACTTGATCAACAGAGGTATACTGGCCATTCGCATATAAGCCATAGAACTAGAAGATTTCCTATTCAGTGCATCAGCCACCACATTCGCCTTGTCTGGATGATAATCAATAGTGCATTTATAATTCTTAATTAGCTACATCAATCTTCCTTATCTCAAATTTAAGTCTTTCTGAGTAAACAAATACTTGAGACTTTTATGATCAGTGAAAATTTGACAAGTTACCCCATACAAATAATTTCTCTATATTTTGAGTGCAAACACCATCGCTGCTAGCTTTAAGTTATGTGTTGGGTAATTTTGCTCATGCTTTTTAAGTTGTCTAGATGAATAAGCTACTACTTTCCCATGTTGCATTAGGACGCAACCCAACCCTTGCCTGGAAGCATCACTGTATACCACAAACCCTTTTTTGCTCGATAAAAGTGTAAGAACTGGTGCTAAGGTAAGACATGTCTTAAGTTCTTGAAAACTCTTTTTACAATCATCATTCCACTGGAACTTGGCATTCTTTCTAGTTAACTGCGTTAGCGGAGTGGCAATCTTAGAGAATTCTTCTACAAATCATGATAGTACCACTCCGAACCTCTGTGACATTTGTAGGCCGTTCCTATTTGAAAACTGCTTCAAATTTTTAAGGATTAACATAAATGCCCTCAGCTGATATCACGTGGCCTAAAAATGTCATTATGTCCAACTAAAACTCGCACTTACTAAACTTGGCATAAAGCTATTTTTCTCTCAAATTTTGTTGAACCATCTGCAAGTGATTAGCATGCACTTCTTCATTTCGGGAATACACCAAAATATCATCAATGAACACAATTATGAATTGATTTAAATACTGGAGAAATACCATATTCATGAGATCCATAAAAGCTGCTGGAGCATTAGTCAACCCAAACGACATCACCAAAAACTCAAAATGTTCATATCGGGTTTTGAATGCTGTTTTAGGAACATCTTCCTCTTTAATTCTAAGCTTATGATATCTCGATTGCAAGTCGATCTTAGCAAATGCCTTAGCCCCCTGGAGTTGGTCAAATAAGTCATCAATGAGCAGAAGTGGATACTTATTGCATATCATAACTTTGTTCAATTGTCGATAGTCAATGTAGAGTCTGAAGGTCTTCTTCTTAACAAACAAAACTAGAGCTCCCCAAGGCAAAACACTAGGCCTAATAAACTCTTTATCCACAAATTCCTATAATTGAATCTTAAGTTCCTTCAATTCTGCTGGAGCCATCGTGTACAGTGCCATAGATATAGGAGATGTTCTAAGAAATAGATCGATAAAAAACTCAATCTCTCTATTAGGTGGCATCCCCTGTAGTTCATCTGGAAATACATCTGGGAATTCTTGGACTACTAGAATATCCTCTAATTTTAACTCTTGAACTTTTTTGTCCACCACATATGCTACATAAGCTGAGCATCCTTTTCTAAGCAGCCCTCTTGCATTAATGGCGGAAATGACACATGAGGGTAGAATTTTGCGCTCCCCATAAAATTTCACTACAGTTTTCCCTCGCTTATTAAACACAACTTTCTTCTTGAAACAATCTACTGTAGTATAATGCGATGCAAGCCAATCTATACCCAAGATAGCATCAAAATCTCGAAGATCTATAAAAATGAAATTCGTCTCAAATTCATGCTCCCACATTCCAATCACACAATTCCGATACACACTCTTGGCAAAAAGTGACTCTCCCGTAGGTGTACTAATAGCTAAGTCACAATCTAGTAGTTCAGGTTCTCGCCCTACATGTTTAACAAATGTACGGGAAATAAAGGAATATGTAGATCTATGATCAATAAGAATGTGTGCTTCACAGCTAAAGATAGATAATATACCTATAATAACTTTTGGTATAACACGTGCCTCATGTTGTGTCAAAGCAAAAACTCAAGTTTGAGTATGAGGTCGACCGGGCTGACTTCTCTGATCTGAAGCAGTCATCTGACTCTTACCAGTCGATGTAGAATCACCTATCTGTACACCTCTTTGGCCCTGAGTCTGTCTAGGGTAAGGTTGGTACTGAGAAGATGTTCTTCGTGTAGGATTATCATCTGAGATAAAGTAGGACAGAATCTCTTGACGTGCCCAGGCTGACCACAACGATAAGAAACTTTCTCTCCAATTCGACACTGTCCTTGATGGTTCCTAGCACAAACAAGGCAAGAATTATGCTGAGCACCCTTAGGACGATCATCACGATATCCCCCTTTACTCCTGTCTTAATGTCCCTAACTCCTGACATTAATTTCCACCAACTGCTGCACTGAGCCATGGCTGACAGTCTGTCTCGGGTCTCCCCTAATACCTATACCCTGACTTCTCTATGTGTCATCAAAATATCCCACACCAATGCTTCCTCGCTTAAGCGGTCTACTACTAGAGCCACTATCTGTCCAGCTTTGGCTCCGTTTCTACTTCAATGCTTGAATTTTACGTCCCTCCGCAATATTATGCTCAACTCTCCTAGCTGCTTCAACTACCTCTGCAAACTCGGTGTATCTCGATGCAGTTATGATGGTGTAAATATCAAATCGAAGACCCTCCTCGAATCGTCTTCATCTCTCTCTCTCATCACTCACTACAGCCGTAGCAAATCGAGAAAGGTCCATAAACTTTGTCTCATACTCTTCAACTGTCGTCGAGCCCTGGACCAATCAAAGGAACTCACTCCGCTTAATGCCACTGGAAAATAATGAGTATAGAATTCCTTAGGGAAAATGTCCCAAATAATATCAACATGCCCATGATATCGATGTTCCACAGTCTACCACTAGCGATAAGCTCTAATCTCAAGTAGAAAAGTGGCAAATGTTAATTTATCCTCCGCTAAGCACCTCATCACCTTAAAAATATGCTCTAATTTGACAAGCCACGATCTATGGTATTAGAGCTACCAGCCTGTGATTGAGCTTGATTTTGAATAGCTGAAGTTATAATCTGAGCTAACTGATCAAATGACTGCTCAATGTTTGGAGCATTTCCAGGCGCTTGTCATGAAGCCCCATGCGTCGAAGATTCTAAAAGTTCACTTACCCCCTTAGGTACAACACTTGGAATCAACCCAACTATTGGCCGCGTACGACCACAACCAAGACCACGTCTACCACTACGACAAATCATGATGGTGTCTACAAAATATGAATTTCGCCTTATCAAAATTATAAACTTATTCTTCCTAAATAAGTAAAGTCTACAGAATCTAAAACCATACTCTGATACCAACTGACATGACCCGCCCCATTTTCAAAGGCGACCTATCTCGAGCAACTGAACTCAAATATTATAAATCATCTTATTAATGAGAATTCTATCAAAATTTTGGCAGAACCTCCCCGATATATAACATTCCCAAACCTACAATTATAATAGAAGCACTCCCAAATAATTTATTATACATCAAACTACTTCAACCCAGTCTCATTCAGTAACATAGCCAATAGTTCACACGTTTCCTAATTTTTATATCACGTCTCAAGTATAATTCCAAACTTAGATGATTATATACACTAACCAAAAAAGAAAATAATTATTCTATATCCTTAGACACTCTCACGTGGCCAAAATGACTCTAAATGTGTATAGCTGCTGGGTCAATTGTTATACTTGGAATCTTCTGGGGGGGAAAATATAATAAAATAGAGTGAGTAATAAATTCATTGAGCTCAGTGAATGGATAATAGTTTTTATGAAACATAAAATACTTACAAAAATAAATGAATCGCTTGTATAATTACTTTTCTCAATTAATTATTTTAATTTAAAAGTTCCTTTTATTTCAATCATATTCTGAACATAAATGTAATTAATACTGCCACAAAATCAGGAAAAACATCTCATATTGAAATATCAAATAATAAGTAATACAATTATCCTTAAACAAATACCCTGGGCAATAATCTAGTCATATCTGGACCTCAACGGACGGCAATGATGTACTATCTGGGTATCATCATCTTCGGAGCTACACAGATAGACAGGGACGTGCTATGATGCCCTATTTGGCGATATCGTGTTCAGACCACCCGGTCTTAAATCTCATTATATCTCAATATCTGTCTGCATGCATATGCCCCCAAAGGGCAAAAGCGCCCAAACACATTGTCCAAAGTCTATATGTGTGCTCAGACAGGCCCCAAAGGCCTACTATCTCATCTCATCTCATCTTATCTGGAGGGAATGGGTATTTGCTTTAATATGTTTAATATATTCCACTCACAGTGATAAACTCAGCCTCGACTATTACCCAAGTCCGCAGGTAGATTTTCGTCCGCAGATCCACCTATTTTTAAAGAAATGATATAATTACTTCCCATATTAATAATTCGAACTAACATCACAAAAATATCACTTAAAGTAAATATTCATTCAAACATTACAGCTGTCAATTCTCTCGACTTACCGTATTAACCTCGTATTCGTAATTTACTAATAAAATCTGAATTTATACAGCCCCAATTTCATAATTTACTAATTTATCCTCAACATCATAAAATTATCAATTCATCCTCAATTTAGATTGTAAAAACATCCTCAAAGCTAGAAATTACGAAATTACCCTCTATATGTGAAATTACCAAAATACCCCTACGGTCAATGTTAACTGAAATTCACCCAACAGTGGTGGGGAAGTTCAGATTAAACACTTCTCATTGATGTGAGTTCAACAGTGCCAATGGTGACCTCCCATGCCCGGCGGTGGGGTTGGATTGAGCCCTTGAATCCGCGGTAATTTGGGTGGTCAGTTGGAGGCAAATTGGCTTCCTCAATGCCGATAGCTGGTCGGGATTGGAATATGGTGAGGTGAGGATTGTTTTCCAACTGGTGGCACGCCCATAGACGGCTGGAATCGGTGGCGATCATCCTCGACAAACTCGTAGAAATTTCAAGCTTTGTCGGCCGGCAGCAAGGATGTGTGGAGGTTGACAGCCGACTCACAAGCTTTTGTTTAACACTTTACTCGGCCAGTGAGGTGACCAAAAATAGAAGATACCGGTGGGTCAGGTTCATGGGTCATGGGTTGGGTCATTGGGTCAGCTCACTCTCTCTCAGTTTCACTCAAATTTTCACCATTTTTCCATCTTTTAAACACACCCAGAATATCACATTGATCCCCTCTTATTTTAATTATTTACATATATAAATAAAACAAATACATATGTTATATATTTGCTGCATATTCTCTTCTTCTCTTCATGATAAAAGTGAATGTGCTAAAGCTGAATCACACCACTGACTGTGGAGAAATTGGAAATTTTAGAGAGAAATAAGGGGCTTGCTACAGGATAATTCCTTATCAAATAAAGCTGGGAACACAGGATCAAAGCAAAGCAAGAAGGGAAGGCAAAGATATTAGATTACTTGGTCTTTTCACTACCCATCCAATAAACTCAATACCAACAGACCTTAACCATTTGACCGTATTAGGAAAGAAGGGACTTAAATATCTTCAATTAATGCATACGTATTCCTAAAAAAGACATCTAAATTCTTTGGAGAAATAATCAGCAATACCTTCTAAATTTTCAAAAAAGAATACCAAAATTTCTTTTTAACCATAATACTCTTTACCTCTATTATCTTAAAAATAATTTACTTTAAAATTTTTAATAAATGCAAATATTATATAAATAATGTAACCTATGTAGTAAACTAACAATATTAAAATATTTTAATAAATTTAAATACGTTAATTATTATATTTATTTTGATAATATATTTTTATTTATTATAGAGATTTTAAATAAATATTTGCATTAAATACATTTTACAATTAAAACGATCACATGGTAATAATGTTAAAATTGTTATTTGATATAATATTCAAAATAATTTAGATTTTAATACATTTATTTTAATATTATGATTCTATTTATTATAAAATTTACTTTAATATAATAAAATATATCTAATATATTGTAAAATATTAAAATATTTTTAAATATTAAAATTATTTTAAAATGTATATATTATTACATTTATTTTAATATTATATTTCTATTTATTAGAAAACATTAAAATAAATTTTTAAATAATAAAGATAAATAATATTATGGATAAAGATAAATGGTATTATGATTAAAAAGATGTCTTCGGTGTCATTTTTTAAAAGCATAGGGATATTAGTAAATATTTTTCTAAACTTTAGAAATATGGATGTCTTTTTCGCAAATAAATGGATGCCTTGTATACACACAAATTCGCCTCAAAATAGAGAGTAAAATATCCGTCAAACTCATTTGTTTCGAAATCATATTTAGCAAAATGGAGGTGAGGAATTAAATGTTCTGCAACTGAACATGACTTCGAGCTTCATTTCAACTGTTATCTATTTCCCAGATCAATTGTCTCAGGTAGTGAGATTGCTGCAACAGTGGTTTTAAAAAGGAAAAATTGTGGTTCTAATATATATTTTTCACATCATGCACTGTTAATCCTTTTTAGGTTTCTGCTAATCTTTTTTGTAATATAATTGATGTCAATGTACACATCGTTATCTAGAATGCTCTTTAATCATTTAATCTTCAAAACGAGAAACAAGCGTCAGGCACTTTTTAATCCCTTATTTTGCTTGGCAGCTGCGTTATATACTCATCACCAATACATCACGGGATTCATCATGACAGGAGCTTTTGTTGATGGATTTATCTTTTTTTATTAGAGATTACATTCCGGAACAAAATGAAGATAATATATTGACAAGAATTTTAAACCGTAAGGAAGCTATTATATCCCATTTAAGTTGGGCCAACTTGTTTATGGGGTTCCATACTTTGAACTTTATGTTCATAATAATGTCATGCTTGCTTTTTGTACTCCGGAGAAAAAAATCTTGATCGAACCAATATTTGCCCAATGGATGTAAACCCAAATATTGTAGGGGAAAATCATTGCTTTGACCAAGATGCTAACATACCCAAAAAAAAAAAAATATCTCCTTTGATATCTATTTCTAATTGAAGAGAGTACGAGAATAATTTTATACTCAATTTTTTTTTGGAGAAATGACAATGACAATTTTTTATCAGAATTCTTTTTTGGGGAAGGGACGGGAATGAGCTAGAATCCTCATCCCCTCCCCAATTCTCAATTTTCCTTTATTTTATTTTATTTTTTAATTATTAATGAATAGATAATAAAATTTAAATTATAAAATATTAAATAATAGTATACATAATAAATATCAAAATATTTATACAAATATACTATGAAACTTTCGGGCCTAGTTAAAAATTTTGATTTCAATATCTATATCCACTTCACTTATTTTATTATTGATATGAAAATATTTTTTTATAGGATTATGAAGATTAACGAAAGTAATTATGATGATAATTTATATTTTGTAGTGTCACCTTAGTAATGGATTAATGCTAATATAAGATATATTGTCAAATTTTATTTTTATTTAATTTTTTTAATATAATTAGAATTTTTTGTTTTAATTTTAAAAACTAAAAATGTATCGATTATTTAGAATTTTTTCGGGGATCTGGGGCCTTCGAAGAACCCCTATTATTACTTAAGAAGGGAACGAGAATCCCATTTAGTAATTTTGATGGGATGGGAAGGGGATGTGTATATATGTACAATATTGAGGATGGGTATTGGGATGTCGGTTCACCGCCTGCAGCGCCCCCCACAATTGCTTTCCCTACATTCGCATATTGCATGTTGCTCACTAAACCTACAATCTTTTGTCATGTCTCTTAGACTCATAGACTGATTCAAGATTAGATTGGACTAAATATTATAATCAGACTAAATTAGATTTGATTATATTATATTAGATTATACAATACTATTTTATATGCGGTATAATATCGGATTGAGTAATGTTAAATTATATTTAAATACAAAAAAAATTATGTTTGAATATCTAAGAATAATAATTAAAATTAATTTAAAACTAATTAATAAGAATATTAAATATAAAGTAAATTCGCTATTGGCTGTTATTGTAATAAATTATTAAATGGTTAATTTTATTAAAATAACAGTACCAATTTAATTAGACTATGAAAAAAAATAGAAAATGAATTTCAAATAAATCATGAATAAAATAATTAATTAATTAATTAAATTTGAAGTAATAAATAAAAAATGGTGTTATGTGTGAAAAAAATATTACAAATGAATAATTTTTTTTCTTTTAATCTAATCTCATCTAAACTAACTTATAAATTAGATTGCTAATTCATGATTTAGAGGCTAAATTTGAATTAAACTCCCACCTAACAACCTAATCCAAATAAAGTTACCTAACTTTGCATAAATATTTAATGCGAAAATGAGTATAATCCCACGCTTACCGGTGGCTCCCAATCACAGCCTTACATCCATAACTCGCGGGCAGTAACAGAGATTTCAATACAACTGAGCCCAAAATAATAACAAATAAAAATAAAAAGTTGGGTATGTTAGCACTGTGGTCAAAATATAAATTTTGCGTTTAAATCATTAGATAACTATACAACTACTTTTATCCGAAAGACAATTTTGCTTCAATTATCTGTGCAGTCGAACGACCCAATATTTTATTTCATTTATTTAAGAAATTTTAAAATATCTATGTTGTATTATATCTGTATATGTAATATATGTATATTTATTTTTAAAAATTATAATATTATTAATAGTTATGTTTAATTCATGTCAGACGTGCTATACATACATTAAATGATGCACTACAACAAAAAAAATATTCTAGAACCTCTCCATTTATTTAGCCCATAAATAGAAGTATTAAAGCCTTTGGCCTTCACAATTAAGCAACTAATCTAGCTTGCTAGCATTCCTAATCTGCTTCTTCTTCACTTAGCTTAACAAATTCTTTAAAATATTGTACTCACGATTCTCTTCTTCGTTTTTTACCTTTGAAATCATTCAACCAAAAATGGGTGGCATTATATCAAGCTTCTTACCAGCAGACTTATTTGATCGAACGTTGAAATTCGGTCGTAGACAAGCAAACTATATATGGCGTCTCGAAAATGATCTTGATGACTTGGAGACTGAACTAGACAAACTGATCGGTGCAACCAGGTTGAGCTTGCTAGACAACAACAACTAGCTCAAGTCGAACCCACAGAATAGGTCGAAGGGTGGAACAAATGCAAGCTAAAGTTAGGGAGCTGCAATAAGAACGAGATCAAGAGATGGACAGAATGTGTCTTGGAGGCTTCTGTTCTAAAGACTTGAGGTTAAGCTACAAATTCGGGATACACGTGGTCAAGTTGAAGGACCATGTGATCAGTTTAAAGGATGAGCGAGGAAACATCCAAAACGTTGTTCAGAGGCTACCAGAAGGTGCAGCGGTTCCAAAACCTCTTGAGCCAACAATCGTAGGTCGAGAATCAATACTTGACCGAGTTTGGAGATGTATGGTACAGGGGGTATCGGCAAAACTTCCCTGTTAAAACAAATCAATGACGTCGGAGAAAGGACAGGCTTCATTAAAAACAGATTCAAGAGAATATTGGAGAAAGGACAGGCTTCTCAAAAGAATCAAAACCACGGCAGGAAAAAGTTTTGAGGCCAAGGCTTCATAAATCACCAACACTTTACAGCATAAGAAGTTTGTATTATTGTTGGATGATATATGGGAGCCATAATTGACTTAACAGAATTGGGTGTCCCTCTTCAAAGACTACAATTTGGGTCCAAAATAGTCTTCAACACTCGTTCTTTTGGT
This sequence comes from Murraya koenigii, assembly GCA_025617385.1. Lineage (NCBI taxonomy): Eukaryota > Viridiplantae > Streptophyta > Magnoliopsida > Sapindales > Rutaceae > Murraya > Murraya koenigii. The sequence goes on along the minus strand of CM046813.1, from coordinate 22,789,637 downwards.
GCCTGTAGTAAAATGAGAGCTGACAAGAAGTTCGTGCTGTCCTATTTGGGAGATGACGATGCCTGGAAATTATTTCAAGAAGTTTGATGGAGCGACATAGTAGAAGCAAAATTGATAGGATGAGGAAAACTAAATGTCGTTCTAGTACAAGACCAAGCCAACACGATTAGGTTACGCTCTAATTGAAACGTGATTAGATCTGTTCTAATCCAAACGATCAATGAGATTTTTAATGACGTATAAAGCGAGATTAGATGATGCTCTAATCTAAACGACCCTACAAGAGAGATTTTTGACAAATAATTTCAGAGGAATTATAAAAAAGATATTTTATCAAATAATTGAATTGAAGTTATGAAAATAAAAACAAGATCTCTCTATTTATAATAGAATAAATGTATTTCCCTAAGTTAACTTAAAAAAGGAAACTAAATCACAATTATAATAGAAATAAAACACTAGGATATTATTCCTTAATTAATTCTAATTAAAATATAAAATAAAATTCTATAATCCTAAAATAACTAAATTAACGTCCTACATCATACTCCCTTTCTTAAAAGAAACTCGTCATCGAGTTTGAATATAATTTGGAGGATGAAACTTATAGTGCAGGAGTAAATCATCTTGTAATTCGAATTTATTCTCTTTCTCATCAATCTTTTTCGAAACTTTGAAGAATCCATACTTCAACAATTTCTTTCGCTTATACATTGTCCTAGGCGATTAAGGATTCCAAGAATGAACAACAATTAAATAACTTTTGCTTTTCCCAAATCGTCGCTCAATGCACTCTCCAATAGATTTCACATTTTCAAGCAAATCTTCTTCAAGTACAACCTTATTGTCTTCAATATGAATAGGTAGAATCATTTCAATTATTTCAACTTCTTCAACATTATTTTGCTCATCATCTTTAACACTTATCTTATTCTCCAAGGAAACATCATGCATAGTCTCGCATAAACTATCATATTGACACTTTAAATTAATAACAAATTGTATATTTTCTTCTATCATCTCAAGCGGATCGTTTTCAACTATTTCATTGCAATTAATTCTCTACTTTTGTTCTCTCTTGATCTGTTCTCTCTTGATGATATTGTTCACAGAAAGTATAAGATCCGCGATTGCTTGCTCTATCACTACCAATCTTGGGTTCTAAACTTCCTCAAATGCTTGCAAGACTTCTTTTCTGATTATCTGTCTGATAGTCTCCACAGACATTGCCTGCATCCCTTGATCATCGTATTCGGAACGGTTATTTGTAGATAAGTTTGGCATATAAGAATTTGGTGGGTATGGACGGTAATTTTTCATTTATTGTCAAATTTCCACGTAATGGTAATATCGTAAATAATGCTCAACTCTAGGGTTTCATGTGACCGGTAGCCGGTGGGCGTGATTTGGTGTGGGGTTGGTTGGATCTAAAAGATTTGATGGTGAGGAACACAATGATAGCCATGGTTTGGCTGGATTCATGGTGATTTGGCCAGAAAATTGGCTTGAATATCGCGGCTTGTGGTGGTTAGGGGGCATTTTGGCCGGTGTTTGGAAGCAATTGGTTGTTGGAGTTTGGTATGTGAAGGTTGGGAAATCTTTTAGCAATGATGAATAACAGTGGAGAGGGGAGCTTGCAGGTTTGGGCTGTTTAACGGCTGTCTAGGCGGCGGTTAAGGACGGCGATGGTTGGCGTTTGGTCGGCGGAGGTTGGCGCATCGAATGGAGGCAACGACTGGTGGTATAGTGGTTGGATCGTGGTGGCTGTGGTGGTGGATGGTGGCGACGGCTAGGGTTTCAAGTTTGGGTTTTTTTTTTTTTTAAATGATGGAATTGGTGGGGATGAGTTATGGGTATCCAGGAAAGCTGTGTGATTTGCACTGAACCGCTCTGATACCAATTGATAGAGCGGTGTAGAGAAAATGAATTTGATACTAGAGGAAAACTAGATATCGTTCTAGTACAGGACCAATCTAACGTGATTAGGTTACGCTATAATCAAAGCGTGATTAGATCTGTTCTAATTCAAACGACTCAATGAGATTTTTAATAACATATAAAGCGAGATTAGATGAAGCTCTAAGCTAAACGACTCTAAAAAAGAGATTTTTGACAAATCATTCCAGAGAAATTATTAAAAAGATATTTTATTGGATAATTTGAATTGAAGTTATGAAAATAATTACAAGATCTCTCTATCTATAATAAAGTAAATCTACTTCCCTAAGTTAACTAAAAAGGGAAAGTAAATTTATGAAAATAATTACAAGATCTCTCTATTTATAATAAAGTAAATCTACTTCCCTAAGTTAACATAAAAGGGAAAGTAAATCACAATTATAATAGAAATAAAATACTAAGATATTGTTCCTTAATTAACTGTAATTAAAATAGAAATAAAATTATAGAATCCTAAAATAACTAAATTAACGTCTTACATCAAAGTCGGAGGTTTCTATTTTGACAGTCATTCTAAAATTCTTGAACTAGCCAAAACCATGGCAGGTCTGTGTCGTGGTTTGCCGCTAGCACTCAAAATAGTTGGTTAAGTCATGGTGGGCAAAGAGTTCCTAGAAGAGTAGAGACATGCAATTGAGATCATAAGCACGTCAACTTCTAATTTTGGAGATATGGACAAAAGGGTGCTTTCGCTTCTAAGGTTCAACTATGATAATCTGGCCAATGATGAACTTCGATCTTGTCTTCTGTACTGTTGTTTATTTCCCGAAGACTCTAAAATTATAAAAACAACTTGATAGAGTATTGGAAAAGTGAAGGATTTTTGGATTCTAACAGTGGGTGGGGGGAAGGAGAACTTTTTGGTTGGTACATAAGTTGAAAACACCGAAGCACCAAATTTTTAAAAATGGCACCGGTACAAAAGGATATCTTTTGTTTGGGGAATTCATTAGAGTAACCTCGAACAAACTACTATAACCAAATAATTATTTGGTGAGCTCAAACAGAGTACCTCGACCAAGTGGTTATCTGACTAGTTTAAGCACATCATTTCAACTACGAGTAATCTGATAATTATGGGCAGATAACCTCGACCGAAAAGTAGATTGGCTATTTCGAGCATATAACCTCAACTAGTGGTAACTTTAATTACCTCGACCAGATGAGTGTAATAAATTATAATTATTATGGTCATTATTATGATAGTTATTATGATAAATGTTATTATAGTTATTATTTATCATTATTGTGATCATTATTATGTTTATTATTGTGCCTATTAGTATGTCAATTATGATGATTATAGGGGTTATGATAATAATTAATAATATTTATTGGGATGGATATAATTTTTTAGGAGGTCTCTTCCATGGAGGTGATGCTTCCTTCCTTTCATAAAAAAAGTTTTAATTTTATGTTTATTGACTCTTCTGAAAATGAGGAGACAAACTGTTGGTTTAAAGGCAATGATAATGAAGCCACAAGGGAGGTGATATAAATTTTTCTTATAAAAATTTAGACGACCCACCCCATATCTAGAGGCGACCTATCTTAAGAAATTGAACTTAAATATTAAAATCATGTTATTCATGAGAATTCTACCGAAATTTTGGCAGAACCTCCCCTAAATATATAACATTTCCAAACCTGCAATTACAACACAAGCACTCCCAAATCATTTATCAAACATCAACTACATCAACCCAATCTCATCCGATAACATATCCAATAATACACTCGTTTCATAATTCATATATCACATCCCTAGTATAAATCCGAAAGATGATAATTATACATTAACTAAAAGAAAATAATTATCTATAGCCTCAAACAACCTCAGTGGCCCAAATGACTCCAACTATGTACAGCTGCTGGGTAAACTATTGTACCTGTAATCTCCTGGGGGGGAAATATAATAAAATAGGAATGAGTATAAAACTCAGTGAGCTCAGTGAGTGGATAGTAATTTTTAAATTATAAAATAATTACAAAAATAAGTGCATCACTTGTATAATCACGTTTCTCAAATAATTATTTGAATGTAAAATTATTTTTAATTCAATCATAATTTGAACATAAGCAAAACTGATAATGTCATAAAATTAATAAAAAAAAAACATCTCATATTGAAATATCATCTCAAACTGAAATATCAAACATTAAGTAAATCAAATATCTTTAAACAAATATCCTTAAACAAATATCCTTAAACAAATACCCAGGGAATAATCCAGTCTCATCCGGACCTCAACGGACGGCAATGATGTACTATCTGAGTACCATCATGCCCGGAGCTACACGGATAGACAAAAGGACGTATCATCTCATGCTCATCAACATATCTCATACCCGGATCTCAACGGACGTGCTATGATGCGCTATCCCACGACATCGTGTCCGGACCATCCGATCTCATATCTCAATATGCATGGATATGCCCCCAAAAGGCGAAAGCGCCTAAACACACGGCCCAAAGCCTCTATGTTTGTTCAGACGGGCCCCAAAGGCCTACTATCTCATCTCATCTGGAGGGAACGAGTATTTGCTTAAAACTTAAAAACATGATCAAAATCATTATATATGTATACATTTAAATCATGCTTTAAATCATACTCGAAATCAATATATCTCATGTCCAAGATCCATCATATACTCTTTAAATCATGTTCGAAATCCATATGTATAAACATTCTAAATCATGCTCGAAGATCATATATAAACACTTTAAATTATTCTCGAAATCAACATATAAATACTTTGAATCATGCTCAAAAGCAATGTATATACATTTTAAATCATAAACATGATCAATCATATACTCTTAAAATCATGCTCGAAATCCGCATAAAAGCACTTTAAAACATGTTCGGAAATCAATCATCTCTTTTGCATTTTAAAATCGATACGGAGCATAAATAAATAAATATAACTTAACACAATAATTATACGCAATAAACATTTATTTCGGAAAACTATTTAACGAAAGCACTTTAAATATTCATTTCATAAACAAGCTCTACTATATAAAAATCAAATAATTTTAATATATTCCATTCACAGTGACAATTTCAGACTCGGCTATCACCCAAGTCCGCAGGTAGATTCTCGTCCGCAGATCCACCTAATTTACAGAAATGACACAATTACTTTCCATAATTATAATTCGAACTAATCTCGCAAAAATAATGCTTAAAATAAATATTCGTCCTAATATTACAACTCTCAATCTTCCCGGCTTACCGTAATAATCCTGTATTCGTGATTTACTAATAACATATCTGAAATTATACTACCATAATTTACCAATTTACCCTCAACATCACAAAATTACCAATTTATCCTCAATTCAGATTACAAAATTATCCTCAATTCAGATTACAAAATCGAGGAGAGTCCAACGGTGCTGGTGGTGTCCACCCACGCGCGGCGGCGAAGCCGGATCGAGCTCTTGAAGTCGCGGCTCCTTGGGGTGATCGGACGGCGGCAAAACGGCCTCCTCGGTGCCGGTGACTGGTCGAGAATGGAAGATGGTGAGGTGGGGAAGCTTTTGCAACCGGTGGCGTGGCCAAAGACGGCCGGAATCGCCAACGATCGTCCACGCTAACCCGCAGAACTTTCGAGCTTCACCGGCGGGGTCGGTTTCACAAGCTTCTGTTTGACACCTTGCTCGGCCGGTGAGGTGGCCGGAAATGGGAGAAACCGGTGGGGTCGGTTTCACGGGTTCGGGTTGGGTTACGGGTTGGGCTTGGGTCTCTTCTCTCTCTCTTTCTCTCGGTGTTCTCCAAATTTTAACCGGCTTTCTCCTTTTATAAACACCCATAAAATATCAACTAGACCCCCTCATTATATATCACATAAACCCCCTCTTAATTTATCACAGAAACCCCCTTTCAATTTATCACATAAACCTCCTATTAAATTCATTATTTACATAAATAAATATAACAAATTCATATGTTACAAAAATCCGATTACTGACTTGAGCGTTGGAGGGTTCACGTTGGAAAAACATTCGGCACCTCTAACTGTTTCCTGTGATTTCAAGTAATTGACGACAATCTGCTAGCAGATAAAGACATTTATAGAGATTGGCAGGCAACTTCTTCAAAAAACAAATATAATGATGATGCTGAAGTCAGGAGATCTATTCAAGGTAAAAGTGATCAGATTTTCGGTATCAATGTCTATGATAGAGAGTGGAATTCAAAGTCTACCAGAAATTCCCATTTGTCTACGTCTACAAATTTTGCTTCTGGAGCACAATTGTATTGAGCATATCGCTGACGGTTTCTTTCTATCTCTATCTTCGCTTAGAGTTTTCAGTCCAACAGGAAATGATTCCCTAAATGAACTACCTTTAGGGATTTCAAATTTGGTTTCATTACACCATTTTGATCTGTCTCGGACTTCCCTATTTAGGTTACCGGAAGAGATATTTGAATTTGGAGGAAACATCTAAAATGTCTAGATTTCCAAGGCAGTTGATATCCAGCTTTTCAAAGTGACGGGTACTCAAGATGCTAAAATGCAGAGGAAACCCTCTATCTGGAGATGAAGAACCATTGGTGAAGGAGTTTCTCTGTTTGGAACATTTGAATGTTATCAGCTTGACATTATATGGTTCAAGAGGCGATGTCGTCCCAATTTTTTTCAAGTATCAAAAGTTGGTGAGCATTACTCAATCTCTGGACATTAGTTTATGTCTGTCTGTAAATGACTTAAATCTTGCAAGCATGGAAAACCTTGAGGAGTTAAATATTTCGTGATGTATTTTTAAAGAGTTTAAGAGCACAGGAGAGGTAAAGAAAGTTCTTCAAAGTGGTTTCCGTAGTCTTCGCAAAGTTGGAATAGAAATGTGCGCGGTGACGGACTTGACGTGGCTTGTTTTTATTCCAAACCGCCAGTAGCTAGAAATAAATTTTTGTTCTGAAATGGAAGAAATAGCCAGTGGTAAAAAATTCAGTGAAGGTTTAGAAATAATGGGAGAGCCTAACTTGTTTGCTCAACTAGAATGTTTTGCACATCTTGTCACGGTATGAGTGTTTTTCACAGTAAACCCGTGCGGCACTTAGACAACCTTTGTCGGGATGTTACTAAGTAATCATTTACGCTTTTTAATAGCTAAACCAAGAGGTTCCTGAAATGCTAAAGAGAAGGAAGAGCTAGCGAGCAATGTAGCCAAATGCGGAAATTGTATTAATCGATAGAAAACTTACAAGAGAGCTTACAAGAGATGCTTAATACTTTGCTTGATTGTGGATGATACAAATGCCTAGAGCTCACCCATATTTATAGGGAAGCTTGGCTAGCTCTAGAGAATTCTATGGCCTAGAGAATTATATACACATGTGCTAAAATCTAGAGAATTCTAGTGTTATGTACAAGTGTGCTAGTTGCTAGAATTTTGCGGAAATTTCCGAAATCGGGCCAAGCTAGCACATCTTGGCTCATTCCTTGGGCCATTTTTGGGCTGGAATCATGCTGCCCGTAACATCCTCCCCCACCTAAGCTCGTGGCGTCCTCGTCGCGCTCTCGTGCTTGTACCATTGGATGTGTTCTATGAACTGCCATAATTCATCTTTACGTTCCCAAGTGGCTTCGCTCTCGGGGAGGTTTTTCCACTTCACCAAGTACTCATGCCCCTCCTTCGAATGATACGATCGGCAAGGATATACTCCACATCTTTGTCGAAGGCGGTAACAACAGCTGTTGAGGCACGCCTTCATTCTCTGCGTGTTGGTTCTTCCACATCTTCGTGATATGGCTTGAGAAGACTCACATGGAAAACCAGATGAATCTTGAGCCTTGGTGGAAGTTCTATTTGATACGAGACATTGCCTACACATCGGACAATGCGGAAGGGTCCCTTGTAGCGTCTCAGTAACCCCTTGTGAACTTTGCAAAGTGTCTTGAATTGTTAGGGTAGGAGCTTGATCATAACTTGATCTCCTTCCTTATATTCAACGTGCCGTCTCTTAGTATCAGCCCACTTTTTCATCTTCCTCGCAGCCTTGTCGAGGTATGTTCGCGTAATATCTGCTTCTTCATGCCATTCGCTGGCGAGCTTATGTGTTGCGGGGCTTTTCCTCCGTAAGTTGAGGCTATGGCATTGGGGGTCATGGGCTGGAATCCCATGATGATCTTAAAAGGACTCTTGCCGGTAGCCTCACTCCTCTAGAGATTGTAAGAAAATTGGACGACATCAAGCAACTTTGCCCAATCTGGCTGATGAGTACTTATATAGTGCCTCAAATACATCTCGAGGAGGCCATTGATGCGCTCGGTCTAACCATCCGTTTATGGATGAAAGCTTGTCGAGAACTTAAGATCCGTCCCCAATATTTTGAAGAGCTCCGTCTAAAATTTTCTAGTGAAGCGCGAGTCTCAATCACTTACAATGCTCCTTGGAACACCCCAAAGCTTCACGATGTGTTTGATGAAGAGACGGGTTGCTTCATCTACCTTACAATTGGCGGGTGCGGCAATGAACGTTGCGTACTTGCTGTAACGGTCTACCACGACCATGATGCTGCCGCAACCTTCGGATTTAGGCAAGGCCATGATGAAATCCATAGAGATGCTCTCCAACGGCCTTGATGCAAGGGACAGGGGCTCCAACAATTCTGCCTGTAGTTGATGATCGATTTTATCCTGTTGGCACACAAGATAAGTCCGCACGTATGCCTCGATGTCGTCCCGCATGTTTAGCCAAAAATACGAGGCTTGGACTAGTGCAGTCGTGCGCTCTATTCCTGGGTGACCAGCCCACTTGGAGTCGTGGCACTCATTGATTACTTCTTTGCCCAGATTTCCTCAACTTAGCACGAACAGCCGATCTCCCTTAGTGAGAAGGATGCCTTCTTCTTGCCAAAATCTCCTTGTCTTTCATTCGAGGACCTTTTCCAGCAAGTCCTTTGCCAATCGGTTTAGAGCATCCGCAACGACGTTGGCTTTGCCTGGCTTGTACTTGAACCTATAGTCGAATTCCGTAAGGAAATCTTGCCACCTTGCTTGCTTGGGGCTCCATTCTTTTACGTTTGAAAGTAGCTTGTTGCTACGCTGTCCGTCATGATTGTGATTGTGAGCCAAGCAAGTAGTGTCGCCATACTCGTAGACAATGAATAATCGCTGTCATCTCTTTCTCTTGCATGGTGTAGCGGTGTTCCGTGTCATTAAGCTTTCGGCTCTCGAACGCTAGAGGGTGACCCTCTTGCATTTGGACTCCGCCAATGGCGAAGTTGGAGGCATCCGTTTGAACTTCGAAGGGCTTAGTGTGGTCCGGAAGAACTAGGATGGGCTCTTCCGAAATTGCTTTCTTCAAGCCTTCGAATGCTTGTTGGCACTCCTCGGACCAATGCCATTCCGATTCTTCTTAAGTAGATCCGTCAAGGGTGCCGCCATGGCTGAGTAGCCTTGAATGAATCGGCGGTAGTAATTCACCAAACCAAGGAATGATCAAAGCTCGGGTGCTTTTGTGGGAGGCTCCCAATTGAGGATGGCCTTCACTTTTGAGTTCTCCATCATGAGCTTCCCGGCTGATATCTTGTGCCCCAAGAACTCTACCTCCTCTTGAGCAAACGAACATTTCTCCATCTTGAGGTAGAGCTCGTTCTCCCGAAGTACTTGGAAGACTTGTCTCAAATGTTTGGCATGCTCCTCGAGCGTGGTACTGTACACTACTATGTCATCTAAGTATACGACCCTAATTGGTCGAGGAAGGGTTGCAGTACGTTATTTATGAGAGTGCAAAACGTAGCCGGTGCATTTGTTAGTCCGAAAGGCATAACAAGAAACTTGAAAGATCCGTACCTTGTGACGCATGCTGTCTTGGACTCATCTCCTTCGGCAATGCACACTTGATAGTATCCGGAACGTAAGTTGAGTTTGGTGAAGTACCTTGCGTTTCCAAGCTGGCCGAATAGATCCGCTATCAAGGGTATTGTGTACTTGTTCTTGATAGTGATCTTGTTGAGCACTCGATAGTCGATGCACATCTGCAGCGACTATCATTCTTCTTTTGGAAAATGACCGGTGCACCAAATAGGGCTTTGGACGGGCGAACATAGCCTGCATCCAGCAAATCCATAAGCTGTTTTCTCAACTCTTCGAGCTCGGCAGGTGCCATACGGTAAGGCGCCAAGGCTGAAGGCTTTGAACCTTGCTCCAACTCAATTTGGTGATCCACCTTTCATCTAGGTGGAAGCTTCTTCAGAAGCTGAGGAGGCATCACGTCCTTGAACTCCTCGAGGACGGATTGTATGGATGGAGGGACTTGGCTTTGAGAACTTGCGGAGTTCTATCCCTCGTTAAGCTCCCGGATGGAGACCAAAAGGCTTGGGTCTTTCTTGAAATCCTTTTTGAATTGCATGGCCAAAAGCGTCTTCTCCTCGGACTTGCCACGCTCCGTTGGAACCATGCACGCCTTACTCCCATCGAGGATGCTTAGGGAGTTAGTGGCTGGAAGAGGGAAGGCATGGACATGGTCAAAGAATTCCATGCCAAGGACCATCTTGAAGTCGTCCATGGGCAAGATTGATAAGTTGAGCTTTCCGCTCCATGCGCCAAGTGCAACATTAACACCTTGTGCTGTGCCCGCAATGGGCTTGGCGGGTGAGTTTACGGCCTTCATTGTGCCTCCTTGTCTCGTAGTCTTGAGGCCTAGACGCTTGGCCTCATCCTCGGATATGAAGTTATGTGTGGCTCCCGTATCCAACAATGCCTGAACTGTGTGTCCGTTTATCTTCGCGCTCATATACATAAGTCTTTTCTTGGCGAGTGCCGTTTGTGGGCTGTCGAGTTCTCTGAGATGTTGGATAGAACCCATGTTGGGTCGGGGTTCTTCCGGCGTTGGTGTGGAGTTGCCCTTTAGTTGGGCAGTGAGGGCATTAAGCGACTTCTTCTCGGGACAGTTGCGTACCCAATGAGGCCTGTTGCATATGAAGTATGGGCTACGGGGCTTCAGTGCTTCTTTCTTGCCTCCTAATTTGTTTTGCCCGCTCTTGCCGCTTGGAGGCTTTTTCTGTCCCCAATCCTTGCGATTGTGGCCTTTGTCCTTGCGACTCTCTCCCCCACCTTTACCTTGATTAGGCCTTTTCACCTCCACGTTAATGCGTCGCGCATCACTTGTGCTTGTAGAGGCTGGGCTAGAGGAAAGTGTGCGCTTATGCCATGCCTAGTATGAGCGTACTTCCTCCACTTTCGCGCGGACAGCTCGCAGCTCGTCTTGCACGAAGCTGCGAACTTTCATCAACTCCTCATGAAATGCTTGAAATTCCCCTCGAAGGGTGTTGGGTTGCTCTTGGATGAGGGCCTTGGTTGCCATTGTGAATTTGGCATATTCGCCCTCTAGACCATCCCCCCTTTCCTCCACAGTTTCGAGGGTGTCCTGAGCAGCGGACATGATTGTTTCGAGCGTAGCCAATCGTGGCTCTAAAGCATCGATAGATGCGGCCTTCGACTTGCCTCGAGTCTTGGCCTGCCCACGAGTTTCATCGCAACCCCGGCTTGGTTCTGGGATGATCTCCACACCAACAACGCTCTCTTGTGTAACGCTTGAGGTTGGGAGGTTGGCCATTGCTACTGGAATGTGTGTGTGCAAACCTTGGCTCTGATACCACTTGTCACGGGATGAGTTTTTTGCGCAGCAAACCCGTGCGGGACTTAGACAACCTTTGTCGAGATATTGCTAAGTAAGCCTTTACGCTTCTCAATAGCTAAGCCAAGAGGTTCCCGAAATGCTAATGAGAAGGAAGAGCTAGCAAGCAATGTAGACAAATGCGGAAATTGTATTAATCGAAAGAAAGCTTACAAGAGAGCTTACAAGAGATGGTTAATGCTTTGCTTGATTGTGGATGATACAAATGCCTAGAGCTCACCCATATTTATAGAGAAGCTTGGCTAGCTCTAGAGAATTCCATGGCCTAGAGAATTCTATACACATGTGCCAAAATCTAGAGAATTATAGTGTCATGTACAAGTGTGTTAGTTGCTGGAATTTTGCGGAAGTTTCCGGAATCGGGCCAAGCTAGCACATCTTGGCTCATTCCTTCGGCCATTTTTGAGCTGGAATCATGCGGCCCGTAACAATCTGCTAGATTCCCTTGGCCATTCCAAAGCTCAAGAAAATTGAAGTAGTTCGGTGCCGATGGCTAAAGAAGCTACCACTCAATTCCAGCAATGTAAAGGAACGTCAAATTGCCATCGTGGGACAGAAACAATGGTGGGAAGAGCTTGAATGGGAGGACGAAGCCACTAAAAATGCTTTCTCTCCCTGTTTCGTAACCGTCTAGGAGGAAGATTTTGAATCAGATTTCTGGCGGAGCTCTTCAATTTTTGTCCTCATTTCATTAGATTTAAATGCATCTTGTTGTATGGTGGTCAATTTTTATTTGTACAAACCGTTGTTCTCTATTTTCAATTACTGTATAATAAAATACCCTCCTTTGTCCGTCGTCTAAATTATGTTTGAAGTGTCAATTTGTCACCAAACTATTTCCACGTCCTTTCAGTTCAAAGCATTTCTTTTGCAGGAACCAATCATGTGAGTTCCAAGGTACGTGGTTACAGCCTCAAAACACTTCATGAAAAAGGATGCAACAAATCAACATTCAACTAGAAAGAAAAATTGGGTAAAAAAAAAAAAATTGTTATGTTCGAATTTGACTCCCACTGATATATGTAGAATGATAGCTGAAGGAAATTGAAGTAAATGGATGCCCAAAGCTAAAGAAGCTCCCACTCGATTCCAGTAGAGCAATGGGACACAAAATTGTTGTCAAGGGAAAGAAAGACTGGTGGCACGAGCTACAATTGGAGGATCGAGTCACTCAGAGTTTTTTCTACCTGTTTCGATCCTGTGGAGCTAAAAGTTTTGAATAAGGTTTCTGGTCGGATGTTTTTTTTTTTCAATTTCTCAATTTATGTATGTATTTATAAAATGCAATACTGTCTTTTATATCAGCCATTGTAATGTAGCCATCATCTTTTTTTTCTTAGCGAGATGGAATGTAACGCTCAGAAGCATGTGATTGATATTTTTCCAATTTTCACTCCTCCCTTTTGGTATGTGAATAAAAACAATAAAAACAACAAACTAAAATTGAAGACAAATAAAATAGCAAGTTCACTCCTCCCTTTATTACTTTATAGCGGTATGGTCGTAAGTGAGAAAGCATTCAAACTTCAGAACAGATTAATATATATATAGGGTCCTACTACGTTATAACAGTTGCAAGGTACCTTAGATTTTGTCATTTTATGATTTAGCCAATAGATCTAATAGCGAAACGCTTAAACGGTGGAGATATGTTTAATTGGTTATTAATACTGCAGTCCTTAGTGTTTATTAAAAACTCATAAAGATTAAATTTTTTAAAATATTTTACTTATATAACTCATTTTTTTTTCAATTTTTAAAATTTAATCTATTAACCTATTTTGACCATAAAAATGAGCTATGGTGTAAGGACAATAATATAATATTACATAAATTTTTTTAAACATAAAAAATCGATAAATGTAAACAATTTTTTTTTGTTATATAATATATATTTAATATAGAATAGATAAATTGAATATATATTAAAAATATAGATTGTTAACCTTCCAATACTTTAGAAAATTATAAAAGAGAAAAAAGGTAAAATTTTAAAATAAAATACATGTAAAAAGTATTAGATTGTAAAATTTATTATTTTATCATTATAAAGCAATATTGTACAGTGTTCCATATTACACTGTACAATTTAATTTTATATTAATGTTAAACAAACATTATTTAAATTTATTATTAATTATATTATATCATTATTTTGTATTAATTATTAATGTAGAAATGTAATATGTTATAATAAAATAATATTATAATATAATTTTTCATTTCTAATAATAAAAATCAAAACATATTTAATGCCTCAATTGAGGCAAAATATTAATAATGACAATGATATTAATTAAAACAACAAAATTAATAAAGTTTAATAATAATAATAATAATAATGACAAAATTAAAATAATATAATAATTAATTACAATAATAATAACAATTAAAATAATAAATTTTAATAAAAATAATATTAATATAATAATGATGACATTAATAAATAATAATAATAACAGTTAAAATTATTTTTAAATATTATTTTATACACAAAAGGGATTTATATGTCAAAGTTTGTAATTTTTAGTATCTGCTTAATTGTATACAAAATATAAAGTAGTTTAGTGTGATTAAACTAAAAATGACAAAAGTAAGTGGTATGTTCGCAACGGTTGTAACTTAGTTTCCTCCTATATATATATATATATATATATATATAACTTCAGAAATACCAGAGGATTAATTTTTCTTTCCCTTGGATCACAGATTGTTGTTTTAACCTGATTAATTCATAGTGTGGGGCATTAATAAGTGATCTTAATTAATTTAACGTATACAAGTGTGCATGTTAAATTAATTTGAGGCATTTTTTTAAATCAAAACGTTGATGATAAAATTAATTACCTGTCCATGCCTCTACACTGAAAAATATTAGAAATTTCTGTGTTTTCACATGCTTCAGCATAACAATTTCTTTTTTAAAAATTTTAATTTATAATATTTATTACTAGTCAAACGTTCTTATCACCACTAATTTAAATGTTATTATAATATTAATACTGTATTTTATTGGTTACTATTATTTTAATGTGAGGTACAAAATAGGGTATAAAAAGTTTATCAGAAAAACAAGTGGTCAAAACAATTTCTAATAAAGACAAAAGTGTCATTAATTCTTCACATTTTTAAAAAAGAGAAAGAAAAAGAAAAAGAATATTTATGCTTTCAAACAGTGCCATAATACAATTGATGATCATTAGAATATACTCACTTGTTCCCAAGGAAAAGCCAGGGCACTAACTTGGAGTGGGCATTAGACATAAATAATGCCAACTTTATGACATTTAACAAAGTGTCAACTAAGAAAATGTTATTTGAATTCTCTGTCACACTGCAAATCGACATATTATAATAGTAAGATATGAGATATCGCTACCAAGAGTTTGAGTTCATATCATGGTGCAATTTTTTTTTTTTTTTCCTGTAAAGCATATCTGGACATCGTCTACAAATAGTTTGAGCTTTACGTTGTTTTCATCCTCCTTCCCACGACAAATTGGCGTATTAATAATATCTAGGATATATCTTTGGACTATCTAGGAAGATAAAGAAAGAAGAGGGTTAAAGTTTGGTTACTGCACAGAGGAAGAATATTAATATTAAAAAAATTAATTGGTGATAATTTAAGAATTACGAGACATGTTCATTATTTTATTATTATATTATTGAAAATATTTAGTTTAGGCATAGACATGTTCATTATTGAGTCATACATTGTTATTATTAGTACATTAATATATTTTTATTATTGATGTTCCGCTTTGAAGAGTCAATGATAAAAACCAGATAACAAATATAAATTTATTACAAGCAATAATTTAAAGAGCTAATAAATATATTCCTGATTTAAAATATTTTATATCAACTTGTTTGTTCATAGACATGAAGCCAAAAAAGAAAAAAAAATTTGCCACCCAAACCGAACTGCGTGAACCGAATTGAAATGATATAATGTAGTTTGATTTGATTCCGTTTAAACTGAATTGAACCAAATGCCCACTGATAGTCAAAAGTAAATTTTATCTTTTACATTATTTGGATATATATAGTATAATTTTCACCAGAAAGATAATATTTTTTATAACACTCTAGGCAAATTACACTTCGACCAAGCACAAAAGAAATGTTAGGTTTATGAGAGGTGATCCACACCTTAATTAGCAAGATGTATTTTAAAGTGTATATATAGATGCCCTAGAAACAAAATTATGCGGATTTTATTAAGACCCAAAGTTGACAATAACTTGCCAGGTCTGGGTTGATTCATTACAGATGATAAATGGTATCAGAGCAATTCCGTGAGTCCTCTTGAACAATGATGGGGCAAAATCTCAACGAGTACTCTAAGTCCTTAAGTCGAGGTGCATATAACACCCTAGGCAAATATCAAATCTACTAGGTTTATAACAAGTGATCCATACTTTAATTAGTAAGGCGTGTTTTAGGGTATATGGACACCTAGAATCAAAACCATACGGGCCTCATTAAAGCCGAAAATGGATAATATCTTGTCAGGTCTAGATTGGGTCATGACATTTTTTGTTATTATTGAGGTAATAAGCCTAACCAAGCAACTTAGCGAACGTAGAATGCAGTCTAAATTATTATATTCTCTACTGCTTGCGTAACAGTGCCTGCATAATTCTCTTAAACTCTATTGACAGTTTTCATTCTCTTTTTATTCCTTTGAAATCTTTCAACAAAAATGGGTGGCATCATCTCAACCTACTTATCAACGGACACAATTCGTTCAATTTTATCTTACGTAGGTGGAGAAACTAAGTATATATGGGGTCTTAAAGATAATCTTGATGACTTGCAGAATCAAAAAGAGAATTTGATAGCCAAAAAAGAAGGTATGCTGAATAAGGTTAAGCTTGCTGAACAACAACAACCTCGAACCAGACGAACGAGCGCGATGGAACTTTGGTTTAAAAGGCTGGAAGAAATGGAAGCTGAAGTTGACAATCTGCAACAAGCTGCAGATCAAGAAGTTGATAGATTGTGTCTTGGAGGGTTTTGTTCCAAGGACTTGATTTCAAGCTACGATTTCGGCAAACAAGTGGAAAAGTTAAAGGAAGAAGTAATCAAACTAATGGAAAAAGAAGAAGCAATCAAAGGACTTCTTTAGGAGATACCAGAAGGTTTAGCGGTTACATTAGTCGTTGATCGAACAATTATAGGCCAAGAATCAACATTTGACCGAATTTAGAGATGTATAACTTTGCAGTGAGAAGCATGTTTTTGATGTCGTTTCTGGTCGGTTGTGTCTAGACAGCCAAACTTGAAGCATATTCAAGCGGATACTGGAAATATGATAGGCTTCTCAACAAATTCATGGTAGGGAAAAAATTTTGAAGCTAAGTGTCACAGGATGAGTATTTTGCTCAGCAAACTCGTGCGGTACTTAAACAACACTTGTCGAAAGTTGCTAAGTAAGTCTTTGAACTTCTCACTAGCTAAGCCAAGAGGTTATTCGAAATGCTAAAGAGACTAGAGAGCTAGAGAGCAATTAAGCCAAATGCGGAAATTGTATTGCTTGAGAAAATATTATAAGAGAGCTTCACAAGAATGCTTGGATGATGCTTGGATGCTCAAATGACAAATGCTCACCCATATTTATAGGGAGACTTGCCCAGCTCTAGAGAATTCTAAGCTTAGAGAATTCTATACACATGTGACAAATTCTGGAGAAATCTAGCGTATGTACAAATGTGCTAGAGTTGCTGGAATATTTCCTGGAAGTTTCCGGAATTGGGCCAAGGTAGCACATCTTAGCTCATGTCCTTGGGCCATTTTTAGGTTCTAGTTGGGCGGCCCGTAACATCCTCCCCCTCCTAAGCTCGCGGCGTCCTCATCGCGCTTTCGTGCTTGAACTTCTGGATATGCTCCGTGAATTGCCACAAATCTTCTTTGCATTCCCAAGTGGCTTCGCTCTCAGGGAGGTTTTTCCACTTCACCAAGTACTCCTAGTATGCTGGCATGCCCCTCTTTCAAATTATTCGATCGGCAAGGATGTACTCCACATCTTTATCGAACACGGTGACAACAGCTATTGGGGCACGCCTTAATTCTCTACGAATTGGGTCTCGCACGTCTTTGTGATAGGACTTGAGAAGACTCACATGGAAGACTGGATAGATCTTGAGCCTTGGTGGAAGCTCTAGTAGATACGAGACGTTGCCCACACATTAGAAAATTCGGAAGGATCCCTCGTACCGCCTCACTAACCTGTTATGGACTTTCCGTAGCGTCTTGAATTGTTGGGGCAGGAGCTTGATCATGACTTGATCTCCTTCCTTGTAATCAACATGTCGTCTCCTTGTATCGGTTCATTTCTTCATTTTTCTCGCGGTTTTGTTGAGGTAAGCTCGAGTAATGTCGTCTTCTTCATTTTTCATGCCATTCACGAGCAAGCTTATGAGCTGTTGGGCTTTTACCTCCATAAGTCGAGGCTATGGCATTATGAGTCATGGGCTGGAATCCCATGATAATCTTGAATGGGCTCTTACCGGTAGCCTAACTCCGTTGGAGATTATAAGAGAATTGGGCGATATCAAGCAACTTCACCCAATCTTGTTGGTGAGTGCTCACATAGTCGATGCACATCCGTAGCGATCCATCCTGTTTCTTTTGGAAGGGGATCGGTGCACCAAAAGGGGATTTAGACGGGAGAACATAGCCTACGTGGACAGTATGTATTGTTGGAGGGACTTGGCTTGGAGTGCTTTCAGAATTTTCTCCTCATTTAGCTCCCGAATGGACACTAGAAAACTTGGGTCTTTTTAGAAAGACTTTTTGAATTGCATAGCCGAAAGTGTTTTCTCCTCGGACTTTTCACTCTCTGTCTACGTGGGAGCTTGCACGCCTTACTCCTGTCGAGGATACTTAGGGAGTTTGTGGCTGGAAGTGGGAAAGCATGTACTTGATCGAAGAATTCTATGCCAAGGACCAACTTAAAGTCATCCATGGGCACGATTGAGAAGTTGAGCTTTCCGCTCCATGAGCCAAGTGCAACGTGCACGCCTTGTACAGTGCCTACAATGGGCTTAGCAGGTGAATTTACCGCCTTCATGGTGCCTCCTTCCTTAGTAGTTTTGAGGCCTAGGCGCTTGGCCTCATCCTCGGATACGAAGTTGTGCATTGCTCCCGTATCTAACAATGCATTAACGGAGTGTCCATTTATCTTCGCGCTCACGTACATTATCCCTTTCTTGGCGAGTGCCGATTGTGGGCTGTTGAGTGCGCCGAGTCGTTGGAGAAAACCCATGCCGGGTCGGGGTTCTTCCAATGTTGGTGTGGAATTTCCCTTGAGTTGGGCAGCGAGGGTATTGAGCGACTTCTTCTCGAGACAGTCCCGTACCCAATGAGGGCCGTTGCATATGAAGTATGGGCTTCGCGGCTTTGGTGGCTCCTTCTTGCCCTCTATTTTGCCTTGCCCGCTCTTGCTGCTTGGAGGCTTTTTTTGCCCCTAATCTTTGCTATTGTTGCCCTTGTCCTTACGACTCTCTACCTCTCTTTTTCCTTGGCTAGGCCTGTTATACTTGGATTGGGTAGAGTACTCATGTAGCGACTCCGCTGTGGCAATGGCGTCGTCAAGCGTTTGGACGCCCTGCCTATTGAGCTCCATCTTGGCCCAATTCTTGAGGCCATCTTGGAAGTAGAAGAGCGATTCCTTGTTGGAAATGTCACTTATCTCAAGAATGAGGGTCGTGAACTCATTAATTTAGTCGCGGACGCTACCCGTTTGCTTGAGCCGACATAGGCGAGCTCTTGCTTCTTTTTCGGTATTACTTGGGACAAATTGCTTTCAGAGTTCTTGTTTGAAATATGCCCATGTGTTGATGGTGCAGGTGCCTTTGCCATCTCGCCATGCTTCTGATCCCACCATTGTTGTGCAGCGCCTCGTAGATATGTGGGTGCAGTGCCCACTTTCGATGCCTCATCTCATACACCCATGGCATCGAAATATTGGTCTAGCCCGAATAGAAAGTTGTCTGCGATAGTGGCATTACGTGTTCCATAGTAGGTGTCAGGCTTTGGCACGTCAATGCATCGCGCATTACTCGTGCTTGTGGAAGCTGGGCTAGCAGAGAGTGTGCGCTTGTGCCATGCCCAATCCGAGTAGACTTCCTCCACTTCCGCACGGACAATGTGCAGTTCGTCTTGCACGAATCTGCGGAATTTTAGCAACTCTTCATGAAATGCTCGAAATTCCCCTTGGAGGGTGTTGGCTTAGTCTTGGATGAGGGCCTTGGTTGCCATTGTGAAGTCGGCATATTCGCCCTCGAGACCGTCCACCCTTTCCTCCAAACTTTCGAGGGTGTCCTGAGCGGTGAACATTAAGGTTTCGAGCGTAGCCATGCGAGGCTCTAAAGCATCGATAGAAGTGGCCTTAGACTTGTTACGAGTCTTAGCCTGCTCGCAATTTTCATCGCGGCCCCGGCTTGGCTCTGGGAGTATCTCCACACCAAGAGCGCCCTCTTGTATTTTGCTTGAGATTGGAAGATTGGCCATTGCTCCGAAATAAATTGGATTGCGCGAGGTGAGTATTTTGCGCGGAAAACCCGTGCCGCAATTAGACAACACTTGTCAAAAGTTGATAAGTAAGCCTTTGAACTTCTCACTAGCTAAGACAGGAGATTTTTCGAAATGCTAAAGAGAAGAGATGGCTAGAGAGCAATTGAGCCAAATGCGAAAATTGTATTGCTTGAGAAAAGATTACAAGAGAGCTTTATGAGAATGCTTGGATGATGCTTGGATGCTCAAATGACAAATGCTCACCCATATTTATAAGGAGGCTTGCCTAGCTCTAGAGAATTCTAAGCCTAGAGAATTTTATACACATGCGATAAATTCTAGAGAAATCTAGTATATGTACAAGGGTGCTAGACTTGCTGGAAGTTTCCGAAAGCCATTTTTGGGTTCTAGTTGGGCGGCCCTTAACATAAGGCTCGAGACATCACCAACACTTTACAACATAAGAAGTTTGTCTTGTTATCGGATGATATGGGAGTCCAAAATTGATGTAATAGACTTGGGCATCCCTCTTCATTCTAGGTCCACAGTAGTCTTCACAACTCATTTTCAGGGTACTATAGTAAAATGAGAGTTGCCAAGAAGCTTGAGGTGTCTTACTTGAGGGAAGACGATGCCTGAAAATTATTTAAGGAAGCCGGAGAATTCTATTTTGACAGTCATTCTGAAATTTGTGAACTAGCCAAAACCATGGCAAGTCTGTGTCATGGTTTTCCGCTAGCACTCGAAACAATTGGTCAAGCCATGGCGGTCAAAGAGTACCCTGAAGAATGGAATCACGCAATTGAGATCATAAGCGCATCAGCCTCTAAATTCGATGATTTGGAGAAAAAGGTGCTTTCACGTTTAAAGTTCAGCTATGATAGTTTCCCCAAAGATGAACTTCGATCTTGTCTCTTGTACTGTTGTTTATTTCCTGAAGACTCTGAAATTCCAAAGACCAACTTGATAGAGTATTGGAAAAGTGAAGGATTTTTGGATTCTATTAGTGGGTGGGATGATCTTGGTGCTCTCGTTCGTGCATGCTTACTGGAGGAAGGAGGTGATCATATAAAAATCACGATATGATTCGTGAAATGGCATTCTGGATAGAAAATGAAATAGAGGAGGAGGAGAACTTTTAAATTCGTGAAGGAGTTGGATTAATTGACGCGCCAAAGATTGAAGAATGGTAAGGGGTCAAAAGGATATCTTTGATAAAAAATGAAATTCGGAGTTTTCCAGAAATTCCCACTTGTCCAAATCTCCAAACTTTGCTTCTGGAGGGTAATCGTATTGAGGAGATCACTGACAGATTTCTTCAATCTTTTCCTTCGCTTAAAGTTCTAAATCTAAGAGAAAATTATTCTCTAACAGAACTATCTGTAGGGATTTCAAGTTTGGTTTCATTACACCATCTTGATTTGTCTGAGACTGACATACGTGTGTTGCCGTAAGAGCTCAAGGCATTGGTGAATTTGAGATATTTGAACTTGGAGTATACATATAAAATGTCTAAAATTCCACAGCAATTGATTTCAAGCTTTTCAAATTTACAGATACTCAGGATGCTGCATTGCGGTTCTCTTGACAGACCAGTAGTTGGAAAAAGGCAACGTTCTATTTGTTGATTCTGAATCATAAATGAAGGAAATCCACTGTTTGGAACTATTAAATCTCATCAGATTGTCCTTCAATAGTTGACTTGGTGTCGAAAACTTTTTGAAATTCCCGAAGCTACTGAACATTACTCGAGCTCTGACCATCAGAAACTGTAAAAAATCATTATAATATGTAAATCTTTTAACTCGAACCTAAGACTCCTAAAATTCAAAATTTTTATGTTTCGACCACAGACCACTAGACCATATAAATTTAATATATAAGCATTTTATTAAAAATTAAGAAAGAAAAATATAAATAGATAATAGCAAAAGTAAAATCCCTAACACAATCTCAAATTCTCAATCGATATCTCTCTCATGCTCCTCGAACTCCTCGGGTCCTCGATCTTCCTCTACTCTTCCTCCCCTTGGATCAGCCTCTTGTTGTCTTTGGCTATACGATCATTTTAAGCATCCTCGTCTTATTCCTAACCAGTGTCAAATCTGGGGGTAGACTCGCCTGCTTGGCAGAACAGCTCCGCGTGGCCCACGTCGATTACAATCTCGTGACTGCACTTTGGGGACGTCGTTGTCGCCGCATGGATCGTGACGTGGGAGGAATGCCGAGGCGCGTGACATGACAGGCGTAGAGGCGCACGCAGGAATGGTCTCCGAACACACTGCAGCAAGGTACTTCGAAGGGGTCACGTCAAATGGCGGTGCGTCCACCGAGTGGCTTGACGTGTAGGCAGTCCTGGATGGTGCAGAATGGTTTGGTGCTGTTGCGGGTGGAGGAGAAAATCCCTAGATTTGATATTGATGAACATCGATCAGAGGCGGGAGATTGTGGTGAGATCAGATCAACGGCTGAGATTGAGGGACCATGATGATCTATGAGTGTGTGAGTGTGAGTGATGTTGTTGGGCTAGGGCTTCTGTACTTGATGAAATGTTTGAGTTTAGGATTTGCTATTGTTATTATTTTTATAATTATTTTTTAAAAACAAAAGTATAGAATTGATTTTTTCAGATTTTAAAAAATATTAAGGCTATAATACTATTGTGAGTTCAGATTTTTTCAATATAAAAAATATTAAAAAATATTGAGTTCAGTAATACTATAGTGATACGAACTTTTGACACGTAATAATAATTAGTAACTTCTATTGCTATAGTGTCATAAAATTTGTAATGATATAGTAATGGTAACTCTTGACACCACTTTTAAGTGTCACTCTTGTTCTGACTGTCAAATTACTGACACTATTAATAAGTGTCACTAAAAGTAATTAGTGACACTATTTTAGTATCACTAAAGGGCATTTTTTTAGTAGTGTTAAAGTGTGGAGACACATGGAAATAATGTGTGTTCCATTGAGACTGTCAGCCTAAACAAACAAGATACGCATGATGAATGCCAACTGTAAATTATATTTATCTACATCGAACAACTAAAAAAAATTGACGTAAAAAAAATGAAAAAAGTTGACACATAATATTTCTTAAAGTATATCACTATCAAGAACAAAAAAAAAATATATTATTAGGTAGGTTTACTCCATTAGACAGTGTCTGGTCATTGGGCTTGTAAAAGCACCAATTTGAATTTTATGGGATTTTTTCTTTTCTATAAAAATATGAAATCGAAGTAAATTTTCTTTCGACATTGGTAGTGGAAGTTAATTTTTAAACTAGTCTTCATATATTTTTTATCTGCACTACATATATATAGTCTTGATCTGGTCCGAAATTTTAAAATTTAGGAAAGTTCAGGAAAGCTTTAAAGCTATGGGGTTTTAAAGACTTAAAAATGTTCAAATCCAGAATTTTAAAATGCAGAAAATTTTGTGAAAGCTTTAAAGTCGCATTGTTTAAGCACTTTAAGTTTTAAGCTTTTAAAGCCATGCGATTTTAAAATTTTCCTGTCCTTTTCTACACTTTAAAATTCCAAACCTATATATATTCTCAGGTGTGAGCGTCCTCATTTTTTTAAATACGGACCCTTACTCCATGTAGTTTAATAGCATAAAAAACTAATTCTTTAATAGCATGTTCGCATAAAAAAAAAAAAAAAGGGCATCCGCACTATATATATATAAAAAGTTCAAAAACCTTCAGTAGCTTGGGGTTTTTTGACCGGAGAATAATTAGGTAGTAAATTATACATGTTGTCTTCTATGAGGTTTAAGATCGCTTCGTACTTCTTGGGAATGAACTAAAGCATGTACCTACAAGGGTGATGGGCATAATTTATTTATATATTTTATTATTTATTATATGTTTAGTAGTTATTTTTATTTATTATTTTTAGTAATTAAATTTATTTTATTGAATAGGGAAATAATTATAAAATTACGAATATAAATATGCACATCGAATCCATAAAGAAATAAAGATTAAATGGAAGCAAATCAAATTGGTGAGCATGGATTGGGAAGTTACGTGGAGAGCATAAGGAAATTTGGAAGCATGGTGTCACAGGCTTTGTCATTCATGGTCCATTAGAGAGGAAAACCACCAAGGGGCCGTAAGAAATAAAAGAAATCAATTGCTAAACTATATTATTTTGGGCGGACATGTGCACACGTGTATTAGAATTCAACAAGTATTGAATTTAATTTCAAGTCAGCCATGACTTTTGGCTTTCGGAAAACTAGGTCGGTGGCTTATGATTATAAAGCCAAACCTTTGGCTTTCGCACAGGAGGCCAGCCACCAAAAGAAAAAGAGACAAGAGGGAGACAGGAGAATTACAGCCACCAAAAGAAAAAGAGACAGATTGAAGATAAAGGCAGCCATGGATTTTACTGGTCTTATTGCTCTCAATCTCCATGTTTAACTAAATTTTTTATACTAAGATTAAGGATGAAGTCTTGTTCAATGAAATAAATTACTTTTTATATAATTAATTCTTTTTTTTTATGTGCTTTAATGTTTATGGTTTTATTTTCACATGTCTGGTTGAATATTATTAAATCTTTTCACCAATTCTGGTATGTATTATTGATTGTTATGATTAATATTTAATTAAACTTATGCTTGGATTTATAAAGTTTATATGCAATTATATTTGATTATGTGTCTTTCGTTAAATTATTTACACAGAGTGTTTAGGAAAACTTTGACTCTTGCTATTCAATATTGTTTACATGAGATGCTTAAATATCATACTATTAAGCAGACAAAAAAAACTACATATGATTAATTTTAATTAGAGTTAATTATTAAATTTATGACTAGACATAGATTAATTTCGAATTGTCACTCTACAATTGGGAAGTGATTGGTAGTTAGAAAATTATTAAGTTAAATAGTAGTGGATTCTGAAACCCTGGTAGCCTCAATCTTTTGAATTCTTATGCCAATTTACTCATTTTTATTTTAATTGCATCTTTATTTTTAATTTCTGTTAGGATATATGCTCTTCAATGTATATTGATTTTCTGATTAATAAAATATTTGAGATATTTATTCAGATATCTTAAATTGCATTAATATTTTGAGTAAAGTCCATTTAATCATATTACATGTATTTATGCGATCACCATGTGGATTTGCAGAAGACATAAATACAAGTTATCTTATGATTAAATAAATTAAGTTCGCAATTGATAAATAAAGTTGGACACTTTATTTAGGTATAGACTGTAATAAATTCATTGAGTGATTAATCATGTATGAATTTATTGATGTAGTATGACTACATTGAACAGATCACATATGAGATTTAATTAAACTAGTAATAACTGTCAGACTTATTAAATCTCATGGGCATTGATTTACTATAATCTTAATCTTGATTTAGTTATAATTTCATGATTGTAATTGTTATTTCATTTGAATTACCAATGGGCACGACATGCACATGTAGTCAAGATTATCCCGTATCTTGGTGGGAGCAATTACAAGTATTGAAATTATAGATTAATAATACAGAATTTGTACGACACATCTCTTGATGGGTTTTCAATACTTGATCATATAATTTTCTGACCAGAGTGTGTCAACATAAATAAGTATGTTGAAAATGATCATTAGAGAACTAGTAAGTATCAAGGAACAAAATGTATTTAAATTGATTGAACAGTTGAGATATCAATTTAAATTAACTATGAGGTACAAAGGAATGTGCAGCAAAGAAATTAATATGGCTTGGGCGAATTAGGTGAAAATCATAATTATAAGGTGGCTTGCGAATTAGGTAAAAATTATAATTACTCAGGTTAGCTCATTTAATTGACAACACCATCACTGGACCCAAAAGCAAGAAAAACTAGCATATTAGGTGAAAATCATAATTATAATATTTGTTAAGGCCTAGTATGTTGTATTCAAGTGTAAAAGGGGTCTTGTGATATTTTACAAGGCGGTCCCTTAATTAGTTACACATTCATAAGTGGAGAGATAGTATTTAATTTAAATGTTTAAATATTTAAATTAAAAGAGGAATCCTATTTTAAATAGGAATCCTAATCCTAACAACTAGGGTTTTTTAATAAGATAATATAAAAGGGAAACTTTTCTCTTAAAACTGATGAGAAGAGAATTATAGGGCTTCAGAGAAAAATACAGAAGACATCTAAGAGAAGCTAGTTACAATTGGGAGTGGTGAAACAGACGCTCACACGTCCAGTGTTGATTGATCTTGAGTCATAGCCTGAAAGATCGTTTGGAGATAGATCTACAACTCTCAAATGATTCATCTTCTCAAAATATTAATGTATGAATTTATATATTACTTAATTCTTATATGTTGTATGAGATCAGTCCTAAAATGTTTTAATTGAAAAATTGAGAAAAACCTGATTTTATTTTATCCCTTCAATTGGTATCAGAGCCATCTCATAATAATATATAAGAATTTTGTAAGAAATCTATCTTGTTTATTTTGTATTAGAGTGGCACAATTTATTTAGATATATATTATTTGTTAATATATGAATAAAGCATGCTTGGAATTGTCTCAATTCATGATTAGAATTTTGTCTGTATTTTTTATCGGATTTGTAACAAAAGAGTTGGTCTATTATTACCATGTTTCCCTTTTGATTTAATTTTATATTTTAAGAAATTTTGTAAGCCATTGGGGATTGTAATCTGTAACAAACATTTTTAATAATTATTAAAAAAAAATGCCTTAGCAGCATTGCGCTCGCATGCGGATCCCAAACCACACAGCTCGCTGGGGTTGGGCAGCTCGCAGCGCGCGTAGCTAATGCAGCACGTAGCGCGTGCGGGCCTTATGCGAAAGTCAGCAACCCCACAACTGCAGCTCCCTCTCCAGCAACACGCAGCAGACCTTGATCGGAGAAGACAATGAATGGCTGCTGGGTTTTTTACTGATGGCGGCGGAGAGAAAAAAATGCAGTATTAGGGTTTTGAGTGATAAATATCACTCAGGTCCCCATAGTTATATATATTTTTTTGATAGAATAATTATACTATCATGCATTTAAGCTCAGAAACAGTTTTGGGCTTGGTACATCCTAGTTTTTAGTTCCAATAAAATTTGGACTTAATGGATTAAAAATGCATGGATATAGTTTATCACATTATGTTTATTTTTGGTCCAAAAGTTTTACTTAAAAATATTTTTATTTTTTTTAAAATTAAAATTTGGACCAATAATAAATTTAATGCTTATATTAGCCAAGTCCATCAACAAAGATAATATAATGGAAAAAGATATTGATAAGTTGCCCAATGAAAAATTAGGCTTAGGGTTAATATTTTTTATTAGGAAAACCATGAATTGAGATTATTTAAATTTTCTATATGTTGTGTTTTGGATATGAACATGCCATAATAACATGTCATATAGAATAGATCGTGCCACTCTATGCATAATTATATATGTCATTCATATAACATGAATTCATGTATATTGTTTGAAATTTGCAAATGCTTGATAATATAAGATATCACTTAGATAATATTATAGGAAGCATATAATTAACAATATATGTATGTTTTAAAAGGAAAAACCAACTTTTAAATATTGAGTGGGAGAGGGAATATTCAAGATAATTTTCCCATGGGCTCCATTGTTAGTTCAATAATAAAATTATATATATACCTCGACTTTATGATACGGTGATGCTACCTACGGAGGGTATATATATTAGACATTTTATTTGATGAATTTCTTTAAAGATAAGATCGAAATATTTTTCAATTTGTTGATCACCGTAATGGTAGTTGCATGATATAAGAAATACGTAGATTAAAGTAATGGTTATACACTCAACAAAATTTGTTATTAACCTTCCCAACGAATCTCTGTTAACAAAATTTTGGCCCTAAAAAATAACTATAGTTATTTATCATGTTATGACATGAAAGTAAATAATCTAATGGTTAATTAGGTCTAGTAAGTGGCGGCATGACTTCCCCAATGGATAGCTTGCTAAAGTGGTACTAGATTATTGTTACAATAAAATAAAATGCATTTATGGTTTTTTGCATTTTAGATTTTTATTATGAGTATTATATCAATGTATTTATGCATGTATGTTTTATTTTTCCTGAAAATGTCTTCCATCAACCCACTATTAATTATCCTGGTTAAAAATGAACTCACTGGTGAAAATTACTTAGATAGAAAACGCAATCTATTTAATATTCTCACTGCTAAAGACTGCAAATATGTTCTGACTCAGCAATGCCCTCCAGTACCAACGCTATACGATTATAGAAATCAGAGGGAATCTTATGAGAAATGGTGCGAAGCTAACAAAATGGTTAAGCGCTATTTATTGGCTTCGATTTCTATGGAACTGCAGAATAAACTTCGGAGCATGGAAACAGCCACTGAAATATTAGCTAGTCTCCATCACATGTTTGGTAAGAATACTGATTCTGCTAGGGAAGCAGCGTTAAAACGTGTTACTGACACCAAGATCGAAGAGGGTACAAGAGTTCGTGATAATGTCCTCAAAATGATGGACTATTTGAATGAAGTTAAGATTCATGGTGTTGAGATCGATGATAAAACAAAGATTAACATGGTGATTGAATCTTTACCTAATAAATTCAGAGAGTTTAAGGTCAGTTATATCTTAAGCAATAAAGATATGACCTTAGTTCAATTGATGTACGAACTACATGCTATAGAAGAATATTATCATAGCAAAGAACTTCATGAACAAGAATTCTCTTTATGGTCTAAGTCGAAAGACAAGGGTAGCAAAAGAGAATTGGCACAAGAAACCTGTCTACTAGAAAAGATGGCAAGTCAAAAGGTAAGTGCTTCAAGTGTGGACAGAAGGGTCATCGGAAAAAAGATTGTCCTAAGATTATTAAAATCAGGTATAGGAAAACTTTAAGCTTCCTAATTAGTTCAGTTTCTATTGATTAATGCAATAGTGAATTTTGAGATAACTAATTTTCTTTGTAAATTCATTTATTTAGTTTTCATGAAACCAAGAGATTAATTGAAGAAAGATTTAAACTACAGTAGAGAAGGATACTAGTTTATATCACCTGAAAAGATTAGATAAATTTTATGAGACTTTAAGTTTTGATATTTGTCCTTGTGTTCCAAACATTAGAGGAATTTAATTTTGGTGGCTTATTTTTTATAAACAGGAGTGCACTGTTATTTTTAGATCCTTTGTTAATAACTTATTTTGGTACTTTACAAAGACAATTAATATCATATAAGTCTATTGATCTATTTAAAGCAAGATAAAATGATAAAGAGTATATGTATTTATCTAAGAAAAGAAATGTTTCTTCTAAAACCAATAGCACATCTAATATTTATGTTTAAATCATATAAACTATAATAAGATTTCATAAGAATGATACACTACAAATCTTATTTAGAAGTGTAATATGACAAGGTAGCTCCTTTTGAGCTAAAAGAAAGCATAATATTGTATTGTATGGATTAGTATATACAAATGTATGCGGACTAATTAGTTTACATGTTAGAAGAGGTTATGAGTATTCTATCAATCTTATTGATAAATATTCATCGCATTTATGTTTGTCTAAATACGTAATGCTTCCATGGCTTTTGAAATTCAAAAGATTACATGGATAAGACAAAGAAACAATTAGACAAGAACATAAAAGAGCTTCGATCTGATCGAAGTAAAGAATATCTCTCTAGAGAATTCAAAGTCCATTTGGTTGTAAAATGTGATAAACTCCCATATATAATAATCATTGTGACATAATAATGTCATTATATGAAGAAACAAGATTCTTTTGAATAAAACAAGATATATGCCTAGTAATTTGTCATTTACCTTTTTTATTCTAGATACTAGTGTTTGAAACTGCATAAACTATTGAACCGAGTTTCATCTATATCGGTGCCTAATACTCCATGGAATTATGGAAATGTCACAAACTTAATTTGTGACACATCTGTAGTTGGAGATTCACTAGTATTTATACTAAAATTATAGGTGGAAAAGATATATTCATGTTCAAAAGTTTGCATTTTTTAGGTATTCTAAAGGAATAAAGGAAAGTCTAAATTATAGACCTCAAGAAAGGAATGTATTTGTAAACATACACTATAATTTCCTTGAGAAAGACTATATAAAAGACGTATAACCTAAGAGTAAGGTAAAACTAGAAAAATCATAAAGAGATCATATTGATGCTCAGTTTTCTATTTATGTATAATAAACATAGAAAAGAGCAAGAATGATTAACAAAGGATTACCCCTGAACAAATCATCACTTTTAGAACCTCATCGTAGTGGGAGGGTAACTAGATTAGCAAACAAGATACATGTTATTAGAAGAAACCTATACGGCTATCTCAGATGAACATGTATAAAATCTCACTAGATACAATGAAGTTTTAAATAGATAGTGATGTTGAGCATTGAAAAAGGGCTATGAATCAAGAAATGGAATCCATGTATTCTAATAAAATCTAGGAACTTGTAGACACTAAATAGGGTAAAACCCATTGGATGCAAGTGGATCTATAAGAGGAAAAGAAGAGTAAACAGAAGGATGAAAACGTTTAAAGCAAGATTAGTAGCCAAAGAGTTCACTCAAAAAGAGGAAATCAATTATGAGGAAACATTTTCTTCAGTTGCTATGCTTAAATCCATAAGAATTCTGCTCACTATTGCTGAAGTGATAGATTACGAAATTTGGCAAAAGGATGTTAAGACAGCCTTTTTTAATAGGCATGTTGAAGAAGACATTTTTATGCAGCAACTAGATGGATTTATATAAAAAGCCCAAGAACACTTGGCATGCAAGTTACAGAGATCCATCTATGGATTGAAGTAACCATTCCGGTCATGGAACATCAGATTTAATCAAACAATAAAATCGTTTAAATTCATTCAGAATATTGATGAACCATGTGTGTGCATGAAAATTTAAGAAAAATTTGTAGCCTTCCTAATTCTGTATGTAGATCATATTCTCCTTATTGAAAATGATGTAGGAGTAATGACTACAATAAAGAGTTGGCTAGCAAAATAATTTGATATGGAAGATTTGGGAGAAGCTAGTTATATTATTGGTATCAAGTTACTACGAGATCGAAAGAATAAAATGATAACTTTATCTCAAGTGGTCTATATCGATAAGATATTGGCTGGATTTAGCATGGTAAATTCCCAGACTGGTTTTTTACCATTCAGACATGGAATTTTATTCTCTAAAGATCAATCACCTTAAACTTCTGAAGAGATAGAGAAAAGGAGACGAGTTCCCTACGCGGAAGCTGTGGGAAGTCTCATGTATGTCATGCTTTGCACTAGACCAGACATATGTTTTGCGATTGGGATGGTTAGCAGATATCAATCTAATCCTAGACTTGAACACTGCTGTCAAGCACATAATGAAGTATCTAAAAAGAACTAAGGATTATATGCTTATGTATTCTGGTGATGAACTTACTCTAGTGGGTTATACTGATTCTGACTTTATGTCAGATAAGGATTCTAGAAAGTCTAATTCTGGCTATGTGTTTACATCAGGAAAATGGAGCTATTAGTTGGAGGATTGTGAAACAAATCTTGTATCGCAGACTCCACAACGGATGTTTAATATGTGGCTGCATCTGAAGCTGTAAAAGAAGTTGTATGGCTCTGCAAGTTCCTTCAAAATCTTGAGGTGGTATCTGCTGCAACTACACCACTTAGATTATTTAAAGATAATAGTACAGTGGCTCAAGAAATCACAAGAAATAAAAACTTATTGAGAGTAAGTATCATCTCATATGGGAATAGTGTAGAAATGTTATCAACTATACTTAGAGTCCTACAACATGTGCAATATGCCAGATATGCTTTGAGAGCTAGTAGGGGATTGTTGGGATTATATGATCTCCAAAGCATATTGATTTTCTGATTAATAAAATATTTGAGTTATTTATTCAGATATCTTAAGTTGCATTAATATTTTAAGTAAAGTCCATTTAATCATATTATATGTATTTATGAGATCACCATGTGAATTTGCAGAAGACATAAATACAAGTTATCTTATGATTAAATAAATTAAGTTCGCAGTTGTAAATAAAGTTGGGCACTTTATTTAGGTATAGACTGTAATAAATTCATTGAGTGATTTGTCTTAATCATGTATGAATTTATTGATGTAGTATGACTACATTGAACGGATCACATATGAGATTTAATTAACCTAGTAATAACTGTCAGACTTATTAAATCTCATGGGAATTGATTTACTTTAATCTTAATCTTCAGTTAGTTATAATTTCATGATTGTAATTGTTATTTCATTTGAGTTACCAATGGGCACGACATACACATGTAGTCAAAATTACCCAGTATCTTGGTGGGAGCAATTACAAGTATTGAAATTATAGATTAACAATACAGAATTTGTACGACACATCTCTTAATGGGTTTTCAGTACTTAATCATAGAATTCTCTAGCTAGAGTGTGTCAACATAAATAAGTATATTGAAAATGATCATTAGAGAAAATCAGTAATTATCAAGGAACAAGATGTAATTAAATTGATTGGACAGTTGAAATATCAATTTAAATTAACGATGTGGTACAAAGGATTGTACAGTAAAGAAATCGATGTGGCTTGAGCGAATTATATTCGAGCATACAATTATGGAGGTCAATTCCAATCTTATAGTGGAGTAGAATTGGAATTAAACAATTATATTTGTTTAAATACAAATTTAATTATTGTAGCTACTATTGTGTGTTCCTAAATGATCCATGGGTTAGCTCATTGAATTGACAACACCATCACTGGACTCCAAAGCAAGAAAAACTGGCATATTATGTGAAAATCATAATTATAATATTTGTTAAGGCTTAGTTTGTTATATTTAAGTGTAAAAAGGGGCTTATGATATTTTACAAGGTGGTCGCCTAGTTAGTTACCCATTCTCTCCACTTTTACGTAAGTGGAGAGATAGTATTTAAATTAAATATTTAAATTAAAAGAGGAATCCTATTTTAAATAGAAATCCTAATCCTAACATACTAGGGTTTTTCATAAGATATAATAAAAGAGGTACTTTTCTCTTAAAAGTGATAAGAAGAGAATTCAAAGGCTTTAGAGAAAAATACATAAGACATCTAAGAGAAACCAGTTGCAATTGGGAGTGGTGAAACAGACGCCCACACGTCCAGTATTGATCGATCTTGAGTCATAGCCTGGAAGATCGTTTGGCGACAGATCTACAACTCTCAATTGATTCATCTTCTCAAAATATAAAGGTACGAATTTCTAGATTACTTAATTTTTATATGTTATATGAGATCGGTCCTAAAAGGTTTTAATTGAAATATTGGGAAAAACCTGATTTTATCCCTTCAATTTCTTCAAACAAAATATTTTATTTTCAACTATGATAAAATTATAATTACCATAGATTAAATTTTAGTTTCTTAAAAATTAGCAGTCTCTGTGCATTCGACCTCGTTATTCATAATTTATACCTTAATAGATTCGTGCACTTGCGAGTACATTAAAATTTAAACAACAAATGGCACTCTGATGCTCTTATCAATATTTGTTTCTTGGGAATTTATAAATTTTAAATCTGACTTTCCTTTGATTTAGTTTGTCAATCTTTTTAGTTGTTATTTATAAGCCGAAGAGAGTAGAATTGATGGGAGATTCTAATTTCATAATTAAATCTCCACCATTCTATTTCTCTTTTAATTTTAGGTCGTTCAATCTAAACCGTTTTGCCACTTTAATAGCTTATGACACATGATTTCATTTAGTAATCACATGCTCATCATTTGCCTGGTTTAGTGTTTATATCCGTTAGACTTATCCTGGGTTACATAAATGATCATATGTTCTTTGTGTGGTCTATTGTTGTCATCCGCACTTTACTTATTTGAGGTTAAGTCAAGATCCTCTTTATTTTTACATAAATTGATTTTGAATATTTTCCAAGACATGTGGCACAATATAAGTGGTTATTTTATGGCACTTATTTATGTGTTTCTTTGTGAGTTTTAATCCAGGATTTTAAAGTGTGGAAAGTTCGAGAAAATGCATAAACCATATAGTTTATTTGCTTTAAGCCTATTAAACCTCACAGTTTAATAGCTTTCATACACTTTCTTTAACTTTAAAATCCTTAATCAGATCGGGACTATATATATATATATATATATATATATATATTTACAATAAACACAAAATTGTAATATATTTATAGATTGTAACTTTGTGACCATTCAAAAAGGGAAAAAAAATCATATCCATGACCATGGGTAGAAAAAAACATATTAGTGAAATTATTGTTGATACTGTTTTTTCCGCGTGCCTTCGAATAGTGCCAAGACTTCTGCTCGTCTTGTGCTCGAGCTCGAGCAGGAGTGCTTTCCAGTATTGATTTTTCTTCGTTCACCGAATCGACAGCCTTTCCAGACCTGCGCTCATAAAAACAGGGTCAGGGGTTGCCGAGTGTGGTTTCGGCGAAAACCCTCCGACGCTCAAGTTAGTAATCGGGTTGTTCTTTTTGTATCCCTCTTAGTTACAGAGACCGAAAGAATGGAAGGGGTATTTTTGTCCTCCCTTTGTAATAATAAATTTTTTTGGAAAAATCCAAGTGGAGAGGTGGAAGAAGAAGAAGAACCTGTATAAAATTTTTGGAACCCTTGCCACTTACGCGTCCGCTTCCTTTTATTCTCCATTTTTCCCGCCCTTTCTCTCCAAGACCGATCGTCCCCACATCTGTGGTGTCTGAGTCCCTCTGACAGTTGGGATTAGCATGATATTTCCTGGGGATGCGCGACTGTCTGGTTGGCATGGGGTCACATGGTTTGATCATAGTGTCCGGAGGACATGTGTGAAATGATGACACTGTGGGGGCATGTGCCGGCCAACGGCAACAAGGGCCACACTGCACCACATGGGGTGTCGGTCCAACATCGATCGGCGCGCTGGATCATCGAAGAAAAGGGGGAACTTAACTATTCTAGGTCAACAGTGCTCGGATCTTATCTTCTCTCTGAGCCGTCGCTGGTATTGCTGAGTCGTGGCTGGGAATTTGCCGACGTCGAGCAGGAGAGCGAGCTCGAGCTTTGATCGACCTTATATTCTTCGACCTTGACCAGCTTTGATGGGGCCATCAAGACCTTGAGCAGAAGACTTAGCCCAAGCTCAAGACGGGTTGACCTCGATGTCTTTTACTCACGCCTGGTTGGATTCGAGGAGGACTGCTCGATATTACCCAAACACCAGTCCCCCAGTTTCTAGTATTTTGAGTAAAGCGAGATAAGACTGGAAACTTCTTGTTTGGGCCAGCTGCGCGACCTTTCCACTTTCCCATGCTGAGCTGTTTTCCGCTCCCATCATTTCACATTTAATGCGGGACACGTGTCTCGATCCGGGCCGTGTGTTTGAATTTCGAAGAGACATTATGTGAACAGTTGCGTCTCTTGAGATGCGTACTGTCAGCCGAAGAGACGAGCCTCCCCTTTTAAAAACCCTCGATTTCTTAACTGTATTTCCTATTGCTCATTTTTACTCATACTGAAATCTCTCTCTCCCGCAAGTGCTTCCCATCTTTCTTCTTGATTTAGCCGCTGCTTCGAACCATCAGTCTTCATTCAGGTATAAACTCCTTTTCTTTTCTCTTGTTTCTGTTCTATTTTTCCTTTCTTTGGGTTCCCAATTCCGACCTGGTAGACTGTCTCCATAGGAAATATGCCAAACACCCATCAACCCCGTAGGATGTCGTCGAAGGAATCTTCCTCTTCCAGAGACGTTGAACCCCTTAGTGTGATTCCTGTAAGAGATCCTATTTCCGAGGGAGTCCCGGTTGTGGCAGAGGGCTAGTCGCATTGGGGTGAACGAATCAGCCAACGGTCTAAAGGTGAGGGTTACCCCATTGACTCTATGAGGTGTGAAACTATACACCAAGATTTGGATAGGCTTAGGAGCTCCTACCACATACCGGACAATGTGGTCATGCGGATACCGGGTAAGGGTGACATTCCCAGCCGTCCTCCTCAGGAGTATACCACCTTTCATAAGGAGTGCTTCAGGTGGGGGGTTAGGCTGCCTCTTCAGCCATATTTTGCCCGTATTTTGTCCAGATTCCGTTTGGCTCTAAGGCAGCTGAACTCAAATGGGTGGAGGGTCCTGTCCAGCCTTTAAGTGCTGTGGAGGTGGTGCAATTTGGTCGAACCTTCAGTAGAGGAAATAAAGCACCTCTACCAGTTGAAATGCAGCCCGAAAGATGCTGGGTGGTACTACCTCACCTCCAGCCTAAAGGGTAAGAAACTCATAACCGATCTCCCCACCTCTGGTGGCAACTGGAAGAGCAAATTCTTCTTTGTTGGTGGAGATTGGGGGCATGCCGCACTTCGCTCCAAAAGGATCCCTCTGGTTCCACGGTACTTCTGCACTCTAGGTTGTTCACCTGTCCAACGAGTTTTTTTTTTATTTTATTTTAGTTCTTCTGCTCACATTTATTCTTATTGTTTTGCTCTGGTTGTTCCTACAGTATCCTGGGGTGCATCTTATAGGATTGGGGAAGAGCTTCGAGCGCTCGTCAGCACAGCACTTGACAACTCGAGCTCGTGCAGGGAACTGCTTACAACCCAAAATTTTGTTGAGTTTAGTCTGGTATCATAGGGAGAGATGAGTAGTGTGCTCGGCATGATGCTGTGGTCTAAGAGGACCTCGGGCCGAGCGAGCACCTTTGCTGCTCCATAGGAGCCTCGAACAGATACTCCTGCTCTACCGGCTCGAGCCACCGCTCCAGCTCGGGAGACGGAGCGAGCAGAAGAAGGTGCATCTCACAAGCATCCGAGGACTGCAGTGTCGACTCGGCCTCGCTCAGAGCGTGCTCAAGAGTTAGAGCGACCCAACCGCACCGATCCCTACGTTCAGGATTTTACCGATGAGATGAACGATAGGTTCCTAGATGGGCTGGAGTCTTATGATGCAGATGAGCTGGTCAGCGCTCTCCACCGCCTCTCTTCCCGTACTGCAGCTATTGTTACCAGACTCAAGACTAAGACTCAGGATTCTCAGACGCAGCTTCGAGCAGAAATCCAGAGCTTGAGGTAGGGTCTTGAGGAGAAAGAAA
Organism: Murraya koenigii; assembly: GCA_025617385.1. Lineage (NCBI taxonomy): Eukaryota > Viridiplantae > Streptophyta > Magnoliopsida > Sapindales > Rutaceae > Murraya > Murraya koenigii. The sequence goes on along the minus strand of CM046813.1, from coordinate 22,752,365 downwards.
AGGAGAACATGAAGCTTCGCGAAGAGAATTCTGTTTTCTAAGAAAAGGCAGCGATGTCAGATTCGAGGGCTCTTCAGTTTGAGAAGGAACTGTCTCTTGTTCGAGAGGAGCTGCTCAGTACTCGTAAGGATCTTGACATACAAAGGTTCTCCCTCAAGCACCCATTTCCTCCATGTTTGTCTCTTTCCTCCCGGCAACATTTGGTGCCCTAAGTCTCTGGGCTTCATCCCCAACATGCTCCCGAATGGGGGTTTTCCCACGATTGGATTTAGGGACGTCATTGCATGCTTTCTTCTGTCCCTCCCTGACCTCTTGTAAAAGGGACGTCAACGCTTCCATTTGTTTCTCCATCCGATCCATTCTCTCCTGGATCTCTCTATTCTGAGCCTCATTGGCCACCTCCCTTAGAGTCACCGACTCCTCCGGGCTTACTCCTCTCCTACTGTTTCCTCTCATTGTTGTGTTGTGTTGTGTCTTCTGAGTGTATTGGGAAATCAGGCTTTTTGAACTGATCCCCGTAGACGGCGCCAAAATGTTGATGCTGTTTTTTCCGCGTGCCTTCGAACAGTGCCAAGACTTCTGCTCGCATTGTGCTCGAGCTCGAGCAGGACTGCTTTCCAGCTTCGATTTTTTTTGTTCACCGGACCGACAGCCTCTCCAGACCTGCGCTCATAAAAACAGGGTCAGGGGTGGCCGGGTGTGGTTCCGGCGAAAACCCTCCGACGCTCAAGTTAGTAATCAGGTTGTTCTTTTTGTATCCCTCTTAGTTAGAGAGACCGGAAGAATAGAAGGGGTATTTTTGTCCTCCCTTTGTAATAATAAATTTTGTCTGAAAAATTCAAGTGGAGAGGTGGAAGAAGAAGAAGAACCTGTATAAAATTTTCGGAAACCCTGACAGTTAGGATTAGCGTGATATTTCCTGGAGATGCGCGACTGTCTAGTTGGCGTGGCTCACATGGCTTGATCATAGTGTCGGGAAGACATGCGTGAAATGATGACACTGTCGGGGCATGTGCCGGCCGTCAGCAACAGGGGCCACGCTACACCACATGGGGTGTCGGTCAGACATCGATTGGCGCATTGGATCGTCGAAGAAAAGGGGGAACTTAACTATTCCAGGTCAACAGTGCTCGGATCTTATCTTCTCTCCAAGCCGTCGCTGGTGCTGCTGGGTCGTGGCTGGGAATTTGCAGACGTCGAGCAAGAGAGCGAGCTCGAGCTTTGACCGACCTTATATTCTTCGACCTTGACCAGCTTTGATGGGGCCATGAAGACCTCGAGCAGAAGACTTAACCCGGGCTCGAGACGGGTTGACCTCGAGGTCTTTTACTCACGCCTGGTTGGATTCGAGGAGGGCTGCTCGATATTACCCAAACAATTATTATTTCATAAAAATTTTTAAAAGAATTTATAATTTTCTCTTTTCCTTGAATTTCATGAATTTTAATGGTCACTAGATAAAGAATGTGTGAGAGAAGAATCTCCGAATACAGTATCTAACTTATGATAAAAAAATAAATTTAGAGAAAATCGTTTCTTTCAGTAAAACAAAAATAGTTTGAGAAATTTTAATTGAAACAAAAAACAAAAAATTGAAAAAAAAATCTTAAGATAACTAGTAGGTGTGGAACTATGTATGGGTCTGGGGTCCATGCCCAACTCAGTTGAAAAACAATTCAAAAAACATTGGGGGATCCTCTATTCCCGGAATAAAGCTTCTTCAGTAGAAGATTTGGTTCATTCTTCTTTAATTTTCAGTAGAAGATTTGGTCAAATACTCAAATATTATAAAATAAATATATTTTAACATGCTTCCTTTATTTTTAGGATACTGATATTACATTTATAATATATTTATCCCACTAATGTTCGGAGGATATGTGAGCTTTAAACATTTGTAACAAAGATTTATCTACTCGTTGCTAATGGGCCTTTGGCGTCTAGTAAGGCTTTGAGATTTACATATTACTATGCCACTAACGTTTTCTTTTAGAAAATAAATGAACAAATGTGTGTGTGTATAAATTCATTTTGGATGTTAACATATTATGGTGTAATTATTATTATTATTATTATTATTATTATTATTTTCTATAAAGCATATTTAAACATTATCCAGCTACAAATACTTTAAGAATTCCACGAAAAGACATTCTTGAACGTCTCTGATCGAAAAGCTCCTGAGATTCGTCACCGAGACACCCATATCAGTTGATCATTAGTTTTGTGTTGTTTTTATACTCCTTCACACGACAAATTGGCGTATTAATAATATTTAGGATATATCATTGAACTATTTTGAAAGATAAAGAAATAAGGGGGTTTAAAGTTTGGATACTGTACAGAGGAAGAATATTAATATTAAAATAAAAATTTTAATTGATGATAATTTAAGAATTACAAGACATGTTTATTATTATTATTATTATTATTGAAAGGAAAAATAACATATACACTCCCAAAATTTGAGGAAATGGTCATTAATATCCTTAAATTTAAAAAGAAAACACTAAGACCCCCTTATGATCATATTTGACCATTATACCATTTGTCTTTATTATCTTAAAAAAAAATAAACTTTAAATTTTTAATGTAATCTATGCAATAAAGTAACAATATTAAAATATTTTAGTATTTTAATAAATTTAAATATGTAAATTATTATACTTATTTTATGAAAATATTTTTATTTATTGTAGGATTTTAAATAAATATTTGCATTAAATACATTTTACAAGTAAAAAAAAAATCTTACATACTAATAATGTTAAAATTATTATTTTACTTAACATTCAAAATAAATTAAATTTTAATACATTTATCTTAATATTATGATTCTATTTATTATAAAGTTTACTTTAAAATAATAAAATATATCTAATAGATTGTAAAACATTAAAATATTTTTAAATATTGAAATTTTTTAAAAATTAATTTTTTTTAAAATTTATATATTATTGCATTTATTTTAATGTTATATTTCTATTTATTATAAAACATCAGATTTTTTTTTTTAGATAATAGAGGTAAATGGTATTATGGTTAAAAGGGGGTCTTGGTGTCCTTTTTTAAAAACTTGCGGGTGTACATGTTATCTTCCCTTGTTGAAAACATTTAAGTTTAGGTGTAGACATGTTCATTATTGAGTCATACATTGTTATTATTGGTAAATTAATATATTTTAATTACGTATTTATATAATTTATTGTATATTTAATAGATATTATGTAACAAAACATTATTATTGATACATGTTTACTTTTTCATGCTTTTTACAATTTTTACATGAGATTACATTATTGTTCTTAAACCAACAGTCATTCTTACCATCAAACTAGGTCAATGAATTTAAGAGTAAAAGAATTTGAAACAATCTGAACTTATGTCAACATTTAAAAATCTTTTCTTTTTCTGATTTTTCAACAAACATCCGGGCTGCAATATTAACGATATTGCAAACACATATAGGTAGTTGAACAAATCTTCCGTTAGATCATACCCATGAGTTTAATATTTCTATAACTCCATAGAAATTTATGATTTTACACTACCAAATTTTAATAAAATTTACAAAAGGAACATGCCAACTAACACTACAAGAAAAATAGGATATAACAACAGGAATATAGCCAAGTTCACCAGGAATATAGCCAAGTTCACCAGATGACTGTTGTGAAATCCACTTTTTGGCAACGCGCTTAATGCACGCTTTGTTAAAAGTTTAGATTTTGCAACATTCAGAGACATACGTTGATAAATATATAATAACAACGTAGGCTGGCTTGTTGTCTTTCTGTGAACACATACCACAACGTACTTTAGCCGAGTGCTGTTAAATGTTATAATTTTTAACAACTTACAAGAATGAACGTTGTTAAAATTGGTATTTAACAACGTTTGTTAAATGTTGCTAAACTGCTCTCATCCCATTAAATATTTTCATCCCCAAATTTAAATTGAACACGAAAATATTTATTTTGCTCTTCGTCTTCCCTCCTTTCTTCATCGGCTTTTCCCAACTGAATTTCTCACAGAAATCACATTTCTTCTTCAGCTTCAACTCATACATCTTTTACTTTTAATCAGAGATACTTTTTGATATGCTTGGCTTTACAACAGCGAATAATTTTCCTTAAATCTTTTCTAATAGACAAGAAAGCACAAACCACAAAGATTGGCATAGTTGGGTAGATATAAACACCTTTTCTCGAAGCTTGGACACAAGAAAACTTGAACACGATGACTTCTCTTACAAGGCCCCAGAGCAGAAGAAGTGTCCCAATTAGGCTCATCCTCCGACCTCCAATTAAGGCTCCTGCAACAGACAAATAGCTTCCTGCAAGAACCTGGTGTTCCCAAAAAAAAAAAAAACAAAACAAAACAAAACACAAGATCAAATCAATGTACTGCTAAATTCAAGAGAAAAGCTCCTAACATAAACTTCTGGAGTTTCACTTTGTTATGGTTCTATGACTCTTTTTGTACAAAGATCATACTGAGGCATAAGGCTCGTAATGTTCAAAATAGCAAATAATTGATATGAATATGATGGTTTCAAAAAAATACAACCTCTAGGCAAAGGAGATCAGTTTTCCGGGAATTCGTTAGATCGGTGAAGTTATAGAACCTTAGCAATTTGCTGTAACTTGGAATATTTTTGCCCTTCATTATAGCACTTGCTAAGGCTCCAGGATATAAAAGAACCTTGGCTACAAATTCAGGGAAGACTTCACTTATAATCAAGTGAAAGCATGTCACCTCTATAGGTGTTGTACATTTTCCACTTCTACATGGTATCCTGAAAAAACAAACAATACAATATGTATTATACAAGTATTTCAGGTACAAAAAAGGTCAAAAGCATTTCTAATGCTATTAGTTTTAGCCAATAAATCTCTACAAGACATTTGAGATACGAACTTCCCCCACATATGAAAGGAATGTCAAAAAGAAATGTGGGTTGGATAAGCTTTTACGTTTTGGTACTAGAATTGAATAATGCTGCCATTGACAATAAAATAAATTTCATGTGATAATTGAATCATAAAAGTGAGTACATGATGAGAAATAATCACCATTATTAGATAAAATGAGAAAATAATTATGGAGGACACGGAAATAATTACCTGAAAAGAGGGATCTGGAAGACGATGAGACAAAAATATAAAGAAGAAGAAATTGAAGATATAATGGCTGCCCATTTCTTTGATGAACCCATAAAAACGGCTTTGAAAATTAAAGAAACTGTAAAATGCTGTGATGGATGGAATTGAAACTGTAAAATATGCAAGTTAGTTCATGGGGCCATCTCGATTGATTGATTGAACACATAGCATCTGACAAGTGTTCGTTAACATAGTAACAACAGTTTTCTCTCTTAAATTAGGAAATTGTTTATTTGTTTTTACACTAATTAGTGAAGAAAATTTGATGAAAATATCCTATAAATTTTGAGAATAATTGTGAAAATAACCAAAATTTAAGAGCTATGTATAATTTTAGCCAGCTTTTCATTTCTTCTACTTTTATAGCCAAAATTACACCATTTAAGATACAACTGCCCCTAACTAGCCCTTTATAAATTATACTAATTGTTACGACTGTCTTGCATGAGCTTGACATTTTGTCGAGTATCTTATGTGCACTTTAGAGTACAGTCGTCATGACTCTTTAAGTCAGTCTTGTGTGGCTGGTTGAGTTTTCTTAGCTTTTAGTCTTTATTGTTACGGTAGATTTGCAGTCCTTAATAATTATTAGCTAAGGGGATAAAGAATCAAAAGCATAATCTTTGTTTGGGGATATAACAAACAATCGTTTATTGAGAGCAATAATCTTTAACAGATGGACCCAAAAGAGTTAAATAAGAGATACAGAGCAATAAGACTAAGTGAAGAGGAAGAAGGGAGAGTCGCGTTTAAGAGTAAAATGAAAGCCAGAAGTGAGAAGATTATAGCAGGCTATCTGATTGGAAAGGTGCTTCATGCAAGGGGAGTCAGTATTGAAGGTTTGAAGATTGCAATGCAGAAGGTGTGGAAAACTTCACGCAAAGTTAAAATAGAAAGCTTAGAAGACAATGTTTTTATGTTCAAATTCGGGTCGGAGACAGATAAAAGAAGTATTTTGGTAGGAGGCCGTGGCATTTTGATAGAGCACTTACTGTGCTCACTGAACTAGTTGGGATAGGGGATGTTAAAAAGCAAGATTTCATAAATGTATCATTTCAGGTTCAAATTCATAATGTTCCTATTATGTGAATGTCTAAGGAGATGGCAGTAGAGTTGAGGCAGGTGATTGGGAAAGTGGAAGAAGTAGACACAGATGCTACAGGAGAATGTTTTGGACAATACCTTAGATTGAGAATTTCAGTGGACATCACCAAACCACTGAAAAACCCAATTGAGCTAGAACAAGAAGGGTATGATGAAGAAGACATTCCACTGCGTGTAATGTATGAACGATTGCCCCATTTTTTTTTTTTTTTTTGTGGATGAATTGGGCATCAATATAGAAAATGTGCACATTATAAATCCCAATCCAAAGATGAATTTCCTTACAGTCCATGGATTAAGGCATAACTGAGCGGTTAAAGTAAAGTAGGAGGAGAGATAGATGGGAATCAGAACCGAGTAGACACCACCAACACCAACAAAATATGAAACAAGTAGAAGCACTCCAGAGGAGGGACAATGTAAGCTAGTTGAAACGGGCAGCAATGATGGTGCAAACCGGATTCATCTGGATTCGGGTATGGAGTGCTTGAGGGGACAAATGGGTGAGTTACAGAGGGCAGGTGAGATGCAATTAATGCAAGGGGCTGTAGAACACAACAATCTAGGTGATAGCTGTAAAGGGCACAAAAATCTAGCTGAAGGTGAGACAGCTTATAGGGAAGTGTTCATGAGAGCAGGAATTAAGGGCCGGAATGAAAAACAGAGGGAAGAAACATTTCAAGGCAGAAACACGGATAAAACAGAGGATGTGGATTTACGGAAATCGGGAAACATTGAGCGGGAAAAATAGGAAATGTTGGGGGCTTCAACTGAGATGAGCTGTCAACGAAAAATTAATGGGCCTCAAATTCAAATGGAGCCTAGAGTTGATGACATTGCAAATGAGCATTGGGTGGAAAAAATTAGGCTCAGTATAAAGTGGAAATACCAAGCTCGGAATGTGGAAGGGAGAAGTGGGATAAATGAAAGGTCTACAAAAATAAAAAGGCCTAGTAGTTCTATAGATTGGGAAAGCACCAAAAAAAAAAGAAGAGCAAATTAAATAGCCCACAAAATATTGTGCAGCTATTACAGTCACAGAAATCTTTTGAAGTAGCTACGAAACTGAATTTTGAAGATGAAATGTGCAATGACAAAGAGGAGGTTCAAAATATTGACGATGAGATATCGGCGGTGGCTAGGCGACAGCACCATCGACAGCCATGAATCTCTTAAGATGGAATGTTCGGGGGCTGGGCAATATTCGAACATTCTGTGAAGCCCAGCAACTCTTGCAGGAGTACATGCCTTAAATTTACTTTTTCTATGAAACAAAAATGATGGCTAAGCAAATGTAAGAGAGAGCGAGGAAATTAAGGTATTGTTTTGCAGTTAGCAGAGAAGGATTGGGAGGTGGGTTAGCAATGCTGTGGAACTTTAAGATAAATGTAGAGATCAAATCTTTTAGTAAACACCATGTGGATGCTGTTGTTCACTGTGAAAATGGAAGCTATTGGAGGAGTACTGGAGTATATGGCCATCCAGAATCAGAGTAAAAAAGACACACCTAGGAGCTTTTAAGAAGGTTAGCTACTCTATCCTCACTACCATGGTTATGCTTTGATGATTTTAATTAGGTGTTGAATTTAAATGAGAAGTTAGGGGAATAGATTAGAGGATGAGCATGGTAAATGATTTCAAGGAAGCTACCAGGGATTGCGATTTAACAGATTTAGAGTACACAAAGATCATGGTGTTATTATATTGATTTTCATTTTTAGAAGTTCTCTTCTGTGTGTAGAACATTGTGAACATGGTCCTCAAGGACTTCATGGTTCCCAATGGGATCACTCGAGATATATTCTTACGAATTCTCTTCGATTCGATTTGATTCGAGAGCGGCTCTATAATGATGTAATTCTGAAGACTGAAGTAGTAGATCCCTACAGGGGGAAGAGAATAGCAGCAGTGAAATTTCATAATATAAAGATTCAATGTGACATGATACCTATGGTCAAATAGGAGATTTGGCCTTTACAATATTGAAGAGAGGCTGGATCAATTTTTGTGTAATAGCAATTGGAGAAGCTATTTTTTAAGATAAGGCAGCTCTGAATTAACTTTCTGGAGTTCATATTACAATCCAATATTAATGGAGGTGATGGAAGAAGGGAAAGGAAAAAGATACTCAAAAAGAACATTTCCTAGAGTCCACTATGAAGACATTTGGAGTCCGTATGAAAAGTGTAAGGAAATTGTGCAACAGGAATGGATGAAGGGGAGCTGTTGGAGTAGTAGTAATCTAGTTGAAATGTTCAAGAAGGTTTCAAAGGCCTCTCTAGCAAATCTGAAGATTTGGAGTAAGGAGGAATTTAATGGAAGGAAAAGAAAGCTGAAGCAGCTGATTAACAAGCTAAAAGATTTGAAAGATAGATATAGCCATTTTGACAGTGGGGAGGAGATTCGAAGGATAGAAAATCAGATCGACAATATCCTCTTAGATGAGGAAATTTTTTGGAACCAAAGATCGAGGGCAGGTTAGCTGAGGGAGGGGGATAAGAATGCAAAATTTTTTCACTCAAAAACTTCTGCGAGAAAGAAAAAGAACAGAATCAGTGGCATTGAAAATGAAGATGGAAAATGGGTGGAAAGGATCTTTAGTATGTATTTCACAAAAATATTCATTACATCAAATCCTTCAGTGGGTCAAACAAATGCAGCCTTATCCGATTTTCCGTCCGACGTTTCAGGAGAGATGGGGAACTATAAGGAGCAGCCGATTACAAGGGGCGAAATCGCAAAAGCTCTTGCCCAAATGTTCCCACAAAAGCACCAGGTTCAGATGGTCTTCCAGCAGTGTTTTTTCAGAAGCGTTGGAGCTCAGTGAAGGAAGGGGTTGTCTTAACATGTCTGCTTATATTGAATAAGGGAGGTAATCTTACACCTCTGAATCATACTTACATTGCTTTGATTCCAAATGTGCATATGCCTAGAAAAGTGACAGATTATAGACCAATTAACCTTTGTAATGTTATTTATAGAATTAGAGAAAAAACAATGGCTAATAGGCTTAAGCATATCTTGAATGGTATTATTTCTCCTACTCAAAGTACTTTTGTCCCTAACAGACTCATCACTAATAATATAATTATTGGATATGAGTGCCTGAATAAAATTAGACAAAGTAAGACTAATAGAAAGGGGCTAGTGGCTTTAAAGCTAGATATTAGTAAGGCTTATGATAGAGTGGACTGGAATTTTTTAAATACAAAAGTTGGGTTTTCCTATTAAATGGGTGAATTTGGTTATGGTTATGAATTGTATTTCTACTTCTAGCTTTCTATTATGATTAACAGAGTGCCTAAAGGTCTCATTATTCCACAAAGAGGTTTACGATAAAGATGCCCCCTCTCACCGTACATATTCATCATGTGTGCAAGCAGAAAATCAAAGTCTTATTCATGGGCTGAGATTCAACAGAAATTTGTTAGTCACTCACCTTCTTTTTGTAGATGACAATTTGATCTTTACAAGGGCATCAACCATTAATTGCAGAAACCTGAAGAGCATCTTCCATTGCTAAGCAGCAGCACTGGGCACATAAGTCCTCTATGTTTTTCAGCTCTGGTACAAGCCAAAGTCAGAGAGATGATATTAAAAGCATTTTTTGTCTGAATGTAGTCTCCAAGCATGAGAAATATTTAAATATTTAGGATTGCCATCTACGGTAAGGAGAAGGAAGATTAAAGCTGATTAAGAGTTTCTTCTGTGGGGGAAAAGAAGTCCTCATCAAAGCTGTCATGCAGGAAGTCCCTGCATATGTAATGAATGTGTCCAAAATCCCCTAAGTCTTATGTGATGACATTGAAAAAGCTATAGCAAGATTTTGGTGGGGACATTCCGAGACTAATAGAAGCATACATTGGGCAAGAAGTGAAAAATTGTGCCATGCCAAGATAAGAGAGGTTATGGGATTCAGTGATTTTTCCAGTTTTAATCAAGTTCTTATTGCGAAACAGGGGTGGATAATTTTGCATAATCCTGAATCTTTAATGGCAAAAATTTTAAAAGCCAGATACTTTAAACGCACAGGTTTTATGGAGGCAAAGTTGGGGGTAAATCCTTCATTCATTTGGGGAAGTATATTATGAGGTAGACAAGTGCTGCATAAAGGTTTAAGATAGGGAATAGGAAATGGGAATCTGGTTTCAATATTTAGAAGTAACTGGATTCAGAATTTTGAGCTCTCCAGAGATGCCACTCAGTCTAGTCTACCAGATGATGCTGTTATGGCAGATTTTATTGATGAGAGGAATTAGCGGAAGGAAGACATGATTGTTCAACACTTCTCAAAGGAGGTTACAGAGAGGATCTTGAGGACTCCACTTCTGAGAATTCAAGGCAAGATATTTTGGTTTGGCAGTATAATAAATATGGCCATTACTCTGTTAAAAGTGGGTATCAGCTGGCAGTAAAATTCAAATTTCCAAATTTTCCAAGTTGCTCAGACAGTACAAAGACTCAGTGGAAGGTAATATGGACAACTGATATTCCAGAAAAAGTGAAAATTTTCATGTGGAGCGCTGCAAAAAATCTCTTAACAACAGCTGACAATCTATGGAAAGGATAGTAGTGGGGAATCCGGTTTGTCAGAGATGTTGCTGCAAGAGTGAAGATGTTTTTCATGCTTTAATGGGATGTAAGGCTGCTCGAAAGGTTTGGAAGTTGATAGAATTCTATGAGGATGTCAAGCTAATGGCTAATCAAGATATGTTGGGTGTGTTACAAGAATTAACTATGAAGAGAAAGAAGAAAGAGTTAGAGCAAATAATTGCAGTTTGCTTGGTTATAGAAGGTAAAAAAGAAGGCCCCCAAGTATCAGTGGCAAGAGCAGCAGCCATTGTGGAGTCCTATAGGAGAATTAAAGCTCCAACTTCTCAAGCTTTGTCACTTTGTCAGCAAAATAGGCAGCAATCATGGAAGCCTCCCCCAAATGGCTGGTTCAAAGTAAATGTAGATGTGGCTATTAAAATTTCAGACTTGAAGGCAGGCCTGAGAGTTGTCATTAGAAATTAAAGTGGCACGATCATAGCTGCAGCAGTTTAGAAAGCTTTTTATAGAGGAAATGTGGCAAATATGGAGGCTGAAGCAGTGCGGTTTGGCATTCATGTAGCTCAACAAAGAAAGTGTGTGCCAATAATAATTGAATCAAACTCAACAGAGGTGGTGAATCTCTCTTTGAGTAAGAAGAGTAGCATGAATGAAATATCCTGGATTGCTGAAGAAATCCAAGAAAGTTTGAAGAACTAGCGTATGTTTTTTGTTGATGCAGCTTTTCCCGCGTGCCTCAACAGTGCTTCGAACCTTCCAACAGTACGTCCAAACAGCTCGAGCAGGAACGTCTGAACCTTCTGCTCGCGGTTTTAAACAGTACCAGATCCTTCTGCTCGCGATAAGCTCGAGCAGAATTGCCTCCTTTGTCCGGTTCCGCTGTCTTCTTCGAGCGGTGATTTCCGGACCGCACGCACTGAAACCGGGTCGGGGTCGCGGGCGTTTCCGTGAAACCCTCCGACGCTCAAGTCGATGTCGGGTTTCTCTTTTTGGTATCTCCTTAGTGAGGGAGGCCGGAAAATCAAAGGGTATTATTTCGCCCCTTTTGAATGTAAATGGTGTTTTTTTGAGAAAGTCAGATGAGAGAAATTTGGAAAGGAAGAACCTATGTCAAGTTACAGAGAATCCAAATTCTCTTTCTCTATCAAAAAATCCAACCCTTCTGTGAATTAGAAATGCCAACCCTTGTGCCGTTCTCCTTCGTTTCCTTTTATATTCTTCTTTTCCCGCTCTTTTCCTTTCCAGGCTGTCCACTCCCACGCTAATGGTATCCGGGTCCCTCGGCGATCGAGGTTTGGCGGAATATTCCCTAGGGATGAGCGGCTGTTCCCTTAACCCGATTCACGTGGCCAGATCACCATGTCGGGCAAGCGTGCAGGGAATGATGACACCTTGGTGGCACGTGCCGACCAGCCAGACAACGATGTCATCTCTCCACCATGTGGGACCCTTGTCGGACATCAAAAGGTGTGCCGAGATTACGAGATAACGTGTCGGGTTGCCTAGGTCGGGTCTTGTCCAGGTATGCTCGTGGATCTCTGCGGCGGGAGTGATGTGCTTCGGCTCTCGACCTTGACCGGCCTTAACTCGAAGGATGACCTCGAGCGAGCAGGAGCTCTCGACCTTGACCGGCTTTGACCGAAGGATGACCTCGGCGGGCGAGTGCTCTCGACCTTGACCGGCTTTGACCGAGGGACGACCTCGAGCGGGAAATGAGCTCTCGACCTTGACCGGCTTTGACTCGAAGGGTTGCTCGGGCTAGGTTCCCTCGAGGCGTCTTGCTTGGTCGGAAGGGCTTCGAGGGGTTTGTCGATATTTACCCATACACTGGAAGGGCTTTTAGGGGCACTGTCGATATTTTACCCAAACACCGGTCCCTAGTTTCTAGTCTTTTGAGTGAAGCGAGATAAGGCTGAAACTCGATAATGATGGGCGGATCGCGGCCTTTTACACTTCCCATGCTTCCGGTATGCGCCACTTGAATCATTTCTCATTTAAGGCAGGACACGTGGGTTGATCCCAGCAGCGTATTTGAAATTGAAAGGACGGGACCTAAAAGGTCGTGTTCCTCGAACGCATGCCTGCCACTCGAAAGGACAGCGTCTTCCTCTTTAAAATCCCGACTTCTTCATTGTTCCCTCTATTTGCTTACTTCTCATTCGAATTCAAAATTCATCCGCTCTCCCTTGCTTATCGGTCTTCTTCTTTCCGTCAGGCGACTTAGGCTACCCACACTTCCTTTTGTGTCCGGTACCATTCAATTTTCCATTTCACCACTCTGTTTCTTCCTCCGCATCTTGTTAGTCCATACCCTTAAAGAATGTCGGACCCCGATGACCCAGTAGGATGTCACGGAGGACTCTTCCTCTTCTAATGAGGCCTGACCTCAGAGTATAATCCCGTGAGGGATTCTAGTCCCGAGAGGAATTACCATGGTGAGACCCGGTAGCATCGGAGGATGAGGCCGGCCCGGAGGTCCGGCGTGGGGAATACCCCATTGACTACTTAGAATGTCAAACCACTCGATCGGAGTTGAGCGGACTTAGGAAACCTATCACATTCCGATAGTGTAATTACGAGGTTGCCGGCAGGGTGAAATCCCAGTCGCCCCCATGGGTTTACAACCTTTATTTGGAGTGCTTCGGATGGGGGTTAGGCTGCCTCTCAGACCTTATTTTGGTCGGGTTTTGTCTGGGTTTACGTCGGCCTCAGGCAATCGAACCCGAATGGGTGGAGAGTCCTTTCAGGGCTCTTCGTTTTGTGGAAACGCTACGATCTGGATGAGCCCTTGGTAGGAAATCGGACACCTCTACCGACTTAAGTGTAGCCCGAAGGATCTTGGTTGGTATTATCTTACCTCCAGCTGAAGGGTAGAAGCCCATCAGCGATCTCCCACCTCCGGTGGCAGCTGGAAGAGCAAATTCTTCTTCGTTGGGGAGAGTGGGGCCTGCTGCACTCGTAGCGAGGGAGTTCCTCCAGTTCCGCGGTATTTCTGCATTCCAGGTCATTTATCTGCCTTGTGAATTTTATTTTTAGTTCCTCTACTTGCGTCTGTTTTCATTGTCTTGCTCTGGTTGTTTTTGCGACCTCACAGGTGCTTCTTATTCAATTAATGATCGACTTCGAGCACGTGTGCTGATTGCTCTTACAAGCGCAAGCTCGTGCGAGGAGCTGTGACACCTCGAGCTTTTAGAGTCCAATCTAGTTCAAGTGAAGAAATGAGTGGCAGGATCGCGGCTGTTGCTGCAGTGGCGTGGGGACAACTCAAGCTGCGGGTACCTCGAAAAGACCACGAGCCAGAAAGAGGTGCCCACCTCCACTGACTCGAGCTTCGCTCCTTCTTGGCTCGGCGGTCGGCGTGCGAGCGAGGTCCTCCTCGTAGGAGACGGAGGACTGTTCCCCAAACCAGGTGGTGTGCGGAGGCGAGTCGGCCCGGCCGTTCGAGCCTTACCGAAGGCTTTTAATGAAGAGGCGGCCGAGCGGGTTTCGATGAGATAGAATCACTGCTCTCCTCGGTACTGTCGCGGTATCTTCCAGCGGCTTTCTTCTCGGGCATTGGTATCTGCGACCAGGCTCAATGAGATTACTCTGAGTTCCCAGGAAGAACTCCGAGCAAAGGTTCAGAGCTTGGAGCAGGCTTTGAATGAGCGAAGGAGGAGAATCGAGTGCTTGGAGGAAAATATAAATTTTGCGGAGAAAGCAGTGAGTAGGCTCGAAGGTCTCCGGGCTTGAAAGGGAGTTGGTCGAGGTCAAGAGCGAGCTGAAGCATGCTCGGAAAGATCTGGATACTCAGAAGTCTTGTTACGAGCAGCTCATGGAAGGAGAAGCTGCTCGTCTTCAGGAGCAAATAGATACTCTGAAGGTCCAGCTTGCCACTGAGTACAACATCTGAGGCGGACTACAACTCTGATCGCCTTATGTATGCTTTTGGCAAGGCATACCACAGGCCAGACATGTCCACGGTTGAAGGATATGTAGCTGAGTACATGAGCAACCACGTAGCTACTTCATCCGAGCCCCGAGGTGTGGTCGGTGAGCGGGCTCCTCTTCTTCCAGGTGCCCTCCTGCTGGTGACCTCCCTCCTGCTGATGCTCTCTGCTGAAGCTCCTGCTTGAAGCTCCACTGGTGTCCTTCCTCCTGCTCCTCCTGCTGTTGGTCCTGCTGCTGCTGCTGATGTTCCTGCTGCTGATGCTGCTCTTCCCCCTGCTGTTGCCGAATAACTTGGATACTTTTTCTTCTTTTTTTTTTTTTTTTTTGTACATATGTAATCTTTTCACTTGAAATAAAGAGACACATGTTTTCAACAATTCTATTGACTGCTAGTGTACATACATTCCTGTCTTCTACGTTGAGTTAACTTTGAATGTGCTTGCCTAGTAAAAATTTTCTAAGTGTTGTACATCCTTTATTTATGAATGCATGGTAGAGTTTTGTTACGACTTAGGCTAAATAAGCCTTATGTCTATTTTCATGAGCTCATTTGACTTGCTCGAGCCTGCATTTGGCTCTTGCTAGACAACGTCCCGCCTCGAACTTAGGTCTAGGGACTTTTGGACAAGGGGTTCCTTTGAACCCCGGCTCGAACTGTAATTAACCCGAGGTCTTCGATAACACTCCTGCCTCGGTTTTCAAATAACTTGGAGCTTGGCACCGTCCCATGATGAGTTAGGCTACGGGACTTCATGCCAGTGGAGTTCTTCTTCTTCTCGAGCCTTTTAATCGACCCGAGCTTCTGATGACACTCCTGCTCTGGTTTTCAAATAACCCGAGCTTGGCACCGTCCCGCCTAATGAGTTAGGCTTTGGGACTTCTGGCCGAGGAGCTCTTCTTCTCCTCGAGCCTTTTAATCGACCGGAGCTCGACCACTCCTGCCTCGGTTTTCAAATAACCCGAGCTTGGCACCGTCCCGCCTAATGAGTTAGGCTTTGGGACTCCGGCGAGGAGCTCTTCTTACCGCTCGAGTCTTTTAATTGACTCGAGGTCTTCGATAATCCTCCTGCTCGGTTTTCAAATAACTTGAGCTTGGCAGAATCCGCCTAATGAGTTAGGCTTTGGGACTTCGGCCGAGGAGCTCTTCTTACGCTCGAGTCTTTTAATTGACTCGAGGTCTTCGATAATACTCCTGCTCCGGTTTTCAAATAACTCGGAGCTTGGCGCCGATCCGCCTAATGAGTTAGGCTCTGGGACTTCATGCTGATGGAGCTCTTCTTCTTCCATTCTTTATTTTGAACTTGCATTATAAATGCTGTTCTTATTTTTACATACATTTGTACTTTTACATATCCCATCTTGGGATGAAATATTCACATTAGCATTTTAATACAAGAAAACCTATTGAAAATACTTCCTCAGGAGTTGCGCATTCCATGGCCTCTTGACCTCTCGTCCATCTGGATGAGCCAGTACAGTATGCTCCGGGTCCTGCTAGTTGAGTGACTCGATATGGACCTTCCAGTTTGGTCCAAGTACACCTTGTCTTGGGTCTTTTGTGCTCCGGTTGACTTTCCTCGATACCCAATCACCCACTGGAATCGGAGAATGTGTACCTCGATTGTAATAACGAGCCACTCTTTGTTGATATTCGAAATCTTGGCGGCTATCCTTTCTCTTTTTCTTCCAGTGAGTCCGAGCTGCGCACATCTGCTCGTTGTTTTGCTCCTCGTTGAAGTGTTACGTCCGGTGTGTCCCCATTCCTATCTCGGTGGGAACCAGCTGCTCCGTGTCCAAATGCCAAGGAGAATGGGGTCTCTCCGATGGCCGTTTTGTGTGTGGTTACATGAGGCTACAAGACACAGGCGACTCATCCACCCAAGCCCCTTTTGCTCGCCCGGCCTTGTCTTCAGAGGCGTTTTATAGTTTTATTCGCGGCCTCTACTTGCCCGTTGGCTCTGTGGGTGTGAGGAGAGCAAAACTTCAACTCTATTCCGAGTTACGGCAAGTCTCCGAACTTGCCATTATCAAGCGCCTCCCATTATCGGTGACTAATGCATGGGAATCCCGTACACCGCAAATCACATTCTTCCAAATGAAATCGGTGGTTTTACCTTACGTGATCTTGCTTCGAGGCTCCCACTCGACCCGTTTGGTGAAATAATCAATCGCGACTATAGCATGGGTGGCGGATGCTCTCCCTTCGGCGGTGGCCCAATCAAATCTATTCCCATCGAGCAAATGGCCATGGCGAATTCATCGCCGTAAGGTTCTCCGGAGGTGAGTCGGTGGTTAGCAAAGCTCCGGCGACTCTTGCAACTTCTCGTCTTCTCACGAGCATCTTGGTGCATGCGAGGCCAAAAATACCCTTGCCTCGAGGCCTTGAAAGCCAAGGACCTCGAGCCGGAGTGATTTCCACGAGACTCCCTCGTGTATCTCTCGGAGGACGTAATCGGCCTCCTCTTGGTCTAAACACTGCAGCGAGGGAGAGTGTACCCCGTATATATAACACCCCATCGATGAGAGTGTACACGGCTGCTTTGCACCTCGATTTCCTTGCTCGTTTCTTATCGATTGGCATTGTCCCTTCTTTGAGGTAGGAGATGATCGGTTGCATCCGGTGTTGCTTGGTTGTTAGGTTCATCACCTCGTCCTCACTGCTCGATACTCAGAGCGGGCTTTGACTTCGAGAGGGATAGATTTTGGAAACTTGGGGTCCGAGGTGGCTGCCATGCGAGCTATCATATCTGCTCGAAAATTCTTCCCCCTCGGGATCTGTTCCACCTCGACAGCTCGGAAATTTTTCATTAGCTGCCTTACCTTCTGAAGGTAGGCATCCATCTTCTCCCCCTTTGCCTCAAAGCTCTCGTCGAGGTGATTAGTTACCAGCTGTGAGTCCGTTCTAAGCTTTATTTCCTCTGCTTTTACTCAGAGGCGAGCTTGAGCCCGCTATTGCGACTTCGTATTCGGCCTGATTGTTGGTGACCTCGAACTCTAATCTCACAGCGTATTGCATCTCCGCCCCCTCTGGACCTTCGAGCACCACCCCTGCTCCTGCTCCCTGACTTCCACGGGATCCATCTCTCGTGACTACCCATGTTTTGGTTGAGCACGGGAGCTTGACGAGGGTTCGCTCTCCGTCTCTTTTCCCTCGCGGTGCACTCGACCACGAAGTCGGCTAAAGATTGTGCTTTTATGGTCTGCTCGGGGTTGGTAATTAAGGTCAAACTCGCTCAACTCCATCGACCATTTAACCGACCTTCAGAGGTCTCGGAGCTTGTGTAGAGTTTGCACGAGGGTCTGGTTAGTCGATATCACCACTGAATGTGCTTGAAAATAAGGCCTCGACTTCGGACGCAGTGACCGAGGCTAGAGCCCACTTCTCCATGGTTGGATCACGGAGTTTACGCTTCCGACAACGCTCTGCTCTTGTAATACAGCAGTCTTGTACTCCGATTCCTCCCTTACGGAGGCCGAGCTCGTTGCCCATTGGGATACTGACCAAGTCATGAAGCAAGTACCTCTCCCGCTCGAGGTGTTGACAATAGCAGACTTTTAGCAAATACTCTTTCAGTTCTTTGGAGCGCCTCCTCGCATTCGGGCGTCCATTTCGTCTTCCCGCCTTCTTCATTTCACGGAAGAAGACTCGGCATTGATCGATGGCTCGAGATACTGAACCTCGTTGAGGGACGCTAGCTGCCGGTCGGACTCTGTATCTCCTTGAGGTTATGAGGGACCTCATTTCTATCATCTGCTTCGATCTTCTCCGGATTGGCCTCGATCCCCGTGACTCACCATAAAGCCTAGGAATTTTCCGAACTCACTCTAAAGCACATTTTTGGGGTTTAACTTCATTCGGTACTTCCTGGGAGTGCGAAGGTCTCCTCTAGATGCTTTACATGCTCCTCCGCGTCTCTAGACTTGGTGATCATGTCATCTACATATACCTCCATAGTCCGACCGATCAATGGCTTGAAAACCTTATTCACTAGCCTCTGATACGTTGCCCCTGCATTCTTTAGGCCGAAGGCCTGACCTTTTTGGAGGTACGGCCCCGATTGGTGATGAAAGCCTGTACACTCCTCGTCGGATTGGTGCATGGGAATTTGGTTATATCCTGAGAATGCATCCATGAAGCTAAGCAACCCGTGCCCTGCCGTAGAGTCCACCAGTTGGTCTATCTTTGGTAGTGGAAAGCTATCTTTCGGGCAGGCCTTATTCAAATCTGTGAAATCAACACACATTCTCCATTTCCCATTTGCTTTCTTCACCAGCACCACATTCGAGATCCATTCGGGGTAGGACACCTCCCGTATGAATCCCGCTTTCAGCAGCTTTTCTACCTCGCGGTTGATGGCTTCGTATCTCTCCTGGTTTACACACCTCCTCTTCTGCTTTACCGGCTTAGCATCTCTCCGTACTGCCAGCCTGTGACACGCCACCTCTGGGTTGATCCCAGGCATATCATCATGCGTCCATGCGAACACATCTGCGTGTGCTCGCAGGCATTCCACCAACTTTTCCTTCAACGGCTCGCTAAGGCTCGAGCCGATTCGGACTTTCTTCTCGGGGTCATCTGTTTTCACCTCGAGCTCCTCTAGCTTCTCTACTGGCTCTTGCCTTCCGTTCCTCGATTCTGCCCTCGTGTCTAGCGAGGTGATCTGCATTGTTTCTTTCGCGGCTACAGCATAGCAGCTCCTCGCCACCCTTTGGCTGCCTTTCACGACCCCTATAGCCCCATTTACTCGATACTTTAGGGCTAGGTAATGGGTGGACACCACGCATTGGCTGATCCTCATAAATGGCCTCCCAGAATCGCTGATATGGGGCTGGTTTCATCTACCACCACGAAATCCAGCATCATGTTCTTCTCGAAAGGTTTTGAGCCCATGGTTACCGCCAACTTGATGATTCCTAGAGGTATTAGCTTTCCTCCCCCGAACCCCTTCAAGGAAGTGCTCGTATGCTCGAGGCTCGCGCCTGCTATTCCTAAATCCTCGAGTGTGGATTTAAAAAGAATATCAACCGAGCTCCCCGAATCAACCAATATTCGGTCAACTTCCTTATTCGCTACATTGGCTTTAACCACCAGGGCATCTTCGGTGAAGTCAGACACCCCTCTTCATCTTCATCTGTCCACATGATTGGCACTGCAGAACCTTGGCCTTCTTGGCACGGGAGCGATGAAGCAGGACTTCTCGACCGGCGAGCATATCTGCAATAGTTTTTCGGGCCGTGTTAGAACTTCAGGCCATCGTTGGACCACTGAAATTACTCTCGTGGATGGCGGTTACAGTATCTATTTCATAGGCTCGGTCACCTTCCTCGACTGTTGTTCAACTACAGGTGCCCTCGCTTCTACAAACTCATCCGGTATCGATTTCGACTAAATCTTCTACGGTTTTTCAAATCACGACGACCGTGATGTGGTGTGACCATGGTCTCCATGGAAGCAGCGAGCGCCCCTTGCTCACTTCTTGGCTGGCGTGGTCATCGGCGTTGGAGGGCTCGGCGATCCACGCTCCTCGACCACTGAAGTATCTCTTGAGAGATACCTTCAACTCAGTATCTTGTCTGCATAGCGGGGCTCGTTCCACTACTTGGACCGCCTCTATCCTCGGGAAGCTTCTAGTGGGGTGGCGATGAGCGATCTCCCTGTATGGCTCACTTGAGTCTACTCGGTGGCTGGTTGCGGGATGTATGGCCATCATGACGCCGGTATTCTCTGTGATCCCGGCCTGGAGACCTGCGGGGTGGTTGGGGAACTCTCACGATCTGCAGGTTGTACAGGTTGCCCGATCCACTTGCGCCTTTGGAGCTGTGTCCCTCAGGCGGGACTCCTTTCTCCTTCCAGTCTTGCTCCAGGTGACTTGTTCACTCCTCGACCTAGCGACCTTTCTTCTTCAATTACCATGTCCGGTTTTATTTGTTCGTGCAGCGTCCAGAATATGAGCGGATCGAAGGACTTCGCGAGTTATACCATGGTCTCCCCATCAGAACACCCTCTTTTAATCCCTTAGAGCTTGGGGATGGTTGAGCGCACCAAGATCTAGGACCGATCTATGGTATCTTTTGATAAACTCCGGAGGACTCCCTTCTTCTGCCTCACCTCGATGACTCCATCATGTCATCCTCAGGGGTCACCGCGCCCCGAAATTGTTCCGCGAACTCCCTGCACATCTGTTCAAAACTCAAGATACTTCCCCGTGGGAGCCTGCGGTACCATTCTCTCGCCCTTCCCTCAAGAGTGAGCGGGAAGGCCCTGCACCTCTGTCTGGCGGCAGACCTTGCACCCCTGTCAGGTCATTGAACCGCTCTATGTGTATTAATGGGTCACTCTTTCCCGAATATTGTAGATCCGGGAAGCGAAAGTCACGCGGGATCGTGACACCCATAATCTCCGAGGAGAGAGGGGATTCATTGTCCAGCATTATTCGCCAGCTTGGACTCTTTCGGTTCCCCCGAAGATCTTCCACAACTTGTGCTAACCTGCGTACTTCTCCCTCCAACTCCTCCGCACGAGAGGTTGGGACTGTCTCCTGCAAATGTTGACGAGACCCCCTTTCCTCCATGTTCGTTTCTTCTCTTCATCGCAACATTCGAGTGCTCGAGGTCTTTGGGCTTCATCTCCCGCATTTTCCCGAACATGACCATTCCCTCGGCTGGACTCCGGGACATCGTTGCATGCTTTTCTCTGTCCCTCCCTGAATTCTTGTAACAGGGAGGTCATAATCTCGATCTGTTTTTCCATCCGATCCATCCTTTCCTGAATCTCCCTGTTCTGGGCCTCATTGGCCACTTCTCTCAGAGTCATTGATTCTTCAGGACTTACACCTCTTCGGCTGTTTCCCCTCATCTTGTGTTGTGTGTCTTCAATGTATTTGGAAATCATGCTTTTGTGCCGATCCCCAGACGGCGCTAAAAGATGTTGATGCGACTTTTCCGCGTGCCTCAGCGAGTGCTTGAACCTTCCAGCAATGACGTCCAAGCAGCTCGGCGAGGAACGTCCGAACCTTACGCTCGCGGTTTTAAACGATGACCAGATCCTTACGCTCGCGATAAGCTCGAGCAGAATTGCCTCCTTTGTCCGGTTCCGCTGTCTTCTTCAGAACAGTGATTTCCCGGACCTGCACTCACAGAAAACCGGGTCAGGGGTCGCCGGGCGTTTCCCGGCGAAAACCCTCCGACGCTCAAGTCAGTAATCGGGTTTCTCTTTTTTTGGTATCTCCCTTAGTGAGGGAGACCGGAAAAATCAAAGGGGTATTATTTCGCCCCGCCTTTTTGAATGTAAATGGTGTTTTTTTTTTAGAGAAAGTCAAATGAGAGAAATTTGGAAAGGAAGAACCTATGTCAAGTTACAGAGAATCCTTCTCTATCAAAAAATCCAACCCTTCTGTGAATTAGAAATGCCAACCCTTGTGCCGTTCTCCTTCGTTTCCTTTTATATTCTTCTTTTCCGCTCTTTTCCTTTCCGGTCGTCCACTCCCACGCTAATGGTATCTGGGTCCCTCTGACAGTCAGGTTTGGCGGAATATTCCCTAGGGATGAGCGGCTGTTCCCTTAACCCGATTCACGTGGCCAGATCACCATGTCGGGCAAGCGTGCAGGGAATGATGACACCTTGGTGGCACGTGCCGACCGCCGACAACAGTGTCATCTCTCCACCATGTGGGACCCTTGTCAGACATCAAAAGGTGTGCCAGGATTCTGAGATAACGTGTCGGGTTGCCCTGGGTCGGGTCTTGTCCAGCTGTGCTCGTGGATCTCTGCGAGCAGGAGTGATGTGCTCGGCTCTCGACCTTGACCAGCCTTAACCTGAAGGATGACCTCGAGCAGGCAAGGAGCTCTCGACCTTGACCAGCTTTGACCAGAAGGATGACCTCGAGCAGGCAGTGCTCTCGACCTTGACCAGCTTTGACCTGAGGGACGACCTCGAGCAGGAAATGAGCTCTCGACCTTGACCAGCTTTGACCTGAAGGGTTGCTCGGGCTAGGTTCCCCTCGGGGCGTCTTGCTTGAGCCGAAAGGGCTTCGAGGAGTTTGTCTGATATTTACCCCATACACCGGAAGGGCTTTTGGGGCACTGTCGATATTTTACCCAAACATTTTTTATTCAATATATCCCAAGAGAGTGCAATGTCATTGCCCACTCGATTGCTAAAATAGCCTTAGATTTCGAGAATTCTGTTGTTTGGCTAGATAACTTTCCAGTCCAAATATATTGATGTTATTATCTCAGTTTAATCAATAGAAAGCTTTACTTTCTCATTAAAAAACAAAAAAAAAACAAAAAAAAACCATCCCATAGGGCAAAGTCACAAGCCCTACAGCTAGTTGATATATTCCCAAGCAAAAAATGTATGCTTTAGAAATGTTACGTAGACTTTAGATACATATATTTATAATAAATTTTATAAATTTATAGAGACTAGCTCAGAAATTTACTCCTAATTCTATCCTCTTTTATTTTATATTTTACCAGTGTCTTCGTTATTAAGTGCAACAACTCTCAGTTTTTTTTTTTTATGTTCTATTTGGTAGAGTTTTTAACAAAAATTTTTCTTAAAAAAAAAAATTAATTGTATGGTTGTTAATAAAAATTTTTATTAAAAATTATAAAATTATTTTAATATACAAATTTCTTAAAGTTATATTATGAAATGCATGAAATAATTAAAATATATTTTAGATAATTTAATATGTTAAATAAACTCTTCAATCTCTAATAGAAGCAAAAAAAATTTATTCAATCCCTCTAAAGTTTTGTTCAAAATAAAACTAAACAGGACAAGAAATTTTAAAAATATTTATAAAATTAAATAAATACTTTTAACCATTTAAAACCAAACATGCACGCACTTGAACTCTTAAAAGATAACTATTTTACGCCGCATAAGCACGGAAAAATCAATTCGTTTTGTCCCTGTCCACTTCCAAATTCCCCAGATAAACAAAACAAGTAAAACAGATTTTAGTAAATGTGATAAAGAAATGTTTATTCCAATTTCCCACCCAGATCTCACAGAGAATTTCTCAACCTCAAATAAATAAATAAATATTATCTGGTAATGGCATGACATTTACATTGAAGTAGACACCGTCCCACCATCTTCGCAATTGAAGAATGTGTTTTCGCTGAAATCCACAATTTTCACTACAAGATTTAAATGCACACAAAATTCTTCAGACTTTAATTATGGGTGTTATTGTGTTTATAGATTCATTGGTGTAGCTAAAAAATCATATCAATAGGGCAAAATTTATAATTGACCAATGAGAAAAGTTTATGATCTTTACCTAATTGTTTTTATAATCTTGTTATATTTTTCTTTATATGTTTTGAGAAAGCAAAGCTTCAAGAAGATCGTAAGAATTTATACATTTGAATGATTTGAATTTTGGGCATCTAATCAAACAAAATGGACTGATAGATTATAAAATGAATGAGATTTTTGTGGTTTTAAAATAAAATGAGAACTTGAATTTATGTATTTAATTAATCCACAAGAAAAATTTGTAATTATAGCAAATTAGATAAAATCTCATCTAAAACTTTTAGACTAAGAGGGGTAATTTATTCCCAAGTGGCTTGCCACTACTTTTAAAGAGTAGATAAAAAAAATGTACACAAATTAATTCTATTCAGTTTAACATTTTATTTATGGATAATTTTAATAGACTAAAAAATATGGTGAAACATAATCAATTTCGTCAAATAAAACAGTGACTTGATCATTTTTTAATAAAGAATGCGGTAAAATTCTTTTGGTACCATGTGATAAAGAAATATTTATTCTAATTTTAATCCAGATCTCATAAAGAATTTCTCAAACTCAAATAAATAAATATTATCTGATAATAGTATGAGATTTACTTCGTAATAAGTACGGCCCCAATTTTCTCAATCGAAGAACATGTTTTGGCCAAAATTCACAATTCTCACCACACGATTTAAATAATGCACATAGAATTTATAATTTTCTCCACAATATTTAAATAAAATCCACCCTCTTTACGGACTCCACTTTTAAGAAGGATGCATGTTACCCACCAAGCAACCAATCTAAACTATTTCACTATTTCCCCTTTTGCTTTCATTCGCCATCTCTTCGTCACTTTGTTTTCCTCTTCCTCCGTATATGATATTTAAGAACTATTAAATGTTTGTTTGTTTCTCAAAAAGATATATATATATATATATATATATATATATATATATATTTGTTTGTTTGTCACTATCTTAATTTAATGATTATAAATATTTATTTAATTTTTAAATTATTTACTATTATTTTTTTATTTTTTTAGTAGTGTTTTTAAAAAATTAAATAAGTTATTTTGTCTTTACTAATAAAAATTTAAACTTTAGACTTTTGAGTGTAGAAATTATTTTTTTAAAATATCTTAAATATCATTTACTTATTTAATAATCTTATTTATTTTTTTATTGAGTAATTTAAAAAAAAAATGTCTACTAAAAAATTTTTATAATTTTTAATAAAACTCTCATTAACAATCAAATAACTAAAATTATTTTGATAAAAACTCTATTAATAAAACTTCTGCTAACACACTGCACAGTGTGCACTTAGTTACCCTAGGGATGGCAATGGGGCATATATAGGTTGGATCTACTCTGCTCCAGATCTAGAACAATAATAAAAATTGAAATTCGTATCAGCTCCAAATCCATCATGGATTTATGTTTTTTGCTCTATATCCAGATCTGAAAAAAAAAATCTATATATGCTCCAAATTTGAAAAAAAAATTAAAATTAAAATTTACTTTAGATTCATCATAAATTCTAAAATTCAATAATAAAAGAGCAATAATTTTTTAGTAAAAAAATTAAAGACTAATACATATTGATAACAATTAAATTATATAATTTGTCTCAAAAATCTAATAAATATTGTAGCTTATGTCTTTACATCAAAATAAACAAATAAAAAAGATACTAAAATATCCATTAAAAGTAATTGCAAGAGTAAAATCAGTGTAATACTCTAATATCTCCTTCACCATTACAATATCTACGACACATGCATCACATTCCTACAACATTAAATAATGACATATAAGTTAAATATGATTTATATTCATATGACAATATTATAACTAAATATATAAATAACATAGTTATTTTATGGTAGATAGCCACCGTTGATTAGTGATTACACAACATGAGTAAGATTATCAGAAAATAGCAGAAAAAGAAAGTCAAGTCTAAAGATTTACCTGCCAATTGAAGGACTGATTCAAGCATTCAAACAGAATGAAGAAGTGAGAGTAACTAAAGAGAAAGAAAAAGGCTGAACTGAAGAGTGAAAGACTTAAAAAAGATTAGGGCTGGCTACCCTAATTTTAATTTACACTTAATTACTTTATTTTATTATCATTTAAATTTACATAACTAATCTTTAAGTTTTAAGATTTTTAAATGCATGGTAAGTACCATTAATATGCTATGAATTAGGGGTGGGCATTTTTCGGTTCGGTATCCGAACCGAAACCGATTGGTTCTTAAGAATTCAAACCGAATCGAACACAACCTCTAAGCGGAGGAGATTAGTTTCCCGGGAATTCGCTAGATTTATGAAATTATAATGTTCTTGTCCTTCATTATGGCACTTATGAAGGCTCTAGGATATAGACGAACATTAGCTACAAATTCAGGGAAGACTTCACTTATACTTAACTGAAAGCATGTCACCTCTATAGGTGTTGTACATTTTCCACTTCTACATGGTATCTTGCAAAAACAAACAATACAACATGTAACATACATGTGTTTCAAGAATGAAATAGATCAAAACATCTCTAATGTTATTAAGTTAAGGCAATAAAATCTCTCAGGGAAATATAAAAGATCTAGGATTCAAACTCCGTTCACATATGAAAAGATATATGAAAAAAATGTCAAAAAGAAATGTGGGTGGGATAGGTTTTTACATTTTATTACTGAAATTGAATAATGTTGTGTTAACAGTAAATAAATTTCATGTCATATCATCATTGAATCATAAAAGTTATTAAGAAATTTATAGGTGAAGTAGAGCCATAACTAAATTGAAATTAGATAGAAAATGAGAACAAACATACAAAGAGGACATCAGAAATTACATGGTTCAGCTTATAGCCTACCTCCACGGGCGAAGACAGAAGGAAAATATTTTACTAGTGAAACAAATTACAAGTAATATGGTATTTTAGCTCACTACCCTAAATTCCAACACACCTAAACTCTCAAATCACTAATCACTCAAGAGTTTATTAAAACTCTTAATTATCTCTTACAAAAAACTCTTGAATTTTCTCTCTCGAAGAGAAAAAGAGCTGAAGAATGGATACTAAGAGATGAAATGAAGCCTTTTATTTATTGGCTCCATTTTCTCTCATTTTACAATTAAAATAATATTTATTATTATTATTATATTTTTTCTTCATTCTAAGAATGTTATTACTGCATCATTTTCTTCCTTCTTCTTCTTCTTTCTTCTTAAAAACTTACTGCTGCTTCTAGAATTTTGACATGCGTGCATGCAACTTTTGTTGATATTCTCCTACTTGGAGATTTGATTGAGGACCAATCAATTTCCATATCATCCTTTTTGTTTCACCATTATTATGTTGTTTATGTCTCTAATACACAACAAGAAGATCTGCTCCATACAAACTTATCAGCATTGATTAGTTTGGTCAAAACATCTGCTTGGTTTTCTTTGGTATGGATTTTCTGCAAATCTACATTTCCATCCTCCATAAATTCTCAAATAAAATGATATTAAACTCCTATATGCTTCATCCTAAAATTAAAGACTGGATTCCTTGTAATGTGCAATATACTCTGACTGTCACAAAGCACAGAAATTTTCTCTTGTTTGTGCCTGAGCTCCACCATTAACCTTTATATCCAAATATTTTTCTTGCAAGCTTTTATAGTTGCCATGTATTCTGCTTCTGTTGTAGATAAAGTCACAGCGGTCTGCAGTTTCGAAACTCAGCTTACAGCTATTCTTGCAAATGTAAACATATAGCCAGTAGTAGATTTCATTTTATCAAGGTCTCCTGCATAATCTGAATCGACGTAACCCTTGATAGTATATTTTGATCTTCCATAACATAATGCAATATCTGAGGTTCCTCTAATGTATCTCAGAATCTTTGCCGTTTTCCAGTGCTCTCCACCATGATTCGCCATGTAACGACTAACTGCTCTCACTATTTGTGCAATGTCTGGTCTTATACAAATTATAAAATATTAAACTTCCAACTGCTGATGCATATAATACGTAAGACATCTCATTCCTCTCTGCTTCATTGCTAGG
The DNA here is from genome assembly GCA_025617385.1 of Murraya koenigii. Classification (NCBI taxonomy): domain Eukaryota; kingdom Viridiplantae; phylum Streptophyta; class Magnoliopsida; order Sapindales; family Rutaceae; genus Murraya; species Murraya koenigii. Next base: position 22,724,287 of record CM046813.1, on the reverse strand, counting down.
ACACATACTTGAGGATAACTTGAAATTAACATGAAATGGGGTAGAAATTGACTTATAATCTTACATGTTGAAGTGCCTCTAGTTTTTCTTCAAGTAATTCTTCTAAGAAAGTCAGATCTTCATATTATTTCTATCTCGGTGAATTTTAGAATCTAGCTTGTCGGTCCCAAGTTCTTCATTTCAAATTCCCTAGCCAATTATGCTTTCAATTTCTAGATTTGATTTTTGTTGGGGCTTGTTACCAATATGTCATCCACATACAACAGCAAAATAATGAAATCATTATCCTCAAACCTCTTGTAGTATGCACAATGACCTGAACTGAGTCTGTTGTATCCAAGGCTCATGATGAAGGAATCAAATCTCTTATACCAACACCTCGGCACCTGTTTGAGACCGTATAGAGATTTGTTTAACTTGCAATCCAAGTTCTTATTGATCGTTTCTGCAAAACCTTATCGTTGAAGCATATAAATCTTTTCTTCAAGTTCTCCATGAAGAAACGCAGTTTTCATATCTAACTACTCTAAATATAGGTCAATTATAGCACACATTGCCAAGACTACTCTAACTATCTTGAATCGTACCACTAGAGAAAATATCTCGTTGAAGTCAATACCTTTTTTCTAAGCATATCCTTTTACCAACAATCTTACACAATACCGCTGCACTTAGTCATTGCTATCACGTTTGATCTTGTAGACCCGTTTGTTTCCAATGACTTTTCTTTCATGTGGTATTGGTATAAGTTCATATGTCTTTTTGTATAGAGTTTTAATTTCTTCATTTATTGTTGTCATCCACGAAGCAACATCTCAACTATTTAAAACTTTATGGAAATTTGATGACTCTCCATCCTCTGTTAGAAGATAGTATACAACATTGATCCTTGTAACATACTCTGAGTGCCATACTGGTTGTCGTCTCTTACAAGTTGACCAATGAACTTCTGAGGCTTCAGAATCGACTGGTTCTTATTCTTCATGCTCTGGTGCTCTTTTAGAAGAATCTGAATCTTCTGGATTATTTTTCATATATACCAGCATAATTTCTGACTTTTCTTTTACAGTGCTATCATCCTCATCTCTCATTTGCAGTTAATCTTCTATAAAGATAACATCTCTGCTGATGATCTTGTGGGTGATAGGATCCCACAGACAATACCCCTTTACTCCATTAACATACCTTAAGAAGATACACCTCTGAGATTTTGGATCCAGCTTTATTCTTTCTTGGATATTGTACATCACGTACACAGAACATCCAAATGCATGTAGATGAGAGTAATTAATTGGCTTCCCAGTCTACATCTCTATCGGTGTCTTCAACTCGATTGTTATTGATGGAGACTGGTTAATAACATAACAGGCTGTTTTAGCTGCTTCTGCCTAAAATGAATTAGGTAAACCAGAAGTCCTCAACATTGCTCTTATTCACTATCTAAGAGTCTTGTTCATTCGCTCTGCCATTCCATTATGTTGAGAAGTGTATGCAGTCGTGAATTGTCTTTAAATACCTTCTTACTTACAAAATGCAAGAAACATGCCATATGTATACTCTTTACCTTTTCCTGTATTTAAGTTTAACCCGTGCTTTGAATTCCTTGAACACTAAAAACACATCTAATTTTTTCTTGATTGGGTACACCTAACATCTCTTAAAGTTATCATTAATGAAAGTCACAAAGTACTTTACCTCTCTTGGGATAAATTCGATGATTCCTAAACATCAGAATGAACCAGGTCTAAGATTTTTTTACTTCTGGCATGAGATTTGCTAAACTTTAATCTATTCTTCTTACTTGTAACATAATGCTCGTAAAATGGTAAGTTTACCGATTTGAGCCCCGAAAGCAGTTTTTCCCAGGGATGGCAATTATATTCGGATCCAGCCCGCATCCGCATGGATCCAAAAGATCCAGATCCAAAAAAATTTGGATCTGCATTTAAAAAAATACACATCCGAGAATAGCAAATGAGGATCAACATAGATTCGAATGTGGATTCAGATATAAGTACATCCAAAAATCTAGATATCCAAATCCGTAATTTATTTTATATTAAATAAAAAATATATATTAAATTTTAAAAAAATAATCCATAACCCTAGCTAGCTTACTTGCAAACACACACACGACATAGTTAACATATTACACACTTCACCAGCACAATAGCCTCATGCAATAACCCACGATCCAGATCACCGCCGACCTATTTCCCATTACTGTTTACCTTGCCTGTTTCCCATCACTATCGCTACACGATTGTTGCTGCTCACTACTACTTGCTCGCTTCACGCCACTCACTTCATGTCGTGCTACACGTCGCTCGCTACTCGCAACTCCTTACACACCACTGCCATTGACTTGCTGCTCACTGCACGTCGTTGTCCTTACACAGCGACTGCCTGCTCTCATCGCTAAACAGTGAGTTCAATTTTCTCTTTTATTTATTAATTACATGGCATATTTTTTTTGTTTATGATTTGTATTTTGGTTGATTGTTTAATTGTATTTAATGAGTTTTATTTTAGTTGATGCATGTTAAATTAAATTAAATTAAAAAACTTTTCTTGCTGGTTCGTTTAATTATTTTAATTAAATGCATTAATTTTCAATATAATTTAAATTCTTAATTACTTTAATTAAATGTATTAATTTTCAATATAATGTAAATTCTTAATCTTATTTTTTTTTTTTGCATATGCTCACTCACTTTACAAATTATTTTAATTAAGTTTTGGGATTATTTGAATATGACTAAAGAGGAACAAGGAAATAATTTTAAATCATCTGTGAATAGTGTTAATAATGTGGATGTTAGATTGGAGAATGGCGGAAAACCTGAAAATGACAATGTTGTTAGAGTTGAACCACATTTAATAGTTGTAGAAAGTGGCCGTGGCCATGGTAGTCATGTTCGTAGTAGACGTGGCCGAGGCCATGCGCATGGTGTTAAACAAAATTAAGATAATGATAGTGGAGGTGTAGTAAGAGGTGGTTCTACATCAACACAATATAGTGATGGTAGGCTAACTTATGATGTATAGAATCATTTTAAGAAATTCAAAGACACGGATGGAGTGAATTGAGTAGTTTGCAAATATTTTAGTAAAGTATTAACAGGACATTATTCTAGTGGGACTACACACTTAAAAAAAAAATCATTTTACTAGTTGCTTAAGAAGGAATTTCAAGAATTTTGGCCAAATGCTTCTTACTAATAAACATGATAGATCTGTTACAGTTGAAAGTTATTCCGAAGTAAAATGTGATATGGCGACTGTGAGGATTACTATTGCAAGAATGATTACCTTGCATGAGCTTCCACTTTCATTTGTTCTATATGAAGGGTTTCGTGGTTTGATAAAGTTAGTTAAACTGACCCTTGGTACAATAAGTCGAAACACCATTAAGAATGAAATTTTAAAGCTTTATGATGTTGAGAGGTCGAAGACAATGAGCTTGTTGGATGCTTGTGAGAGTAGGATTACAATTACTACAAACATATGGACAGCTAGTAACAGAAAAAAGGGTTATATGGTTATCACTGAACATTATATTGACAACTTATAGGTGTTACGAAGTCGCATTATGAGGTAACACCTTTAATATTTATATTATGTTTATTTCAATTTTAACGCATTTTAATTACATAATTTTATTATTATTAGGTTTATATATGTGCCAGCTCCACATAGTCGTAAAGTAATATGTAATGTTCTGTATGATTGTTTGATGAATTGGACTATTGATAGGAAAGTATCAACTATGACTATGGATAATTGTGTTGCTAATGATCCGATGATTAATATATTGTTGGATAAATTTTCTCCAAGTTCATGGATTTTAGGCATGAAAATTTTTCACATACGTTGTTGTGCTCATATATTTAATTTGATTCTTAGGGATGGGATGTTTGTAAAGGATAAAGGTGTTGAAAATATTAGAGATAGTGTCAGTTATTGGACTACCACACCTGGAATAGTAGAAAAATTTGAGGCTACAGTGCCCCAAATAGGTATTAAAGAGACCAAACATTTAGTTCTTAATTGTAATACTCGGTGGAATTCAACTTACTTCATGCTCACTGGTTTATTGTATAAAAATGCAATTTTTCGGTTGAATAAGCTTTATAAACAATATAAATGTTTGCCTAATGAGTCAAAGCGGGATTTGGCAAAGGCTTTGTGTGCCCATTTGGATTTGTTTTATATGTTGACAGAAATTATTTCTGGACCTCGATATCCCACCTCTAACTTATTTTTTCCTAAAATTTGTGAGATTAAATTGTCAATGAATTTATGGAAGATGTCACCCAATATAGAGATTAGGAGAATGGCTGAAGATATGATTGTCAAGTATGGGAAGTATTGGAATGCTATTCATCGAGTGTTGCCTATAGGGAATATCTTAGATCCTAAGTTTAAAAAGATGATAGTCACTTCTTTTTTCTTAAGATTTATGAAGATGACGTTGCCTATCAAGCTGAAAGTGTATTTAATCTTCTTAGTGAAGTGGTGAAAGAGTATGAATCAAAGTATGCAACAAGTGAAGATAGAGGAGATTTTGAGGTGGAGAGTTCTTCTTAAGGTATTGCATAAACTCCTATTTTTAAGGATTCAAATACGGCTGGTGAATGGGATTCATTTGTTTCCAAAGAAGTGAACTATAAGCAAGCTAAGTATGAGCTAGAGACTTACTTAGATGAGGGAGTTTTGCCTACTACTAGCAATTTCGATAGTTTGTCTTGGTGGAAGAATAATAAAGGTAAATACCCGATACTTGCTGAAGTTGTTAGAGATTTTTTGGCCATTCCTGTGTCTACTGTTACTTCTGAGTCCGCTTTCAGTACCAGAGGTAGGCATTTGAGTACTCATCGTAATAGACTTTATCAAAATACTATGGAGGCATTAATGTGTACTCAAAATTAGTATTGGACTGAAATCAATGGTAAAATCACTTATTTCATAATTTTTCATTTATTCACATATTTTTATATTTTTTCACTATAAGAACACTTAATAATTATTTTTTATGTTTTCATTGTTAGATCGTGTTTAATCCATTTGCAGAACACTGAATAATCATGATGATTGACAATATAATGGCATGACTTGTTGGATTTTATGTTGGATTTATGGATTTATAGTATTTTTATTTGTTATTTTTATGTTTGATTTATGGATTTGTAGTGTTTTTATTTGTTATTTTTTGTTTGTTTATGTTATTTTTATTTGTGTATTAATAATGTTATTGTATGTTATGTTGAATTGTTAATTATTTAATTTTTGAATTTTGATTGAATTTTTTATTTTTAATTGAATTTTAATTGCTGAATTTTGTTTGTTAAATTTAATTTTTTTGCCGATCCGGATATCCGAAATATCCACCGGTAATCTGTGCTGATATTATCCACATCCGGATCTACACAAAAAAAATGTGGATTCGGATATGGACTCAGATGTGAAAATATTAATCCAGATCTGGATCCGGATGCACCCGTATCAAAATCTGGATCCAGATTTTTCCATCCCTAGTTTTCACTCAAAAAGAATCCTTAAACCTTGTTCTGACATGTGGCCAATTTTGAGATGCCACATCATCATTGACTCTTCTTTATTTGACGCGATACACACATCAACTTTCTGTAGTGTTTCCCTTTGAAGTATAAATAGATTAGCATTGATCTTTTCTGTTTTCATTAATACAACCACGCCTCTAACTATCTTCATGATCTTATTCTTAACATGAGTTTTGTACCCAAGACTATCTATTTATCTCAAAAACAATAAATTCTTCTTCAGGCCATTGACATGCCTACCTTCTGAATTATGCGAACTGTGCTATCAAAAATTTTTATTCTGACAGTACTAATACCGGCAATCTCCAAAGCATGGTCATCACCCATGTACACAGATCCTCCTTAAATAGGTTTATATGAAACCATTCTCTCCGAGAGGTCATATACCATGTTACTCCTAAGTCTATAAGGTAGACATCAGCTAATCACTTCATGCCTTCTGCAACAGTTATTGCCTTGCTATAAAGAATCTTGCCATCAACAGAGGTACTTGTCATATAACCCTAAGCATTTGATAACTTAGATGCTTTAACATTTCTACTCTTCTGATTACTTTAACACTCTTTTTTGATATATCCTTTCTTGCCACAATTGCAGTATTTAACATTTTTTATACTTCTCGATTTTGGTCTACCATGATTATGACTCCCACTAGGGCCACGTTCTATTGATCTCCCTCTCGTCACCGATAGCACTTCCGCTTGCTGCGAACTTACTTGTTTGTCTTCTTTGTTCTTGTGCCTACTCTCCTCATTAATACGGAGGCTGCAACATCGTTGAAGACTAGACTGTCCATCAAGTTGTTGTTCATTAAATTGATGATGAGTTTATGAATCTAGTAGACTTTGAAATAGAAGCTTTGCACGTTCATTTGCTCTATTTTGTGACCTAACGTTATGAGTTGTGAAAATAGAGTCTTCAAGATGTTGATATGGGGTCATTATTCTGTCATTCGAATAGTATAAAGTCTTTTCTTAAAAAAGATCTTACTGAGTAGTGACTTGGCCTTATACAATTTTGTGAGAGTATCCCATATTTCCTTCAGTGACTTTTTTTCGTCCATACTAGATAACACTTCATCTGCAAGTGCTAAGTGTAGACCATCAATTGCATTACTGTCCATCTTGTTCTACTTGGCATCATCAATTATCTCCATAGGTCTTTCTCTAATTATTACCAAGCAATTATTTTTCTTCAGAATAGCTTTCATCTTCATTTTCCACAATGTTTTCCATTGAACTTCTCAATTTCGTATTTTACCGACATTGCTTTTACTACAAACTGCCTTTGCTGGGATTGGCTCCCACTGTTTCACGTGAATAGTTGCCGTATACTTGAATAGTAAATTGTATATGTGAATAGTTTCGTATACATAAATAATACCTGATTCCAAAAAATGCAACCAATAGCTTTGATACTACTGTTAGGAAATTTATGGGTAAAGCAGTGCCATAGCTAAAATAAAATTAAAAAAAAAATGAGAACAAGCACACAAAGAGGACATAAAACGTTATGTGGTTTGGCTTATAGCCTACCCCCACGAGCGAAGACAGAAGGAAAATATTTTACTAGTGAAAAAGAGTTACAAGTATTGTGGTGTTTTAATTCACTATCCTAAATCTCAATAGACCCAAATTCTTAAATCACTAATCACTCAAGAGTTTATTAAAACTCTTAATTATCTCTCACAAACACTCTCTAATTTTTTCTCTCAAATAGAGGAGAAGAAATAAAGAATAGATATCGAGAGAGTAAATGAAGCCTTATATTTATAGGCTCCATTTCCTTTCTTTTTACAATTAAATTAATATTTATTATTATTATTATTATTATATTTTTTTCTTTATTAAAAGAATGCTGATGCTACATCCTTTTCTTCCTTCTTCTTCTTCATTCTTTTTAAAAAATTACAGCTACTTCTACATATTTATTGAATACATGCTTCTAGAATTTTGATATGCATGCATGCAACTTTTTTTAGCCTAGAGGATTATATGAGAATTTGAGAACCCTCGAGATGGAAAAAAGGAAAACCTCGATTCAAATCAAGTCCAAGTCAAAAGCATAATGCCGATAAGGCTAAAATATTGGGATAACGCCTATTATTAAGAAAGAATCACAAAAATAGTCTTAAAAACATTCTCCATACTCTTATCAGCTTAGAGGGTTAGGGTGCACCAGTTGCCACGTCACTCCATGGTCTCCTAAAAGAAAACGAAAAAGAGATATAACCTCTATGAAACAGTTCAATCCCACAATGAGATAAGACTACTGCGCCCACAATGCCCCCAAAAATAGGGGAACAATGTCCACTTCAAATATGCATGCTTCATTTTCTTCTCAAAAAGAGGTATTTAAGGTAAAAAATTTGCCATAACCAAGGTATGATCACTCAAGCCAACAAAAAAAAAATACTTTGATTTCAACTCCAAAATCGCCTTTACTGACTTAAGCATCAAAGTGGGTATGCCGGAGACCACTACCTCTGACCTTATTTCACCATTTTCTTGTTTGTTATTGTGTGTGCAATTTACCTCCATCTATTGCACTTGGTTTGATCTTGGGTGGGAAAAAAATCAAGTGTCAACATGATACTTTTTTTTTCTAATGTTAAAATCTATATGGAAGTATTATTATTTTATGTTTAGTGGAACTTTAGATATATATATTGATAATATATTTTATAAATCTATCAAGACTAGCTCAGAAATTTACTCCTATTTATATCCAATATACTCTCATTAAGATCTTACTTGGTATTGAAATAATGTAGTTGCTTTGAAAATAATGTTGTAATTATGAAAAAAAACTAATAAAGATATTATAGGTTTTTCAAAACAAAAGTAGTGGATCAAATTAATTTAACTTTTATGTCACAGTAGCTAGTGTTTACTAAACACTAAAAGTTATAATTGTCCATTTTTAATACCAAACAAGACTAACAATATTAGGGAAAAATCTACTTTTATTCTATTTTTTACCAATGTCCTTACCATTAATGAGAGCACCAAACCTAAGCTAGTATAGCTTTTCAAGTAAAGCTTTCATTAAAAAAATAAAAATAGTTGTTTGGTTGTCAATGAAAATTTTCATTAAAATTATAAAATTACTTTAATAGGAAAATTTCTTAAAGTTATATTGTGAAGTGAGTAAAGTAAAATTATGAAGTAATTAAAGGGTATTTTAGACAATTTAACAATATTTTAAAAAAACTTTCTAACTTCTACTATAAAATGTTTAAAATTTAAACTTTTACTGGCATAGACAAAATAATTTATTTAATTTCCTAAAAATTTTACTCAAATTATAACTAAATAGTATTATAATTTTTTTAAAACAATTATAGGAATAAATAAATTCTTTTTTACTCAACATTCACTTACTTGAACTCTTAAAAAATAACTATTTCATGTTTAGGGGCACAACAAAATCTATTTGTCATGACCCAATACTATATTTCATTTGTTTTGTCCAAAATTCCAAATCCTAGAGAGAAACAAAAAAATTAAAAATATTTAAATAAATATGATGCCTTGCTCGCCGAATCTCTTCAATTTTAAATAAAACGAGTGTCGTGATCCTAATCATTTGATTGATAACTTTATGAAATGAGAGTTATCATGATATATCTAGACCTAAACTTGCATTACTTAGAGAGTAAATTGTGAAGTTTTATTATATTTCTAATTACATTTTGCATGTTCAGTATTTAATTGTGGTTGTAATAAAATAATGTGTGGGAGACCATTTCATGCCCTGATTTTGTGCATAATTATAAGTGACACCAAAAGATTATGGTTTGATAAGGGATGTTGGAGAAGAAAAATCACATTGTTGTAGCAACATGCTTATAGAAAATGACAAAAGATTGATTTTCTCGTGAACAAAAGCAAGCATGAATTAGGGAGAATGCTGGAGGATTGCTGTAGCAATCTAAGAGCAAAACAGAGAAATAAAAACTATCTAGCCTGTCATGCATCAGCAGACAAAGCCTACTGCAGCCGTTACTATACTGCCACTATCAGGTGCAGATGAAACAGCGGTAGACAGCACACAAAATGCAATGTGGTCTTAGGTTACCAAAGGTTGACAAGTGTTTTCATTTCCTCTTAAGGTTACCCTAATTTCAAGATATAAAAAGGCACATTTTGAGGATACATATTATATATTCACTATCATCCATCATTATCTATGGCCATGACTAAAAAAAATAAGACTCAAAAGAGATTTTTAGAACTGCAGCAAAGGAATTAGAAGAAAAATAAGAAGGGATCCTCAAAGACTAAAGTGTGACATTTTAATTCTTGTTGTATCTCAACTTTATCTTTTTGATTTATTGACAAATGTTTGCGCTATTACTGTTTTAAAGCTCATCATGAGCTAAACTTTTAAGTAGTTGTATTTTAAATAAACTTAATGGTTATTTGGCTCATATTTATGTGTGTTGCTTTGGATTTGCTATGATATTTTGTCTTGGTTTTATTTATTTCAAATCCTTATTTCGATTGACCACTTATTTAGTAGATACAAACAAGGGAAGAGCCTAAACAAGGTCTGGCCAAATGGAACTAGCCTAGATAATACATGGTTTCCCAAGTTGAGTTAACCCCAATTTGAATAGGATCATGTTTAATCTAAGATTAGTGAAGAACTAGACATAGGGATTCACCTTATATGGTAAATAAAACATAGAACGTGTAATGTTACATCTAAATGTTAGCTTAACAACTAGTCACTGTTAGATTACTTTTAGATATAAGATATCCAATATGCAGCAGTTGGGGATGCATGAGTGATTCTACTTATTGCTGTAGTAAATGATGTAGCAGCTGAACTTTAAAAAAGGAGTAGTCAATAACCATTAATTGAAATTGGAATCCACTTATCTCTTTATCATTGCGTATATCTTTGTGTGTGACGAAGCTTTCTTTTATTGCATTTAATTTATTGCACCTTTTAGTTTTATTAGGTCTTTAATCTTAACAATTATTCTTGTCTAATTATTTTACTAAAATTGCACTATAAGATTGTTGTAGCCAGTCTCAATACATCAATCCATGTGGAGATAATCTGAATACTCATCATTATATTACTTGTTGTGTCCACTAGCACATGTTGAGTGCTAGAGAGTGTATATTTATAATGGGTAAAATCATCATTTTACAATTCTCACTAATATCTCCACTTTTATGTATTTTAAATCCCTTGAACTTTGATTGTACATGTTTGTGTGTATTTTTTAGTACATTATGTATTTCAGGGGTATTTTGATTATTTCACAATAAACGAGAATTCATATAACAAAACGAACAGTATTTTTGAACTCAGAACAGCTGAAAGTCTTAAAAGAACAAAAAGGAAAAAAAATCATAATTTTAAGATTTTAGTAAGCCTTGCTGATGCGGCGTCACTGTTGATATGGCGTTGACCGCTTATGTGTTGTTGACCGCTGATGTGGCATGAACGGATGACATGGCAGAAGACTATTGGACCCAAAATAAGCTTACAATACATAAAATGCACTGAATCATGTATGTTGACTTTAGCATTGACCGATGCCGTATATTAGTGGACCGAAAAACACATGTACTGTACTTGTTGTTGGATAGCCGTTAACTTTGAACAAAATATGTTGCTCTCTAGACCTTATCGGTGTCCTCCTAACTTAATGATTATTGACTATTTTTGAATTCAGGTACAATTGCTACTGCATCTATTACAGCATTGGACAAAATCTCTAATGCATCCTCAGCTGTCGCATTTTGGATATATTATGACATGACACGGAAGTATTTTATAACTCCCAAGTATAAGAATGTCTTGTTATAATATAACCCGATGAGTCCGAGGTTGATCCACATGAAAAAGATTTAATTTTTTATTCTAATTTATCTAAGAAAATTAAATTAAATTAAAAATACGAAACTTAATTTGAGTAAAACTATTGAATTAAATTCGTTAGGGTTATGGATCCACTCTTAATAGTAAATATAATTTAATAAATTCTTTTTTTCATATTTCTTTATTGCTCAAAATATTGATTGTATTAATTAATACTATTTTCCCATTAATTTTATTATGGATTAAATACTTAGTGTGCCAAAATTTAATTTGTCTACAATAAGTCAAAATACTATTTTACCATACTTTATACTAAGATATTAAAAATTTATTGCATCAAACTCCCTTATTTTTCTACAACAAATCAAAATTTCCAAATATAAAGTATGAATAATATTAATTAGAAAATAACTTAATTTATATAATTAAAAATATAATTTGATTAAATCATATTTGTCTACTAAGAGTTTTTCCTTACCCTAACTTATTATTATTTAACCTAGCAAAATTAAAATAAAATAATTATTAATATTAAATTATTCATAAAAAATAGAAACAACTGAAATTGAAAATAAAACTAATTTTATTAATAAATTAATTTACTAAATATTACAAAGAGATATGAGAACAAGAATTTAGGGAGAAAAAAGCGAAAAAAAAAAGTAGGGATGTTTGTTCCCCTCATTTCCATTTATACTAATTTATGATTAATCCACACCACACACATAAACAAAACCAACTAAATCATGGCTTTACATTTTTTCCACTAACCAAACATGAAACCAATTCAATCCACTCAAGCATACCCACTCACAATTACCACATCTAACATATTATAAGGTTATAATTTTATAATTACTGCACTTAACATTGTAAAAACTTATAGTTTTAAAACAGAAGTTCTGGATCCTCTTCGATAATATCTTAATTTTTTATACCACCGGTATCCATCCGTTAATTTGTTAGGAGCCTCGAATTCAGTAAAATCATTATGTTTACTTAATAAACTTACAAAAATATACAAAATCAAATATTTAAAAACATAATTAGAATTTACAACATATTACATAATTACACATACAAATTATAATATAAGAACAAAATAACATTTTTATTTGTTAAAAAAACATATAATTTTTAACACTAATCACACCTCCTAACCATCTTAATGCTTACCCCTAGCAATAAAAGCGCTATATTAAATTAAGAATTACAAAATTCACGTGCAAATAAATAGTTGTTCATCTATCTTCTAAACTACCAAATAAATAAATTCTCTCAAAATAAATTTATTTTACCTTTTTGTCATTCACTTATTTTTCAGGATTTTACCAAACCTTCTTTTATGCTCAATAAATTAACACAATGTTATGGGGCTTCATTAAAAGACATAATTTTGTTCAATAATTTAGTTCCAGTGATTTATGAGAGATAATGTCTTTATTAGGTAGTAGATTATTTACACATATTTAAAATATTATATCTTCAATCAATGTAATAAGCTTTGGGCTAAGGACTCTCAAACCAGTTGACTTTAGGGTACTGGATTTTGAAATACCCCTACGGACTTAATTAATTAGATTTTTAGATAAATAAGCAAACACTATATCTGCAACCCATGTAGCGAGCTTTGGGCCAATGACTCCCCGATCAGTTGGCCTTAGGGCACACAGTGTTAAAACACCCCTACGGACTTAGTTGTTGGGGTTTCAGATAAAACTAAATTAAATACATTTATTTTTTAGAATGTATACACTTTCCACTACCTTAGAAATTATCTTTAATAGATCAAGAGAACAAAATATTGTAGAAGTTTTGCCTTACAACCAATTAGCATGTGTCATAGTGTATGTGTGTGAGAAGAATGATTTAATAATACTTGTTTAAATAAATAAATGATAAAAATATTTAATTAGTGATTACCAAATGGAGAATTCATAAATTTGAGCAATGCAAAAAATAAGGAGCAAAGACAACTTACTATAAATTTTAAAATCAAAATATAGTATATACTGGACTATTAGGATCCGTCTCAAAAGTAGTAACTCTTTACACAACTATACTAGGGAACAAAATAAATTTGTTGTTTTTAAAAGAAAAATAAGCAAACACACATATTTACAATTTACGTCAACTATCCCCACCCTCCAACCTAATTTAAACATTATCATTTACATAATTTAAATATATACATGCAAAAAGGTGAAAAAATAACGGAAATACAAATATAAAAGAAAATGAAGAGAAGATCATACCTGAATCAGTTGCAGAAGTTTAAAAAGAGATGACAAAAAAAAATAAAATAAAACGATTTAAAATTTATTAACATTTAACAAACCGATGGGTTTCTAACGAATGTTCAAATGGGCCCAATATGCAAATGCAATTAGTGCCTTCAGAGTTCTAAGATCCCTGAAAAAAAAGATGAAAGCATAAACATGATTTAGTATTTCTAATAATCTTTCTTCTATACCTGAAACGACTAATTCCTCTTTAGTTGGTAGGCCAGGTAGGCATCCTTGAGGTTTTAGGGCTTTTAAGATGATGCCTAGTACTTGACTTCATTTAAAGCTTTAATAACTCTTGGTCACCTCCTCTATAAACTAGGTATAGTTTTCTATTTGCTATAATATAACCAAGATCAGTAGCTGCCTCAACAAACTCCTTGTTCTTTCCATAGCAAAACCGAGAAAGTACAAAAATATTTTTGATTGTCGACTCAAAGATGTATAAAATAAAAGAATATTAAAAGAAAACAGATATTTACAGTTAGTTGTGATTGTGGCTCACATCTTTCTCTAGTTTTACGTCCAGTAACGACTTGACGCCCTTTCTGGTTGAGGATCGGCTTCTCATCTAGTTTTCTTATAAACTGGTAAACAAGATCTTTTTTAGTCAGATTCCCAAGACTAAACTATGCACTTTCTTTTTATAATAGTATCTAATACAAGTAAATTACACGTTATACATATCCGCTTCGATGCATCTTAAGAGATCGTAAGACATCATAAAATGATTCTTTACTCATGTTATATTTAACAAATTTAATTTTTTCTTCACAAGCATCAGAAACCATTCCTAAAGATTTATAACTTGGGTTCTTGCAATCACGTCTTAAACAATTATGACATTTAGAGCCAAGTTGTTTAGGTCATCTCTTTTTAGCTTATGTGCTTTTTCCAAAGCTAGACACGTAAGATATAAATAGATAAACAAACTCACCTGCTAATTGAATCTTTGCTGCAATTATCCAACGAATTTCAGAAGGAATACCGTGTATATTAAGAAATGAAGTAGTTCATAATGAGTTTTATAAATTTTCTTAAGGGTATTCTGAGGGAGAGAAGAAAAATGCTTATGCAATTTTTATTGTATTTCTTCTATATTTGGTTTTTGGAGTTTCAGCTATTGTGGGAGACTAAAAATATCGATGTAAAAAGTCAAGAAATACCGTTATCCGCCATTTATATGGGAAAGTAAATTAGAATATACTAAGGAAGCAAATCAACTCTGCAAAATCAAATCAAACGTGAAAGTGAATGAAACAAAAAAAAAAGAAATTGAAAATAATAAATAAATAAAACTTACATTTGTCTTCTTATGGTAATAATCTCAAGTTCCAGCTGAACGTCATAAATACGACCCTCTATTTCACAAAGTTATCTTTCAATATCTTCAATATATGACACAAACTCTGGTGGTCATAGATCCCAGATTGTATATGATTAATAATTTTGTATCAAACCAGTTAAGTTAAATTTCACACGTAAAAAAGTTTGAAGATGTTTCAAGAGGATATTTCTAATTAAAATAATCATGACATAAAATGAAAATGATAAGAGAAAACACAATTGTCAAATAAACACACTTATGCAAGAAATATTATAATACTCAATAGATGTGTTGTGTGAATTAATCAAAATAATAATAATAATCAAACACTCAAACAAAAAAATAACAGTAAAACAAAATGATAAAAAAATTAGTCACACATTAAAGATTCAATCAAGATTTGGTGGGTCACTTAAGTTGATTTCAGTGTCTTCTTCACGTGGTTAGTAATCCAAATATGGTTTTAATCTATCACATTTAACTTTAACTACTAATGCTTTGATTAATTATAGGAATATTTTAATGAATTTGTCCTTTGGAAATATGACTCTCGAACTGAATGTTTTCAACATATGTAGGCAACCTAATGAAGAAAATAAGAATGAAGATGATACTGATGAACAAAAGAATTGCTTGAGTCTTGTATAGATGAAAATATTCAAAAAGGAAATTTTTCTAAACTTGCTGATATTTTTTTTGTTATTTTAATTTAATCAAATGATCAACTTGAACTTAATACTTCTAATATAAATTCATTGCTTGATTCTGTGTAGACTTTACAAAATTATGATGAAGATAAAAAAATTTGAAGAGCTTGGAATCATTAGAAAAACTGAACCACAAGAAGCACCTAAACTGAAATTGAAACCTTTTTCTGAAGAATTGAAGTATGCTTTTCTTAGAGAAGAACAAACTTACCCTGTTATGATTTCTTTCAATCTAACAAGCGGGCAAGAAGGTAAATTACTATCTGTTCTTAAAAAGTATATAAATGCGATTGGATGACTTTAAATGATATTAAAGGCATTAATCCCTTAATTTGCACACATATAATCAATTTGAAGGAAAATGCTAAAACATGTCAATAACCTTAAAGAAGATTAAACTCACGCATGAAAGAAGTAGTTAAAACAGAAGTCCTTAAATTGCTTGATGTGGGAATTATCTATTATATCTCTAGTAGTAAATGGGTAAGTTCTACCCAAAGTAATGCCTAAAAAATCTAGAATCACTATTGTTAAAAATGAAATATGTCAGTTAATTCCAACACGAATTATATCTAGTTGATGCATGTGCATTGATTATAGAAAATTAAATGAAAACAGTACAACAAAATCATTTTCCCTTACTATTTCTTGACCAAATCTTAGAAAGAGTAATTGGATATACTTACTACTCATGCTATTATCAAATTCCAATAGCACTTGAGGATTAGGAAAAGACCACATTTACATGTCCCTTTAGAACATTTGCATTTAAAAGGATGCCTTTTGGACATTTTAATGCCCTAAAACATTTTAAAGATGTATGCAAAGAATTTTTTGTGACATGGTTGAACATTATTTAGAGGTTATTATGGATGATTTAACTGTGTTTAGGAATTCTTTTGATGATTGCCTTGATAATTTAGAAAAAGTTTTTAAAAGATGTGTTAAAAAAGAACTTGTGTTGAATTGAGAAAAATGTCATTACATGGTTACATCTGGAATTATTTTAGGTCATATTGTATCTATTAAAGGAATTAAAGTCGACAAAGCAAAAATTGAAGTCATATATAAATTATCACAACTAAAAATAGTTAGATATGTGCGATCCTTCTTAGGACATGCAGAATTTGATATGAGATTTATAAAAAAAAAAAAACTTTAGTACTATATCTAAACCACTTTGTAATGTCTTTTAAAAGATGCACCATTTGAATGGACTGATAATTGCCAAAAATCTTTTGAAAAAATAATTTGTCTTTTAACCTCATGCAATCTCCTTTTGGTCTTTACCTTTTGAATTAATGTGTGATGCATGTGATTTTACTATTAGAGGTATTTTAGGAAAAAGAAAGGATGGTAAGCCCTTTGTGATTTATTATGTACGTAAAACTTTTGATAGTGCTCAGATGAATTAGTCTACAACTGAAAAAGAATTGCTTACTGTGGTATTTGCATTAAACAAATTTCATTCATATTTGTTTGGTTCTAATTCTATTATTTTTACTGACCACACTGCTGTGAGATATTTGATGACTAAACAGGATGTCAAACCAAGGCTAATCCATTATATTATGTTAATCCTAGAATTTGAGCTCAACATAAAAAATAAAAAGAGTGCCTAAAATTTCATTGCTGATCATTTATCAAGACTCATATATGAAATATGCACTAATATAACAACCATCAATGATTCTTTTACAGATGAATTTTTATTTTCTACTAATTCAATGCAGTGGTATTCTAAAATTATTAATTTTCTTGTTATAGGTGGAATGCCTTTGCAATTGAACACTTAAGATAAGAAGAATCTTTTGGTTTAGGTAAAGAAATTTTATTGGGATGATCCTTACTAGTTCAAATATTGTTGTGATTAAATTTTTCAAAGATAGCAGTGTCACTAAATTTTTTTATTCTGAAGCATGTAATGGACATTTTTCTTCAAGAAAAATTACTGCTAAAATTTTGTAATGTGGATTTTATTGGCTTACCATATTCAAAGATACATATGAATTTTGTAAAACTTGTGAAAACTGCCAAAAGTTGGATCAATTACTAGAAGAAACATAATGCCTTTAAATCCCGTTGTTGAGATAGAAATGTTTGACTATTAAGGAATCGATTTCATGGGTCCGTTTCCACTATTTTTTGGATTTGTGTACATATTAGTTGTAGTTGATTATGTCTCAAAATAAATTGAAGCAATTCCTTATCGGAAAAATAATCACAAATCTATGATTAAATTTTTATGAGAAAATATTTTAAGTCGATTTGGAATTCCTCGAGTCACAATAAGTTATGGGGATAAACATTTTTATAATAAGCTTTTTGAGTCTTTAATGAAAAAATATGAAATTACACATAAAGTTTCTACCCCTTATCATCTTTAAACAAGTGGCCAAGTTGAATTATCAAATAGGGAGATAAAACAAATTTTAGAAAAGACAGTTAACCCAAATCGAAAAGATTGGCCTCTTAGACTTATTGATGCGCTTTGGTCCTACCGCACTGCATTTAAGATGTCTTTAGGAATGTCTCCGTATCGTCTAGCTTATGGAAAACCTTGTCATTTAATAGCTGAACTTGAGCATAAAGCATTTTGGGCTATTAAAACTTGTAATGCAAACCTTGATGATGCTTATAAATTACTTAAGTTACAATTTAATGAACTTGAGAAATTACATAATAACTTGTATGAAAATTTAAGAATTATAAAAGCAAGAATCAAAGTTTTCCAGACAAAAGAATTTTTTTTAAAAAAATCTTTTACATGTGAAATTTCACTTAATAGGTTTGATAAAAGGTTGTAAATCACATCCAATTTCGGAACGACAACCACTAAAGTTTGTGTCAAATATTGAAGATCTTAAAAGACAACTCTAGGAAATAGAGGGTGTTATTTATGACGTTTATTTGGAACTTGAGATTAATGCAATAAGAAATGTAAGTTTCATTTATTTATTTATTTTTTCTTTTTAGTTTCTTTTCGTTGTCTTATTCGATTTTATGCTTAATTTGGTTTTACAGAGTTGATTTGTTTCCTTAGTGTAATTTAATTTACTTTTTTATATAAATAGTGGATAATGGTACTCGGTGATTTTTTACGTAGGCATTTTAAGTTTCCCATAATTACTGAAATCCTAAAAACTGAACATGGAAGAAATACAATAAAAACTGTATAACCATTTTCCTTTTCTCCCTCAGAATGCCCTTAGGAAAATTTACAAAACTCATTGTGAACAACTGCATTTGTTAATGATCCATGGCATTCCTTCTGAAGCTCGTTGGTTAATTAAAGCAAAGGCCCGACTAGTAGTTTAGTTTTTCGATCCATTTATATCTTACATGCCTGGTTTTGGAAAATGAATATACTCTAAAAATAGAACAGCTAAACAACTTGTCTCTAAATGTCATAACTGTGTAAGGCGTGATTGAAAGAACCCACATTGTAAATCTTTAGGAATGGTTTCTGATGCTCATGAAGATAAAATTAAATTAAATAAAAATGGCATGAGTAAAAAATCATTAGATGATCTCTTATTATCTCTTGAGACGCATCGAAGTGGATATGTACAGCATGCAATTTACCAATATTGGACACTATTCTAAAAAGAAAGTGTACATTTTAAACTTGGGAATCTGACTAAAAAAGACCATATTTGTTAGTTTATGAGAGAACTGAATTGGAAACCTATCATTGACCCATAAAGGGCGTTCAAGTCGTTACTGGACAAAAAACCAGAAGAAAATGTCAGCAACAATCGTAACTACCATTAAATATCCTTTCCTTTTAATAATCTTTTATTTTATTATTACTTTTAATAGTATGATTTATGTTTAATTACTTTTTTTTCTTTTTATTATTTGCTTTTCAATTATGAACCAAATTTTTACGCGTTATTTGATAATTACACCACTCCATTTACAACTGTATATCATTATGTTTATCTTTAAATACGTGATTCTTCCTTAAACTCTCACAAATTATTTTTAAAGATTATTCCAATGGAAACATCTTCGAGTAGATAATTTAAAAACATTTATGTGCTTTTTAAGTTTCGCTATGGAAAGTACAAAGAGCTCGTTGAGGCAACTATTGATCTTAGTCATATTATAACACAAAGAAAGCTACAATTAGTTTATGGAGGAGGTGACCGAGGGTTATCAAAGCTTATCTCAAAAGTTGTTTTCATTATAGGAAGCCAAGTACTAGACATCATCCCAAAAGCCCTAAACCTCTAGGATACCTACCTGACCCACCAAGTGGAGAGGAACTAGTTGTCTTAAGTATGTAAGAAAAACTATTAGAAATGCTAATCATGCTGATTCTTTCATCTTCTTGCTATGAGATCATGCAACTTTGGAAGCACTAATTAAATTTGTATTTTGGGCCCATTCAAACATTCATAAGCCATCGGTTTGTTAAATATTAATAAATTTTATGATGACCTGCTAACATTTCTTAACTATGCAATGAATAATCATTTTGTTTCACCCACTGTAAAAAAAAAACATTTATTTGTGCTCCTACTGCTAATCAGTTACTTGATTTTTTACAAGCTTATAGACAAAGGCAGATCCTATGACCTTGGCATTAGATTGGTCAACCAATGATGGTAACAATAATAATAGTAAAAAGTACTAATTAGATTTAACTCTCCATTTGTAAATATTTTTCTATTACAGTGCTCATGTGATGTCTTCTAAACTCTACTTCTTTATTTTAAGACATTGAGGACAATGTCTTATTCATGTTAAGGGGAGGGAAAAGTTGACAGTTGTGGAATGTGTCAATCTTGATGATGTTTTTACTACTTTATGTTGTAAAGACAAACATTAGATAAATTTCAGTTAAAGATAAATGAATATAGAGTGTAGTGGTTCTAGAAATGCATCTTCTTAGTTCTAGAGTTATATTTAAAAAAAATCAAAAAAAATTAACATTTTTTTTTCATCTCTTTTTAAGTTTCTACAACTAATTCAAGTATGATCTTCTCCTCTTCTTCTTTTATATTTGTATTTTCATTATTTTTCGCCTTTTTGCGTACATATATTTAAATTATGAAAAGGATAATGTTTAAATTAGGTTGGAGGGCAGGGATAGTTTATGTAAATTGTAAATATGTGTGTTTTCTTAATTTTATTTAAAAAAAAAAGAATCCAAAAAAAAAATTTATTTTATTCTCTAGGATGGTGGTGTAAAGAGTTACTACTTTTGAGATGCATCTTAATAGTTCAGTCTTTATTATATTCTGATTTAGAAATTTATAGTAAGTTTTCTTTGTTCTATATTCTTTGAATTACTCAAATTTGTGAATTCTCCATTTGGTAATTACTAATTAAATATTTTTGTCATTTACCTATTTAAACATGTATTATTAAATCATACTTCTCACACACACACACTATGACACATGCTAGTGCGTTGTAAGTTAAAATTTTTGCAATATTTTTTTCTCTTGATTTATGAGAGATAATTTCTAAGGTAGTGGAAAGTGTATACATTCTCAAAAAAGAAGAAACAAAAAAAAATGTGTTTAATTTTGCTATATCTAAAACCTGAGCAATTAAATTCAGAGGGGTGTTTTAACACTTAGTGTCCTCAGGTCAACTTGTCCGGGAGTCATTGGCCCAAAGCTCCATACATGGATTGTAGATATAATATTTGCTTAATTATTTAAAAATCCGAGTAATTAAGTCTGTAGGGGTATTTCAAAACCTAGAACCCTAAGGCCAACTGGTTGTAAGTCATTGGCCCAAAGCACATTACATGGATTGAAGATATAATATATTAAATATGTTTGAATAATCTATTGCCTAATAAAGATATCATATCTAATAAATCAGTGGAACAAATTTATTTTTCTCTTTTAATAAAACCCCATAGCATTGTGTTAATTTCTTACGAATAAAAGAAGGTTTGGTGATATTCTCAATAATAAGCGAATGACAAAAAGCTAAAATAAATTAATTTTGAGAGAATTTATATATTTGTTAGTTTAGAGGATAGACAAACAACTATTTACTTGCACATGAATTTTGTGAATCTTAATTTAATATAATATTTTTATTGCTAAGGGCTAGTAATAAGCTAATTGAGGGCTGTGATTAGTGCTAAAAATTATATGTTTTTCAAAGGAATAAAAATGTTATTTGGTGCTTATATTATAATTTGTATGTGTAATTTGTAATATATTGTGAAATTCTAATTATGTTTTTAAATATTTGATTTTGTGTATTTTTTGTGTTTTTATTAGGTAAAAATAATAATTTCACGCAATTCGTGTCTCCTAATAAATTAATAGATGGATATCGGTGGTCTGAAAAATTAAGCCATTATCGAAGAAGATCCACGATTTTTTTTGTAAAACTATAAATTTTATCATGTTAAGTACGGTAATTATAAAATTATAAGTTTTTATCATGTTAGATATGATAATTGTGAGTAGATATGCTTAAGTGGACTGAATTAGATTTATGTTTGGTTAGTGGATTAATCATAATTGGCTTTGTTTATGTGTGTGGTGTAGATTAATCATAAATTAGTACAAATATAGAGGAGGGGAACAAACCTCTTTACACATTTTTCTCACTTTTTTCTCCTCAAAATCTTCTTCTCATCTCTCTTTGTAAAATAATTTCATAAATAAATTTAGTTTTATTTTCAATTTTAGTTGCTTCTATTTTTTTATGTATAATTTAATATTAATAATTATTTTTATTTCAATTTTGCTAGGCAAAATAATAATATAGATATTATCAATTTGCCACCTAAATTATTCTGACATATCATGTCAGTGCCATGGTTTGAAGAAAAGTACTTTTTACTAGCAAATGTTTATGATTTTATCAATTTACTACTATTCTGTTAACTCATTTAAAAATTTGTTAATATCATAAGGGCATTTAAGACATTTCTTAAGAAACCCAAAATGCTACGTTTGCAATTGTAAAATAAACAAAAACTTATCGGATAAGAATGTTGGGAGCCCTAAAATCAGCCTCTCTCCATCTCCGTTCTCTTACTCTCTCACTGTCAAAACTCCAATCCTGATCTCTCTTTCTCTCACTATCGAAACCCCATCTCCGTTCTCTTTCTTTGTCACCGAAGTGCCTTCATTTGGTCAAGTTGGAACAGCAACCTGCAAATCTTCTGTGTTGCCATCATCAGGGTTACTTCCTAGTTTACCCTCTGCAAGCGGTCTTAGTAGGAGTGTTTCTTCTGCTTGCTCCTTAAAAAATTCATTAACTACTTTTCCCGCTGCATTCATGTTGTATTTGTTTATAAAGTTTGTTGATGCAGTTTTTCCCGCGTGCCTCAACAGTGCTTCGAACCTTCAAACAGTGCCTCCAAGCTGCTCGAGCAGGACTGTTCAAGCCTTCTGCTCGCGGCTTCAAACAGTGCCTCCAAGCAGCTCGAGCAGGGCCCTCTTAACCTTCTGCTCGCGGATACAAACAGTACCTCGATCCTTCTGCTCGTGATAAGCTAGATCTCGAGCAGGATTGCCTCCTTCGTCCTGTTCCGCTGTCTTCTTCAGAACAATGATCTCCCGGACCTGTACTCACAGAAAATCGGGTCAGGGGTCGCCGGGCATGTCCCGGCAAAAACCCTCTGACGCTCAAGTCAGTAATCGAGTTTATCTTTTTGGTATCTCCCTTAGTGAGGGAGACCGGAAAGATGAAAGGGGTATTATTTCGCCCCCCCTTTTTGGATAAGTATGGTGTTTTTAGAGAAAATCAGATGAGAGAAATTAGAGGAAGAACCTGTTTGAGCTTACAGATCCTTTGTGAATGAAAATTGCCAACCTCTTTTCCGGGTTCAATTCTTCCAACCTATGTAACGTTCTCCTTCGTTTCCTTTTATACTCCATTTTTCCCGCTCTTTCCCTTTCCAGGCTGTCCACCCCCACGCTAGTGGTATCTGGGTCCCTCTGACAGCCGGGATTGGCGGAATATTCCCTAGGGATGAGCGGTTGTCCCCTTAACCCGATTCACGTGGCCAGATCACCATGTCGGGCAAGTGCGTTAGGAATTATGACACCTTGGAAGCACGTGCCAGCCACTAGCAACAGTATCTCCATCGCACCATGTGGGACCCTGGTCAGACATTAAAGGTGTGCCAGGATTCGGAGAAAACGGGTCGGATTACCCTAGGTCGGGTCTTGCCCAGATGTGCTTGTGGATCCCTTCGAGCAGGAGAGATGTGCTCGGCTCTCGACCTTGACCATCTTTGACCCGGGACGAGCTTGAGCAGGCAAGGAGTGCTTAGCTCTCGACCTTGACCAGCTTTGATCCGGGACGACCTCGAGCTGGTGATGGAGTGCTCGGGCTCGAGCATTTCTGAATTTACTCAACCTTGACTAGCTTTGACCAGAAGGGATGCTCGGGCTAGGCTGTCCTCGGGGTGTCTGGCTCGAGCTGGAAGGGCTTCGAGGGGCCTGTCCGATATTTTACCCAAACAAAGTTTATTGTCTCTATTTCATAGTAATATTGATTCTCAACTATGTGCATGGATGGTACAGTTCTGCTAATGTGGTTGCTTGGGCCTTTGACCAGTTCTACATCTCTGTTGTATGTAACCTGTCTATTTATAGCTATGTTGAAACAATCCGCGAAACAGAGGATTCTTTTCCAATTGTATCTTGTATTTTTCTTCTAATCATTTGCTTAATTATGAAATGAGAGGGCATATTGTTAGTTTCCTTTGTTATCACTATATGGATTTTGATTTTTGAGTAGTTGCCTGGGGTTCATTACCTTTGGGGATGCTTATGATTGTGGTTGCAACAATTAATTGTGGTTACAGCAATTACACCATCACTTCATGTAATCTCTGTAATTACTGTATGTGCATATTCATACATTTCTCTTGGTTTGTTGGAATATTTCCATAATTTAAACTTTAAGCACAACCTATTCAAATATATTGAACAACTTCAATTAGTGAAATATACAACCTTAGAAGATAAATTTACCCATATGATGAAGTTTCGTGTTCGTTTTCTTTGCATACATTAATAGAAAAGAAGATAGCTATTGTGAATGAATTGAAAAGCGAAAAAGTGAAATAAAATGAGAAAATGACAAAAATGCCCTTTATATATTAAAATTTGCTTTTATATTTTCTTTGTTTTCTAAGGGTAAAATCATATTTTATAATCCAAGGAAAAAATAGACTTTAAACATATTTTCAAATATTTTTCAAAAAATTTTAATATATAAAGCAAAACTTTTTTACCAATTTCAAATATTTTTCAAAAAATTCTTTTATCATGAATAGCTTTTCACTCTTTTTATGTTTTAAAACTTCAACCTTTCTAATTAGGGATGCAAATTTTACTTGTAAATCATTATCTTCCCTAAGGTTATGGATTCTTTCACTGGATTGAGATGGTTGTGGTTTATTTAACTGTTCAAAAGTTCCAACAATATCCTGGTGTTGTACATTTTTAACTAATTAGTTAAGGTAATCTAGTGCATCTTCAGGATTTTTATTCTTAAATTCACCATTACACATCATTTTAAGAACTTGTCTACTTTGAAGTATTAAGCCATCGTAGAAATAAGTGACCAATCGATAAGTTTCAAAATCACAGTGTAGACATATACTAAGCAACTCTTTAAACCTATCCTCACATTGGTATAATGTTTCTCTATTTTTTTAAGTTAAAGAAGTTATTAGTTTTTAAATAAATTAGTTCTATGAAGTGGAAAGAATTTTTTTAAAAACTGTACTTACATGTTATTCCAAGTTCTTATTGATCCAGATCTAAGGTTTTGTGGCTAATTTTTAGCTTTAACTTTTAATAAAAAAGGAAAAAGCGTTAATCTAATTATGTTCATACTACAATTTTGTTTTGTGTATGTATTATAAACATTCTCAAAATCTCTTAAATGTAAGTACGGATTCTCGGATTCTAAACCATGAAATGTTGGTAATAGTTAGATAATACGTGGTTTAATGTTGAATCGAGATGCTTCTGGAGGGAATACAATGCTTCAATTCTGGTTAGATTCATGTAGTCTCTTAAAGTTCTTGGTTAATTCTGATCATATGCATCTTACTGAGAATGATTTTCTTCTTGATCAATTTGAGAATTAATTTGGCCCAAAATATTTTCTCCTTGGATCTCTTCCATGATTTGTGGTGGTGATTAAGATCTAAGAATAAACCTGTTACTTGAAGTTCGAGACCAACGTCTCATGCAATGATGATGATGATTATGTTACAAAGATGATATAGAAACAAAAGAGTAATGTATGAAGAATAAAAACTACACAAATTTAAAAAAATAAACTGAAAATTAAATGACAAGTAATACAAATGTACAAAAACAATAAAAAAACATACTGAAAATTAAATAACAAAAATAAAAAAAACAAAAATTAAATAAAAATTTAGGTAGTAGAATCAATCATATAAAGAAATAAAATATATACTAAAATTAAATTGTATAAATTTAAAAATCCACGTCTATTCAGTCCAATTGTCCAAATATATAAGGCAATTAAAATCTATAGGTTCAAATTTAATTATTTTGAAAAATTTCTTTCAGGGGCCTTTTTACAATTTTAAAGCCATGCAAAAATTTTTAGAAATTTAGAATAAAGCCATATGGTATGAAAGTGATGATTCTAGAAAATTTTGTGGGTAGAGTACCATTTTATCATATTTTATATTAAGATATTAAGAATTTATTGTGCCAAACTCTTTATTTGTCTATAGCAAATCAAAAGTTTTAAATATAAAATATAAATAGTATTAATTAGAAAATAATTTAATTTATATAATTAAAAATAGAATTGATTAAATCATATTTTTCTACTAAGAGTTTCACCTTACCCTAATTTATTATTATTTAGCCTAGCATAATTAAAATAAAAATAATTATTAATATTAAATTATACATAAAAATAGAAACAACTAAAATTGAAAATAAAACTAAATTTATTTATGAAATTAATTTACTAAATATTATAAAGTGAGATGAGAAAAATAACTTGGAGAGAAAGAAGTGAAGAAAAGTGCGTGGAGAGGTTTTTTCCCCCTCTTCTTTATTTATACTAATTTATGATTAATTTTTATCACACACATAAACAAAAGCAATTAAATCATGGTCTTACATTTGTCCCACTAACCAAACATAAACTCAATCCAATTCACTCAAGCATATCCACTTACAATTACCACACTTAACATAGTAAAAACTTATAATTTTACAACAAAAATAATGGATCATCTTTAATAATAGCTTAATTTTTTGGACCACCAGTATCCATCCGTTAATTTGTTAGGAACCTTGAATTGCGTAAAATTATAATTTTTACCAAATAAACACATAAAAATACACAAAATCAAATATTTAAAAACATAATTAGAATTTCACAATATGTTACATAATTACACATACAAATTATAATATAAGCACAAAATAACATTTTTATTACTTAGAAAAATATAATTTTTAACATTAATCATCTTATATCTATATACAATCTAATAGTGACTAGTTGTTAAATTAACAATAGACATAACATTATTCATTTTAGACTCTAGTTCTTCACTAATCTTATATTAAGCATGACCCTTTTCAAATCGAGATTAACTCAACTTGGAAAACGTAATCTAAAATCATATATTGTCTTAATTTGTTCTACTAAATCAGAATATTTTTAGACTCCTTCATAACTAGTATCCACTAAATGGGTAGTCAACCAAAATTGGAATTGTAATAAGTGAAATTACAAAATGTTATAGTAGGTTATGAGAAACATACATATGTAAATCAAATAACCATTAAGTTTATTCAAAACCTAACTACATTAAAGCTTAGCTTATGATGATCTTTAAAACAGTAACAACACAAGTATTTGCCATTAAATACATTATCAAATAGAGAACAAAACAAGCAAATACAAGATAAAAGTTTAGATACAAAAGAATCAAAGTGTCACACTTTAATCTTCAGTTATCTCTCTTTGTTCTCCATGAAAAATGCCTCTGTTGCAGCTCTAAAATCTCTCTTTTTGTTCTCTTTGTGTGTGATAGCCACGGATTGCGTATTTTCTTAAAATGTGTTTTTCTATATCTTGGGATTAGGGCAACCAAAATGCATGAGGATACTTGCCTTTTTTTGGTATCCTAGGAGCACATTCATTTTTGTGCTGCCTGCCACTATTTTGTCTACACATGATAGTGGCAGTACGGTGACGGTTGCAGCAGACTTTGTCAGTTAGCATATGAATAGTCTAGACAATTTTGTTTGTGTTTGATCTTGGATTACTGTAGTTGTTGCTACAACATTCTCTCTGATTTTGACTTATTTATGTTCATATGCAGATGAGTTTTTTGTCATTTTCTACAGGCCTGTTGCAGCAGCAGTGTAGTCCTTCGATAGCATCCATCAATAAGGCATGAGATTTTGAGTCACCTACAATAGTGCACTTAATCAGAGCACAAAATGATCTAAAACATATCAAATTGTTGTAACTAAACTTAAATAGATACTTATGCAAAATGTAATTAAAAAATATGATAAAAATTCATCATTTACTTTCTAAGTAATATTAATTTAAATCTAGAAATGCTATGATTACTCTCATTTTATAGAGATATCATTTATTCCAATTTCAACCCACATCTCATAAAGAATTTCTTAACCTCATATAAATAAATAAATATTATTTGTTATGACATACATTTACTTTGGAGTAAGCACCGGCCTCCCAATTTTCTCAATCGAAAACCATGTTTTGGCCGAAATTCACAAATCTTAACATGATTTAAATAAAACACAAATAATTCATAATGTTCTCCACACGATTTAAATAAAACCCTCTCTCCTTATGGACTCCACATTTAAGAAGGATGTTACCCACCAAGTATCCAACCAAAACTCTTTCCCCTTTTGCTTTCACTTTCCATCTCTTTGTCATTTGTTTTCCTCTTCCTCTCTGTATGATATTTAAAAATATTAAATGTTTGTTTGTTTCTTTAAAGAAAAATGTTTGTTTCTTTGTCATTAGCTTAATTTGATGACTATAAATATTTATTTAATTCAATAGTTTTTTAATTTCTTCTTGTTGTTTCATTATTTTTAGTAGAGTTTTTAAAAATTAAATAAATTTATTTTTATTTCCATTAATAAAAACTTAAATTTTAGATATTTGGTAGTAGAAATTAATTTTTTTTTCAAAATATTTAAAATATCCTTTATTTATTTAATAATCTTATTGTTGGATGATAAATGGAGTCCAAAGTTGATTTAATAGATTTGGGCGTTCCACTTCAAAGAGTTCATTTTGGGTCCCAAATAGTCTTCACAATTCATTTTCATGGTACTTGTGGTGAAATGGGAGCCGACGAGAGGTTCGAAGTGTCCTATTTGGGAGATTAGGATGCCTGGGTATTATTTGGGGTGGACGGGAGATACGTTCTTGACAAGCATCCGACATTTCGAAGCTAGCCAAGGCTATGGCAATTGAATGTGATGCTTTGCCGATAGCACTTGAAACAATAGGTCGAGTCATGACGCGAAAAGAGTACCCTAAAGCTCAATTCATACCATAAGCGCATTAGCTTCTAAATTCGAAAATATGGAGGAAAAGGTGCTTCCGCGTTTGAAGTTCAGTTATGATAGTTTGACCAAAGACGAACTTCGATCTTGTCTCTTGTACTGTTATTTATTTCCTGAAGACTTGAAATTCCAAAAACCGACTTGATAGAGTTTTGGAAAAGTAAAAGATTTTTGGATTCTAATAGTGGGTGGAATGTTCTTGGTGCTCTCGTTCGTGCATGCTTATTGGAGGAAGGAGGTGATTATGTAAACATGCACAATATGATTCGTGAAAATTGTTTTGAGGAGATCACTGATAGTTTCTTTCAATCTTTGCCTTTGCTTAGAGTTTTAGATCTAAGATTTAGTTTTTCCCTAACTAAACTACATATAGGGATTTCAAGTTTGGTTTCATTACACTATTTTGATTTGTCTTTTACTCTAGTACGTGGGTTGCCGCAAGAGCTCAGGGAATTGGTGAATCTGAGATATTTGTGTTGGATTTATTTCTCACACATTGTGGACTAGCATAAATCATTTTAATTGTTTTATACTTTACCGAATTAATACGTGACTAATATCAAATATTAAGGAGCAATCTTAACATACTCATTTGTTAAGTGATCAAATATTGTGTTAATGAGTCTGATTTTGTCATACCTTATATAGTAGTATATTATGGACAAGTATAACCTTTAATTGTATTATTATAGCTCATAATGGGATGGGTGATTTTGTACTAACATATGAGGGGTCCTTGCACTCAGCCACAATATTTAAGTGAATTCAGCTCATTAGGAGTCAACTGTTGTGAAAATTCTAGGGAATGTGCACAGTGCACCTCTCTCCCTTTTTTCCCTCAAGATTTCGCTATTTATATGCACAGTACACTCAAGCAATTTCGATCTAAAGTGAAGGCAGCAGCTTGCAGGACTTGGATCTGTTTCTTGGTAACCCATACAAGCTCCATAACAAGTTTCTAAGCTTGGATTCATGGCTAATCAAGGTAAATCTTGATTTTTTCCTAAAATATGTGTTTAATTGGAAATGCAAGATTAAGGGCATCAAGTTCAAATTTATTTAAACAATTTGAACTTGGAGTATACATATGAAATGTCTAAAATTCCATAGCAATTGATACCAAGCTTTTCAAAGTTACAGGATGCTGCATTGCGGTTCTCTTCACCGGCAAAAAATGGAAGAAGGAAACATTCTATCTGATGATGTTGAATCATTGATGAAGGAACTATTTCGAATAATTAAATCTCATCAGCTTGTCCTTATATAGTTTCATGTGGAGTCGAAAACTTTTTGAAATTTCTAGAGCTGCTGAACATTACTCTTTGACCTCTTTCTCTCATAACAAGAGAGGTCAACTAAATGAGTACAATATATCGAAATCTTGTTCAATTGAAATTAAATTAAACTGCATTGAATTATAATTTAAAATCGAATGTTAGCAAGTTATAGTTTAAAAACTAATTAATCAACTGTAAATATGATTATCCTAAAGAGATAGTCTGATGATTTGACTTATAACAATGGAAGCAAGAGATGGAGGAAAGGGTACAAAAATTTTATATTTAATCGACTGAGTAAATTTTCAACGAAAATCAAGAAAAATTTTATGATTTTCAGAAAATAAGATTTAAGTAAATATATCTAATAAAAAAGGGGTATTTTAAAATACCACTGTTTTAAAGAAGAGACTGATACTTTACTAGCTTCTGGTACCAACGCTTGTTGAAGGCAAGACCATAAAGAGAGTTATATCACTTGTTTCTCTCCATTCTTTAAAAAAATATAATATTTATTATTCCAATAATCCAAATTCCATATATATGCTTGATTTTTTTTTCTAATTTAGTACAATTATTACGTAATATGTCAATTTTAATTTTCAATCTCAAGTGATGTGATTTTCAATCTCAAGTGATGTGACTAAAGCAAATCCTTTTAGTCTAACATAAAAAAATATTGAACAAAAATTTTTTCAATAAATGGTTTTGTTTAGTATATACTTGACATATAATTGGGAAAAAAATCAAATAATTTAATTAATAAGTGATCGCAGTGAAATTAAATTTAGCAAGTTAATTTTGCAGGGATAAAATCAGGTTTTTCAAAATTTTTCAATTAAAATATTTTAGAATCAACCTTGTACAACATATAAGAATTACGTAATCTAGAAAGCGAAGGTAATGAGTGTAACCACAAGTGGCACTTGGATGGACCCGATTGTCTCCTACATCAGGGAAGGGATAGTGCCTGCCTACAAGAAGAAAGCAAGGAAGCTGAAGTGTTAGGTAGTAATATACACGCTGATTGACGGGGTACTATACCGATGAGGGTACACCTTGCCGCTGCTACGTTGCTTGAATAAGGAGGAAGAAGACAATGTACTAAGAGAGATACACAAAGGGACTTGTAGAAACCACTCTGGTGGGTTTTAGCTTTTAAAGTCCTGAGATAAGGATATTCCTGGCCTAGAATACATCAAGGCGCACAAGAAAAGACCAGGAGTTGCAAGAGTTGCTAGGGCTTCTCCAACTTCCTAGCTCAACCACCAGAGAACCTTACAATGATGAATTCGCCATGGTCATTTGTCAAATGGGGAATTAATCTGACTGGACCCCTACCAAAAGGACGAGCATCCACAACACATACAGTAGTTGTGATTGATTATTTCACGAAGTGGGTCGAGGTGGAGGCTTTGAGAAAAATAACAAAGAGCAAAACAACCGACTTCATCTGGAGAAATGTGATATGCATATATGGAATTCCCCATGCTCTGGTAATTGATAATGGAAAGCAATTTGACAACAATAAGTTTAGAGACTTCTACACAAACACAGGAATAGAGTTAAAGCTTTGCTCGCTGTCACATCCACAGGCAAACGGGCAAGTAGAGGTGGCAAACAAACTATAAAATGACTCCTGAAAGCCAGGTTAGGAGAGCAAAAGGGAGCGTGGGTTGATGAGTTACCTGGCGTATTATGGGCTTATAGAACCACGCACAAGACCGACATAGGAAAACACTATTTGCCTTAGCATTTGGTCATGAAATCTTGATTCCAGCAGAGATAAGGGTAGGCACTCACCGGACAGAGCACTTCAATAAGGAGCAGAACAACGAACAGATTTGTAGAAATCTAGACTTGTTAGAAGAGAAAAGGGAAAGGTCGTTAAGAAAAATAGCAGATTACCAGCAGAAAGTGGCCCGCTATTACAACTAAAGCGTGCAGGTTCGTCAATTTAAAGTGGAGGACTGGGTGCTTAGAAGGGTGAACCAGAGCTCCAAAGATTCCAGTCAAGGGGTGCTATACCCAAATAGGGAAGGTCTTTACAGGGTCTCGCAGGTAGCAGGTCCGGAGGCATACATGTTAACTTACCCCGATGGACAGGAAGTCAGGAGACAATGGAATGCATAACATTTAAAAAAGTATTTCCAATAAATTTCCTTGTAAATCAATGTTGTTTCAGATAATGTATTCATCTTTCCTTAATTAAAGTATGTAATATATAGATCATGAATAAAAGCAAGGACGAATGCTTTCACAATTAATTCAATTCGTGCAAGTCAAACTCTACATTAAACTAATTCCATAAGTCTCAAAGCCTGCTCGAGGCCAGACAAAGAGCCAATCGCAGTCAGAATTGGCTCGAGCAAAGTAAGCTCCTAAATTAAGCTACGGCCAAAAGTCTCAAAGCCTGCTCTAGCCGAGACAAAGAGCCAATCGCAGTCAGAATTGGCTCGAGCAAAGTAAGCTCCTAAATTAAGCTAAGGCCAAAAGTCTCAAAGCTAGAGGCGAGACAAAGAGCTAAGTGAAGCCAGAGTTGGTTCGAGCAAAGTAAGCTCCTAAATTAAGCTAAGGCCAGAAGTCTCAAAGCCTGCACGAGGCGAGACGAAGAGCCAAGCGAAGCCAGAATTGACTAGAGCAAAGTAAGCTCCTAGATTAAGCTAAGGCAAGAAGTCTCAAAGCCTGCTCGAGGTGAGACAAAGAGCCCAAGCTAGTCAGAATTAACTTGAGCAAATTAAGCTCTAAAAGTTCTTAAGGCCAGAAATCTAAGGGCCTATTCGTGGTGAGACGTAAAGCCAGAGTTAACTAGAGTTAATTGGAGCAGATTATGTTCTTAGAAATAAGTAAGGCAAATCAAATAAGTTAAAGTCCAAGAGTCTATTCAAAGTATGACAAAACTTGAAATTCTCTAAAGCTTGTTCGAGCTTGGAGAGTATGGAATAAATCAAAGGTCATGAGAGAAAGCAAAAGTAAAAATTTTGTTCTTTCTATTCATTGCAATAAAAGCCAGAGATTACAATGTTCTTGCATAAGAAGCTATAATGAAAACTAAAGAGCTTGAGAGACTGGTCAGTAGCTTGATCAGTAATCTGAGTAGTCTAGTCCACACCGGACACAACTTGAGAACCCAACTCGGCAGAGGGAGCAACTTCTTCAGGTCCCACAGGAGCAACCTCCACACTTAGAGTTGGATCTCTCTGTTGCTAGCTCCTGGCATCCTGCTCGCTCATATAGGCATCCACACCAGCTTCGAGTTTAGTCATGTCCAGTTCAAGGCATTCTTTGCCCAAGACAGATATGATGCACTCATAGCAGAATGTCATCCCATTGTTGTACTCATCGGCAAGTTGCTTGCCTATGGAGTCCAGTCTACCTTAGAGGCATAAAGTTTCAGCTTCCGTAGTCCTTTCAAAGGAGAATCTCTGAACATCAAAATCCTTCCTAGCATTCAAAAGCTCATCCCTTACTATAGATAACTCCATCTCGAGCTGAAACACCTTTGAATCAGCCATGACAACCCTCTCCTCAAATGTGGAAATGTCAGTTCGGAGTTTTGTTGATTCTTCCTTTTCTTACTCCAGATCTTTCTTAAAGCTTTAATCCTCAACTTTAACTCTCTTCTCATAATTAAGGATCCTTGACTTGAAAGCTGTGGAAGTAGCAACAACTTGACATGCAGAACGCTGGAAGGAGTTAGCCAGATCATTAAGGCTATAGGTTTCCAACTCAGTAAAAAAGTCTTCCTACATGTGCTATAAACTCCTTGACACAAGGCACAGTAAAATCATTCTGCTCCATTGGATGCGCTGACCGGGTTCTGATGGGAAAAATAGTAACAGAGTCCTTCAAAGAAGCTTTATTGATCACATTCCCACCCTCTGAAGAATGAGGAAGAATTTTGATAGGGGAAGCAGTGAGATCGACCCTTGGTTTCTTCGGCAGAGCAGATGAGGTGCTTGGATTGTCAACGGTGCTGAAGCGCTTCTTCAACCTGGCAAGAATGCTGCTGCTCATCTTTTCTTACTCAGACCCTAGACCAAACTCGACCAAGTTGCTGTGCATTAAGAGTTCTTTGCACGGGCTAGCATTATCTAGAGTAGTGTCCACATGCACCTTCAGCTCCACCCTAATCTTATGCGATACACTCTAGGAAACTGCAAAGACCTGAAAATAATAATAAGAATGGGTGAGGGGACTAAACTAGAAAACGTAATGAGCAGCAAATGACCTGGAATATAAAAGCGAGAAGGAATTTGGGGAACTTCTTCTGATTTAGAGGCTGCTTGCCCCCAATCGACCCCAACGAAAAAGAACTTACTTTTCCAAATGCCACCAAATGTGGGAAGATTGGTTATGTGTTTCTTGTCTTTTGAACTAGATGCGAAATAATACCAACTTGCATCTTTTGGACTACTTTTCAGTTGATACAAGTTCTTTATTTCCTTCACTACGGGTTCACCCATATTACACCAATTCCGCAAAATAAATAGGCCAGATAAAGCTGTCCACCCATTAGTATTTAACTGCCCTGGTGCTAGACACAACTGAGAAAGAATTCGGACAAAACAAGGTTGCAAAGGTAAACTGATACCCAATTTAAAACACTCGAGGTATAGGGTGACATATCCTTGAGGAGGGCAGTTAAGAGTGCTATTTTTGTTGGGGAGGCGAAGGTCAATACTATCGGGAATATAATATGTCTCCCTAAGTCTATCTAAGTCCTGCTGAGAGGTCTCACACCTCATATAGTTAATGGCAAATGATTCAGCCTCTGACTTATGATTCAGCCTCATATAGTTAAGTCTATTTTTGCTTAGCTTGGACTCTTCAAGGACTTTGTCCTCGACAACATCACTAGCAACATAAGTAATCTGACCGGGACTTGGGCTTCTTACCACAATCTCTTTGTCACTCTAGGAATCACTAGAAGAAGATGATTCCTCAGGGGACATTCTTTTGGGTTTTTGAGTGGCAAGCAATTTTCTAGGACTAATGGCTTCTTTATAGGACACTCCTATAATATCTCAAAAATCTGAATCACGACTCACAAAGATAGAAATCAAGGAATCCCAAACAAAAGACAGTAAGGACGAGAAGAAGAAGACCAGGAATTTATACCTGAGAATAATTCGGCGGCGTTAATCATGATAACCGCAACTGGAAAGAAGATTTCTTCCAGGCAGCGAGAGGTAACTTTGAACAATGTGGGGAAATAAAAAAAAGGGGAGAGATGAACTTAGGGAATTATAATGAAGTAAAAGAGTCACTCCAGAGGACAACACGTTACACAAGGCAACGCGTTTGTTCAGAACCACCTCTTCGAATTCAAATGAGTAGCCCGAAACAACCCACATCACCCACATTAAATACGAAACAATTGAAGAGACGGGTCATGAAAGGCCATCTCAAACCTGCTCGAACCCGTAATTTCTAGTCTTATCTCATTTCACTCTCAATACTAGAAACTGGGGGACTAGTGTTTGGGAATTAAAGAGCACACATGCTCGAGGTCGAGCTGGCCAAAACAAAAGCACTGATCGCCAATATGAAGGCATTCCTGCTCGAGATTAAACCAGCCAATTGCAGGAACTCACATTCTACTCGGGGCTAGGTTAAGGAAGAGCAGGAACATCACAGCCAGCCAAGCGAGCACTCATCATGTTATAGGCGGCAACAAGAGCAGGTATAAACCAATGCTCGAGCAAAACTTGAGTGCGGCAGCCTGAGCCCACAGGGAAAATTGGTAAAACGACTCTCTCCGATAATGGGGATGTAACTCCCACGCACGATCATTTTTCACCATGATGACCAAAAAACCATCCCAAAACAAACGGGTACGTGGAAAGTTGAGAACGTGCGCTATGAGAATAATGACGAGGAATAAAAAACCCAAATAAATACCTCAGAAAGAATGGGTTGGTCTTTTTTACAGAAAAAGAATCAGTAAAGAGAGAGAACAAACAGTAAAAAAAAAAAATGGAGTTAGCCT
The DNA here is from genome assembly GCA_025617385.1 of Murraya koenigii. Taxonomy (NCBI): domain Eukaryota; kingdom Viridiplantae; phylum Streptophyta; class Magnoliopsida; order Sapindales; family Rutaceae; genus Murraya; species Murraya koenigii. The sequence goes on along the minus strand of CM046813.1, from coordinate 22,687,702 downwards.
CTATCTTTTGTTTTTCTTCTTTGTTTAAAAAGAGAATTTTCCAAGAATTAGCCCGATTACTAGATTGAGCGTCGGAGGGTCTTCACCGGAAAAACACCTGCCAATCTCAGACATTTTTCTATGAACACGGGCTAGAGGGCATCACCCATTTCAGTGATCAAAGAGACTCGATGTTAGCTGAAGAACCTACTCGAGGTAGAAGCGACCTGAAATCAGCATCAACATCTTATGTTGGTGGAGAAGCTAAATATAGATGGCTCTCCAAGTCAATCTCGATGCCTTGCAGACTGAACTCGATAAATTGATTCAAACAAAAGACGATCTGCTGAACAAGGTTGAGCTTGTTGAACTACAACAACCTCGAACCAGACGGACGAATCAAGTCAAAGGCTGTTGACCTGCAAAATGTGAGAGATCAAGAACTCCGTAGACTCTATCTTGGAGGCTCCCGTTCCAAAGACTTGGCTTCAAGCTACAACTTTAGAAAAAAAGTGGTCACAATCTTTTTGAAGAATGAACGAGGAGACATCAAAGACGTTGCTGAGATAGCACTAGATGTTGCAATGGTTGAATTAGCTGTTGAGTGAACAGTTGTTGATCAAGAATCAATGCTTGGTCAAGTTTGGAGATGTATCACTGATCAAGAAAAGAGCAGGGGAATTATTGGCTTGTATGGTACTGGGGGAGTTGGCAATACTACCCTTTTAAAACAAGTCAATAACAAATTCTGCAGTGAGCAGCAGCAGCAGCATTTTGATGTTGTTATCTGGGCGGTTGTGTCTAGAGAGCCAAAACCTGACAAGATTCAGGATGCTATTGGAAAATGGAAAGGCTTATCAGCAGAGTCATGGAAGGATAAAAGTCTTGAAGACAAGGCTTTGGACATCTCAAACATTTTAACCAGAAAGAAATTTGTGTTGTTATTAGATGATATATGGCAGCCAATTGATATAACAGAATTGGGTATCCCTCTTCAAAGCCTAAATATTGCATCCAAGGTAGTCTTCACAACTTGCTCTATTGTTGTTTGAGGTTCAATGGAAGCTGATGAGATGATTGAGGTGAAATGTTTCGTTCATGATGCAGCCTGGAGATTATTTCAAGAGAAAGTCGGTGGAGCTACTCTTATATGCCATTCTCATATTCCTGAGCTAGAACAAACCTTGGCAAGAGAGTGTTGTGGTCTGCCATTAGCACTGAAAACAATAGGCTGAGCCATGGCCTACAAAAAGAAACCTGATGAATGAAGTATGCAATTAAGTTCTTAAGAACGTCACCTGAAAATTTTTCTGCTATGGAAGAAAATGTATTTGCACGTTTAAAGTTTAGTTGCGATAGCCTGCCTAACTACATAATTAGATCATGTTTCTTGTACTGCAGTTTATTTCCTGAATATTATGAGGTTTATACAGGGGAATTAATTGATTATTGGATTGAGGGATTTATAGTTGATTTTGATGAAACATCTACCATTATCAGTGATCTTCTTCATGCATGCTTACTGGAAGAGGTAAATGATAATTACGTCAAAATGAACGACGTGATTCATGATATGGCTTTGTGGATAGCATGTAAAATAGAGGAGGAGAACTTTTGGGTTTATGCAGGAGTTTTATTAACTGAAGAATGGGAAGGGGTCAAAGTCAAAAGGGTATCATCGATGGATAATAATATTACCTGTGCCCGTCTCCTAACTTTGCTTCTTGACAGAAATAAAATTAGTGTGATCGCTGATGGATTCTTTCAATTTATGCCTCTCTTAAAGTTTTGAATCTAAGATTTAGTATATTTCTGATAAAATTACCTTCAGGACTTTCAAGTATGATTTCAATAGAACATCATGATTTGTCTTTTACTCTCATAAGGGAGTTTCCAGAAGAGATAAAGGGCTTGGTAAATCTCAGATATTTGAACTGGGAATATGTATACCTAAAAAAACTACCACTGCAACTGCTGTGTAAATTTCTAAAGTTGCAGGCACTCAGAATGCTGGGTTGCAGTGATCAACTACTAATTATAGTGGAGAAGAAGAAGGTAGAGCTTTATTTCAACATGCTGAACCTTTTACGAAGGAATTGTTTTGTTTGGAAACCTTGAATTTGCAGAGCATTACCTTGGATAGTTGGCCTGCTCCTGATTTTTTTGACATTCCAAATGTTGTTGAGTCATACAGAATCTCTAGAGCTTACAAAAATTTATATTCCCATGTCACTTAATGTTTTACCTCTAGCATACATGAAGCATCTCAAAAACTTTCTTATTTGGAACTGTGATCTTAACGAGTTGAAGATCGAAAGTGCATGAGAGATACAAAACTGGATACAAAGGGGTTACCAGAGTCTTCACGCAATTTGCATATTGATTGTTCAAGTTTGAAGGAATTGACATGGCTTGTTTTTGCTCCAAACCTCAAGAAAATTGATGTATAGAATTGCAGAAACATGTAAGAAATAGTCAGTGTTGGAAAATTGAGTGAAGTTTCAAAGATAATGGTAAAGCAGAACTCAAATTTTTATGGCTAAAAGGTCTAGGAAGCTTAAAGCGCATTTATTGGGATCCCTTTCATTTTCCACGGCTGAAAGAAATTGAAGTAACTGGATGCCCTAAGCCGAAGAAGCTCCCACTTGATTCCAGTAGAGCAATGGGACATAAAATTATAATCAAAGGAAAGAAACACTGGTGGGACAAGCTACAATGGGAGGATCGACTCACTCAAAAGAGTTTTTTCTACCTGTCTCTATCCTATGGAGATAAATAGTTTTGAATAAGATTTTTGGTAGGAGCTTTCCTTCTTTTTTTTTTTTTTTCCAATTTACGTATCTGTTTGTGTGCACATGCAATCTTATCTTTTATATTAGACACTGTAATGTAGCCATTTTCTTTTTCCAATTGAGGTGAAGAGTAAGCCTCAAAAGCATTGTGAGTAATCTTTACAATCTTTACCCCTCTTTGGTATGTGAAGAAAGATGAAAAAAGAACGGCAAACTATTATTGAAGAAAAAGAAAATATCAAGTTATGCAGTAAAAGTTCATCGTTCATTTACTGTTGCTCAATTATATAAGCTTTACCTTCACTTATTGAATATTTGAATCAACCACTAAACAACAAAACTTATAACGGCTTATATTACTCTATGAATCTTAACAGTTCAAGGATAAAAAGAAGAAACCTTCGTCTGTAAAGCACTATTATTCAGGCTTAAATAATAATGATAAAACGTTACACGTATGTCTTATGTAGCTAATCCTATACTCTTTTACTTTTTCTTGGTTCTGCAGTAAAATTCAGCTCTAGTTTGAAGGAAATTGTTAACATCAAAACCAGCATACTTCCGAAGCATCTGTTGACATCATATTTCCAAAGACACCATAACCAGATCATAGAAAGAAAGAAAAGTGAAATAAATATAAAATGGTCATATAAGGAAATTACCACGCTCTGCAGTATCTCCTGTTAAACCTGGCAGTTAGAATGCTAATTTTTTCGAGCATCCGAATCCTCAAAGGACTCCCAGCCTCAGATGGCTTTGGCTTAGCTTCCTTTAGTTCCATTGCAACATACGCACATGCAGGAAAGGAACAGAGCAAGAAACTTTATCATGCCAAATATGAGAGATAAGACCAGGCATTACTCTGTAGCAAGCTCCTGATTTCTCTAGAAAATTCCAATTTCTCCATAGGTTCTCCGCAATCAGTGTGTAATCCAACTTTAAAATATTCAGTTTGTCAGTAAGAGAAGGAAGAGAATTCCTCGCATGTGGCAGTAACTCCTTAAAAAATCGCCACCAAATGGAGCATTTTATCCTTAAAATTTCCTGCTTTCATTGAGAGAATTGAAGATGGGGGGCATAGCCAGAACTGGATTTAAATTCAAACTGGTCTTCTTAAGACTTATATAACAAAGAGAACCCAGTGCACTGACAGATGCTGTTAAGCTTCTTCTATCAAAGATCCCTTGTACCAAAAACTAACCAATTTAAGCTAGCCAAGCTGCATGAACAATTGAACATCTAAATTTCAATACCCATGAAACAGAGTCTGCCTTCAAATTCACAAACCAACTTCTTTCAACTAATAACCACCACTAGAAATAATGAATCTTTCTCGTAAATTCATAATGTATGAAAAAATTCATCAAAAGAACTTATATTGAACCTTCTCTCAGTTCCTTCAACAATCAAATCCACCAAAACTAGCAAATTTCAAACTCTTATCGCTCATCATTCTCTCTCTCAACTGCATGGGGCTACGAGGTCAGGTAACAAGATTCATATTGATGCTGAATGTTCTGTCAGCTTGTCCCAATTTAATATGTCAATGCAATGTTCACATTACATTGCCTTGCTGACCATTTGATTTTGAACCACAAAATCTGTGTAAGGTACTTCATGTTTTGCACTTTCTTAGCCCTTATCATCAGCATTCGTCTCCCCTATTCTCAGGTTTAAATCATTGGAAATTGAGTGACAAACATGATAACAGAATCTAAAATTTAGTGACATGAAGGAACATAGAAGCAATACAGGATGTTTCAAATCTACAGTATAATTTTCATATGTCTCTGAGTAAGATTGAAACTTCAAGTGAAATAAAGTAGCAAAATAGAGATTGCAAGCCCCATGCTTGATATTTGATGCTGTTGATGCTGTTTTCTGCTAACTCTCGAGTACAGTTATAAACTTCTGCTCGCAGGATGCTCGAGCAGGAATCCTTGCCAACCTCAGTTCTCCTCTGTTCACCGGAACAGCGATTTCTTCGGGCCTGCGTTCACAAAAAACAATGTCAGGGGTCGCCGGGTGTTTTTTTCGGTGAAAACCCTCTGACGCTCAAGTCAGTAGTCGAGTAATTCTTCTTGTATCCCTCTTTTTTTGAGAGACCGGAGAAAAAAAGTGATTGCCGGATAAAAACAGGAGGAATCAAAAAGGGTTCTGAAGACTAGAAGGAGAAAGAGGGAGAAGAAGAATCTCAAGTTGAAGAACCCTCACAACTTACACTTCGATTGATATTTATCCTTTCATTTCCCACCATATTTCTTCCGGAACAGCCGTCCCCGCATTAATAGTGTCTGAGTCCCTCTCACATCCGGGATTACCGTGGCATACCCTGGGGATGCGGGATGTCACGTAGGTGTGGGTTCCCGCGGCCTAATGATGGTGCCATGCATGCGCGTGTGAAATGATGACACTGTGGAGGCGTGTGCTGTCCATCGGTAACAGTGACGATACCCTACCGCGTGGGGTGTCTGCCAAGCATCGATCGCCGCGTTAAGTTTTCGGATGAAAGGGTCAACCCGATTTGAACCGGCTATGCTCGAATCTTGCATTCCCTCCGTGCTGTCGTTGATGTGACTCGGTCATGCTCGGAGGTTCGAAGACCTCGAGCAGAAGAAGAAGGTCGGGATTCAACCAGCCTTGGGGCATTCGACCTTGACCAGCTTTGACGCCTAGTAAGGCTGTCTTCGTGCTAGCGGTCAAGTCTTTTGCTCGGGCTGGGTTGACCTTGAGGGGGCCTGCTCGGTATTACCCAAACACCAGTCCCCCAATTTCTAGTGTTTGAAGTGTAGCGAGACATGACTGGAAACTTCTTGTTTGGGCCAGCTTCCCCTCATTTTTATCTTTTCATGCTGAGCTGTCCACTCTTTCTGTCATTTCATATTTAATGCGGGATGCGTGGATGGATCCGGGCCATTCATTTGCTGTAGGCTCGGTTATCTTCCTTTGGCTGCTGTTCGACTACCGAATGGTCCGCTTCAATAAACTTGTATAAATACCAGTTTCTAACCAGGTCTTCCACCTAGTTCTTTGAGACGACCCGCCCCAATCCCAGAGGCGACCTATTTTAAGAAACTGAACTCAATTATTAAAATCATCTTATTAATGAGAATTCTACCGAAATTTCGGCAGAACCTCCCCTAAATATATAACATTTCCAAACCTGCAATTACAACACAAGCACTCCCAAATCATTTATCAAACATCAACTGCATCAACCCAATCTCATCCGATAACATATCCAATATTACACTCGTTTCATAATTCATATATCACATTCCTAATATAATTCAAAAAATGATAATTATACATTAACCAAAAGAAAATAATAATCTATAGCCTCAAACAACCTCAGTGGCCCAAATGACTCTAACTATGTACAGTTGCTGGGTTAACTGTTGTACCTGAAATCTCCTGAGGGGGGGAAAAATATAATAAAATAGGAATGAGTATAAAACTCAGTGAGCTTAGTGAGTGGATAGTAATTTTTAAAATATAAAATAATTACAAAAATAAGTGCATCACTTGTATAATCACGTTTCGCAATAATTATTTGAATGTAAAATTACTTTCAATTCAATCATAATTTGAACATAAGCAAAACTGATACTGTCACAAAATCAATAAAAAACATCTTATATTGAAATATCATCTCAAACTGAAATGTCAAACATTAAGTAAATCAAATATCTTTAAACAAATATCCTTAAACAAATACCCAGGGGATAATCTAGTCTCATCCGGACCTCAGCGGACGGGAATGATGTACTATCCGAGTAACATCATGCCGGAGCTACCTGGATAGATGAAAGGACGTACCATCTCATGCTCATCAGCATATCTCATACCCGGATCTCAACGGACGTGCTATGATGCGCTATCCCGCAACATCGTGTCCCGGCTATCCGATCTCATATCTCAATATGCATGCATATGCCCCCAAAAGGCGAAAGCGCCCAAACACACGGCCCAAAGCCTCTATGTGTGTTCAGACGGGCCCCAAAGGCCTACTATCTCATCTCATCCGGAGGAGCGGGTATTTGCTTAAAACTTAAAAACATGATCGAAATCATTATATATGTACACATTTAAATCATGCTTTAAATCATACTCGAAATCAATATATCTCATGTCCAAGATCATCATATACTCTTTAAATTATGTTCAAAATCCATATGTATAAACATTCTAAATCATGCTCGAAGATCATATATAAACACTTTAAATTATTCTCGAAATCAATATATAAATACTTTGAATCATGCTCAAAAGCAATGTATATACATTTTAAATCATAAATAGGATCAATCATATACTCTTAAAATCATGCTCGAAATCCGCATAAAAGCACTTTAAAACATGTTCGGAAATCAATCATCTCTTTTGCATTTTAAAATCGATACGGAGCATAAATAAATAAATATAACTTAACACAATAATTATACGCAATAAACATTTATTTCGGAAAACCATTTAACGAAAGCACTTTAAATATTCATTTCATAAACAAGCTCTACTATATAAAAATCAAATAATTTTAATATATTCTACTCACAATGACAATTTTAGACTCGGCTATCACTCAAGTCCGCAGGTAGATTCTCGTCCGCAGATCCACCTAATTTACAGAAACGACACAATTACTTTCCATAATTATAATTCGAACTAATCTCTCAAAAATAACGCCTTAAAATAAATATTCGTCCTAATATTACAAATTCTCTATCTTCTCGGCTTACCGTAATAATCCCGTATTCGTAATTTACTAATAAAATCTGAAATTATACTACCCTCAATTTAATAATTTACTAATTTACCCACAACATCATAAAATTACCAATATATCCTCAATTTAGATTACAAAATCACCCTCAAAGCTGGAAATTACGAAATTACCCTCAACACGTGAAATTACCAAAATGCCCCTACGGTCAGCGTTGACCGGAATTGACCAACGGCGGTGGGAAGCTCGGGTTAGACACTTCTCGTCGAGGTGAGTCCAGCGGTGCGGTGGTGTCCTCCCACGCGCGGCGGCCGGATCGAGCACGTGAAGTCGCGGCTCCTTGGGGTGATCGGACGGCCAAAAGCGGCCTCCTCGGTGCTTGGTGACTGGTCGGGAATGGAAGATGGTGAGGTGGGAAGCTTTTGCAACCGGTGGCGTGGCCAAATCTGGCTGGAATGGTCGGCGATCGTCCACGCAAACCCGCGGAACTTTCGAGCTTCACCGTGACGTTCCACTCGTTTCCGAGCAGCAAGGACGATTGGGGATGGACGGTAGGCTCGCAAGCTTCCGTTTGACACCTTGCTCGGCGGTGAGGTGGCGGAAATGGGAGAAAGTGGTGGGTCGGTTCGCGGGTTCGGGTCGGTTCTGGTCGGGTTCGGTCTCTCTCTCTCTCTCTCTCGATTTTCTCAAATTTCACCGGTTTTCACTCTTTTATAAGCATCCGTAAATTATCAACTAGACCCCCTCATGATATATCACATAAACCCCCTCTTAATTTATCACATAAACCCCCTTTCAATTTATTATTTACATAAATAAATATAACAAATTCATATGTTACATTCTTCAAATCCAGGAATTGCGACATTGAGTGGCTGTGGTCACCGTTGAAGCGGTACAACCGCCCCCTATCTCTTCTGCCGGCTGGCTTAGACATTGGTGTCGGAGTGCTCAGCAATCCTCGTTCCTCCGCCACTTGGAACATTTCCTCGAGCGGCACCTTCAATGACGTGTACTGTCTGTAGGCGAGGCTTTGTTCTACTATTTGTACCGCCTATCCCGAGGGATGCTTCCTGGATGTGGGGGTAATGGGCGGTCAGCTCTATTGTTGTTCGGCATAGGCTGACTTGGTGGTTGGTTGTGGGACGAATGGCCATCTTGCTGCCGATACTCCCTATGGTCCTATCTGGGGGACCTGTGAGGTGGAGCGGGAGCCAATCGTGGCTGGAGAGCTCTCTGATAAGGGTTATAGGGAGCAATCTGCTCCCTTATTATCCTGGAAGTCAGGACTGACCGATGATGCCTTTTGACAAACTCCCGGAAAGACTCCCCCTCCCTCTGTTTTATCTCTGCCAGCTCCATCATGTCATCTTCGGGGGCCACCGCGCCCTGGAATTGCTCCGCAAATTCCCTGCACATCTATTCGAAGCTCATAATACTTCCCTGCGGTAGCCTGCGGTACCATTCTCTCGCCCTTCCTTCCAGAGTAAGTGGGAAGGCCCTGCACCGCTGGGCTGCCGTCAGGCCCTGTACTGCGGTCATATCGTTGAACCATTCTATGTGCACCAACGATTCGCTCTTCCCTGAGAACTTCAAATCTGGGAAGCGGAAATCCCGGAGGATTGTGATGCCCATGATCTCCGCTGGGAGCGAGGACTCATTGTCCAGCATTATCCTCCAACTCGGGCCTTTCCCGTTTCCTCGGAGGCCCTCCACAACCTGTGCAAACCAGCACACTTCCCCCTCCAATTCCTCCGCGCGGGAGTTAGGTGCCGTATCTTGCAAGTGTTGACGGGATCCCCTTTCCTCTAGGTTCGTTTCCTCCCTCCCGGCAACATTTGATGTCTTTGGTATCTGGGCTTCATCTCCCACATGCTTCCGGGCGGGAGCATTTCTGCGGCTAGACTCAGGGATGTCATTGCTTTCTTTTGTCTGTCCCTCCCTAAGTTCCTGCAGGATGGATGTCAGTGTCTCCATTTGTTTCTCCATCTGATCCATCCTCTCCTGGATTTCCGTATTTTGGGCCTCATTGGCCACCTCCCTCAAAGACACCGGCTCCTCTGGACTTATTCCTCTCCTGCTATTTCCTCTCATTGTTATGGTGTTTTTTTTAAAAAAAACGAGTTGGGAAGTCAGGCTTTTTGGACTGATCCCAACAGACAGCGCCAAAATGTTGATGTTATTTTCTTCTTGTTCTTGAGCAGGGTTATAAACTTCTGCTCGCAAGATGCTCGCAAGAATCCTTGCCAACATCAGTTCTCCTCTGTTCACCAGAACAACTATTTTCTCGGGCCTGCGTTCATAAAAAACAATGTTAGGGGTCGCTGAGTGTTTTTCCTGCGAAAACCCTCCGACGCTCAAGTCAGTGATCGGGTAATTCTTCTTGTATCCCTCTTTGTTTGAGAGACAGAAGAAAAAAGGTGATTTTCGGATAAAAACAAGAGGAATCAAAAAGGGTTCTGGAGACTAGAGGGAGAAGAAGAATCTCAAGTTGAAGAACCCTCACAACTTACACTTCGATTGATATTTATCCTTCCGTTTTCCCGCCATTTTTCTTCCGGGATAGTTGTCCCCGCATTAATAGTATTTGGATCCCTTTGACAGTCAGGATTACCGTAGCATACCCCGGGGATGCGGGATGTCAGGTGGGTGTAGGTTTACGCGACCAAATGATAGTGTCGTGCATGCGCGTGTGAAATGGTGACACTGTGGGGGCGTGTGCCGGCCATCAGTAACAGTGACGATACTCTACCGCGTGGGGTGTCTGCCAGGCATCGATCGCTGCATTAAGTTATCGGAATGAGGGGTCAACTCGATTTGAACCGGCTATGCTCGAATCTTGCCTTCCCTCCGTGTTGTCGCTGATGTGACTGGGTCATGCTCGGAGGTTTGAAGACCTCGAGCAGAAGAAAGATGTCGGAGTTCGACCAGCCTTGGGGCATTCAACCTTGACTAGCTTTGACGCTTAGTAAGGCTGTCTTCGTGCCAGCGGTCAAGTCTTCTGCTAGGGCTGGGTTGACCTCGAGGGGGCCTGTTCGGTATTACCCAAACAGATGCTGTCAGAAACAATTTGCAGTACTAAAATTGATGCTCTAATAAATTTTGACAGGGATTTCTATATTTACAACAAATCTTCAGTAGTGAAACAAGATCAAATGTGTCAATTAATTAGCAGAAGCAACAAGATACTACAGAAAAAGGGTTTATAGAAAAAGAAAGCAAAAAATGGTTACAACCTATAGAAACCTAAATATTCACCTACAGAAGCCATTCAAAATCTCAGCTTATACTACTACATCATTCCTTCTGTACCCCAACTGAATTTCTCACAGAAATCACATTTCTTAATGGGCCCAACCCATACATCTTTTACTTTTAATCAGGTATACTTTTTGATATGCTTGGCTTTACAACAACGAATAATTTTCCTTTGATCTTTTCTAATAGTCAAGAAAGTACAAAGCACAAAAATTGACATAGAGGGGTAGATATAAATAGTTTTTCTCCAAGCTTTGTCATAAGAGAACCTGAAAATGATGGCTTCTCTTACAAGGTCCCAGAGCAATAGAAGTGTCCCAATTAGGCTCATCCTCCGAGCACCAATTAAGACTCCTACAACAGACAAATAGCTTCCTGCAAGAACCTGGTGTTCCCAAAAGGATAAATAAATAAATATAAAAAAATAAAACAAAACGAAATACAATGTACTGCCAAGTTCAAGAAAACAGCGCCTAATATAAACTTATGGAGTTTCACTTTGCTAAAGTTCTATGAATCTTTTTGTACAACGATCATATTAAGGCATAAGGCTAGTAATATTCAAAATAGCAAATAATTTATATGAATTTGATGGTTTCAAAAGAATTACGAGAACCTCTAGGAAGAGGAGATCAGTTTTCTGGGAATTCGTTAGATTGGTTAAGTTATAGAACCGCCGCAATTTGCCGTAGCTTGGAATGTTCTTGCCCTTCATTATGGCACTTGCAAAGGCTCCAGGATATAGAAGAACCTTGGCTACAAATTCAGGGAAGACTTCATTTATAATCAACTTATACATGGTACCCTCTGTAGGTGTTGTACATTTTCTACTTCTACACGGTATCCTACAAAAACAAACAATACAACATGTGTTATACAAGCATTTCAAGTACGAAATAGGTCAAAGGCATTTCTAATGCTATTAAGTTTGGCCAATACTTATCCACCAGGCTTTTGGCCTGGAGGTCAGGGCAGCAGTTCGAACCCGCACAAATGCATTGAAGGGATATTTCCTTACTCAATTATCAAATGAAGGTCAGTCTGCTTCCTTACCCAAAGTGTGAGGAGTAGACATGTCTGCTTCCTTACCCAAAGTGTAAGAAGTAGACATCCCTCGAATATTTGTGAGGGTTTAAATCTGGGTAGTACTTGATACGAATTAATGTTAACTAGTCCCAGTCATAGTCTGATTTGTACATATCAGTTGTAGTCTCATATAATATTAGTTGTAATCTTGAGCAATAGGTTGGATAGGCATTTACATTTTATTACTAGAATTGAATAATGCTGCCATTGACAGTGAAATAAATTTAATGTGATAATTAAATCATAAAAGTGAGTACATAATGAGAAATAATCACCATTATTATATAAAATGAGAAAATAATTATGGAAGAAACAGAAAGAATTACCTGAAAAGAGCAATTTGGAAGACGATGAGACAAAAATATAAAGAAGAAGAAATTAAAGATATAATGGCAGCTCATTTCTTTGATGAACCCATCAAAAATGGCTTTGAAAATTAAAGAAACTATAAAATGCTGTGATGGAGGGAATTGAAACTGTAAAATATGCAAGTTAGTTCATGGGCCCATCTTGTTACCTTTAGCAGTGCAAAAGCACAAGCCTTGCTCAGAATCTAAAGGCATAGATTATTGCCCACAATCCAAGCCCTGCGCCGACAGCCTTCAGTCGCCTGGGTGATGGCCAAATCCATCCAATAAACTTTCAGCTCACGTTTGATAGCCCAAGAAAAATAGCTATGGTGACCAACACGCATCTCATTTTGCTTACAAGTTAGTCTTAATTTTCATAGAAAATTGTCCTGATCACGTGATAAAGAAATGTTTATTCCAATTTTCAACCCAAATCTCATAAAGAATTTGTCAACCTTAAATAAATATTATATGGTAATGGTATGACATTTACTTTGCCGTTAAATACCGGCCCACCAATTTTTTCTGTTGAAGAATATGTTTTGCCTGAAATTTATAATTTTCTCCACATGATTCAAAAGCACACAGAATTCTCCTGACCTTAAATATGGATCTTATCATGTTCAGTGAAATCTAATATAGTAGAATAGTTGGTGTATCTAGAAAATCATATTAGTAGAGCCAAATTTATAATTAATCGAAGAAAAAAATTACGCTCTTACTTCATTACTTTTACAAACTTATTAGTACATAACTTGAGAAAATAAAGTTTTAAAAAGTCTTAAAAAATTGAAGAGCTTATATATGGTTGTAGATATTTTTATTTTGCTTTGTAATAAAAGACTTAATTTTGATCAATTTTTAATGTTAGGTTGCACATTTGGAGTAAGATAACATTTTTTTTTATTTAAAATCTGAATGAATCTAAATGCATATGTCAAAATAATATTTTTATTTTTTTTTAATGTCTAAGTGTAAATTGATAAGTTGTGTATTTTTATAAACTGTAAACATCTTAAATCTAATATTTTTATACTTGTGGCCTTGAACTTGAAGTTTAAGATGTTTTCTAGTACAATACTTTTTATATGTTATAAATATTTATAAGATAAGCATTTGATATATAATTTTATGAAAAATATTATTGATAACATTATTTTTATAATTTAACGTAATATTTATACCAAAAAAAAGTTGTTATCTAATAATAAAAGAGTTTTTTAAAAAAAAAATCAAATTCAATGTAAGTTAAGTATTTAATATCAAGTAAAATTTGAGATAAGAGAAATTCTAATATGACATCTAATAATTGTGTAAGAAATAAATATATTTAATAAGGGTATATGTGAGAAAAAAAAATTTTTCATATTGGGTGTGGATATTTGAACCCACCAAAATACTTTTCACACCCATTTTCTAAATAAACCCAACATGAAAATTTTAAAATTAAGATTTTACTCAATAAACTCGTTTAAATGTCAAATATGTCCTTTAATACTAAGTTTTTATTTTTGACCCATTTTTTCCAAACAAAATCGCAATAGTCTAAAACAATTTTTAATCATTAATATGCATATCGAATTTAATTTACAGGTTTGATATCAAACAACCAAACATTTGTTCATATAGAATTAACTGCATAATATAGTAAAACTCATTTTAATACTATGGTTATGATGTAGGATGTTATTTTAGTTATTTTAGAATTCTCGAATTTTATTTTCTATTTTAATTAGAGTTAATTAAGGAATGTATCTTAGTTTTTTATTTCTATTCTAATTGTAATTTAGTTTCCCTTTTAAGTTAACTCAGGGAAGTATGTTTACTCTATTATAAGTAGAGAGGTCTTGTTATTATTCTCACAACTTCAATTCAATTATTCAATAAAATTTCTCCTTTATATTTCCTTTGGAATTATTTATCAAAAATCTATTTTGCAAAGTCGTTTGGATTAGAGCGTCATCTAATATTGCTTTATGCATTATTAAAAATCTCATTGAGTCGTTTGGATTAAAACGGATCTAATCACACTTCGATTAGAACATAAGCTAATCGCGTTGGCTTGGTCCAGTTCTAGAACGATATTTAGTTTTTCTTATCCCATCAATTCCATTTCCACTATGCCGCTCCATCAATTGGTATTGGAAAGGTTCTGTGAGAATTGCACAGCTTTCCTAAGTATCAATATCCATCCCCACAAAATCCACAAGTGAAAAAATAAAAGAAAAATCCCCAAAACTGAAAACCCCTAGCCGCCACCATGCAACCACCACTGCCCATCGTGGATGCGGCCACCACCATTGCCATTCAACCAGCCATCAACACCACCAAGCTCACCGGCCATTGCCGATAAAGCTCTAGCCATCACCGCCCTCAACCACCACTTAAACAGCCGGGAAACACCCGAAACCTGCAAGCTCTCCTCCCTCTCGATCTGCCACAGTCAGCCGCCTTTACCGTCAACCACCACCACTACACGAGTTCCCAACCTTCTCCGACAAAAATTCGATCATCCTCACCACCAAACACCGTCCAAAACCACCACAAACCACCAAACGCCGGCCAATCCACGGCCACCATTGTGTTCCTCACCATCAATTCTTTCATATCCGACAAACCCCACACCAAATCACAACCACCGACTACCGATCACACCAAACCCGAGAGTTTGGCATTATTTATGATTCTGACATTGCATGAAAACTTGACAATAAATGGCAAACTACCATTCATACCCACTAAATTCTCATATACCAGACTTATCTACATGCAACCATCCCGAATAAGATGATCAGGGAATGCATGCAATGTCTGTAGAGGCTATCAGGCAGATAGTCATAGAAGTAGTCTTGCAAGCATTTGAGAAAGTTCATAACCCGAGATTAGCAGCGATGGAGCAAGCCATCGCGGATCTCACACTTTCTGTGAACAGTAACATCAAACGAGAACAGAAGCAAAGCGTTAATTGCGAGAAAATAGTTAAAAAAGACTCACTTGAAATGACAGAAGAAAAGATACAATTGTTATTGATTTAAAGTTTCAATCTGATAATTTGTGCGAGAATGTGCATCATGTTTCCTTGGAGAACAAGACAAGTGTTGAAGATGATAAAGTTGAAGAAGTTGAAATGATTGAAATGGTTCTACCTATTCATATTGAAGACAAGAAGGTTGTGCTTGAAGAAGATTTGATTGAAAATGGGAAATCTATTGGAGAGCGTATTGAGCGATAATGATTGAAAGGCAAGAGTTATTTGATTCTTGTTCGTTCTTGGAAGTCTTCATCGCCTAGAAGAATGTATAAGCGAAGGAAATTGTTGCAATATGGATTCTTCAAAGTTTCGAGAAAGATTGATAAGAAATATGACAAGTTTGAATTATAAGATGATTTATTCCTACACTACCAGTTTCATCATCCAGAGTGTATTCAAACTCGAGGACAAGTTTCTTTTAAGAGGAGGAATATGATGTAGGACGTTATTTAAGTTATTTTAAGATTCTAGAATTTTGTTTTCTATTTTAATTAGAGTTAATTAAGGAATGTATCTTAGTCTTTTATTTCTATTCTAATTGTGATTTATTTTCTCTTTTTAAGTTAACTTAGGGAAGTATATTTATTCTATTATAAGTAGCGAGGTCTTGTTATTATTCTCACAACTTCAATTCAATTATTCAATAAAATTTCTCCTTTATATTTCCTTTGGAATTATTTATCAAAAATCCCTCTTGCAAAGTCGTTTGGATTAGAGCGTCATCTAATCTCACTTTATGTGTTACTAAAAATCTCATTGAGTCATTTGGATTAGAACGGATCTAATCATGCTTCGATTAGAGCGTAAGCTAATCACGTTGGCTTGGTACAGTTCTCGAACGATTTCTAGTTTTTCTTATCCCATCAATTCCGTTTTCGCTAAGCCGCTCCATCAATTGGTATTGGAAAGGTTCTGTAAGAATTGCACAGCTTTCCTGAGTATCAATATCCATCCCCACAAAATCCACCAGTGAAAAAATAAAAAAAAAAAAGCCACAAAATTAAAAACCCCTAGCCGCCGCCACCACCACAATGAGTTCCCAACCTTCTCCAAACAAAATCCGATCATCCTCGCCACCAAACGCCAACCAAAACCACCACAAGCCGCCGCAACTTTAGGCCAATTTTTTTGCCTAACTGCCTTGAATCCAACCAATCCACGGCCACTATCATGTTTCTCACCATTAATTCTTTCATATCCGACAAACCCCACACCAAATCACAACCACCCGCCACCGATCACACCAAACCCAAGAGTTGAGCATTATTTAAGATTTTGTCATTGCATGAAAACTTGATAATAAATGGCAAATTACTGTCCATACCCACTAAATTCTTATATGCTAGACTTATCTGCATACAACCATCCCGAATAAGATGATTAGGGAATGCATGCAATGTCTACAGAGGTTATCAGGCAGATAGTCATAGAAGCAGTCTTGCAAGCGTTTGAGAAAGTTCATAACCCGAGATTAGCAGCAATGGAGCAAGCCATCCCAGATCTCACACTTTCTGTGAACAGTAACATCAAGGGAGAACAGAAGCAGAGAGTTAATTGCGAGAAAATAGTTGAAAAAGACTCACTTGAAATGACAGAATAAAAGGTATAATTTGTTATTGATTTAAAGTTTCAATATGATAATTTGTGCAAGAATGTGCATCATGTTTCCTTGGAGAACAAGACAAGTGTTGAAGATGATAAAGTTGAAGAAGTTGAAATGATTGAAATGGTTCTACCTATTCATATTGAAGACAAGAAGGTTGTGCTTGAAGAAGATTTGATTGAAAATGTGAAATCTATTGGAGAGCGTATTGAGCGGAAATGATTGAAAGGAAAGAGTTATTTGATTGTTGTTCATTCTTAGAAGTCTTCATCGCCTAGAAGAATGTATAAGCGAAAGAAAATTGTTGCTGTATGGATTCTTAAAGGTTTCAAGAAAGATTGATGAGAAAGATAACAAGTTTGAATTACAAGTTAATTTGCTCCTACACTACAAGTTTCATCCTCCAGACTGTATTCAAACTCGAGGACAAGTTTCTTTTAAGAGGAGGAGCATGATGTAGGACGTTATTTTAGGATTACAGAATTTTATTTTCTATTTTAATTAGATTTAATTAAGGAATGTATCTTATTCTTTTATTTCTATTCTAATTGTGATTTAGTTTTCCTTTTAAGTTAACTCAGGGAAGTAGGTTTACTCACAAATAGAGAGGTCTTGTTATTATTTTCACAACTTCAATTCAATTCTTTAATAAAATTTTTCTTTTATATTTCATTTGGAATTATTTATCAAAAATCTCTCTTGCAGAATCATTTGGATTAGAGCGTCATCTAATATCGCTTTATGCATTATAAAAAATCTCATTGAGTTGTTTGGATTAGAACAGATCTAATCACACTTCGATTAGAGCGTAAGCTAATCGCGTTCGCTTGGTCCAATTCTAGAACAATATCTGGTTTTTCTTATCCCATTAATTCTGCTTCCACTATGCCACTCCATCAGGTTAACTTTTTTTGTTGTGCGAACAAATCCAAATAGTGGAAAAAAAAACTTTATTTCTCTACTTTTTTCTTACTTTAATTTGCAAATGATATCAAAGTAGAAGTTAAAATAACTAGTGAAGATAATTGGTGGAAGGCATATTAGTTTGTGGGTAATTAATCTAATTTAAGCTCAATTTTTGTTTGGTGACTTATGCTGTCAGTTTTTTGTCGACCTGAAGTGAAGAACTCTTTCTGTATTTAGTTGAGCTTTAACAACAGGAGATAAATCTAAATTTGTTTGGTACTAATTGAAAACATAGAGGTTTGTGGAAAAAAAACAAGTGTTTAGTTTTATAAATGGATTCAACAACGATATAGAAAGTAAATTTTTTTCTTTAATATATTATTTTAACCTTGATGATAATTTAAACTATGGATATTTTAGTAATATAAAATTTAATTAAAATGCGTTAATTTAAGCTTAGAAATGCTATGATTACTCTCATTTTATAGAGTTATCATTTATTTCAATTTCAACCCACATCTCATAAAGAATTTTTTAACCTCATATAAATAAATAAATAAATATTATTTGTTATGACGTACGTTTACTTTGGAGTAAGCACCGGCGCCCCAATTTTCGCAATCGAAAAACATGTTTTGGCCGAAATTCACAATTCTTACCACACGATTTAAATAAAACACACATAATTCATAATTTTCTCCACACGATTTAAAAAAAAGACCTACCCTTCTTATTGACTCCACTTTTAAGAAGGATGTTACCACTAAGTAACCAACCAAAACTCTTTCCCCTTTTGCTTTCACTTTCCATCTCTTTGTCATTTTGTTTTCCTCTTCCTCTCCATATGATATTTAAAAATATTAAATGTTTGTTTGTTTATCCAAAAAAATATATATATTTGTTTGTTTGTCATTAGCTTAATTAAATGACTATAAATATTTATTTAATTTAATAATTTTTTTAATTTCTTCTTATTGTTTCATTATTTTTTAGTAGAATTTTTAAAAATTAAATAAAGTTATTTTTATTTTTATTAGTCAAAACATAAACTTTATATTTTTGAAAGTAGAAATTAATTTTTTTAAATATTTAAAATATCCTTTATTTAATTAATAATCTTATTGTTGGATGATATATGGAGTCCAAAGTTGATTTAACAGATTTGGGCGTTCCACTTCAAAGAGTACATTTTGGGTCCAAAATAGTCTTCACAACTCGTTTTCATGGTAATTGTGGTGAAATGGGAGCCGTCAAGCGGTTCGAATTGTCCTATTTGGGAGATTACGATGCCTGGGAATTATTTCAGGGGGTGGTCGGGAGATACGTTCTTGACAAGCATCCCGACATTCCGAAGCTAGCCAAGGCTATGGCAACTGAATGTGATGGTTTGCCGCTAGTACTCGAAACAATGGGTCGAGTCATGTCGCGAAAAGAGTACCCTGAAGCTCAATTCATACCATAAGTGCATCAGCTTCTAAATTCGAAAATATGGAGGAAAAGGTGCTTCCGCGTTTGAAGTTCAGTTATGATAGTTTTCCCAAAGACGAACTTCGATCTTGTCTCTTGTACTGTTGTTTATTTCCTAAAGACTTGAAATTCCAAAAACCGACTTGATAGAGTATTGGAAAAGAAAAGGATTTTTGGATTCTAATAGTGGGGATGTTCTTGGTGCTCTCGGTCGTGCATGCTTATTGGAGGAAGGAGGTGATTATGTAAAAAAGCATGATCTGATTCGTGAAATGGCATTCTGTATAGCAAATGAAATAGAGAAGGAGGAGAACGTTTTGGTTCGTGCAGTAGTTGGATTAACTGACGCGCCAAAGATTGCGGAATGGGAAGGAGCCAAAAGGATATCTTTGATGAGGAGCGAAAGTAAAAGTCTACCAGAAATTCCCACTTGTCCACGTCTTCAGACTTTGCTTCTAAATGAAAATCGTATTGAGGAGATCACTGATAGTTTCTTTCAATCTTTGCCTTCGCTTAGAGTTTTAGATCTAAGATTTAGTTTTTCCCTAACTGAACTACCTGTAGGAATTTCAAGTTTGGTTTCATTACACCATTTTGATCTGTCTTTTACTCTAGTACGTGGGTTGCCGCAAGAGCTCAAGGCATTGGTGAATCTGAGATATTTGAAATTGGAGTGTACATATGAAATGTCTAAAATTCCACAGCAATTGATATCAAGCTTTACAAAGTTACAGGTACTCAGGATGCTGCATTGCGGTTCTCTACACCGGCCAAAAGTGGAAGAAGGCAACGTTCTATCTGATGATCATATTTCTCAAATCCTTATATTTCAAAACTTTAAACCTTTAAAACTGAAATTATGAAATTAGAATATTTATTTTCTTAATTCTGAATTTCTTTAATTTCAATTATTCTAAATATTAACATAATTTGTTCTCAAATTTAATAATTCTAACTTCAAGAACACCAAATTTTAATCATTAATCAAATATAAATTTAATTCTCAATGATTCAATATGAAGAGGCTGTGATACCACTTGTTAGAGTAATTAAATTTTTTATGGTAAAATCCATCACCTAAAACCCAGGAATATTTATGTTGTATCACCAAGAATCAATAATTAAATATGCGGAAGCATACCTGAATCCTTAACGCTGAATAATCCTTTAGGGTTCCTTTAGGGTTGTGTAGTTGGCCTTCCAGATCAACACTTATATTCTAATATTATTCTCTGTGCACTCTTTCTGATAATGGATATTAGAGATAATATAATAGATTTTATACGATACGTGTGACCTAGGACCATAACCACTTATATAAACAACATTTCATGTTATCATTAGGTAGTACTAATTCTGCCCATCAACATTAAAGGTCTCTATACATTAAAGCCTAAATTACCGAAAACCTAATTAGATCACTTTTAATTGAGCTTAACCTTATATGACAGTCTGCAATAAAACTATTCGCATATAAGCCCAACGTTGGATTAAAGATTCAATAATACTAGATAAAATATCCAACAGCTGAATCATTGATGAGGGAAATCCACTATTTGGAACAATTAAATCTCATCAGCTTGTCCTTATATAGTTTCACGTGGAGTCGAAAACTTTTTGAAATTCCTAGAGCTGCTGAACATTACTCTTTGACCTCTTTCTCTCACAACAAGAGAGGTCAACGAAATAAGTAGAATATATCAAAATCTTGTTCAATTGAAATTGAATTAAACTGCATTGAATTATAATTTAAAATCGAATGTTAGCAAGTTATAGTTTAAAAACTAATTAAGCAACTGTAAATATGATTATAAAGAGATAGTCCGATGTTTTGACTTGTAACAATGGAGGCAAGAGATGGAGGAAAGGGTACAAAAATTTTATATTTAATCGACTGATTAAATTTTCAACGAAAATCAAGAAAATATTTATGATTTTCAGAAAATAAGATTTAAGTAAATATATCTAATAAAAAAGGGGATTTTTAAAATACCACTGTTTTAAAGAAGAGACTGATACTTTGCTAGCTTCTGGTACCAACGCTTGTCGAAGGCATGACCATAACAAGAGTTATATCACTTGTTTCTCTCTATTCTTTAAAAAATATAATATTTGTTATGCCAATAATGCAAATTCCATATATCGTACTTTAGTACAATTACTACGTAATATGTCAATTTTAATTTTCAATCTCAAGTGATGTGACTAAAGCAAATCCTTTTAATCTAAAATAAGAAAAAATTGAACAAAACTTTTTTCAATAAATGGTTTTGTTTAGTATATACTGACATATAATTGGGAAAAAAATCAAATAATTTAATTAATAAGTGATTGCAGTGAAATTAAATTTAGCAAGTTAATTTATGATATAGTATATTTAGTGCTTGGAAAAACTTCATTTGTCTTGTTATTAAATAAGTTTATATGAAAGTTCGTGATTGGTGACATGCTGAACATGAAGGCACCATACCAACAAGATCATGATTTTAAATGTTTTGTTCCGGTTGACTTCAAAATTTTTAATTGAGAATAAGTGATGAAATGAAACCAATGCTTGTGGCACTAATTTTTCATACATTATTTGAAAAAGAATTTAAAAAAAATTGCATTTAAAAAAATTATTTTTAAAGAGTAATATTATGTTTACTCAGTTTTTTAATTTGAATCACAACCTGTTGAAAAAATCAAATTCAAAGCCAAATTGTTCAAAGTTTGGCCAAAATTATTCAAAGGTAAATTGTTCAAAGTTTGGCAAAAAATTAGGTAATCACCAACCAAACTTTGACAATTTTAAAGGTTTGGTGAAATAGTGCTACCATGCATTCCTATAAATAGCTATTGTTCTTCATTTGTTAAGGCATCCCAAAATTGAGAGCAATTGCAAGTGAAGCAATTGAGAGAGTTGAGAGAGCTTCCACTTGAGTGCTAGGAGAATTCATTTGGGTGTATTAGGGTATTGGGTTTTTGTGAGTTTTTCTCAATTTGTAAATTCTCATTTATTAGTAAAATTATCTTCCAGTCTTTGCCCGTGGATGTAGGCTTTACGCCGAACCACGTAAATTATTGTGTCTATTTTCTTTGTAATTATTTACATCACATTTACGTTTCTCCGAAGTCACGATTACCATCAATTGGTAATCTACTCAACCTACGCTTCCGCACAACACAACCAATGTATTACTAATAAAATTTTATCATTTGAATTAAATATGATAAAAACTTAATTATTAACTATCACTTGAACTAATCAAATAGTGATATTTCACTTTTGTGCGGGAAATTATTGATGAGGGGAAGATTCTTCTTCAGAAAATCAAGACTGCAGAGAATCCCACAGATATGTTGACCAAAGTGGTGACAACGATCAAGTTTGAGCATTGTCTAAACTTAATCAATATCCTGAAAGTTAAAAACAGTAAGAAATGTAGAGATTGGAGGATCATTTTAAGGAAGTTCAGTAATATTTTGAACTACGGTTGGCAGTCACAAAGATGCAGCCACTTTGGGAATGATGGTTTGTTAGTAGTCGGCTCAGATTTGGGTAAATCTTCACCGAGGTGGAGAATTGTTGAAAAAATCAAATTCAAAGCCAAATTGTTCAAAGTTTGGCAAAGCACATGTTCAAAGTTTGGCCAAAATTATTCAAAGGTAAATTGTTCAAAGTTTGGCAAAAAATTAGGTAATCACCAACCAAACTTTGACAATTTTAAAGGTTTGGTGAAATAGTGCTACCATGCATTCCTATAAATAGCTATTGTTCTTCATTTGTTAAGGCATCCCAAAATTGAGAGCAATTGCAAGTGAAGCAATTGAGAGAGTTGAGAGAGCTTCCACTTGAGTGCTAGGAGAATTCATTTGGGTGTATTGGGGTATTGGGTTTTTGTGAGTTTTTCTCAATTTGTAAATTCTCATTTGTTAGTAAAATTATCTTCCAGTCTTTGCCCGTGGATGTAGGCTTTACGCCGAACCACGTAAATTATTGTGTCTATTTTCTTTGTAATTATTTACATCACATTTACGTTTCTCCAGAAGTCACAGTTACCATCAATTGGTAATCTACTCAACCTACGCTTCCGCACAACACAACCAATGTATTACTAATAAAATTTTATCATTTGAATTAAATATGATAAAAACTTAATTATTAACTATCACTTGAACTAATCAAATAGTGATATATCATTTATCATATCAATTAAAATACAAATTAAATATTCCAACTAAGCATACATAACAAATATTATTGAGTTTTGAATGTCTCATTCATTTGAGTTGTATTTGATGACGGCAGATCATATTGGAGTTGAACTAAATTTAGCTACCAACCTTCTTGAACCAAAGACCAAGTTAAATGGTTCCTGAAGCACTATACCACCGAGTTCATAAGAAGTTTGGTGATATCAACAATCAACACACGAATTTTTTTTTTTTTTATAGTTAAAGCAACAAGCGTTTGATGAAAGTATAAAAGCGTTTGATGAAAGTATAAAAGCGTTTGATGAAATGCCTCAATGAAGTCTCTTGGCGAGTATTTGAATTCAGGGGCTAAACATTCACCAGCGAGAATTCAACAAGATAGTTCCTGATGCTTCTAGAAGGATGAAATGTGATAAGATTTAAGAAGATCAATGGTCGAGATTGGAATAAAAGAATTAAGGGGTCTGGAATGAACAGTTTAGTTTAAGTACATAACCAACGTCATTACCTTTGTATCAGTATTATTCACCCTTAAATCTCATCCCTTGGATTAACAACAAAGGATGAAACACAAATTTATGTCCATTACTTTCTTTGATGTTTTTGTTTTCGGGCAATAGGCATATATATTCAGTAAATTTTACACTGTATAGATAGTATACAGAGAAAAAAAGAAGAAGAAAAAATGCATTTAAAGCCTTTGATTAGGCTCTTGTTCCACTAACCCGTTTCCTAGGATCTTCAGGATCAATAGCTTGACTAGAATTCTCAAAAGTCATATCATTTCTCATCCGCTTGACCAAACTCATGATCATTTCCTCATTAAGCTGTGTAAATCACACTTGAAAAATATCCCCTCTTGGGTAACACTCCAGCTAGGTCTATGTATTCCACAGTTCTGGCAACATTCAAAGTTTTGATATGTGTATGAGCATCGGGCATTGCCTCTACAAGCCCAAAAACAGTAATCTTGGCATCAATATCATCATCAGAATCACGTTTGCTTGCTTCAGATCTCGGTAGTTAATTCTAGGGCTTTGCCACATATGAATCCAACAGCTATTCCTAGCGCAATCTTGTTCCTAGCCTATCGAAGAATCTAATTTCTCTCTATTCTGTTGCGAGGCAACCACTTACAATGACTTGCAAAATTTCCATTCTTCAAGAATTTTTAGAGAATTAAATTGCACTCAAGCTAAGCCAGGTGAGCCTATAAAAGAAAAATTAATTTGGGTTATTGTTACATTTATCAATGTCCTTGGCATGTTCAAATTCGACCGTATACTCTCAGATTGGTGATAGTAATTAGTGTTCTTTCACATAATGCAAGCCAACTGGAAATTTCTAATTTTACAGGGCATCACTAACATTATCACAAGCTACTAAAGCAAAGACTCCTAAATTAAGCTGCGGTGATGATATGCATATATAAAGAGCGATGTAACAAAAACTGGCCCATATTATTTGATTACATAACCTTGCACATAATATGCAATTCCAGAGTAATTAAACCACTCCTTGCAAATAAATTAGTATGTTAATTAGGGCTGGGCAAAAAAACCGTGGCCTGAAAAAACCCGCATTGAACTAGTGGTTTGGTTCGGTTACGGATCGGTTTTTTTTATTTATAAATAACCGAACATATAGTTATATAAAAAAAAAAACCGAAAAAATGGTTCGGGATTTGGTTCATAATGCATAACCGAAGAACCGAACCGAAAAACCGAAACATTTTTATAATTTTATTAAGTTTTAAAACATATTACATTTTTATTAGTTATCTCAAATTATTGCAATAAACTCACACACACACATAATTACTACTATATATATATATATATATAATATTTTCACCATAAAACAAACCATAAAATCAAAACTTATAAACTCATAAAACTGTTGAGTCATTGATCTGCACTTAAAATTAGTTTCGCTCAACTCTATTAGGAGAGCGTATAATACAACAAAGTCAGGAGGAAACTGAATTTTATGAATTAATTAAAATATGTAATATTGTTATTTATTGTGTTATTTTTTGTTATCTCATTTTTAACATTTTGTTTATAGAATTAATGATTTTAATATAATTGTTTTAATTTCTTAAAGAATTTTTGAGGCCAATGAAATCTCAACAAGAGCAAATGGTTGTTGATGTTTTTGGCTAACAAGCTTTTTTAGTTAGAAAAAAAACTAGTATCTTGTTTTCATAATTTGTTTATTTAATTATTTAATGTTGTTTTAAATTTTTTTATACATTCAAACATTGAGCTGGAAATTGGAAAATGCATGTTGATGAGTGATGAAATCATGAAAATGGGAGAATGTTGTTGATATTTGTTTGTAATTTTTATATTTTGTGTTGTAACTATTGTTATTTTTATGTTTTTAGTCTTTGCAATTTTATGTTTATTTAGATGGTGCATTTGAAATTAAGTTTAAATTTATATTTTTAAATGTGTTTTGAATACTTTATATTTATTGTCAATATTTCTGTATTTGTAATAAAATTGTGATGAAAAATTTATTCCATTAATGAAGTCTAATGGGGTATAAATTTAAAAATTCTAAAATAGGCTTAATAGGCATAGAACCGAAAAATCCGAACTGAACCGAACCGAACCAAATGGTTTGGTTCATGATTGGTTCTTTATTTTATTTGGTTTTTATTTTATTCTTTTTAAATAAGAACCGATTTAAATTAGTTCTATTAAATTTCAAACCAAACCGAACTGAACCGAACCGTGCCCACCCCTAATGTTAATCTTGTTCAATTTATATGTGTGTGTAATTAACTAAAGCATGAAATTAAGATGTCTCACTAAGCAAAAGGCAGCACCTTCCAATTTCTTTTGATTTAGATGAGATTAAGTAAAAGCCCTTTTCTCAATCCTTTCGGCCGTTATTTAGAGACCGACGAGTGTAGAATCCAATTTTAGATTTGAATCTCCACCATTCTTTTCTTTTCTTTTCTTTTTTAGTTTAAGTTGTTCGATCTAAACCATTTTAACACTTTTATCGCTTATGACACATGATTCCATTTAGTAATCACATGCGCCCTTTTGCTTGGTTTCATGTTTATATCCATTAGACTTATTTGGGGTTACCTAAATGATCACATATTCTCTATATGGTCTATTGTTGTCATTAAGTCCAGACCCTCTTTATTTGTACTTAAAATAATTTGAATATTTTCTGGGATACATAGCTCAATGTAAGTGGTTGTATTTTCAGACACTTATATATATAATTATAATAAATCCAAAATTGTATTATATATATTTATAGATTGTAAGTTTGTAACCATTAAAAAAAAAAAGAAAAAGAAAATCATGTTCATGACCGTGGGCATAGTTCTAAATCTAGCTAAACGCTTTAGTTGCCAAGAGATGAGAGAAAAAGTATCAGTAAAATTATTATTTCATCAAACTGTTTTAAAGAATTTCTAATTTTCTCCTTTCCTTAAATTTCATGAATTTTCATGATCACTAGATAAAAAAATGTGTGAGAGAAGAATTCCCGAATACAGTATCTAACTTATGATTAAAAATTTTTAGAAAAAAAATTTCTTGCAGTAAAACAAAAAGAGTTTGAGAAATTTTAATTGAAACAAATAACTAAAAAAGTGAAAAAAATAAATAATACGTAAGATAACTAATATGTATGGGTCTGGGGACCATGCCCCACTCAGCTGAAAAACAAATCAAAAACATTTGGTGATCCTCTCGTCGCAATTCTCCCTTCTTTTCCCTGAATAAAGCTGCTTCAGTACCTTCTTCATTGCTTCGGTCCGGCTCCGTATCAGCAAAGGAGCTTGAATCGTTTCGAAGGATGGCGAGATGGAGACCCTGATTTGGACTCTCGTGATCGAGCTTATGATTGTAAAGAACGCGGAGCCATAAGACTTGGTTCATTCTTCTTTATTTTCAGTAGAAGATTTGGTCAAATATTATAAAAAATATATTAAGATGTTTCCTTCATTTTTTGATTTGAATACTAATATTACATTTATAATATATCTACTTTATTAACATTCGGAAAATATATCTGTTCTATACACATTTAATTTATGACGAAGATTGTCTACTCATTCGGAAGGGTAATAAAAATCCCAGTTAAATTGAGGGGCAGGTTCGTTGCCAATGGGCCACTGGCGTCTAGAAACGCTTTGAGATTTATATACGACTATGTGCCATGTAAATTGAGGGGCAGCTTTACTCACTTTTGCTTTTAGAAAATCAAAGAACAAACATTGTGTGTGTATAAATTTTGGATGTTAACATATCATGGTATAATTTTGAGCTTTACGTTGTTTTCATCCTCCTGCACACGACATGCATGACTTAATTTAATAATAATATTAAAATAAAAAAATTACTTAAGCATAATTTAATTATAACGAGACATGCATGTTCATATATTTGAAAACATTTAATTTAGGCGTAGACATGCTCATTATTTAGTGATACAGTGTTATTACAGGTAAATTAATATATTTTTATGACGTGTTCAAAATAATTTATTGTATATTTATTAATTGACACATCTTTAATTTTTTATGCATTTTAAAATTATTATGTGAGATTATGTTGTTGCACTTACCCCAACACTCATTCTTACTATCAAACTCGGTCAATGAATTTAAAAGTAAAAGAATATGAAAAAATCTGGACTTATTTGCCAACATTTAAAAATATTTTCCTTTTCTTATTTTTCAACAAACATCCGGGACTGCAATATTATTGAAAATGCAAATAGCCAAATACATGTAGATCGTTGAACAAATCTTCCGTTAGATCGTGTCCATGTGACTCATGGCATGAGTTCAATATTTTTATAATTCCATAAAAATTGTATGATTGTACACAATTAAATTTAATAAAATTTACAAAAGGGACATGTCAACTAAACATTATATTTGTTATGCCTAACAATGACCAAGTTGACATATAATATTTTGGGATATGACTATCGCTAATCATTGGAATTAATTCATTGTATGGTATGGAATATTATGTAAAATTGAATTAATTTATTAAGTTACATTTAATTGATGTTAAACATCCTAAATTATAATCTAAAATCCGACAAAAAATAGAAGGTGCTCACAGCTCATAGAAACTTTTATGTTCCTTTTAAACAAACTTGAAATAATTTGATCAAATAATTTAGTGGCAGTTCATAATTATAATTAATAAGTTTCAATAATTACTGTTATAAGATTTACAAATACACCCAAAAAAATAATAACTCATAACACTAGATGCAAATTATAATTAAAAATACCAGCCAATTAAAAAAGCTGCCAGATTTATTAATTATTTTCTCTATAACGATCATTTGTCCTATCCGATCGGAGGAACAAGTTAACATAAAAAATGGGATATGACCTATCATAGTTTTTATTTTAATTTGCTGCATGTTCCGCTTTGAAGAGTCGATGATAAAAACTTGATAGCAAATATAAATTTATTATGAGCAATAATTTGAAGGGCTAATAGATCTGATTTAAAATATCTTATATCAACTTGTTTGTTGATAGACATGAACCCAAAAAAGGCAAAAAAACGATACCTAGCATACTGTTTCTGTAAATGTTGATGATAAAATTACTTGTCCATAACTCTACATTAAAAAAATATTAGAACTTGCTGTGCTTTCAGATGCCTCAGCATAACAATTTCAAGTTTTGGTCAGCCTGTTAATAGTGAGAATAATAGAGAAGCTTTTTGATGAGTCATTACAAAGTTGTAAAAGGTAGCGAATTGAAAAAGTGTGACAAAATAATAGATTAATTTGCTCAATGGATCCTGCTTTTTAAAATCTTTTAAGACCCATCTCCCTTTCACTTACAATGAAAACACCGGTAAATCAGGGCAACTGGACCCAAATAACAATAATAATTAATAATCACAAACAAAAATAACTATTTGGGTGAGTTAGCTTTGGTCGAAAGGTAAATTTTACATTATTTGGATGTATATAGTATTATTTTCACCAAAAAAAGATACCATGTTTGGTTATTATTGAGGTAATGAGTTCTCTTGCCTACACAGCCAAGCAACTAGGCGAATGCAGAATGCATTCTAAATTATTATATTCTCTTCTTCTTGCATAACTGTGCCTGCATAATTATCTTCTTCATTTATTCCTTTGAAATCTTTCAACAAAAATGGGTGGCATCATCTCAACGTTGTTATCAAAGGACACAATTTGGTCAATTTTATCTTACGTTGGCGGAGAAGCTAAGTATATCCGGGGTCTCAGAGATAATCTCGATAACTTGCATACTCAAAAGGAGGACTTGATTGCAAAAAAACAAGATCTGCTGAATGAGGTTAAGCTTGCTGAACAACAACCTCGAACCAGACGGACGAGCATGGTGGAACTTTGGTTTAAAAGGGTGGAAGAAATGGAATCTGAAG
Organism: Murraya koenigii; assembly: GCA_025617385.1. Classification (NCBI taxonomy): domain Eukaryota; kingdom Viridiplantae; phylum Streptophyta; class Magnoliopsida; order Sapindales; family Rutaceae; genus Murraya; species Murraya koenigii. The sequence goes on along the minus strand of CM046813.1, from coordinate 22,657,888 downwards.
TTGAGAATATGCAACAAGCTGCCGATCAAGAAGTTGATAGATTGTGTCTTGGAGGCTTCTGTTCCAAGGACTTGATTTCAAGCTACGACTTCGGGAAAAAAGTGGAGAAGTTGACGAAAGAAGTAATTAAACTGAGGGAAAAGGGAGAAGCAATCAGAGAAGTTTCTGAGATGGTACCAGAAGGTCCAGCTGTCGAAATAGCTGTTGAGCGAAAAATTTTCGGTCAAGAATCAATACTTGACCGAGTTTGGAGATGCATCACTGATCAAGAAAAGAATAAGGGAATTATTGGCTTATATGGTACAGGGGGCGTCGTCAAAACTACCCTGTTAAAACAAGTCAATAACAAATTCTGTAGTGATGAACAGCGTCATTTTGATGTCGTTATCTGGTTGGTTGTGTCTAGACAGCCAAACTTGGAGCAGATTCAAGAGGATATTGGAAACAGGATAGGCTTCTCAAAAAAATCATGGGAGGATAAAAGTTTTAAAGAAAGGGCTAGAGACATCACCAACACTTTAAGCCGCAAGAAGTTTGCATTGTTATTGGACGATATATGGGAGTCCAAACTTGATCTAACATATTTGGGCGTTCCTCTTCAAAGACTACATTTTGGGTCCAAAATAGTCTTCACAACTCGTTTTCACGGTACTTGTGGTGAAATGGGAGCCGACGAGCGGTTCGAAGTGTCCTATTTGGGAGTTGACGATGCCTGGGAATTATTTCAGGGGGTGGTCGGGAGATACGTTCTTGACAAGCATCCCGACATTCCGGAGCTAGCCAAGGCTATGGCAAGTGAGTGTCATGGTTTGCCGCTAGCACTCAAAACAGTGGGTCGAGTCATGTCCCGCAAAGAGCACCCTGAAGAATGGAGAAGCTCAAATCAGACCATAAGCGAATCAGCTTCTAAATTCGAAGATATGGAGGAAAAGGTACTTTCGCGTTTGAAGTTCAGCTATGATAGTTTGCCCAAATATGAATTTCGATCTTGTCTCTTGTACTGTTGTTTATTTCCCGAAGACTCTAAAATTCAAAAAACCGAGTTGATAGAGTATTGGAAAAGTGAAGGATTTTTGGATTCGATTAGTGGATGGGACGTTCTCGGTGCTCTTGTTCGTGCATGCTTATTGGAGGAAGAAGGTGATGATGTAAAAATGCACGACATGATTCGTGAAATGGCATTGTGGATAGCAAATGAAATAGAGAAGGAAGAGGAGAACTTTTTGGTTCCTACAGGAATTCAAAAGACCGATGCACCAAATTGCGAAAAATGGGATTGGTACAAAAGGATATCTTTGATGAGGAGTGGAATTAAAAGTCTATCAGAAATTCCCACATGTCCCCGTCTGCTAACTTTGATTCTGTGTGATAATGATATTGAGGAGATCACTGACAGTCTCTTTCAATCTTTGCCTTTCCTTAGAGTTTTAGATCTAAGAGGAAATGATTCCCTAACTGAGCTACCTGTAGGGATTTCAAGTTTGGTTTTATTACACCATCTTGATCTGTCTTTCACTGACATATGTGAGTTGCCGCAAGAGCTGAAGGCATTGGTGAATTTGAGATATTTGAACTTGGAGAATACAAGTGAAATGTCTAGAATTCCACAGCAATTGATATCTAGCTTTCCAAAGTTACAGGTACTCAGGATGCTAAGTTGCGGTGATGATCAGCGGCCAATAATTGAAGAAGGCAACGTTCTTACTGATGATGCTGAATCATTGATGAAGGAAATCCACTGTTTGGAACAATTAAATCTCATCAGCTTGTCTTTATATAGTTCACTTGGTGTCGAAAACTTTTTGAAATTCCCAAAGCTGCTGAACATTACTCCAGCTCTGTCCATCGTAAACTGCGAAAGCCTACCGCTCAATTTTTTACATCTAGCAAAAATGGAGCATCTTGAGGATTTATCTATCGAGAATTGTAATTTTGACTGGACAGGAGAGGTGGAAAAAGTGCTTCAAATTGGTGGTTTCTGAAATCTTCAAGAGGTTTCCATATTCTTTTGCTCAAATGCGAAGGACTTGACGTGGCTTGTTTTCGTTCCAAACCTCAAGCGGCTATCTATAGTTGGTTGCGATGCCATGGAAGAAATAATGAGTGTCGAAAAATTGAGTGAAGTTTCAGAGATGATGGAAGAGCTTAAATTGTTCACAAAACTCGAATTACTACAACTAAGAAATGCAAGTAATTTGAAGCGCATCTACCACGATCCCTTGCCCTTTCCACAGCTGAAGGAAATTCTCATATTGGAATGCCCAAAGCTGAAGAAGCTCCCACTCAATTCCAGCAGCGCAAAGGAACGTAAAATTGTCATTCGGGGAAAGAAAGAATGGTGGGAAGAGCTACAATAGGAGGATCAAGCCACTCAAAATGCTTTCTCTCTTTGTTTCCTACCTTATGAATAATGCAGTGCGATAAGGAGCAAGAGCGAATAAGATTTCTGGCTGAGCTTTTCCATTTATGTATGTGCTTCTTGATTATCTTGTCTTCTTCCTATTTCATTTAATTTAAAAGCTTTCTGCTATGTTGAGTGTGTGTTACTTGTCATTCGTTTGTACTGTTGTTTCCTATTTCCAGTTAATAAAATTTATGTTCTTAGAATTGCTTTTGCTAGTAATAATTGATAATGCTTGCAGGTTGCTTAACTATGACTTCTAGCTTGAAAAAGTTATTACCTATTTCAGAGATTAATTATGATTTTCTCAGGCCATCCAAAGTTGTTTAAGCAAAGTGGAGGGAAAGAAATTGTTCTGCAATATCTTAAGAAGAGGACCATCCGGAGGCAAAATATCAAGCATATCATCTGAAAGCTGAATAGAGTAAAATTTCATCTTCTATCAAACCTCTCTTTGCTCAATCAAGTGAGCTTTACTTTCAAGGCATATGTTCACCGCTCTCTTGAACGTTGAATTAACACTTGAGAAACAGAAAGTTAAAATATTACTCTAGCCAAACAAATCATGGCATAAGTCTTCAGAAGCTGTTCATTAACGTGGCATGCACCTTGTGAGAGACCGCGTTTTCACTTCTTTTTATTCTTCGTTTTTCTTCGTTGTTTATTTCAGGCTTTGCCAACACAATTCTTTTCTGTATACATTTCATTTAACAGTCTTAAAAAATGACACACTACAATAGCAGGTAAAGAAATACTCTGGATTAAATGATCTTATAGATGTCAGTTTGGTCTGTAATCTGAATCAATAAACCAGACACCCAATTTCCAAAATTGCTACGTGAAAATTTTAGAATAATAAATAATGGCATTAAGATATTGCACCATGTGTTCTGGAGCTAATATCTATTTTATTTCTCTGGATTCTATAGTTGAATTCAGTACTTCTTTCAAGTAATTTATTTGTATCATAATATGAACAGAAGTGCATGCCAACAACATATTCTAGACCACACCATTACCAGGACAATGTGAAACAAGTGCGGAGTGCCACACCAGTCACACAGAAGGAAGTTACCTCATGCTGCAGTTTCTCCTGGTAAACCCTGCTATTAGAATCGCATTCGTTGCTTCATATTGGCTTCCTCGAGTTCCTTGGCCACACACTCACTCAGATGCAGGAAAGAAACAGAACAACCCTTAAAAACCTCATCATGCCAAAAAATTGAGAGATGACATGGCATTACTATGCAGCGAGCTCCTGCATTTTCAAGAAAAACCCTTTTTCTACGCAGATTCTCCACAATTAGAGTGTCGTCGTCCAGCTGAACGACCCCACTATTGCCGTTGAGAGAAGGAAAGGAACTCATGTCTCATCTCATGTGACAACCCCTTTTTTAACAAAGGATCAGAACAAAGCAAGACAGAAGCGTCAACGTTTTCTCTTCCTGCCATTGGAATTCAACGTTCTGACGCCCGCACGGTTAAGTTATTTGGCATTGAAGTCAATAATATTTTATACGTCATCAATATTATCTTCTCCAGCTTCCATATTTACAAAGATAATTCTTTCCACAATATATATACTTGAAGTTAATCTTTTAGCAACATCATCTCAAGCTTCTTATCATCACCTGAATCATTTCGTTCCATTTTATCTTATGTTGGTGGAGAAGCTAAATATAGATGGCCTCTCCAAGTCAATCTCGACTTCCTTCCAGACTGAACTCGATAAATTGATTCAAACAAAAGACGATCTGCTGAACAAGGTTGAGCTTGTTGAACAACAACAACCTCGAACCAGACAGACGAATCAAGTCAAAGGCTGGCTTCAAAGGGTGCAAGAAACGGTAACCAAAGCTGTTGACCTGCAAAATGAGAGAGATCAAGAACTCTGTAGACTCTGTCTTGGAGGCTTCCGTTCCAAAGACTTGGCTTCAAGCTACAACTTCAGAAAAAAGATGGTCACAATCATTTTGAAGAATGAACGAGGAGACATCAAAGACGTTGCTCAGATAGCACTAGAAGACTTATATAACTAAGAGAACCCAGTGCACTGACAGATGCTGTTAAGCTTCTATCAAAGATCCCTTGTACCAAAAACTAACCAATTTAAGCTAGCCAACCTGCATGAACATCTAAATTTCAATACCCATGAAACAGACTCTGCCTTCAAATTCACAAACCAGCTTCTTTCAACTAATAACCACCACTAGAAATAATGAATCTTTATCGTAAATTCACAATGTATGAAAGAATTCATCAAAACAACTTATATTGAACCTTCTCTCAGTTCCTTCAACAATCAAATCCACCAAAACTAGCAAATTTCAAACTCTTATCACTCATCACTCTCTCTCTCAGATGCATGGGGCTACGAGGTCAGGTAACAACATTCATATTGAGGCTGAATGTTCTGTCAGCTTGTCCCAATTCAATATGTCAATGCAATGTTCACATTACATTGCCTTGCTGACCATTTGATTTTGAACCACAAAATCTGTGTAAGGTACTTCATGTTTTGCACTTTCTTAGCCCTTATCATCAGCATTCGTCTCCCCTATTCTCAGGTTTAAATCATTGGAAATTGAGTGACAAACATGATAACAGAATCTAAAATTTAGTGACATGAAGGAACATAGAAGCAACACCGGATGTTTCAAATCTACAGTATAATTTCCTTAGGTCTCTGAGTAAGATTGAAACTTCAAGTGAAGTAAAGTAGCAAAATAGAGATTGGAGGCTACATGCTTCATATTTGATGCTGTCAGAAACAATTTGCAGTACTAAAATTGATGCTCTAATAAATTTTGACAGGGATTTCTATATTTACAACAAATCTTCAGTAGTGAAACAGGATAAAATCAAATGTGTCAATTAATTAGCAGAAGCAACAAGATCCTACAAAAAAATGGTTTATAGAAAAAGAAAGCAAAAAGCTGTTACAACCTATAGAAACCCAAATATTCTACTAGCCAACTCCCATCAAAATTTGAAGCCATTCAAAATCTCAGCTTATACTACTACCTCATTCCTTCTGTGTACCCCAACTGAATTTCTCACAGAAATCACATTTCTTCAACGGTCCAACTTATACATCTTTTAGTTTTAATCAGAGATACTTTTTGACATGCTTGGCTTTACAACAACGAATAATTTTCCTTAAATCTTTTCTAATAGACAAGAAAGTACAAAGCACAAAAATTGGCATGGAGGGGTAGATATAAACAGTTTTTCTCCAAGCTTTGTCACAAGAAAACCTGAACGTGATGGCTTCTCTTACAAGGCCCCAGAGCAGAAGAAGTGTCCCAATTAGGCTCATCCTCCGAGCACCAATTAAGGCTCCTGCAACAGACAATTAGCTTCCTGCAAGAACCTGGTGTTCCCAAAAGGATAAATAAATAAATATAAAAAAATAAAACAAAACGAAATACAACATACTGCCAAGTTCAAGAAAAAAGCGCCTAATATAAACTTATGGAGTTTCACTTTGCTATGGTTCTATGACTCTTTTTGTACAAAGATCATATTAAGGCATAAGGCTCGTAATGTTCAAAATAGCAAATAATTTATATAAATATGATGGTTTCAAAAGAATTACGACAACCTATAGGCAGAGGAGATCAGTTTTCCGGGAATTCTTTAGATTGGTTAAGTTATAGAACAGCAGCAATTTGCCGTAGCTTGGAATGTTCTTGCCCTTTCATTAAGGCACTTGCAAAGGCTCCAGGATATAGAAGAACCTTGGCTACGAATTCAGGGAAGACTTCACTTATAATCAAATGAAAGCATGTCACCTCTATAGGTGTTGTACATTTTCTACTTCTACATGGTATCCTGCAAAAACAAACAATACAACATGTGTTATACAAGCATTGCAAGTACGAAATAGGTCAAAGGCATCTCTAATGCTATTAAGTTTAGCCAATACTCCGCTCACATATGAAAGGAATGTCAAAAAGAAATGTAGGTTGGATAGGCTTTTACATTTTATTACTAGAATTGAATAATGCTGCCATTGACAGTAAAATAAATTACATGTGATAATTATAATATTTATTGCAATAGTCTTGACATTTTGTCGAATATCATATGTGCATTGGTTTTTTTTTGTTGGTTTGTTTTGGCAGGTATATTGGTATGAAGATACTCAGAGAGAGAATGAGATAGAGTTGACCACTTACCCTGTTACCCTGTTGTAATCTGCTAGCCATCTACCAGCATTTCCTCATCTGCTTTTTTGGGTTTTTCCTGTGAAGTGTACTTCTGTCTTTGAAGATACAGAGGAGTATAATTTTGTTGATTCATTCATTCATAAAAGTGTATGCAAGAAAAACTACTGTTACTTAATTACAGAAATAAAAGTACCATTTTATATAAACTGCTTTATCACTTAAACGGATATTACTCGAAATAAATTATAAAGTATCACTTTTAATTAAACTGTAATGCTAAAGAACTCACTACAATGATGTTCTTTAGCAGTGCAAAAGCATGAACCTTGCCAGAATATAGAGACATAGATTATTGCCCATAATCTAAGCCCATGCGCCGATAGTCTTCAGTCGCCTGGGTGATGGCCAAATCCATCCAATAAACTTTCAGCTCGCATTGATGGCACGAGAAAAATAGCTACGGTGACCATCACGCATCCCATTTTGCTTACAAGTTTGTCTTAGTTTTCATAGAAAATTATCCTGATCATGTGATAAAGAAATTTCAATTTCAACCCAAATTTCACAGAGAATTTCTTAACCTTAAATAAATAAATAAATATTATATGATCACGGTGCAACATTTACTTTGCCATTAAATACCGGCCTACCAATTTTCCCATTGAGATGTGATATGATTGCATCGCGATGCCGAAGGACACGATCTAAGAGATCGTTGTATCGAGTAGTTGGATCATAGTCTCTTACTATAAAAATGGCTGCATGCGCAGCAGCACCAACAATGAGAAATCCACCAATCCACATGTGGTGTGTGAACAATGACAGTTGTGTACCATAGTCAGTAGCTAGATATGGATAAGGGGGCATGAAATACATATGATGAGCTACAACAATGGTTAAAGATCCTAACATAGCTAGGTTAAACGATAATTGAGCATGCCATGATGTTGTTAGGATCTCATATAATCCCTTATGGCCTTGACCTGTAAATAGACCTTTATGAGCCTCTAAAATCTCTTTTCACATCTTTAATTTCGTTCAATGAAACCTTTTTTATTTACACTTCCACTGCCTGACTGGTCAGACTCACAGTGGCCTAGTTTTGTTCTAATGACCCATACCGCTTCCCTCAATATGCAGGGTGCAAACCATACCATAAAAAATTGATTTATTTGGATTTGCTTTGAAAAAAAAAATGAAATGCTTGTTATTGTATTCAAAGGAACAATAATAAGTTTCGACCAAAATTTATAATATTCTCCACATGATTTAAACCACACAAAGTTCACATTTTTTTTCCTCATGATATGAAAGCACACAGAATTCTTCTGACCTTAATTATAAATCTTATTATGTTCAGTGAAATCTAATATTGTAGAATAATTGGTGGAGCTAGAAAATCATATTAGTAGGCAAAATATATAATTAATTGAAGAAAAAAAATTTACACTCTTTACTTCCTACATTTACAAACTTATTAGTACATAACTTGAGAAAATAAAGTTTTAAGATGACAGTCAAATCATAAAAAATTGAAGAACATATATATGGTTGTAGATATTTTTATTTTGCTTTGTAATAATAGATTTAATTTTGATCAATTTTTAATGTTAGGTTGCACATTTAGAGTAAGATAACATTTATATTTTTTTATTTAAAATATAAATGAGTCTGAATGTATATGTCAGAATAATATGTTTATTTTTTTAATTTTTGAATGTCTAAGTGTAAATTAATAAGCTGTGTATTTTTATAAACTCTAAACATCTTAAATCTAATATATATATATATATATATATATATATATATATATGTATATGTATTTAAAATATTTTCTAGTACAATACTTTTATATATTATAAGTTTATAAGGTAATTATTTGATATATAATTTTATGAAAAATATTTTTGATAACATTATTTTTAGAATTTAACATAATATTTTATACCAAAAAAAAAGTTGTTATCTAATAATAAAAGAGTTTTTTTTAATTCAAATTCAATGTAAATTAAGTATTTAATATCAAGTAAACTTTGAGATAAAAGAAATTCTAATATGACATCTAATAGTTATGTAAGAAATAAATATATTTAATAAGGGTATATATGTGAAAAAAATTAATTTTTCATATTGGGTGCAGATATTTAAACCCACCAAAATATTTTTCACACCCATTTTCTAAATAAAACCAACATTAAAATTTATAACTTAAGATTTTACTCAGTAAACTCATTTAAATGCCAAATATGTCCTTTAATACTAAGTTTTTATCTTAACCCATTTTTAGGAAGCAAAATGGAAAAAGTCTAAAACTATTTTCAATCATTGATTTGCATATCGAATTCAATTTATAAGTTTGATATCAAGCAACCAAACATTTGTTCATATAGAATTGACTGCAGAATATAGTAAAACTCATTTTACTATTATGGTTAACTTTTTTGTTGTGCAAATAAATTCGAATAGTGGGAAAAAAGAAAAAACTTTCTTTGTCTAGTTTTTTCTTGCTTTAATTTGCATATGATATCAAAGTAAAAGTTAAAATAACTAGTGAAGATAATTGATGGAAGGTATATTAGTTTGTGGGTAATTAATCTAATTTGAGTCTAATTTTTGTTTGGTGACTTATGTTGTCAGGTTTTCATCAACTTGAAGTGAATAATTATTTCTGTATTTGGTAGAACTTTAACGACTGAAGATGAATCTAAATTTGTTTTATACTAATTGAAAACTTGGAGGTTTGTGGTGGAAAAAAACAAGTGTTTAGTTTTATAAATGGATTCAATAATGATATGGAAAGTAAATTTTTTTTTAATATATTATTTTGCCTTTAATGATAATTTATATTATGGATATTTTAGTAATATAAAATTTAATTAAAATGTGGGTTTAGTGAGAATTTTACTAGATTAAAATAGCCTCACTCTTTCATATTCAAGAAATTTTACTATTTTTCATTTAGAAAAAAATATATTACAATAAAATTTTTGATACAAAATAAACAAGTGAAAATATAAAAACATCTTAAATTAAGTCAAATTAAGATTTTAAACATAAAAACAAATAACTCATAAATCAGATTAATTTTCAAATTAGTTCTTAGACTTTATTTTAATAGATGCAATTGGATTTTGGGCATCTAATTAAACAATCGGACTAATAAATTACAAATGAACGAGGATTATATGTGATTTTAAAATAAAAATTTGAACTTAAATTTATATATTTAATTAATCCATCAAGCCAAATTTATAATTTCAGCTAACTAAATAGAATATGTCATTTGAAACTTTCGGAGAAGTGAGGACAGTTTATCACTTATAGTCCATTCTTATTCAACTTTCAAATCTTTGATATTATATACAAATTAAATTATATTCTAAAATACATATTTGACTAGCTAACATTTTATTTATGAATAATTTTAATAGATTAAAAAATATGGGAAACATAATCAATTTCATCAAATGAAAAGGAGCATTGGTCACATTTTTTTAATAAAGAATGTGTTAAAATACTTTTGGTATTTAAGAAGTTATAATTTCCTTTTGTTTCATAAAAACGCATTTTTAAATTATGTTAAATAAAATTAAAGATTAACGAAGCTGATGTCTGAATTTCGCATAAATTATGATAAGTCTTTCTCCAGCATTAATAACATTATAGCGTCGGTAGCATCATCATCTTTTATCTCCGGCATCAAAACTCTGATGAGATCAAACTTATTATCCGAAAATGTCATTATAACGTGCTAGCATCATCTTTACTTCTAGCATCAAAATTCTTTTATTAAATACTCTTTTATTTTATACCGTTCTTATCAAATTAATTTTTTTTTGTAGTCTGAAGTTCTCTTAATTTTTAAAATTCTCACGTCATCTTTTGTTTAATATATATATATATAATTATTTTTATTCTTTAATTTATTAAATATTAATCACCTAAATTTAACTCAAGAGAATATTAAATCATGAGAAAATTTTAATTCATTCTTATCAAGTACTATAATTAACTTGTCCTAATCATAATTTATTAGGCAAACCATAATAATCTCACGCTAAAGATCCAACCCCTCTTCAAAAGCCAAAAAATTAATACAACTAATTATCCCAATAAAGTTATATCAAGAGAAATTATCCCAATAAAGTTTAATTAAAAAAAACAAAAGGAAAGAGATATTTTTATTATTTCTTTTCCCTTTTTTTTAATATCAATTTCTTGCTCGTTGAACTCATCTAAGAGCCAACCAAAGTACAAGGGAAAAAACCAATAAACAAATTCAGAGTCACATGTGGCTTCACACATCTTAATACCATATGGGTCCAATAATTCACCTCCAATAATTACCCCTGTATGACCACCAAGTTCTACTTGCATGTATGTATGTATGTATAAAAATATGTGTGTGTAGACACACCAAGCACCAAGCTTAGATGAACGGGTCAAAAACGGCTTGAGATTAGGGCCTGTTTGGTACCATTTTCTGAGCCCTGTTTTCATTTTTGTTTTGAGGCGTCAGTTGTAATACATGTTCGGTGAACCAAACTCCAAAAACAAATTATAAAACAAAGAATTCAGATTCTGTTTCATAGTTATAAAATTGAGAACACCTTAAAAATGTTCTCAGTGAATTGCAAATCAAACTAAAAAATAATCAACAACAAAACAAAATCCAAGTAACATTTCTTCTTTCTCCCAAAGTCTTATTTCTTTATCATAATGCTAAAATCAAAGCTCTTTCTCTCCATGGCTGCTACTCTTGTTTTTCGACTGCACCGACATCTCTCTCTCTCCATACCTAAAATCGGTTCGTGTTGTACACGTGCTCGTTGTTGCTGCTGCTCCGTCTCTGCTGCTGTTGCTACTCCATCTCTGCTCCGCCTCAGCTTCTGTTGCTGCTGCGTCTTTGCTGTTGTTGCTGCTGCGTATCTGTTTGTTAGATTTTTATTGTGTTGTGCAAGAATAAGTTAAAGTATTGGTGAGATTAGAGTGTGGGATTTTTATGGCAATGTTTCTAGTGCAGGCACTGGTGTTGGTATTAAGCTGTGTTGTACATAGTTGTTGGGTCAGAGATTATGAGGAGATAGAACTGAGAGAGAGAGGCAATGGTAAAGAAGAGGAGTAGAAAATTGCTCAAGTGCAAGTGGAATCCATGGCAAATTGCAGCCAAGATTGCTGAGGTTAATGTTGAAAAAATCAAAGTACATGTTCAAAGTTTGGACAAAATTGTTCAAAGCCAAATTTTTCAAAATTTGGCTAAAAATTAGGTAATCACCAAACAAACTTTGACAATTTTAAAGGTTTGGTGAAATAGTGCTACCATACATTCCTATAAATAGCTATTGTTCTTCATTTATTAAGGCATCCCAAAATTGAGAGTAATTGCAAGTAGTGCTACCATGCATTCCTATAAATAGCTATTGTTCTTCATTTATTAAGGCATCCCACAATTGAGAAGCGATTGCAAGTGAAGTAATTGAGAGAGTTGAGAGAGCTTCCACTTGAGTGCTAGGAGAATTCATTTGAGTGTATTGGGGTATTGGGTTTTTGTGAGTTTTTCCAATTTGTAAATTCTCATTCGTTAGTAAAATTATCTTCCAGTCTTTGCCCGTGGATGTAAACTTTACGCCAAACCACGTCAATTTTCTTTGAAATTGTTTACACCACAATTAAGTTTCTCCAGAAGTCATAGTTACCATAAATTGGTAATCTGCTCAACCCGTGCTTCCGCACAACAATTGGTATCAGAGACGAAGGTTTGTACTTGGGGTATATGGTACTATTCATAGATACGGTACTAGATACGACCATTTGTACTTGGAGAACAGTCTATTGTAAGTAGTGTATATTTTTGCATGTCTAGGAAAGTTCTGTCAACAAGACGATAAGAGTCTAAGGAGTTTGGGCTTTAAGTGGGACCATTGTGACCCCTCCATTCTCCTGGAAACTTTCCGGGTCCATTTATTCACGCAAAATAAACATCATAGAGACTGTTTTTCAAGTGTGAATAGTTATTGAAGGCACTGATTATTTGAGGTTGAGAAAGATGGCAGAAGCATCATCGTCGTCTTCATCAACAAGGACTACTATGACTAATGCAAAGTTTGAAGTGGAAAAATTTGATGGTACCAATAATTTTGGTATGTGGCAATGTGAGGTGTTGGATGTCTTATGTCAGCAAGAGCTGGATCTCGCTCTAAAAGAAAAGCCTGAAAAAATGGATGACAAGGAGTGGACAAAAATTAATAGACAGGCATATGGTACTATTCACCTATGTCTCGCTAAAGATCATAAGTACTCTGTCATGAGGGAGACATCAGCAAAGAAATTATGAAAGACACTGGAAGAAAAATATATAAAAAAAAGCCTTGAAAATAGGCTTTATATGAAAAAGAAACTCTATCGATTCACGTATACACCTAATATGTCGATGAATAACCATGTGAACTCATTCAATAAAATATTAGCGGATTTGCTAAATTTGGATGAGAAATTTGAAGATGAAGATAAGACATTATTGCTGTTGAATTCACTTCCTGATGAATATGATCATCTCACCACCACTTTGCTTCATGGGAAGGACAGTGTCACATTTGATGTTGTATGTAGTACACTGTATAATGCTGAGACCAGAAATAAAGATAAAAAGGATCACAGAGATACAGTTGCAGAAGTATTGACAGCAAGAGGTCGTTCACAAAGCCGCAAACCTAAAAAAAGGGGCAAGTCTAAAGGTAGGTCTGCCAAAGATGAATGTTCTTTTTGTCACGAGAAAGGGCATTGGAAAAAGAATTGTCCTAATTTACAAAAGGGCAAGGCTATTTCTGATGCATGTATAGCCGAGCATGATGAGGAGTCAGAATTTAGTCTGGTTGGCATGACGTTGACATGTCAATTAGATGAGTAGATTTTGGATTCGGATTGTACTTATCAATTGTATCCTAATAAGGGCTGGTTTTCTAGCTTCAAGGAGCTAGATGGTGGAGTTGTTTTTATGGGCAATGACAATGCTTGTAAAACCATGGGAATAGGTTCAATCCAATTGAAGAATCATGATAGCTCAATCCAAATCTTGACAGAAGTTCGCTATATACCAAGTTAAAAGAAAAATCTCATCTCATTAGGAGTCCTAGAATCCAAAGGGCTTACAATCACTATGAGAGATGGATTCCTGAAGGTAATAGCTGGTGCACTGACTATGATGAAAGGCACAAGAAGAAATAACTTGTACTATTTCCAAGGGAGTACAGTTATTGGATCAGCATCAACAGTTTCAAGAAAATATGCAGATTTAGAGGCAACAAAGTTGTGGCATATGCGTTTGGGAATTTTTGTGAACATTGTGTTTTGGGAAAGCAAACAAGAGTAAAGTTTGGTTCAGCAATTGACGATACAAAAGGGATTCTGGACTATGTTCACAATGATGTATGGGGTACTACTAGAGTAGCTTCTTTGGGAGGTATGCACTATTTATTACTTTTATTGATGATTATTCAAGAAAAGTGTAGGTGTATTTGATGAAGAACAAAACTAAAGTTTTGAGTATATTTCTGAAATGGAAGAAGATGGTCGAGACTCAGACTAGTCGAAAGGTTAAAAGACTTCGCTCAGATAATGGTGGTGAGTACAAGAATGATCTATTTTTACAAGTATGTCGAGATGAGGGCATTGTGCGACACTTCACTGTTCGAGGTACACCACAACAGAATAGGGTGGCAGAACGCATGAACCGAACTATATTGGAGAAAGTTCGGTGTATGTTTTCCAATAGTGGATTGGGCAAGAAATTTTGGGCTGAGACTGTTGTATATGCGTGCCATCTGATTAATCATTTACCATCAGCTGCAATTGAGGGCAAAACACCTATGGAAATGTGGACTGGTAAACCTACTACTGATTATGATACTTTACATTTCTTTGGTTTCACTGCTTATTATCATGTAAAGGAATCTAAGTTAGACCCAAGAGCAAAGAAATATTGTTCATGAGTATAACTAGTGGAGTAAAAGGATACCGTTTATGGTGTCCAGATACAAAGAAGATCATTTTCAGCAGAGATGTGACTTTTGATGAATTAGTCATGTTAAAACAAAAGGATTCACAAAAGGATGACAACACCAGTAGTACTCCGCAGCAGGTGGAGCTTGAAAAGGTTAAAGATAATCCAGCTAGTGTTGAAGAGGCAGATGATTCTCAATCAACCGAAAATGAAGAAGAGGTTCTAACTCAATAACCTTTAGAGCAACAAGATTCAATTGCATATAGAAGGCCGCGGAGAGAGATTCGTAGACCTGCTCGCTTTGTTGATATGGTGGCCTATGCACTTCCAATTGTAGATGGTGATGTTCCTTCCACTTACAGAGAAGTAGTAAGTAGCCCTGAAAATGTATAGTGGAAGCAAGCAATGGATGAAGAAATGCAGTCTCTTAAAAAAAAATAGAATTTGGGAGTTAGTTACACTGCCTAAAGACAAAAAGGCAACTGGGTGCAAATGGGTATATGCAAAAAAGGACGGATTTCCTCGTAAGGATAAAATTCGATACAAGGCTAGATTCTTAGCGAAGGGTTACCCTCAAAAAGAAGAAATATACTATAATGAGGTATTTTCTCCAGTTGTGAAACATTCGTCTATTCGGATTTTGCTAGCCATTATTGTGCAATATGATCTGGAGTTAGTTCAACTTGATGTGAAAACTGCGTTCTTACATGGTGATTTGGAAGAGGAAATCTACATGACTCAGCCAGATGGATTTAGAGTTGCTAGAAAAGAAAATTGGGTTTACAAATTGACAAAGTCGCTTTATGGATTGAAACAATTTCCAAGGCAGTGGTACAAGCGATTTGATCGGTTTATGAAAGGGCAAAGGTACATAATAAATAAATTTGATCATTGTGTGTATTTTCGCAAGCTACAAGAAGGATCTTTCATATATTTACTCCTGTATGTCGATGATATGCTAATAGCATCTAAGAACAAAGATGATATTGAGAAGTTGAAAACTCAACTCAATCAAGAATTTGAGATGAAAGATCTAGGTGAAGCTAAGAAGATTCTTGGCATGGAGATATGCAGAGATAGAGCTCGTGGTAAAGTCAACTTATCTCGGAAGCAATATTTGAAGAAGGTATTACAACATTTGGCATGAATGATCAGACAAAACCTGTAAGTACCCCATTGGCTTCTCATTTCAAGCTTTCTGCACAACTATCTCCTTCAACAGATGAGGAACAAGAATACATGTGCAAGTTCCATATTCAAATACAGTTGGTAGCTTGATGTATGCAATGGTTTGTACAAGGCCTGACATTTCACAAGCAGTTAGTATGGTGAGCAGATATATGCATAATCCTGGTAAAGGACATTGGCAAGCTGTGAAATGGATTCTACGGTACATTCAGAAAACCGTTGATGTTGATTTACTGTTTGAACAAAATGACACACTTGGTCAAGGTGTAATTGGGTACGTTGATTCTAATTATGTCGGTGATAAAGACAAACGACGGTCAACCACCGGATATGTATTTACTCTTGCTAGAGGGCCAATTAGTTGGAATTCTACACTACGATCTGATTGCTGTATCATCAACCACAGAGGCCGAGTATATGGCAATTACGAAAGCTATTAAAGAGGCTGTTTGGTTACAAGGCTGTTTGGATTGATCCAGGAACATGTTAACTTGTATTGTGATAGTCAAAGTGCTATTCACTTAGCAAAGAATCAAGTTTATTATGCGCGTACGAAGCATATCGACGTACGATTTCACTTTTTGCAGGAAATTATTGATGAGGGAAAGATTATTCTTCAGAAAATCAAGACTGCAGAGAATCTCGCAGATATGTTGACCAAGGTGGTGACAACAATCAAGTTTGAGCATTGTCTAAACTTGGTTAATATGCTGAAAGTTTAAAACAGTAAGAAAAGTAGAGATTGGAGGATCATTTAATATATAAGGGAGTTCAGTAATATTTTGAACTACGGTTGGCTTGATCCCAAATTTTGGGTACGTAGGCAGTTACAGAGATGCAGTCACTTTGGGAATGATGGTTTGTTGGTAGTCGGCTCAGATTTGGATAAATCTTCACCGAGGTGGAGAATTGTTGAAAAAATCAAAGCACAGATTCAAAGTTTGGCTAAAAATTAGGTAATCACCAAACAAACTTTGACAATTTTAAAGGTTTGGTGAAATAGTGCTACCATGCATTCCTATAAGTAGCTATTGTTCTTCATTTGTTAAGGCATCCCACAATTGAGAGCAATTGTAAGTGAAGCAATTGAGAGAGTTGAGAGAGCTTCCACTTGAGTGCTAGGAAAATTCATTTAGATGTATTGGGGTATTGGGTTTTTGTGAGTTTTTCTCAATTTGTAAATTCTCATTTGTTAGTAAAATTATATTCTAGTCTTTGCCTGTGCATATAGGCTTTACGCCGAACCACGTAAATTATTGTGTCAATTTTTTTTGAAATTTTTTACACCACATTTAAGTTTCTCCAGAAGTCATAATTACCATAAATTGGTAATCTGCTCAACCCGCGCTTCGGCACAACAGTTAAAGCCCAAGAAATCGATGAGTAAATGAAAAGAAAGTAAGGGCAGTGGGTCAAAATTATTTTGAAGGCTAAATTGAAATAAAAGCCCAATACTTGGTTACTTCAATTACCTTATCAGCTATTTAATTACTTTTATATATACTGCAGTGGTGGCCAATTCATACGTGTGTAGTAGTTTAATGTAGAGCTATGAATTGAATATTTCACGTTGTATATTAACTAAACTTATCTATTGGATTCTAAAAAAAATTATCAGTTAAATAATTATTTTTTTACTAAAAGTATAATTTAAATATGTAGTAAAAATTACTTTTAAAAATAATATTACATAACACATTTTTATCATTTTCGATTATATTTATTGAGCACATATTATTATTTTTAATTTTAAAATATATGAAACAAAAAATTATACCAAACACATATTTAAATTCAAAATATAACAATTATAAAAAGTTATTTTCATTCTATTTTTATTTTCAAAAAATATTAATTTAAAACCAGTACCAAACCAGCCCTAAATCACTGCAATGGAGGGAATTGAAACCGTAAAATATGCAAGTTAAGTTATGGAGCCGACCATCTTCATTGATTGAACGCATTTCACGTGATAAGTGTGCGTTACATACTGACACCAATTTTCTCTCTTAAATTAGGAAAATTGGTGGATAAAAATTTAGTGAAAATATTTTAAAATTTATGAAAATAGCCAAACTTTAGGAGCTATTTATAATTTTGTCAGCTTTTCACTTCTTTTATTTTAAAAGCCAAAAATACGCCATTTTAGATACAAATGGCCCTATCTAACCCTGTTGTCAATTACTATTTAGTGCGATAGTCCAGCATGTGCTTGACAATTTGTGGAATATCTCACGTGCATTGTTTTTTTCGTTAATTCATTATATATGCTCATCTGTTTGTGCATTATTACTTAAACATATATTACTTAAAATAAATAAATTATAAAGTATTAAACGCTTTTAATTAAACTTTAATGTTAAAGAGCTCACTTTAATGATGTTTGAATATCAGTAGCTATATAGTCTTTAAACATATAAGATTACAAAGTCACAAGTTTTACAACTAGTTGATATATTCCCAAGCTAAAAATGTGTTGGATACCTTTTTTTTTTTTAAGTTAAAATCTACATAAAAGTATTATTATTTTAATGTTTATTGGGACTTTAGATACATATATTTATAATATATTTTATAAATCTAAGATTAGTTCATAAATTTACTCCTAATTATATCTAATTTACTTTCATTAAGATCATGTTTAATATTGAAATAATGTAGTTACAGTAAAAAAATATTATAATTATAAAATAAAAGTTAATAATATGTAGTAAATATGATATGTGAATAATAATTTAAAAAAATAATAAAAGTATTATAAGTTTTCCAAATTCTCGAGAGAAACAAAACAAAAAAAAAGATTTTAATAAATTTAACGCCCTATTCATTGAATTTCTCAAATTTTAAATAAAATGAGTGTCATCATCCTGATCATGTGATAAAGAAATGTTATTCCAATTCTAACCCACAGCTCATGAATTGACTTCAAATAAATAAGTTCTTGAATATTATTCGGGATGACGTTTACTTAGAGTATATTTTGGCCAAAAGTGGAAGAAGGCAACGTTCTATCTGTTGATGCGGAAATCCACTGTTTGGAACAATTAAATCTCATCAGCTTGTCCTTACGTAGTTCACGTGGTGTCGAAAACTTTTTGAAATTCCCAAAGCTGCTGAACATTACTCAAGCTCTGTCCATCGAAGACTGCAAAAGTCTACCGCTCAATTTCTTACATCTAGCAAACATGGAGCATCTTGAGGAGTTAGTCATTTTGGACAGTAATTTGGAAGAGTGGAATATCGACCGTGCAGGAGAGGTACAAAAAGTGCTTCGAAGTGGTGTTTTCCGAAATCTTCAAGAGGTTTTCATAATCGGTTGCTCAAATGTGAAGGACTTGACGTGGCTTGTTTTTTTTCCAAAACTCAAGTTGCTAGCTATAAATGATTGTGATGACATGGAAGAATTATTCAGTATTGAAAAATTGAGTGAAGTTTCAGAGATGATGGGAGAGCTTAACTTGTTCGCAAAACTGGAATTTCTAAAACTAAGAAATGCCAGTAATTTGAAGCGCATCCACCACCATCCCTTGCCCTTTCCACAGCTGAAGACAATTGAGATATCGCAATGCCCAAAGCTGAAGAAGCTTCCACTCAATTCCAGCAGCACAAAGGAACGTAAAATTGTCATTCGGGGAGAGAAAGAATGGTGGGAAGAGCTACAATGGGAGGATGAAGCCACTCAAAATGCTTTCTCTCCCTGTTTCCTACCTGATGAATAATAAAGTGCAATAAGGAGCAAGAGTTTGAAAAAGATTTCTGGCTGAGCTTTTCCATTTATGTATGTGCTTAATGATTATCTTGTCTTTCTGTTTCATTTAATTTAAAAGCTTTCTGCTATGTTGAGTGTGTGTTGCTTGTCATTCGTTTGTACTGTTGTTTCCTATTTCAAGTTAATAAAATTTCTTTGTTCTTAGAATTGCTTTTGCTAGTAAGAATTGATAATACTTGCAAGTTGCTTAACTGCATATAGCTTCTTGCTTGAAAAAGTTATTATCTATTTCAGAGATAATTATCTCAAGTAGTCAGACTTCTGTGAGAAAGTCCATTGGATTCGGTCTAAATTGCAGATCGTGGGTTGATTTCTCTGCCCAGAGGCTCCGTATCTCACTTTCCAAAGTTGTTTAAGCAAAGTGGAGGTAAAGAATTAAATGTTCTGCAATCTCTATACAGCTTTTTCACCAGATTTCACCCATTTCACCAGATCGTGGATCGATGCATTCCTTAAGAAGACGGCCATCCGGAGGCAAAATATCGAGCATATCATCTGAATAGAGTCAAAATTTCCAAAGCAGAAAATGCATTTCTGGATTCTGTAGTTAAATTCAGTACTTCGTACTTCTTCCAAGTAATTTACTTGTATCATAATATGAACAGAAGTGCATGCCAACAACATATTCTATAGATCACACCATGACCAGGACAATGTGAAACAAATGCCGTGCCACTCACACACAAGGAAATTACCTCATGTGCAGTTTCACGGACTAAAACCATGCAGATAGAATCGCATTCGTTGCAAGCACCCCTATTCTCAAAGGACTCCCTGCTTCAAGTCGCTTCATGTTTGCTTCCTTGAGCTCCTTCGCAGCACACTCACTCGCACGCAGGAATGGAACAGAACAACCCTTACAATTCTCCTGACCTTAATTATTGATCTTATTATGTTCTGTGAAATCTAATATTGTAGAATAATTGGTGTAGCTAGAAAATCATATTAGTAGAGCAAAATATATAATTAATTGAAGAAAAAAATTTACACTCTTACTTCCTACTTTTACAAACTTTTTTTTTTTTAATCTTTATAGAGACTCGAACCTACTTTTACAAACTTATTAGTACGTACCTTGAGAAAATAAAATTTTAAGAAGACAGTTAAATCATAAAAAATTAAAGAGCATATATATGGTTGTAGATATTTTTATTTTGCTTTGTAAAAATAGATTTAATTTTGATCAATTTTTAATGTTAGGTTGCACATTTGGAATAAGATAACATTTATTTTTTTTATTTAAAATTTAAATGAGTCTGTATGCATATGTCAGAATAATATGTTTATTTTTTATTTTTTATTTTTTAATGTCTAATTGTAAATTAATAAGATGTGTATTTTTATAAACTCTAAACATCTTAAATCTAATAATTTTATACTTGTGGCCTTGAATTTGAAGTTTAAATATGTATATATTTAAGTTGTTTTTTAGTATATTACTTTTTATATGTTATAAATATTTATAAGATAAGCATTTGATATATAATTTTATGAAAAATATTTTTGATAACATTATTTTTACAATTAACATAATATTTATACCCAAAAAAAAGGTTGTTATCTAATAATAAAAGAGTTTTTTTTTATTCAAATTCAATGTAAGTTAAGTATTTAATATCAAGTAAAATTTGAGATAAGGAAAATTCTAATATAACATCTAATAATTATGTAAGAAATAAATATATTTAATAAGGGTATATGTGAGAAAAAATTAATTTTTTATTTTGAGTGCGGATATTTGAACCCATCAAAATATTTTTCACACCCATTTTCTAAATAAACCCAACATTAAAATTTGAAAATTAAGATTTTGCTCAATAAACTCATTTAAATGCCAAATATGTCCTTTAATACTAAGTTTTTGTTTTTAAACCTTTTTTACCAAACAAAATCGCAAATGTCTAAAACTATTTTCAATCATTAATTTGCATATTGAATTCAATTTACAGATTTGATATCAAGCAATCAAACATTTGTTCATATAAAATTGACTACTGAATATAGTAAAACATATTTAAATATTATGGTTAACTTTTTTGTTGCGCAAACAAATTTGAATAGTAGAAAAAAAACTTTCTTTCTCTAGTTTTTTTTTGCTTTAATTTGCATATGATATTAAAGTAGAAGTTAAAATAACTAGTGAAATAATTGACGGAAGACATATTAGTTTGTGGGTAATTAATCTAGCCTAATTTTTGTTTGGTGACTTATGTTGTCAATCTTTCATCAACCTGAAGTGAAGAACTATTTTTGTATTTGGTGGAACTTTAATGACTGGAGATGAATCTAAATTTGTTTTATACTAATTTAAAATATGGAGGTTTGTGATGGAAAAAAAAAAAAAACAAGTGTTTAGTTTTATAAATGGATTCAATAACGATATAAAAAGTAAAAATTTTACTTTAATATATTATTTTACCCTTAATGATCACTTACAATATGGATATTTTAGTAATATAAAATTTAATTAAAATGTGGGTTTAGTGAGCATTTTACCATATTAAAATAGCCTCACTCTTTCATATTCAAGAAATTTTACTTTCTTTCATTTAAATAAAAATATATTATAATAAGACTTTGATACAAAAATAAACAAGAAAATATCAAAATATTTTAAATTAAGTCAAATTAAGACTGTAAACATAAAAATAAATAACTCATAAGTTAGATTAATTTTCAAATTAGATCTTAGACCTTATTTTAATAGATGCAATTGGATTTTGGACATCTAATTAAACAATCGGACTGATAAATTACAAATGAATGAGGATTATATGTGATTTTAAAATAAAATTTAAACTTAAATTTATATATTTAATTAATCCATCAAAACAAATTTGTAATTTCAGCTAACTAAATATAATATGTCATCTTAAACTTTTGGACCAAGAGAGGACAGTTTATCACTTATAGTCCGTTCTTATTCAACTTTCAAATCTTTTATATTATGAAACATAATCAATTTCATCAAATGAAAAGGAGTATTGGTCAATTTTTTTTAATAAAGAGTGTGTTAAAATACTTTTGATATTTAAGATGTTACAATTTCTTTTTGGTTCATAAAAATGCATTTTTAAATTATGTTAAATAAAATTAAAGATTAACGAAGCTGACGTCTGAATTTCGCATAAATTATGATAAGTCTTTCTCCAATATTAATAGCATTATAGCGTGGCTAGCATCATCATCTTTTATCTCGAGCATCAAAATTCTAAAGAGATTAAACTAATCATCTGAAAATGTCATTATAGCGTGCTAGCAGCGTCTTCACTTCCAACATCAAGTTTTTTTTTATTAAATACTCTTTTATTTTATATTGTTCGTATCGAATTAAAATTTTTTTGTAGTACGAAGTTCTCTTAATTTTTAAAATTTTCACGTCATCTGTAGTTTAATATATGTATATAATTATGATTTAATTATTTTTATTTTTTAATTTATTAAATATTAATCACTTAAATTTAACTCAAGAGAATATAAAATCATGAAAAAAAAATTTAATTCGTTCTTATTAAGTACTATAATTAACTTGTCCTAATCATAATTTATTAGGCAAACCATAATAATCTCATACTAAAGATCCAACGCCTTTTCAAAAGCCAAAAATTTAATACAACTAATTATCCCAATAAAGTTATATCAAAAGAAATTATCTCAATAAAGTTTAATTTGAAAAAAAAAAAGGAAAGAGATATTTTTATTATTCAATTTCTTGTCCGTCGAGCTCTTCCATGAGTCAACCAAAGTGCCAGGGTAAAAGTATACACACCACGCACCAAGCTCACCTAAATTTAACTCAAGAGAATATTAAATTATGAGAATTTTAATTCATTTTCATGAAGTACCATAATTAACTTATCCTAACGATAATTTATTAGACAAACCATAATAATCATCTCACACTGTAGATCTAATCTCTCTTCAAAAGCCGAGAATTTAATACAACTAATTATCCCAATAAAGTTTAAAAAAAAAAAATTATCCAAAAGTGTCGTCCGAAATGAATGAATGAGCTGATGAGCATCTGAGCCAACCGTTTACAGAGAGAGATTTAGAGGCCCTAGCCCAAATGTGCCCAACCAAGGCGCCAAGACCTGATGGGCTACCAGCTGTCTTCTATGGAAAGCTTATTTCTTTATCATAATGCTAAAATCAAAGCTCTTTCTCTCCATGGCTGCTACTCTTGTTTTTCAACTTCACCGACATCTCTCTCTCTCCATACCCAAAATCGGTTCATGTTGCACACGTTCTCGTTGTTGTTGCTGCTCCGTCTCTGCTGCTGTTGCTACTCCGTCTCTGCTCCGTCTCAGCTTCTGTTGCTGCTCCTTCTTTGCTGTTGTTGCTGCTACGTATCTGTTTGTTAGATTTTTATTGTGTTGTGCAAGAATAAGTTAAAAGTATTGGTGAGATTAGAGTGTGGGATTTTTATGGCAATGTTTCTAGTGCAGGCACTGGTGTTGGTATTAAGCTGTGTTGTACATGGTTGTTGGGTCAGAGATTATGAGGAGATAGAACTGAGAGAGAGGCAATGGTAAAGGAGAGGAGTAGAAAATTGCTCGAGTGCAAGAGGAATCCATGGCAAATTGCAGCCAAGATTGCTGAGGTTAAAGCCAAAGAAATCGATGAGTAAATGAAAAGCAAAGTATGGGCAGTGGGTCAAAATTGATTTTGAAGGCTAAATTGAAATAAAAGCCCACTACTTGGTTACTTCAATTACCTTATCAGCTATTTAATTACTTTTATATATACTTTTGTTTATGTTGCGTTTGGTCACTGCAGTGGTGGCCAATTCATACGTGTGTAGTAGTTTAATGTAGAGCTATGAATTGAATATTTCATGTTTTATATTATCTAAACTTATCTATTGGATTCTAAAAGAAATTATCAGTTAAATAATTATTTTTTTACGATAAGTATAATTTAAATATGTAGTAAAAACTATTTTTAAAAATAATATTACAGAACGCAGCCACTATTTTTAGCATTTTCGATTATATTTATTGAGCACATATTATTATTTTTAATTTTAAAATATATGAAACAAAAAATTATACCAAACACATATTTAAATTCAAAATATAACAACTATAAAATGTTATTTTTATTCTTATTTTTATTTTAAAAAAAATATTGATTTAAAACTAGTACCGAACCGACCTTAAATCGCCGTAATAAATCACCGTAATGGAGGGAATTGAAACCGTAAATTTTGCAAGTTAAGTCATGGAGCCGACCATCTCGATTGATTTAACGCACTTTATGGGTATTTAAATTTTGAGAGATTCAGTGAACAGTACATCAAATTTATTAAAATATTTTTTGTTTGTTTTGTTTCTCTTGAGGATTTGGAAGTGGACAAAATAAATGAAAAAGGGTACTGAAGACAAATTGATTTTTCTGTGACTCTGTGGCGCGAAATAATTATTTTTTAAGAGTTTAAAGTAAGTGAATATTGGAGTAAAAAATATTTATTTAGTCTCATAATTTTTTTAAAAAAATTTAATTTTATTTAGTTATAATTTGAGTAAAATTTTTAAAAATTAAAATAAATTATTTTATCTTTATTAATAAAATTTTAAATTTTTTAGAATAAAAATTAATATTTTTTTAAATATTAAATTAATTAAAATATCATTTACTTATTTTACTATTTTATTGTACTCATTTTATAATATAACTTTAAAAAATTTATCTATTAAAGTAATTTTATAATTTTTAATTAAAATTTTTATTAATAACCAAACAATTAACTTTCTTTATTAAAAGCTCTATCTAAAAAGTTGTACCAAACTAAATCTAAAAAAGCTTAGAATTTGGTGGTATGGTGAGGACCATGGTAAAATATAGAATAAAAATAATTTTTTTTACTAATATTGTTATTCTTGATTAATATTGAGAATAGATAGTTATAATTTTTAGCATTTGATAAATATTAACTATTATAATTAAAAATTAAATTAATTTGATCAACTACTTTTATTTTGAAAAACTTATAATATATTTATTTTTTAAAAAATTATTATTCACAAATTATATTCACTACATATTATTAACTTTTATTTTATTATTACAATCTTTTTTTATTGTAACTATATTATTTTAAAATTAAACAAGATCTTAATGAAAGTAAATTAAGAGTAAATTTATGAACTAGTCTTAGATTTATAAAATATATTATAAATAAATATATTTAAAGTTTCAATAAACATAAAATAATGATACTTTTATGTAGATGAGAATATGATCAAAAACAAAAAAAATAGTATCCAACACATATTTAGCTTGGGAAGATGTCAACCAGCTGTAAGACTATAAGTAGCACTATTATATGTTAAAAGACTTTGCATTATTATATATTTAAAGACTATAACAAATTACTTTTATTTAAATATCATTAAAGTGAGCTCTTTAGCATTAAAATATAATGAAAAACGTTTAATATTTTATAATTTACTTATTTTAAGTAATAATGCACGGAACATATGAGTATATTAAATGAATTAACATAAAAAAACAATGCACGTGAGATATTCAACAAAATATCAAACACGTGTTGGACCATTGCATTAAATAGTAAAGGGCTAGGTTAGATATAGCTATTTGCATCTTAAATGGCATATTTTTTATTATAAAAATAAAATAAATAAAAAATTCGCTAAATTATAAATATCTCTTAAAATTTGGTTATTTTCATAAATTTTCTAATACTTTTACTAAATTTTTACCAAATAATTTTTTAATTTAAGTGAGAAAATTAATGTCGGTACGTAACACATACTTATCACGTGATATGCGTTCAATCAATTAAGATAGCCGATCCCATGGCTTAACTTGCATATTTTACAGTTTCAATTCCCTCCATTACGGCGTTTTAGAATTTCTACAATTTTCAAGCCGTTTTCGATGAGTTCGTCAAAGCTTGATGGTTGGTGTGTATGCGTACATATATACAAGTAAGTACAAATTGGTGGTCACATAGGGGCAATTATTGGAGATGAATTATTGGACCCACATAGTATTGGCATGTGTGAAGCCACATTGACAGAAATTTTTTATTGGTTTTCTCCCTTCTACTTTAGTTGGCTCTTGGATGGGCTCAACGGACAAGAAATTTAAATAAAACATGAAAAAGAAATAATAAAAATATCTCTTTTTTTTTAAATAAACTTTATTAGAATAATTTTTTTTATATAATTTTATTAGGATAATTAATTGTATTAAATTCTTAGCTTTTGAAGGGAGGGGTGAATCTTTAGCATGAGATGATCATTATGATTTGCCTAATAAATTATCATTAAGACAAGTTAATTATAGTACTTAATAATAATGAATTACAATTTTCTTATGATTAAATATTCTATTGAGTTAAATTTAGAAAAAAAATAATTAAATCATAATTATATACAAATACTAAAGAACCAATTATATGATAATTATAAAAATTTAAGAGAACTCAAACTGTAAAAAAATTTTAATTCAACTTATTCCTTCCTTTTTCCATTTCAAGCATTTGGAACTTATATAATAATAAACGAAGATATGCAGTAAATGCACATTTGATTTTAAATTTTCAAGCCACAATGCACGTGAATGTCAATTTAAATAAATTGATTTTTTCGATCAAATTATGTATAGCCATAAAGGAAGTTTTCCTAAATAAAAAATGAATTTATACTCACAATTTCTAAAATTGTGCAACCAAATAAATTGATTTTCATAATTTTATATTGTCAACTGTAAAATTTTTTAATGAAATCAAGAATTAAGTTCTCATCAAGCTAGTATGTGAATCAACTAAAGTCAAAATCATATCAATAATTTATTGATTGGATAAGCAAATTCCTTCCATATCTGGATTTGGTCTCTAGCCTTTGACAATGTTTAATCGAGCTTATTAGTTTAATTTGTTAATCACTTCAGCTTCGATCACTTCCAAATTGGTATAGACAATAATAATTTTTTATACCGTTGTTCATAAACGATATCAAATATTAATGTCGAAATTTATCCAGTCAATTAGTAGTTTGATATTAGACTTCAGCATAATCATTGAATTTTTTTCTTGAAAAAACAACTAAACTTCAATTACCTAAAATCACATAATACGATTAGAGGCACCGAGAAAATTTTTCGATGTGAATCTTTCAACGCTCAAATTAGTAATCAAATTTTTATGAGAAAAACTTATATCACATCTTATATGCTTTAAGTCACATGGCCTTCTAGCCAAAAATTTTTCAATAGAATGTACAAGAAAAGAATTTCTTAGGAGGAAGCGAGTGTGAGATGCCACAAAAAAAACCCCAAAAATAATTATAACCATCTGAAAAATAATAGTAATCATCCTTATAATCAATCGTACTAATGATCATATTAATAAACACAACAATGGTAATAATAATTATAATAATGTTCAATAATAACTATCATAACAATGACCATAATAATTATCATTATTATACCTATTTCGTCAAGGAAATTAGAATTGCTCATTGATTGAAGTGTTATTCTTAAAGTTATAAGACAATCACTTGGTCAATGTGATCTGTTATAAACAAAATAATCATTTGATCGAAATGATATATTTAAGGTCACTAGATAGTAATTTAATCGTAATGATCTACTTAAACTCTTTAAATAATAATTTAATTAAAATAATATATTTAAAGTCACCGTATAATTATCTAATTATAATAATCTACTAACGGTAATTTCATTTTATTTATTTTCTAAACCGGCGAAATCATCTTTTTGACCAAAATCCTAACACACAAAATATTTATTTTTATTTATGGGATGGAATTATTAATTATTATCATTATTTTGTAGGGTCCAGTAGTTAACCAAAATCCTAACACACTCGGTTATATTGTCTCATGGGGGCATTATTAAGATGTGTTGCTTGTTATGTGACAATACTGAAATAATATTCATGGTGAGAGCGGTGAGGCAGAGTCGGCGAGGGTTTTAATCAGTATGGGCAAGTAAGTAGCAGAATATAAAATAAAATTATTAAATAAATAAAAAATATTTTAATATTTTAAAAAAAAATTAACACTTTGAAAGTCAAAAGGTTAAAATTTTTATTAATAAAAATAAATAATTTATTTATTTTTTTTTTTATAAATTTTATTAAAAAATAACAAAACAATAATAAATTCTTTTTTAAAAATATAGTGCTTAAATATCAGATAGAGAGAAGAGAAAATCAAAGTAACAGAGAGGTGGAGAATAAAAACAAAAGGGGAAAGAGTTTTGGTTGGTTACTTCATAGGCATCAAACTTCTTAAAAGTGGAATCCGTAAATAGGGTGGGTTTTATTTAACTCGTGGGGAGAAAATTATGAATTATGTGTACTTTATTTAAATCATGTGGTGGAAATTGTGAATTTCGACGAAAACATATTCATTGATTGAGAAAAAATAAAAATACATCAACTAGTTGTAAGACTTGTGACTTTGCAGTATTATATGTTTAAAGACTATATAACTAGCTACTGATATTCAAACATCATTAAAGTAAGTTCTTTAACATTAAAGTTTAATTAAAAGTATTTAATACTTTATAATTTATTTATTTTAAGTAATATACATTTAAGTAATAATACACAAACTAATAAGCATATATAATGAATTAACGAAAAAAACAATGCACCTGAGATATTCCACAGATTCGCAAGAATGTGCTGGACTATTACACTAAATAGTAATTGACAACAGGGTTAGATAGGGTCATTTGTATCTAAAATGGCGTATTTTTAGCTATTAAAATCAGGAAGGATTAAATGAATGTCGTGATCTTGATAATATGATAAAGAAATGTCCTTTCAATTCTAACTCACGGCTCGTGAAAAGTTTATCGACCTCAAATAAATAAGTAATTGAATATTAATTAGGATGATGTTTACTTGGAGTAAGCACCTGGCCCCTATTTTTCCCAGTTAAAAGAGTATATTTTAGTTAAAATTCACAATTCTCACAGCACGATTTAAATAAAGCACACATAATTCATTATTTTCTGATTTTTCCACACGATTTAAATAAAACTCACCTTCACTTTTGAGGAGTATGTTACTCACGAAGTAACTGACCAAAACTCTTTTCCTTTTTGCTTTCATTCTCCATCTCTTTATCACTTTGTTTTCCTCTTCCTCTCTCTATGATATCTAAGCACTATTAAATATTTCTTCGTTTTTTAATTTTTTTTTTAAGTATTAGCTTGTTTAATGATTAGAAATATTTATTTAATTTTATAATTTTTCAAAATTTTATTATTATATTTTTATTTTTTAGTAAAATATTTAAAAATTAAATAAATTATTTTATTTTTGTTAAAGATTAATTTTTTTAAATATTAAAATATTTAAAAATATTTTTTTATTTATTTAATACAGTGTGTACTTACTTACCCATAATGGTTCTCCGCTCTCACCATCAATATTATTTCATGACTGTTGCCGAACAAGCACATCACATCATGAAGAAATATAATTGAGTGTGTTAGTATTTTGGTCAAAAGTTGGACCCCATAAAATAATAATAAGAATTAATAATTCCATCCCATAAATAAAAATTAATATGTGTGTGTTAGCATTTTGGTAAAAAAGATAACTTTGCCTTTACGTAATTATTTGGTTCTATACTATGAATGATTTTCAATAAAAAGATAGATTTTGGCGCTAATAATTTTGGTAGTCAGATAACAATTACCACAAATGTTATCTCTCGCCTATATCTTGAGGATATAATAAAAGTTGGCCTTTATTCTCTACTGTTAGTTTCTCCTCTTCTTTTATTCCTTTGAAATCTTTGAACAAAAATGGGTGGCGTCATCTCAACCCTCTTATCAGCGGACATAATTCGTCCAATTTTGTCGTACGTTGATGGAGAAGCTAAGTACATATGGGGTCTTAAAGGTAATCTCGATGACTTGGAGACTCAAATGGAGGACTTGATTGCGAAAAAACAAGATCTGCTGAATAAGGTTGAGCTTGCTGAACAACAACCTCGAACCCGACGGACGAAGACGGTGGAACAGTGGTTTAAATGGGTGGAAGGAAAGGAGGCTGAAGTTGAGAGTCTGCAACAAGAAAGAGATCAAGAGATTGACAGATTGTGTCTTTGGGGCTTCTGTTCCAAGGACTTGATTTCAAGCTACGACTTCGGCAAAAAAGTGGAGAAGTTGAAGGAAGAAGTAATCAAGTTGAGGGAAAAAGGAGAAGCAATCAAAGAAACTGTTGAGGAAGTACCAGAAGGTGCAGCGGTTGCATTAGCCGTTGACCGAACAATTGTAGGTCAAGAAGCAATACTAGGCAAAGTTTGGGGATGCATCACTGATCAAGTAAAGAAAGTGGGAATTATTGGCTTATATGGTACAGGGGGCGTCGGAAAAACTACCCTGTTAAAACAAGTCAATAACAAATTCTGCAATGAGAAGCATGATTTTGATGTCGTTATATGGTCGGTCGTGTCTAGACAGCCAAACTTGAAGCAGATTCAAGAGGATATTGGAAACAGGATAGGCTTCTCAACAGAGTCATGGCGGGGAAAAAGCCTTGAAGCCAAGGCTAGAGACATCACCAACACTTTACAGCATAAGAAGTTTGTATTGTTATTGGATGATATATGGGAGTCCAAAATTGATTTAATAGATTTGGGCGTTCCTCTTCAAAGACTACATTTTGGGTCTAAAATCGTCTTCACAACTCGTTTTCATGGTATTTGTGGTGAAATGGGAGCCGACGAGCGGGTCCCAGTGTCCTATTTGGGAGACGACGATGCCTGGAAATTATTTGAGGGGGTGGTCGGGAGATACGTTCTTGGCAAGCATCCCGACATTCCGGAGCTAGCCAAGACTGTGGCAAGTGAGTGTCATGGTTTGCCGCTAGCAATCAAAACTGTGGGTCGAGTCATGTCGCGCAAAGAGTACCCTGAAGAATGGAGAAGCTCAATTGAGACCATAAGCGAATCAGCTTCTAAATTCGAAGATATGGAGGAAAAGGTGCTTTCGCGTTTGAAGTTCAGCTATGATAGTTTGCCCGATGAACTTCGATCTTGTCTCTTGTACTGTTGTTTATTTCCCGAAGACTCTAAAGTGAAGGATTTTTGGATTCAATTAGTGGATGGGATGTTCTCGGTGCTCTTGTCCGCGCATGCTTATTGGAGGAAGGAGGTGATCGTGTAAAAATGCACGATATGATTCGTGAAATGGCATTCTGGATAGCAAATAAAATAGAGGAGGAGGAGGAGAACTTTTTGGTTCGTGCAGGAGTTAGATTAACTGACGCCCCAAAGATTGAAGAATGGGAAGGGGTCAAAAGGATATCTTTGATGCATAGCGAAATTAGAAGTCTGCCGCAAATTCCCAATTGTCCACGTCTCCAGACTTTGCTTCTAAATGATAATAGAATTGCGGAGATTTCTGACAGTTTCTTTCAATCTTTGCCTTCCCTTAGAGTTTTAGATCTAAGTGAAAATTACACCCTAACTGAACTTCCTGTAGGGATTTCAACTTTGGTTTCATTACACCACCTTGATCTGTATGATACTGACATATGTGGGCTGCCGCAAGAGCTCAAGGCATTGGTGAATTTGAGATATTTGAACTTGGAGTATACACATAATATGTCTAGAATTCCACAGCAATTGATATCAAGCTTTTCAAAGTTACAGGTACTCAGGATGCAGCGTTGCGGTTATAGTCACCGGCCAAAAGTGGAAGAAGGCAACATTCTATCTGTTGATGCGGAATCATTGATGAAGGAAATCCACTGTTTGGAACAATTAAATCTCATCAGCTTCTCCTTATATAGTTCACGTGGTGTCGAAGACTTTTTGAAATTCCCAAAGCTGCTGAACATTACTCAAGCTCTGTCCATCGAAGACTGCAAAAGTCTACCGCTCAATTTCTTACATCTAGCAAACATGGAGCATCTTCAGGAGTTAATCATTTTGGACAGTAATTTGGAAGAGTGGAATATTGACCGTGCAGGAGAGGTACAAAAAGTGCTTCAAAGTGGTGTTTTCCTAAATCTTCAAGAGGTTTTCATAATCGGTTGCTCAAATGTGAAGGACTTGACGTGGCTTGTTTTTTTTCCAAAACTCAAGTTGCTAGCTATAAATGATTGTGATGACATGGAAGAATTATTCAGTGTTGAAAAATTGAGTGAAGTTTCAGAGATGATGGGAGAGCTTAACTTGTTCTCAAAACTCGAATTTCTAAAACTAAGAAATGCAAGTAATTTGAAGCGCATCCACCACCATCCCTTGCCCTTTCCACAGCTGAAGACAATTGAGATATCGCAATGCCCAAAGCTGAAGAAGCTCCCACTCAATTCCAGCAGCCCAAAGGAACGTAAAATTGTCATTCGGGGAGAGAAAGAATGGTGGGAAGAGCTACAATGGGAGGATCAAGCCACTCAAAAAGCTTTCTCTCCCTGTTTCCTACCTTATAATTAATAAAGTGCGATAAGGAGCAAGAGTTTGAATAAGATTTCTGGCTGAGCTTTTCCATTTATGTATGTGCTTAATGATTATGTTGTCTTTCTATTTCATTTAATTTAAAAGCTTTCTATTTCATTCGTTTGTACTGTTGTTTCCTATTTCCAGTTAATAAAATTTCTTTGTTCTTAGAATTGCTTTTGCTGGTAAGAATTGATAATGCTTGCAAGTTGCTTAACTATGACTTCTAGCTTGAAAAATGTTATTATCTATTTCAGAGATTAATTATCTCAAGTAGTGGGACTTCTGGAAAAGAGTCTATTGGATTTGGCCTAATTTGCAGATCGTGGCTTGATTTAAGCAAAGTGGAGGTAAAGAATTAAATGTTCTGCAATCTCTATACAGCTTTTTCACCAGATTTCACCCATTTGGTTGTAGACTTGGCCAAAGCATCCATTGGATCAATGCATTTCTTAAGAAGAGGACCATCCAGAGGCAAAATATCGAGCATATCATCTGAAAGCTGAATAGAGTAAAATTTCATCTTCTCTCAAAGCTCTCCTTGCTGAATCAAGTGAACTTGACTTTCAAGGCATATGTTCACTGCTCTCTTGAACATTGAATTAACACTTGAGACAGAGTCGTTTTACTCTAGCCAAACAGTTCATGGCATAAGTCTTCAGAAGCTGCACATTAAAGTGGCAAGCACCTTGTGGAAGACCACGTTTTCACTTCTTTATATTCTTTGTTTTTCTTCATTGTTTATTCCAGGCTTTGCCAACACAATTCTTTTCTGTATACATTTCATTTAACAGTCTTAAAAAAAGACACACTACCATAGCAGGTAGAGAAATACTCTAGATTAAATGATCTTATAGATGTCAGTTTGGTCTGTAATCTGAATTAATAAACCAGGCACCCAATTTCCAAATGTAAAGGTCATGATTGCTACGTGAAAATTTTAGAATAATAAATAATGGCATTAAGATATTGCACTACGTGTTCTGGAGCTAATATCTACTTTATTTCTCTGGATTCTATAGTTAAATTCAGTACTTCTTTCACCATGACCAGGACAATGTGAAACAAGTGCCACACCAGTCACACAGAAGGAAATTACCTCATGCTGCAGTTTCTCCTGATAAACCTACAGATAGAAATGCATTCGTTGCAAGCACCCCAATTCCCAAAGGACTCCCAGCTTCGAGTGGCTTCATATTGGCTTCCTCAAGCTCCTTGGCCACACACTCACTCAGATGCAGGAAAGAAACAGAACACCGTTAAAAACCTCATCATGCCAAAAAATGGAGAGAGATGACATGGCATTGCCATGCAGCGAGCTCCTACTAAGCAGATTCTCCACAATTAGAGTGTCATCCAGCTGAAAATCCTCACTATTGCCGTTGAGAGGAGGAAAGGAACTCATCTCATGTGACAACTCCTTTTTTAACAAAGGATCAGAACAAAGCAAGAAGAGAGCATCAACGTTTTCTCTCCCTGCCATTGGAATTCAACGTTCTGATGCCAGCAGAAGTCATTTGGCATTGAAGTCAATAATATTTTATATGTTCATCGATATTATCTTCTCCAGCTTCCATATTTACAAACATAATTATTTCCACAATACACATACTTGGAAGTTAATCTTTTAGCAACATCATGGTTAGCATCATCTCATGAGGAAGTTGGTTCATGATGAAGATTGAGGTGAAATGTTCATGATGAAGCCTGGAGACTATTTCATGAGGAAGTTGGTGGAGCTACTCTTAGATGTCATTCTGATATTTCTGAGCTGGAACAAACCTTGGCAAGAGAGTGTTGTAGTCTGCCACTAGCACTGAAAACAATTGGTCGAGCCATGGCCTACAAAAAGAAACCTGATGAATGGAAGTGTGCAATTAAGGTCTTAAGAACATCACCTGAAAATTTTTCTGGTATGGAAGAAAATGTGTTTGCACATTTAAAGTTTAGTTACGATAGCCTACCTAACTGCGTAATTAGATCATGTTTCTTGTATTGTGGTTTATTTCCTGAATATTATGAGGTTTATATAGGGGAATTAATGGATTATTGGATTAGTGAGGGATATGTAGTTGATTTTGATTAAGGATCTGCCATTGTCAGTGATCTTCTTCGTGCATGCTTACTGGAAGAGGCAATGATAATCACGTCAAAATGAACGATGTGATTTGTGATATAGCGTTGCGGATAGCATGTAAAACAGAGGAGAACTTTTTGGTTTATGCAGGAGTCTTATTAACTGAAGCACCAAAGATTGAAGAATGGGAAGGGATCAAAAGGTTATCATTCATGGATAATAATATTACACGTCTCAGCATTCCTAGTTGTGCTTGTGTCCTGACATCGCTTTACAGAAATAAAATTAGTATGACACTGATGGCTTCTTTCAATTTATGCCTCTCTTCAGTTTTGAATCTAGGATTCAGTATATTTCTGACAAAATTACCTTCAGGACTTTCAAGTATGATTTCACTAGAACATCTTGATTTGTCTTTTACTGTTATAAGGGAGTTGCCAGAAGAGATGAAGGTGTTGGTAAATCTCAGATATTTGAAGGAATATGTATACCTCAAAAAACTACCACTGCAACTGCTGTGTAACTTTCTAAAGTTGCGGGCACTCAAAATGCTGGGTTGCAGTAATTATAGTGGAAAGAAGAAGGTAGAGCTTTATTTGAACATGCTGAACATTTTAAGAAGGAATTGCTCTGTTTGGAAAACTTGAATCTGCTGAGCATTACCTTGGATAGTTAGCCTGCTATTGAAATTTTTTTGACATTCCAAAAGTTGCTGAGTCGTACAGAATCTCTAGAGCTTACAAAAATTTATATTCGAATGTCACTTAATGTTGTACCTCCAGAATGCATCTCAAAAACTTTCTTATTCAGAACTGTGCTAAGATCGAAAATGCAGGTGAGATACAAAGGGGGTTTCCTCAGTCTTCACACAATTTGCATATTGATTGTTCAAGTTTGAAGGAATTGACATTGCTTGTTTTTGCTCCAAACCTCAAGAAAATTGATGTATAGAATTGCTGTAATATGAAAGAAATAATCAGTGTCGGAAAATTGAGTGAAGTTTCAGAGACAATGGTAAAGCAGAAATTGCTGGCAGAACTCGAATTTTTATGGAAACTTAAAGAGCATCTACTGGGATCCCTTTCTTTTTCCACAGCTGAAGGAAATTGAAGTAACTGGATGCCCAAAGCTGAAGAAGCTCCCACTTGATTCCAGTTGAGTGATGGAACATTAAATTGTTATCGAAGGAAAGAAAGACTGGTGGGACGAGCTACAATGGGAGGATCGACTCACTCAAAGAGATTTTTCTACCTGTTTAAATCCTATGGAGAGAGAGTATTGAATAAGATTTCTAGTAGGAGCTTTTTTTTTTCAATTTATATATCTATTTGTGTATTACATGCAATCTTGTCTTTCATAGCAGACAATGTAATGTAGCCATTTTCTTTTTCCTATCATAAGCCTCAAAAGCATTGTGAGTAATCTTTACAATTTTTACCCCTTTTTGGTATGTCAAGAAAGTTAATAAAGAACGACAAACTATTATTGAAGAAAAAGAAAATGGCAAGTTCAATACAGTAAAAGTTCATCGTCCATTTACTGTTGCTCAGTCAAGTAAGCTTTACCTTCACTTGTTGAAGGTTTGAATTAACAACTGAACAACAAAACTTATAATCGCTTATATCACTCTATGAGTCTTACGGTTCCAGAATAAAAAGACAAAACTTTAGTCTGTGAGGCACTATTATTCAGGGTTAAGTAATAACGACAAAACACTTATGTCTTATATGGCTAATTCTACTCTCTTTTACTTTTTCTTGGTTCTGTAGTAAAATTCAATTGTAGTTTCAAGGAAGTTGTTAACATCAACTTCCTGAGCATCTGCTGACAACATATTTCCAAAGAAACCATAACCAGATCATATAAAGCAAGAAATGTGAAATAAATACAAAATGAGTCACGGAAGGAAATTACCACGCTCTGAAGTATCTCTTGCTAAAGCCGGCAGTTAGAATGCTAATTGTTTCGAGCACCCGAATCCTCAGAGGACTCCCAGCCTCAAATGGCTTTGGCTTAGCTTCCTTTAGCTCCATTGCAACACACGCACATGCAGGAAAGGGACAGAACAAGAAACCTCATCATGCCAAATATGAGAGATAAGACAAGGCATTGCTCTGTAGCAAGCTCCTGACTTCTCTGGAAAATTCCAATTTCTCTATAGGTTCTCCACAATCAGTGTGTGATCCAACTTTAACAGATTCAGTTTTATCATTCAGAGAAGGAAAGAGAATTCCTCTCATGTGACGGTAACTCCTTACTTAACACAGGATCAGAGCAAAGCAAGAAGGGAAGGCGATTTTATTAGATTAAGAAAAGAATTGCCACCCAATGGAGCATTTGAACCTTCAAATTCTTGAAATTTCTTGCTTTCATTGAGAGAACTGAAGATGGGGGGGCATAGCCAGAACCGGATTTAAATTCAATCTGGTCTTTTGTAGACTTATATAACAACTAAGAGAACCCAGTGTACTGACAGATGCTGTCAAGCCTCTATCAAAGATCCCTTGTGCCAAAATCTAACCAATTTAAGCTAACAAACCTGCATGAACATCTAAATTTCAATACCCATGAAACAGATTGCCTTCAAATTCACATACCAGCTTCTCTCAACCAATAACCACCACTAGAAATAATGAATCTTTATCCTAAATTCATAATGTATGAAAGTAATCATCGAAAGAACTTACATTGAACCTTCTCTTTTAGTTCCTTCGACTACCAAAATCCACCAAAACTAGCAAATTTCAAACTCTATCACTCATCACTCTCTCTCCCTCTCTTAGCTGCATGGAGCTCTGACGTCAGGTAACAATGTTCATATTGATGCTGAATGTTTTGTCATCTTGTCCCAACTCCAGATGTGAATGCAATGTTCACATTACATTGTCTTGCCTACCATTTGGTTTTGAACCATAAAATCTGTGTAAAGTGGTTCATGTTTCACATTTTCTTAGCCCTTATCATCAGCATTCGTCTCCAATATTCTCAGGTTTAAATCATTGGAAATTGAGCGACAAACATGATAACAGAATCTAAAAGATAAGTGGCATGAAGGAACATAGAAGCGACATGGCATGTTTCAAATCTACAATATAATTTTCTTAGGTCCATGAGTAAGATTGAAACTTCAAATGAAATAAAGTAGCAAAGTACAGATTGGAGGTCACATGCTTGATATTTGATGCTGTCAAAAACAATTTGCAGTGCTGAAATTCATGCTCTAATAAATTTTGACAGGGATTTCAATATTTATAACAAAGCTTCAGTAGTGAAATAGGATAAGATCATAATGCGTCATTTAATTAGCAGAGGCAACAAGATCCTACAGAAAAAGGGTTTACAGAAAGAAAAACCAAAAAATTGTTACAACCAGCTGAAACTGAAATATTCTACCAGCCAACTCCCATTAAAATTCGAAGCCACTCTAAAATCACTGCTTATACTACTGCATCATTCCTTCTATGTACCCCAACTGAATGTCTCACAGAAATCACATTTCTTCAGCGGCTCAACTCATGCATCTTTTACTTTTAATCAGAGATACTTTTTGATATGCTTGGCTTTACAACAACGAATAATTCTCCTTAAATCTTTTCTAATAGACAAGAAAGCACAAAGCATAAAAATTGGCATAGTAGGGTAGATATAAACAGATTTTCTCGATGCTTTGTCACAAGAAAACCTGAACATAATTGCTTCTCTTACAAGGCCCCAGAGCAGAAGTGGTGTCCCAATTAGGCTCATCCTCCGACACTACTACAAAAATGACATTTACTGACACTTAGTTTACTGACACTTAGCAAAAAGTATCAGTAATTATGAACAAATGCACCTATTAACAAGTAGGTATTAGAGGTTATTGATACTAGTGTGCTAGTAAATTAAATATCAACAATCATTGACACTAAAGTATTAGAGATAAAAAAAAATTCATTAATACTTGTTTTAGTTCCAACTCGAACCTGAGACTTCTAGAGTTTAAAACTTTAACATTTGAAACAGAGATCATCGAGCCATGTTGAAACCAGTTAATTCATTCATTTTAAAGATTTAAAAAAAATATATAATAACAAAAGGAAAACAAAACCTAATTAATGCTAACTCTCACCCATCTCGCTATCACACTTCACACCCAAACACTCGATCTCTCATGCTTTCCCTCATGCTTACACTCTATTTTCTTTTTCCATTTTTCCCTAAATTGAAAAAAAATTAAAACCCTAATTGCTGAGTTGACGGCATAATCGTCGCTGATAATTTCGTTTTGGTTTTCGTCGAAGGCGTCGAAGTTGGCACTGCAAGTTCTTCTGACAGCGTGTTGGATTCTTGACTTTCGATAATACTCACAGAAGCGAGAGCGTTGAAGCTGCTTCGCTAATAGAGAACCGAACAGAGCTGATTGGTCCAGTCTTTGGGAATGACGATCTGTGTGAAAGGTATGTTTTTTTATCTTTGGTAAACATCAACATAAAATTGTAGTTGAAGGAATAAATGATATTGAAGTTTGTCTGGAATATCTGAGAAACTAGTTCTTGGTTTTTCATACTGTGGACTGCACTTCTTGTTTTTCAGTGGTTTGATACTTTTAATTTGAGGCATGGACCTGAAACAAACGAACTTATTACTGAGATTAGGAAAAAAAAACATAATTTGTTAATTGATAAATAATCTGGTTTGAATAATACCTAAGAAAGAACAATGAGTTTTGATTATCTGTCCTTGCCCAAGGATGCACAACTACTATTATCAACTTAGACAGATTTTCCTTTTACTATGAATTTCATTGTTGCCCCAAAATCTCTATTATTGAATCAATTGGGATAATGTTGGATTCATATGTTTGTGTCATCAAAATTTCAAGATTAATTGAGCATATTGTGTCTATAGAAGAGAAAGACAAAGGAATAATTTGCTGGAATAATTCGCTAACTTTCAGAATAGTCTAAAATGTGCATTTTTCAAATGGAAAAATATTGGATAGATGAGGACAATGAAATAAAAAATGTGTAAATGTATCTTAAAAGAATTGTCTTAAGGACAGTTATAGATGTCAAAGCAAATCGTAATTGATCTTGAACCCAGCAAAAAAGTATCATACCACTGAAAACTAGACCAAATGTATGAATAAAATGAAATAACTAATATTCCAAAATTTAGACGCGAAACCTGTATAGCGTGTTAGTCTGCTAGAAATAGAGAAAAGCTAGGAATAGAGAAAATCTGACAAAAATTTGTTAATAGCAATTTTCACTATTTTCAATGACAGGTTAGTTCATTATTAATCATTTAGCTTTTTCTCTGGGGAAATGCAGGTTCAGGGACTTCTGAAGATTAGATATATTGGACAAACCACACTTAGTAGTGCTGCTATTTCAAAATCTTTTCTTAGGTGCTAGGAGCTTAATACACTGTGGGAAGTCATATTGAGCAGTATCAAGTAAATTTTTTATCCCCAGCTTAAAATTATTTGCCTTTGACTTAGAAGTCTTGTTTGTATGAGTAGAATATCATGTATTGGTCTTTTATGGTCATCTTGGCTTTTTGGATCCTTTATACAATTTCATAACAATTAATCTTCTCATTTGGTGAAATTGTATGTTGTGACATTTAACTGTGGTGGTTATAATTACAGGTTGTATTTCAGTTGTCAGTTTGATATGAAATGCAACTGATGTTTTGAATGAGGATTTTAAAAGAGAATGGTTAGAACTAGTAAGAAAGTTTGTCATATTCTCAGTGATCTGGAATTGTTAAGAGAAGAAATGAAATTGAGTTATTCTTTTGACTGATTGATGTATCATGTGAATATGTGGTCTGTGTGTGCTTTTGTAGTAAATTTGTA
Source organism: Murraya koenigii (assembly GCA_025617385.1). Classification (NCBI taxonomy): domain Eukaryota; kingdom Viridiplantae; phylum Streptophyta; class Magnoliopsida; order Sapindales; family Rutaceae; genus Murraya; species Murraya koenigii. The sequence goes on along the minus strand of CM046813.1, from coordinate 22,616,980 downwards.
TACTTTTTTATTTAAAGCAAAGTTTCCTCTTTATTTTCATACTTGCTGGAAAGTTAACTGCCTTTAATTGAAGTTGCATTAGAAACTTAGAGTTTTACTTTGATAGATAACTCTTTATAATGATAGTTGATAACTAAGATTAATAGATGTAATCCTTGTATTTTATTGAGGCTTTCATGGTTCATTTTGTTTATGTAAGCCTAGCATTGTCTAGAAAGTTATGGAAAATTATGTTTTTTTTTTTTTTTTGGAAGATTTTTAATAGAGAATGACTATGATAGAAATTACCTAAGTTCATGCTTGTCTGATTTATGTTATATATGCATGTCTTAATTTAAAATAATTACATTTTAAAGTTTAGGTTCTGATAAAAGATTATGTTATTTATTGTATCAATTTAATTAAACTTATTAAGCTAACAACTTGTAATAAATGAACAGGTAAAAATACATATTATGGACAAAACTTGGATGTTCTGTGATAGATTGCCGGATAAGTATTATGATGGGGTTGATGATTTCTTGGAGTTTGCCATTATTAATTCAGAAAATAGAATGTCGATTAGATATCCTTGTACCTCTTGTTGCAATATGGAGTTTTTGACTCCTGAACAAGTGAGGTTACATCTGTTTAAAAAAGGTTTTCTAAAAGAATATTTAATTTAGAATTGGCATGGTGAGGAGGACCCAAAACCTACATCTAGAAAGTGCCACGACCAGCCACAAAGTCAGCTTTTTAAATGTCCAGATTACAGTAATTTAAGTGACATGGTTCATGATGCTTTTGAGCATTGTGATAAAGATCCTAGTTCTTTTAAAGATATGCTTGAAGATGCTGAAAAACCTTATATCCGGGTTCAAAGCATTCAAAGTTATCAGGTTTAATGAAACTGTACAATATAAAATGACTTTACGGCTGGTCTGATAGTGGGTTTTCAGCCTTATTAGAAGTGCTCAATGAGATATTGCCAAATGATAATAGTATGCCTAAGTCTATGTATGAGGCCAAAAAAACAATGAAGCTATTAGGCTTAGATTATGAGAAAATACATGTATGCCTAAATGATTGCATTCTTTATAGGAATGAGTTCCAAAATCTTAGTGAATGCTCAAGCTGTGGAGAATTTATGTGGCAAATAAAAAAAGATGGATAAAAAAAAATTAGGAAGGGGGTGCCAAAAAAAGTGTTATGGTATTTTCCTATAATTTCTAGGTTTAGAAGAATGTTTCAATCACCACAAACTGCTGAGAACTTAACATGGCATGAAAATAAAAGAATTAAAGATGGCAAGCTTCACCACCTAGCAGACTCGCCGGCTTGGCAGCTAATTGATAAGAAATGGCCTGATTTTGCCCAAGAGCCAAGAAATCTTCGGTTGGCTTTATCATCTGATGGGATTAACCCACATAGCACACTTAGCACGACTTACAGTTGTTGGCCTGTTACATTAATAACATATAATCTTCCTCCATGGTTATGTATGAAGAGAAAGTTTATGATGTTATATCTACTGATATCTGGTCCTAAACAGCCTGGAAATGATATAGATGTGTACCTAGCACCTTTAATTGAGGACTTGAAAATCCTATGGAATGTAGGTGTCGATGTTTTTAATGCATATAAGAACCAAACTTTCAATTTACGAGCTGTGTTGATGTGGACAATTAGTGATTTTCCAGCATACGGGAACCTGTCCGGGTGTACTGTTAAGGGATACTATGGTTGTCCAATTTGTGGTATAAAAACATGTGCATATTGGCTGCCGTATAGTCGAAAAATGTCATATATGGGCCATAGACAGTTTCTTGAAAACCATCCTAAGCCTTTGTCTGGAGTTGAGATCTTAAATTTAGTGGCTGACATTCACACCAAGTTTGGGAAAAAGGTCCAAAAAAAGCAAAACGTGGTGAAGGAAAAGGGTGAGGGTAAAGGTGCGGGTAATGTTTGGGTTGAGGGTGAGGGTGAGGGCGAGGGCGAGGGCGAGGGTAATGGGGATGTAGCTCAATTGTTGTACAAAAAGAAATCAATTTTCTTTGACTTACAATATTGGAAACACTTGTTAGTTTGTTATCAATTAGATGTGATGCACATTGAAAAAAATGTATGTGAGAGCATTTATGGCACATTACTTCATCAACTGGGGAAAACAAAAGATGGAATTAATGCTAGAAAAGATCTTACACATCCAAACCTTAGAGAATCAATGAACAAAGCTTTTATTGCATTAGCTCCTGATCAGCAAAACAAAGTCATCCCCCCAGCCCCATACACTTTAAGTAAGAAAGAAAAACAAATGTTCTGTAAAACCTTGCAAGATGTGAAAGTTCCTGATGGTTACTGTTCTAATTTTAGAAATCTTGTTTCAATAGATGATTGTCGTCTTCACGGGCTTAAGTCTCATGATTGTCATACCTAGATGCAACAACTACTACCATTGGCAATCCGAAATTGTTTGCCTCAAAATGTTAGAACTGTCATAATCAGGTTGTGTTTCTTTTTTAATTCATTGAGCTCTAAGGTAGTAGAGCCTGATTCTCTAAACCAATTGCAAAAGGAACTTAAAATCACCTTATACAATCTAGAACAATACTTCCTACCTACTTTCTTCGATATAATGGTCCATTTAACAGTCCATCTAGAACAATTCTTAGGAGTTCCGGTTGGAAAAAAGATAAACGACCTAAGTAGTTACATTGGGCTGATTTTACGGGAAAGAATTCCAATCATATATGATGATTGGAGGAAAGTGCCACTGGACATCAAGGAGACATTGTGGTCTCATTTTTAGGAAAAGTTCAAGTTGAGTTTGAAGGCCAAAACCCAAGTGTTGAAATGGATGGGAGTTGCATTAAGGTCCTTTAGAAGTAAGTTGGCAAATGAATATATTCTGCCCAATGCAGACAACTTAAATTCTTTGAAAAAGCCTCCTCTTGAGTATGAGGCCATTAGAAAAGAAGACTGTAAGAGCTTTGTTGATAAAGTTTTATCCGAAAACTTTCAGGTATTTTTTAAATTATGTGAGTTTGATAATATCATTGAGAGCTTTTAAATGAATTTTAATCGATATCCACTTTATATAGGAAAAAAAGTCAGACAACAAAGGATAAACGAGCAAAGAATCTGTACAACCATCATTTAGGCGGTCACGAGGATGTCGTGACTGTTGCATAAAAGAGTAAGTACAATAATTGCTATAATATAAACTTATAATATTGCTAATACAAATAATAAGGTGGTTCCGAGTAGTTTTCAATTTAATTTTATTGATATGTTGTAGAAGTTGAAGCTCGGAGTTTCTAAGCAAGAGATTGACCGTAGTGAGGCCTGATTATTGGTGCACAAGAGAAAAGATGGAAGTTACACCCCTGACGTGCAACAAGTTGCTGAGAGAATTGTAAGTTTCTACCACTACTGCTGGATTTTGCTGTTGGATGTGGCTAAATGTTGAGTACTTAGTTTTGTTTTGGATTGGTCTTTATTGGGTATTAGCTTGACTTTGGAATATTGATTTCCTATTGTTTTCTGTTTGTCAACATGGCCCTTGTAAATGTTTATCCATTGTGTGCCATTAACTAAGAGATGTAATAGAATTGATGACTTTTCATGTCTTGGCTTTGGTGCTGCTGGAAAAGGACTACAATTGCATTTATTTTGGTGCTGGATGTGGCTGAATGTTGAGTACTTAGTTTTGTTTTGGATTGGTCTTTGTTGGGTATTGGCTTGACTTTGGAATATTGATTAACTAAATGCTACTATTGTTTTCTGTTTGCTGTTTGTCAACATGTCCACATGCAATCTGACTTGAAAAAAAAATTGCCCAACAGAGATTCCACTTGTACATGTTTTATGTTTTTTACACGTACACAAAATCTTTTTGTGTTTATTTTGCAGAGTGAGCTAAAAAGCCAAGTTGAGCAAGGAACATTCGAATCCCAGGGACCAAATGATATCTTAGGTGAAGCACTTCAGAAGAAGCCTAATGGAAGGCGGGTGCAGGGCTTGGGTCAATTTATCACCCCAGCCATGTATTTCAGTATTCCTAATCCTACTGAGTTGGCACAAGAATGGAGAATGTATCAAGAGAGTTTTTACTTTATGCAAGCTCAGTTAGATCAAATGAATGCAAGGATAAATGCCTGCAACAACATTGAAGTTGGCAGTTCCAACTTTCCTAACTCCAAAGGTGGTTGTAGTGTTAAGATGGAGATAAATCGTCGATCCCCTACCAAATCAGTGACTAAAGCTACTCCAAAATCTGCCAAAAACATCAACTCACTGCCCCTGCCAGCTCCTGCCCAAATTCCACCCCAAGTAGATTGTGAAGCCACTTTAAAACACACCCCAATAAGATCTCCAAGATTCACTCCTTTAAACAAGAAAGTTGATGGTCTTAAGTCTCCTGCAGATGGTGTGGTATATCTGTATCAGGAGAAAGGAACACCAAAGGAAACCATTGTTGTGAAACCAGTGACAGCAAGGAAACTTGTTCTGAGAAAAAATACCCGCGGAGCTGTCAAAGCAAGAAAGGAGACCAAGAGTGCACAGATGGATATCTTTTCTTTGATAATTGAGAGCTCCCTGCCACGGTCGATTATGATTGCACATGATCTCAAAACTTTTGGTGTGCAATGGGAGAGTAGATTGGACAAACAAATTTGCAATGAAATCATAGAGTTTGCAGAGCTCTCAAATTCGGTTCTTGAGATATGGATCAAATAAGAAAAAAAACTTAATTTTATGCATTTATTATGTTTTCTAATTTTAGACATATGTTATTTTATCTCTTATAAAATATATGAATAAGTTTCTTTTTATATAGACACTTGTATTAGGAAATGGATAATGGTGGTGATGTCAGTCCAATTCAATTTGGATGTATAGGTAAGCTACATCCAAGTCAAGCAAGCTACCCAAATAGGTGTTCCTATATTTCAGACCTTTTGGACAAGATACAAATAGCCCAGATCATTGTTTTCCCATACAACCCAAGGTATAGTTTATTTATTTTTTATCCATTTTCTTTGTTTCCATGAATGATTTAAATTTATCTTGTAATCTATTTGTCATTTTTTTTCTCCAATTGGTTGTTTAGTGGCCACTGTGTGCTAGTATCAATTGATATGGTGAGGCGCAAAGTATATTATCTTGATCCATTAGGTGATAATCCTGATAATAAGCTGAGGCAGATGGTGAATGAGTATGTTTTTAATTAGTTTAATTATTATTATTATTATTTTGGTTGTGGATTCATTTGTTCACATTTGTTATTTATTGTTTATAGTGGGATAACAATGCATCAAGTGAAGACTAACAAAAAGAAGGCTGTATAGTGGGTTTCTGTTGAGGTATTATCAAAACCAAGTTATAACATTCATTGTTACTTTCATTAGATTTTTTTAGACTAATATTTTTTTTTAGTGTCGAAAACAAGCTGGAACCTTTGAATGTGGCTATTATGTAATGAAGTACATCCAACAGATTGTTCGAGATTTATACATTCTTGAAAACAATGTAAGTTCCTCTATAACTTTTTTTTTTTTAATTTTGTTGAATATATAGGTGAAAACATTGTTGTGCATGTAGTGAAATGAAGGATCGTAAATGCCTATTTCAAAATCTGTGGCTTATATGATGATATTACGAAGGACATGGATTATTTGGGATATATATATATATATATATATTCCTTGCTAACTATTCGTGGTTTCTATTCCATCAGCCATTAGGACAAAATTATGCTGACATGTCCAGCCATAATTAATTCAAATCTTATATTATTGATTTTTTTTTTGGGCTTTTGGAAGTCTATTGATAGTAAACTTGAGCAATCAGTTTGTATGCAAATCGTTTGTATGCAAAGCTTATCCAGAAACATAGTTACAACTAACGCATCTCGAATCTTCTTATTATTTTAAAAGATTTTTGTGAATCCAGAATGATTGCAAATCTTGGAATTACAAATGGAAGGTGTATGAAGCCTAATGTTTTGAATGCACAATTAATATTCATTTCAAGTAAAATAATTAATTTAAAGTATTAGCTTGTAAGACAGTTTTGCTAATTATTGTTTACTATAATGATACTATTTATTTGTATAATTAGCTACATTTTTTATGTTAAGTATAATAGATTTAAAAATATATCTACACATTTCGTTGCTTTATTTTTGAAGTTCAAGGGCTATGATGAGTACACTATGGATGATATTTCGCAACTTCGCGATGAGTGGGCCACATATGTTACAAAGCTAATTGTACCATACAATAATCAGGTAAAATTATAAATATATATTTTTTCTTTTGAATATATGAAAATTGATTTGTATAGCATGCTAGCTAATTAAATCTATATGATGCACTTGTAGGTAGGGAAGGTGAAGGGAAAGGCAAAGGTCGGGGAGTAGATGTTTGTGAGATAACTGAGTGATTACAATTAAATGTTCATTATGTTGATTTCAAATTATATCTGAGGATTTGTTTTGAGTTCTCCAAACTGTCACTATGTTGATTTTATATTATATTTGACATATTTTTTTTCTATTAAACAGTATATTAATGTTTGATTCAGACTTATTTAAAATTTGTTATAACTTTTATATGTAATTGTTCATTTTAGCAGTTTAGTCTGTTTTTAATATTTTTTTTAATAATATCAGTAAATTGACAAAACTTAAAATGACAATGAAAACTAATAAAAATAATTTATATTTAAAATGTATCATAAAGTATCAGTTCCGTTAAGGTGATTGTTCTACTGATATTACTAACTCGTGATACTATAGTAATAGTAATTATTGACGCTAAAGTATTACTATTTGTATTTTATTGATATGTAATAATTGTTTGTAAATACTGTTACAAGAGTGTCACAATATTAGTAACACTATAGTGATACGAACTTTTGACACGTAATAATTATTAGTAACTTCTATCACTATAGTGTCATAAAATTTGTAATACTATAGTAATAGTAATCCCTGACACCACATTCAAGTGTCAGTATTTTTCTGACTGCCAGATCACTGATACTATTAATAAGTGTCGCTAAAAGTAATTAGTGACACTAATTTAGTATCACTAAAGGGCATTTTTTTAGTAGTGCGAGCTCCAATTAGGGCTCCTGCAACAGACAAATAGCTTCCTGCAAGAACCTAAAATGCAATGTAATGCTAAATTCAAGAGAAAACTCCTAACATAAACTTCTAGACTTTCACTTTGCCTATGGTTTTGACTCTCTTTTGTACAAGGATCATATTTAGGCATAAGGCTCGTAATGCTCAAAATAGCAAATAATTGATATGATGAATATGATGCTTTCAAAAAATAAAAAGAATTACGACAACCTCTGGGCGGAGGAGTTCAGTTTTTCGGAAATTCGTTAGGTTGGTGAAGTATAGAACCAATTTGCCATAGCTTAGAATGTTCTTGCCCTTCATTATGGCACATGCCAGGGCTCCAGGCTATAGAAGAACCTTGGCTACAAATTCAGGGAAGACTTCATTATAATCAACTGAAAGCATGTCACCTCTATAGGTGTTGTACATTTTCCACTTGTACATGGTATTCTGCAAAAACAAACAATACAACATGTATTATACATGTATTTCAATTATGAAATAGATCAAAAGCATTTCTTATCTATTACGTTTAGCCAATAAAATCTCTCAGGTCAATACAAGAGATGTTGAATTCGAACTCCGCTCTCCGAAGGAATATAAAAAGAGATATGGGTTGGATAGGCTTTTACGTTTTATTACTAGAATTAAATAATGCTGCATTGACAGTAAGTAAATTTCTGATAATTGGATCATAAAAGTGAGGTAACATAATGAGAAATATTCAACATTATAATATAAAAGGAGAAAATAATTATGGAAGAAACAGAAAGAATTACCAGAGAAGAGAGATTTGGAAGACAATGAGAAAAAAATATAAAGAAAAAGAAATTGAAGATATAATGGCTGCCCATTTCTTTGATGAACCCATCAAAAACGGCTTTGAAGAAACTGTAAAATGCTGTGATGGAGGGAATTGAAATTGTAAAATATGCAAGTTAGTTCATGGGGCTATCTTAATTGATTGGTTGATTGAATTGACATAGTTTTCTCTCTTAAATTAGGAAATTGTTTATTTGTTTTTTTTATTAATTACTAATTAGTGGAGTAAATTTGGTGAAAATATCCATAAATTTTGAGAAAATTTATGAAAGTAACCAAAATTTAAGAGCTATTTATAATTTTAGCTAGTTTCATTTTTTTTTCTTTTTTTACTAAAAATCCGTCATTTTATATACAAATGCCCCTGACTAGCTCTTTTGAAAATTATAATATTTATTGGTTATTGGCTTATTGCAACACTCACGGACGTGTTTGACATTTTGTCGAATATCTTATGTGCATTGTTTTTTTTTTCCCTCCCTACAACTCATTATATATGCTCATCTTTCGGTGCATTATCACTTGAACGTATATTACTCAAAATAAATTATAAAGTATCACTTTAAATCTAAAGAGCTTACTACAATGATGTTGGATAGCTTGTTACCTTTAGCAGTGCAAAATCACGAGCCTTGCCCAGAATCTAAAGGCACGGATTTTTGCCCAGAATCCAAGCCCATGCGCAGAAAGCCTTCAATCACATCCCAATAAACTTTCAGCTCACATTTGATAGCCCAAGAAAAATAGCTACGGTGACCATCACGCATCCCATTTTGCTCACAAGTTGTCTTAATTTTCGTAGAAAATTGTTGCTAATGATTTTCCAATACTGGCCTAATACTTGCTGATAATTATTAAATGATTATGGAATGGCAGCAAACTTGAGGTTTAAATAAATAAATAACACTCTCAGAGGCAATTTAGCAAACATCTTGTGCACCATAATTTTATACCTCCAATTTTGTCAATAATTGGTAATTTGCATTACCATTACAAATCTAATAATCTACTATTGTCAAACATACACGCACTTGAACTCTTAAAACCTAACTATTTCACACCGTAAAGGCACAAAAAATATTTTTGTTTTGTCTCTATACACATTTTCATTTGTTTTGTCCACTTCCAAATTCTAGTGGGAAACTAAATAATAATAATAATAATAAATTTGATGCCTTGTTCATTGAATATCTCAATTTTAAATAAAATAAGTGTCCCAATCGTGTGATAAAGAAAAAATTTATTCCAATTTCCAACCCAGATCTCATAAAAAATTTCTCAATCTCAAGAAAATAAACAAATATTATCTAGTAATAGTATGACATTTACTTTGGAGTAAGCAGCGCCCCTAACCCCCAAAATTTTTCTGCGTGATTTAAAGCACACAGAATTCACATGTTTCTCCACATAAATTTTTTTTTTAACTTGAGAATATTGCTTAATACTACAATTCATATGGTATAAGACTTTAATTAATATTTATAAATCAAATTATTGATAGGACTAGTATACATTAATTTATATGAAGTATTATCCAGACTTTAACCCTCACTAATATTCGAGGGACGCTTACTCTACTCATATTTAGCGAGGGAGAAGATTACCCTTCACTCAGTTGTAATACAATTAAGAAATGATTAAATCCCCCAATTAAGAAATGATTAAATCCCCCCGTAATACTTTTAGGGGGGGAGGAGGGTTTTATACACAAGTGGTGTCTCTATATGATTTAAAAGCACACAGAATTCTCCTAGCCTTAATTATAGACCTTATTATGTTAAGTGAAATGTAATATTACAGACTAATTAGTGTAGCTAGAAAACCATATTAATAGAGCAAAATTTATAATTAATGGAAGAAAAAATTTGATATTCTTACTTCATTACTTTTATAATCTTATTATTACATATCTTGAGAAAATAAAGCTTTAAGAAGATAGTGAACTAGTAAAAAATTGAAGAACATATATATGATTGTAGATATTTTTATTTTGTTTTTTTAATAATAGATTTAATTATGATCAATTTTTTATGTTAGGTTGTACATTTAGACTAAGGTAACATTTTTTTTATTTAAAATTTGAATAGGTTAGAATGTTACTAAAGTCTGAATGAGTATGCATACATCAGAATAACATGTTTGCATTTTTTTTTTTTATATCTAAGTGTAAATGATAAGTTTTTTGTTTTTCTAAACTCAAAACATCTTAAATCTAATATTTTTACACTTATGACATTGAAAGTGTTATATGTAAAGTTTAAATAGATATATATTTATGGTGTTTTATAGTACAATAGTTATTATATATTATAAATATTTATAAGGTAAATATTTGATATATAATTTTATAAAAATAATTTTGATAACATTATTTTTGTACAATTTAACATAATATTTATATATAAAAAATTATTATCTAATAAATAAAATAATTTTTAAAAAAATTTAAATTAAATATATGTTAAGTATTTAGTACCAAGTAAAATTTGAGATCAAAATTCTAATATGACATCTAGATCTAATAACTAGGTAGGAAATAAATATATTTAATGATGGTATTTGTGAGAAAAGAATTTGATTTTTCACACTTTATCATTTATATAAAAATAAAAAATTTTTACTTTTTTCATTCAAATAAAACGTCTTATAATAAAATTTCGGATACAAAAACAAACAACAAAAAAAATCGAAATATCTTAAATTAAGTTAACTTAGGACTTCCGATATAAAAATAAACAATCCTTAAATGAGATTGAATTTTAAATTATATATAAGAACTTATTTTAATAGATGCAATTGGATTTTGGGTATCTAATTAAAAAACAGGACTAATAAATTTCAAATGAGTGAGATTTATATGTGATTTTAAAATAAAATTTGAACTTAAATTTATGTATTTACATAATTTAATTAATCCAACAAGACAATTTTATAATTTCAGCTATGTAAATAAAATATGTTATTTGAAACTTTTGGACCAAGTGGAGGCGGTTTATCACTTATTATCTATTCTTATTCAACTTTCAGATCTTCTATATTATATACAAATTAAATTATATTCTAAAAAGTGTAAAACTTTTTTTTTTCTACATAATTTTAATATATTAAAAAATATGGCAAACATAATCAATTTTATCAAATAAAAAGGAGTTTTAGTCATTTTTTAATAAAGAATGTGTTAAAATACTTTGGTATTTAAGAAGTTACAATATCTTCTTGGTTCATGAAAACGCATTTTTACAAATTATGTTAAATAAAATTAAAAGACTAACAAAACTGACGTCGGAATTTCATATAAATTATGATAAGTTTATCTTCAGCATTAATAACATTATAGCGTGGCTAGCATCATCATCGTTGTTTATCACCAGCATCAAAACTCTGATAACATCATAATTCCAAGGTTGTCAAATTAATCGTCCCAAAATGTCATTATAGCGTGCTAGCAAGTAGCATGATCTTGACTTTTCACCATCAAAATTCTTCTATTAAATACTCTTCAATTTTTATTCAATTTTTATCTAATTAAAATTTTTCTGTGACTGGAGCTCAATTGAACTAACTTTTAAAAATCTTATGTCACATGTCTTTTAGTATTAATATATAATTATAATTTAATTAATTTTATTTTTTAATTTATTGAATACCAATCACTTGTATTTAACTCAATAGAAGATCAAATTATGAGAGAATGCTAATGCATTCTGATCAAATATTATAATTAACTTCTCCTAATTATAATTTGAGCGATTGCCCATTTTTCTCTTATTATAATTAATTTATACCAATTATGCACAACTATTTTTATTATAGCCAATAATCTCTAACAACATAATTTTATAATGTCACCCTTATTTTTAAATATATTTTTATTCATATTTATTATAAATTAAATAAATCATATGAATAGTAATTAAAATAAAAATAAGTATTAAAAATAAGAAATATATGTTTTGATGTGAATAAAAATTAATAATAAAATATTTCCCTTGTACTTTTTTATTTTATAAATATTTTCTCCATATTTATTATAAATTAAATAAATCATATGAGTGAAAATTAAAATAAAAAATTAAATATTAAAAACAAGAAATATATGTTTTGATGTGAGTAAAAAGTTAATAATAAAATATTTTCTTGTACCTTTTTATTTTGTAAACATGTTTTTATATTAAATATATAAAATAAAAAAATACAAGAAGAATATTTATTTTTTTAGGATTATTTTTCGTCATTCCCATGTGTTTCGACAAATATCAACATGGACCCAATTGTTTCAACAATATCATGGCGAGCCAACTTCGTTAAATTCTGCCGTTTAACTTAACTAGATAAGGGTAAAATAGACATTGTATAATAAACGAAATAAAAAATTAATCATTTCATCGATGCAATTCTTTAGAAAGAGAGTCATGACTTGACGGAAACAAAGCCTGACAGCGCGGGCGCAAAAGGAGTTAGCCTCTGGCTTTCCACCATGGCCTTCGAAGGCAGCATGGAGTCGGCCGATGAGGGCAGCCTCGGAGCCGGCAGGGGCAAGGTTCCGGCGGGTTCGGGTGGCCGAAGAAAGGGCAGAGCTGCGTGTGCACTTTGGTCTTCCCAAACCGGTTCAGGTACAGCAAGAACTCCATCACGTGGGCCCGCTGCAAGAAAATTAAAACCTTAGCTAGTAGTTATATTAATTAAGTTGGAAGGCAGCATTTGAAGGTGGTCTTCACAATCTTCACCCTCGACTTTGTTAATATTGTCACCTTGCTATGTCCAAACAATGTCTTTCAATGCAGGCCTAACATCTTCAAAAAACTTTGCGCACTCCAAGGAATCACCGGACGACTTCGAAACTCGACGACGACCACCTCCGACGCCACCTCGAACACCTCTGCCATCACCGACAAGGGCCCTTTCGGCCCTCGGAATCCCCACGTAACCTGATTTTAAAATCCTTGACTTTTGCTACCTTAAAGTTCATCCCCTTGGCAACCCCCTCAATCTTTTCCATTATATGGCCAGCTGAAAACCTTGACGTGAGCATAAACCCATTTTTCTTCTAGTTCTCAAACAAATTGGACAAATCGAACCCCGAGGACATGGATGAGATGAACTCAAACGCATTCAAAAACTTAGGAGACGATACTTCCTGCTTCTCATTATTATGCACATTTTTCTCCGTTTTTTCTATGACCGCTTGATCGTCGTCGTCATCATCATCACCATCATGTTGAGTAATGGAAAACGCAACGGGTCTGGCTGCATGGTTTTGGTGGAAGGTACGTGACTCATGCATGGAAGTAGAAGTGGCAGCCGCCTGCCTGGTTTCGTTGGAAGGTGCGTGGCTCTTGCATGGGAGTGGAAGAGCTGCATGGTTTTGGTGGAGAGCATGTGACTTTTGCATGGAAGTGTGCATGGGATTTTCTTTCGTTTGTTGATGTTAGCCTTTTAACTTTTTATTCGTTTATTGTATAATATCTACTTTACACTTAGCTATTTAAATTTAACGGCGTAATTTAACAGAATGAGTGTTCAATGATCATTGCTGAAATAGGTGGGTGTATATTGACATTTGTCACAAATCACATGGGGGATGACGAAAAAATAACCAATTTTTTATTGACATCAATACATAATTTTTAATTTTTAATATTTAAATTTTTATTTAATTTCTATTCATATGATCTATTTAATTTATAATAAATATAAATAAAAGTGTATTTAAAAATAAAAAAATATTATAAGATTATGTTGCCAGGAATTATGAGATGTTAGCAAGCAACTTCGTAAATCAATTCAAAACGGTTCCACCCAAAAAATTAAATTATTGACATATTTAAAAAAATAGCCTCTCTATGATGCTATTATTTTATTTACAGCATAAAAAATATAATAAATATATACATTTAGATTTTAATCAACAGTATAAAATATTTATCTAAATAAAAAGATATAAATTCTTTAGAAATATTGCACTAACTAATGAACTGATTAAAAAATTATTTATAAATTAAAAGAATAAAAGAATCAAAATAAATCATTACCTCTCTATTTTCTTGTAAAATTCATAAGTATCTCTATTTAATTTGAATTCATCCATTTAATTTTTAAAATTAATTATTTACTCAATAATAAGGATAATAATAGAGTGAGTTACGGGTGAGGAGGCCTACCCTATTTCTCACTCCATCAAAAATTTAGCTCACATTTTTCACTCTACTAAAAACTTCACTCCTATTAAAAACAAGTGTGTAATCGGATCCACTCTTTAATGTGATTACTTTTCTACTTCCAATTCATTTTTTTTAATTATGTTAACAGTGATCATGTTATTAATTTATAGTATTTATTACTAGCCAAACGTTCTTATCACCACTAATCTAAATGTGATTATAATATTAATACCGTAGTTTCTTGGTTACTATTATTTTAACATTAGTTAGTATAAAAAATTGATCAGAAACACAAGTGGTCAAAACAATTTTTGATAAAGACAAAAGTGTCATTAACTCTCCACAATTTAAAAAAGAGAAAGAAAAAGAAAATGAATATTTTTTGCTTTCAAAATAATTTTTAATAAAGTCAAATTTGTCATTAATTCTCCACAATTTAAAAAAGAGAAAGAAAAAAATGAATATTTTGTGCCTTTCAAAGTAATTTTTGATAAAAGTGTCATTAATTCTCCACAATTTAAAAAAGAGAAAGAAAATGAAAATGAATATTTTGTGCTTCCAAACAATGCCCTTTTACAATTGATGATCATTTGAATATACTCACCTTGCTCCTAGGAAAAGCCAGGATCAATAATTTGGAGTGGGGAATAATATAATACTAACTTTATGACATTTAAAAAAGTGCCAACTAAAACAATGTTATTTAAATTCTCTTTCACACTGCAAATCGACATATTACAATACTAACATAGATGTCGCTGCCAAAAGTTAATTTGTTTAGGATGACTAAAAAAGTTAATTAGGCTGGCGTTTTTCTAATACGTTAATTAGGTAGGTTTGGCATATTAATAATGGAACGATGAAATAAAGTCTTGTTCAAAATTAACTAATGTGTTACAAAAAGAAATTGTATAAAGTTCTTTTCTCCATCATTATTATTGTTAGGCTATTAGATAATGAGGACGAGTTTAAGATTTCTTAAATTCATTACTGGGGAAATTGGTCAAAAACAAAAGTTCTAAAAGTTTACAAAAAGGGACGCGCATGATGCATGCCAACTGAAAATTATATTTGTCTACGTCTAACAACTAAAGAAATTGACGTAAAAAAATGAAAAAAGTTGACAGATGGTATTTCTCAAAGTGTGTCAATATCAAGAATGAAACCAAAATATTATTAGGTAGGTTTACTCTAGTATAATGTGTCTATGGTCATTGGGCTTGTAAAAGCACCAATCGAGTTTTATGGGATTTTTTTTCCTTTTCTATAAAATTATAGAATAGAAGTAAATTTTTCTTTCAATAATGGTAGTGTAAGTAAATTTTTGAACTAGTCTTGAAAGATTTTTAATCTATATTATAAATATATAGAGAGATGTTCGAATTTGGAATTTTAAACTGCAACAAAGTTCGAAAAAATTTAAAAACGTATGGTTTAAGTGTTTTAAGCTCTAAATCTTTAAATTCTTGCTGTTTTAAAATTTTTCTGGACTTTTGTACACTTAAAAATTGTAAACGAGAACGAGACTATTATATATAGGATATAATGTGGAAGTTCAAAGGCATTCAATAGTTCGGACTCTTTTGACTGAAGAATAAGTTGTTTTCTACAAGCTTGATGATAGCTTTCTACTTCTTGAGAATTGACTGGAGCGTGTACCAGCAAAGGCACTATGATACTCTTGTCTATGTTTATTTCTGGTTTATTTGTGGAGAACTTATAAATTCAGAATCTGAATTTCTTTTGATTTAGATGAGATTAAGTCAAAAGCCATTTTCTAAATCCTTTTGCTTGTTATTTATAGACCGACGAGTGTAGAATCTAATTTTATATTTGAATCTCCACCATTCTTTTCTTTTTAAAATTTAAGTTGTTCAATCTAAACTATTTTACGGCTTTTATCGCTTATGACACATGATTCCATTTATTAATAACATGCTGCTCATTTGTTTGGTTTCGTGTTTATATCCATTAGATTTATTCGTGGTTACCTGAATGATCACACACTCTTTATATGGTATGTTGTTGTCATTCGTATTTTACTTATTTGAGGTTAAGCCCAAATACTCTTTATTTTTACTTAAAATAATTTGAATATTTTCTGAGATACATGGCACGATGTAAGTGGTTGTATTTTCAGACAGTTATATATATAATTATAATAAATAAAAAATTGTATTATATATATTTATAGATTGTAAGTTTGTAACCATTCAAAAAAGAAAAAAGAAAATCATATTCATGACCATGGGCATAGTTCTAATTCTAGCTAAACGCTTTAGTTGCCAAGAGATGCGAGAAAAGCTAGTAAAATTATTATTTCATCAAACAATTTTAAAGAATTTCTAATTTTCTCCTTTCCTTAAATTTCATGAAGTTTCCTGGTCACTAGATAAAAATTGTGTGAGAGAAGAATTCCCCAATATAGTATCTAACTTATGATTCAAAAATTTTAGAAAAAAAAAAAAATTGCTTGCAGTAAAACAAAAGGAGTTTTGAGAAATTTTAATTGAAACAAAAAACTAAAAAAGTGAAAAAAAAAAATAATACTTAAGATAACTAATATGTATGGGTGTGGGGATCACACCCGAAAAACAAATCAAAAAATATTTGGTGATCCTCTCGTCGCAATTCTCCTTTCTTTTCCCGGAATAAAGCTGCTTCAGTATAATACTTGGTTCATTCTTCTTTATTTTCAGTAGAAGATTTGGTCAAATAATCAAATATTATAAAAAAAATTATTTTAAAATGCTTCCTTCATTTTTTTTTATTTGAATACTGTTTGGGTAAAATATCAGACAGGCCCCTAAAAGCCCTTCCAGGTGTATGGGGTAAATATCAGACAAACCCCTTGAAGCCCTTCCGGCTCAAGCAAGACGCCCCGAGGGGACCTAGCCCGAGCAACCCTTCAGGTCAAAGCTGGTCAAGGTCGAGAGCTCATTCCCTGCTCGAGGTCGTCCCTCAGGTCAAAGCTGGTCAAGGTCGAGAGCTCATTCCCTGCTCGAGGTCGTCCCTCAGGTCAAAGCTGGTCAAGGTCGAGAGCTCATTTCCTGCTCGAGGTCGTCCCTCAGGTCAAAACTGGTCAAGGTCGAGAACCGAGCGCGTGTCTCCTGCTCGCACAGATTCCCCAGCACAGCTGGACAAGACCCGACCCAGGGCAACCCGGCCCGTTTTTCTCAGAATCCTGGCACACCTTTTGATGTCTGACCAGAGTCCCACATGGTGGAGTGGTGATACTGTTGCCGGTGGCCGGCACGTGCCTCCAAGGTGTCATCATTCCCTGCACGCTTGCCCGACATGATGATCTGGCCACGTGAATCGGATTAAGGGAACAGCCGCTATCCCTAGGGAATATTCCGCCAAACCTGACTGTCAGAGGGACCCAGATACCGTTAGCGTGGGAGTGGACAGCCTGGAAAGGAAAAGAGCGAGAAAAGAAGAATATAAAAGGAAACGAAGGAGAACGGCAAAGGGGTTGGCATTTCTAATTCACAAAGGGGTTGAAAAATGGATTCTCAAAGGTTGGATTTTTTGGATACAGAAAGAGAAGTTGGATTCTCTGTAACTTGACACAGGTTCTTCCTTTCCAAATTTCTCTCATCTGACTTTCTCTAAAAAACCCCATTTACATCCAAAAAGGGGGAGGGGGGTGAAATAATACCCCTTTCATCTTTCCGGTCTCCCTCACTAAGGAGATACCAAAAAAGAAACCCGATTCTCGACTTGGCGTCGGAGGGTTTCGCAGGAACGCCTGGCGACCCGACTCGGTTTTACGTGAGTGCGGTCAGGAAATCACCGTTACGAAGAAGGCAGTGAGCCAGGACAAAGGAGGCAATTCTGCTCGAGCTTATCGCGAGCAGAAGGATCGGGTACTGTTTAAAACCGCGAGCAGAAGGTTCAGACGTTTCTGCTCGAGCTGTTTGGAGGTACTGTTGGAGGGTTCGAAGCACTGTTGAGGCACGCGGGAAAAGCTGCATCAACATCTTTTGGCGCCATCTGTGGGGATCGGCACAAAAAGCCTGATTTCCTAATACATTGAAGACACACAAAACACAACGATGAGGGGAAACAGCCGAAGAGGAGTAAGTCCTGAAGAATCGATGACTCTGAGAGAAGTGGCCAATGAGGCCCAGAACAGGGAGATCCAGGAAAGGATGGATCGGATGGAAAAACAGATCGAAATTATGACCTCCCTGTTACAAGAATTCAGGGAAGGACAGAGAAAAGCCTGCAACGATGTCCCGGAGTCCAGTCGAGGGAATGCTCATGTTCGGGAAAATGCGGGAGATGAAGCCCAAAGACCTAGGGCACCGAATGTTGCGGTGACAGAAGAAACAAACATGGAGGAAAGGGGGTCTCGCCAACATTTGCAGGAGACAGCCACAACCTCTCGTGCGGAGGAGTTGGAGGGAGAGGTACGCAGGTTGGCGCAAGTGGTGGAAGATCTTGGAGGCAAGAAAGAGTCCAAGTCGGCGAATAATCTTGGACAACGAATCTCCTCTCTCCTGGAGATCATGGGTGTCACGATCCCACGTGACTTTCGCTTCCGGATCTGCAATATTCGAGAAAGAGTGACCCATTAGTACACATAGAGCGGTTCGATGACATGACGAGGTGCAAGGTGCATCGGCCAGCATGAGGTCGCGGGGCCTTCCGCTTAATCTTGAGGGAAGGGCGAGAGAATGGTACCGTGAGACTCCACGGGAAGCATTTTGAGTTTTGAGCGGATGTGCGGGGAGTTCGCAGAACAATTTCGGGGCGCGGTGACCCCTGAGGATGACATGATGGAGCTGTCAGAGGTGAGGCAGAAAGAAGGGGAGTCCCTCCGGGAGTTTATCAAAAGATACCATAGATCGGTCCTAGATCTTGGTGCGTTCAACCATCCCCAAGCTCTAAGGGGATTAAAAGAGGGTGTTCGGATGGGGAGACCATGGTATAACCTGCGGTGTCCATCGATCCGTTCATATTCGGATGTGTATGAGCAGGTGAAACGGGATATGCAAATCGAAGAGGAAAAG
Source organism: Murraya koenigii (assembly GCA_025617385.1). Classification (NCBI taxonomy): domain Eukaryota; kingdom Viridiplantae; phylum Streptophyta; class Magnoliopsida; order Sapindales; family Rutaceae; genus Murraya; species Murraya koenigii. The sequence goes on along the minus strand of CM046813.1, from coordinate 22,597,865 downwards.
GCTGCAAAACTGGGGAATTAACAGGACCAGGAGCGTACCGGTTGGCTCATCCAGACGAACGAGGAGTCAAGAGACCGTGGAACGCACAACTCCTGAAGAAGTATTTCTGGTAAGTCCCCCTTGTATTGTAAAATGCTAATGTAAATATTTCATCCCAAGATGGGATATGTAAAAGTACAAATGTATGTAAAAATAAGAACAACATTTATAATGCAAGTTCAAAATAAAGAATGGAAGAAGAAGAGCTCCACGGCATGAAGTCCCAGAGCCTAACCCATTAGGCGGGACGGTGCCAAGCTCAGGTTGTTGAAAACCGAGGCGGGAGTGTCATCGGAACCTCGGGTCAATTAAAAGGCTCGGCGGAAGAAGAACTCCTTGGCCAGAAGTCCCAAAACCTAACTCATTAGGCGGGACGGTGCCGAGCTCGGGTTATTTGAAAACCAGAGCAGGAGTGTTATCTGAAGAGCTCGGGTCGATTAAGGGGCTCGAGGAGAAGAAGACCTCCTCGGCATGAAGTCCCAAAGCCTAACTTATTAGGCGGGACGGTGCCGAGCTCGGGTTGTTTGAAAACCAGAGCAGGAGTATTATCAGAAGACCTCGAGTCAATTAAAAGGCTCGAGCAGAAAAAGAGCTCCTCGGCCGAAGTCCCAAAGCCTAACTCATTAGGCGGGACGGTGCCAAGCTCGGGTTATTTGAAAACCAGAGCAGGAGTGTCATCAGAAGCTCGGGTCGATTAAAAGGCTCGAGGAGAAGAAGAGCTCCTATGCATGAAGTCCCAAAGCCTAACTCATTAGGCGGGACGGTGCCAGCTTCAGGTCATTTGAAGACCGAGGCGGGAGTAATATGAGAAGAAGCTCGGGTCAATTACTGAGGCCGGCCGGAGTTCAAAGGAACCCGAACCCTTATCCAAAAGTCCCTAGGCCTAAGTTCGAGGCGGGACGTTGTCTAGCAAGAGCCAAATGCGAGGCTCGAGCAAGTCAAATGAGCTCATAAAAGAGACATAAGGCCTTTTTAGCCTAAGTCGGAGCAAAACTCTACCATGCATTCATGAATGAAAATAGGATGTCCAATACTTAGAAAATTTTTTACTCGATGAAGCACATTCAAAGTTAACTCAGCGTAGAAGACGAGGAATGTGTGTACACTAGCGATCAATAGAATTGTTCAAAACATGTATCTCTTTATTTCAAGTGAAAAGATTACATATGTAAAAAAAAAAAAAAAAAAAAAAAAAAAGTGTCAAGTTATTCGGCAGCGGGGAAGAAGCGACATCGGCAGTGGGAACATCGGCAGCGGCAGGACCAGCAGCGGGAGGAGGCGGGAGGAAGGACACAGTGGGAGCTTCGAAGAGCTTGCAGGAGCTTCAGCGAGGAGCTTCAGCGAAGGAAAGTCACCAGCGGGAGGAGCCTTTGGAAGAAGAGGAGCCGGCTCACTGACCACACCTGGGGCTCGGATGAAGTAGCTACTGAGGTTGCTCATGTACTCATTACATACCCTTGACCTTGGACATGTCGGCCGGGTATGCCTTGCCAAAGCATACATAAGGCGATCGTGGTGGAGTCGCCTGCATGTTGTACTCGGTGTGCAAGTTGGACCTTCGAGTGTCAATTTGCTCACGAAGGCGAGCGACTTCTCCTCCATGAGCTGCTCGTAACAAGACTTACGAGTATCCGGGTCTTCCAGAGCGTGCTTGACTCGTTCTTGACCTCGACCAACTCCGCTTTCAAGCCCGGAGACCTTGAGTCGGCCACTGCTGTTTCTCTGCAAAATTTATATTTTCCTCCAGTGACACGATTCTCCTCCTACTGCTCATTCAAAGCACTGCTCAAGCTCCGAACCTTTGCTCGGAGTTCTTCACGGGAACTCGGAGTAATCTCGATTGAGCACTGGTCGCGAGATACCGATGCTCGAGAGGAGGCCATTGGAAGATACCGCATGGCCTAGGGAGAGCGAGGATTCTATCTCATCCGAAACACAGTCGGTCGACTCTTCATTAAAAGCCTTACGGTAAGGCTCGGAGCAGTCGGGCTAACTCTGCTCCTGCACTGCTCTTGGTTTGGGAGCAGATCCTTTGTCTCCTACGAGGAGGACCCTGCTCTGCACGCTCGACCTGCCGAGCCGAAGAAGGAGCAGAAGCTCGAGCTGGTGGAGGTGGGGCACTTCCTTCGGCTCGTGGTCTTTTTGAGGTACTCGCAGCCTCAGTTGTCCCCACGCGCCTGTGCAATAGCTCGCGCATCCTGCCAGTCATTTCTTCACTTGGAACTAGATTGGACTCACAAAAGCTACGAGGTGTCAGCGACTCACTGCATGAGCTTGCGTTTGCAAGAGCGATCGCTACGTGCTCGAAGCTGACTGTTAATTGAATAAGAAGCACCCCAGGAGACTGCAAAAACAACCAGAACAAGACAATGAAAACAGACGCAAATAGAGGAACTAAAAATGAAATTCATAAGGCAGATAAATGACCTGGAATGCAGAAATGCCGCGGGACTAGAGGAACTCCCTCGCTACGAAGTGCAGCGTGCCCCACTCTCCCAGCGAAGAAGAATTTGCTCTTCCGGTTGCCACAGGAGGTAGGGAGATCGATGATGGGCTTCTACCCTTCAGTTGGAGGTAAGATAATACCAACCAGACATCCTTTGGGCTACACTTAAGTTGGTAGAGGTGTCGATTTCCCTACCAAGGGTCATCGAGATCGCGACGTTTCCACAAAGCGAAGAGCCGGAAAGGACTCTCCACCCATTCGGGTTCGGTTGCCCGAGGGCGGACGAAACCAGACAAAACCCGGCCAAAATAAAGTTTGGAGAGTCGACTAACCCCCATCTGAAGCACTCCGAATAGAAGGTTGTAAACCCATGGAGGCGGTGAGGATTTCACCTGCACAGCAACCTCGAATTACACTATCGGGAATGTGATAGGTTTCCCTAAGTCCATTCAACTCCGATTGGTGGTTTGACATTCTAAGTAGTCGATGGGGTATTCCCACGCTCGGACCTCTGGTGGCCCTTACCTCCGATGCTGGTGGGTCTCGGTAGCGGGTAATCCCTCTGGGACTAGAATCCCTCACGGGGATTATACTCGAGGCGTGCCTCAGCTAGAAGAGGAAGAGTCCTCCGGTGACATCCTACGGGGTTCTTTGGGGTCCGACATTTTAAGGGTATGGACTAACGAGATGCGAGAGGAAGAAGCAGTGGTGAAATGGAAAATTGAGTGGTACACGGACACAAAAGGAAGTGTGGGTGGCCGGAAGCCGCCTTGACGGAAAGAAGAAGGCCAGATAAGCAAGGGAGAGCGGATGAATTTTGAATTCGAATGAGAAGTAAGCAAATAGAGGAGCAGTGAAGAAGTCGGAGATTTTTAAAGAGGAAGGCAGCGTCCTTTCGAGTGGCGGCGTGCGTTTCGAGGACACGACCTTTTAGGTCGCGTCCTTTCGAATTTCAAATCTGTGGTGGGATCGACCACGTGTCCGTCTTAAATGAGAAATGATTCAGTGGCGGACAAGCTGGGAAGCATGGGGAAGTGTAAAAGGCGCGATTCGGCCCATCATTCTTGAGTTTCAGTCTTATCTCGCTTCACTCAAAAGACTAGAGCCGGGGGCTGGTGTTTGGGTAAAATATCAGACAGGCCCCTAAAAGCCCTTCCAGGTGTATGGGGTAAATATCAGACAAACCCCTCGAAGCCCTTCCGGCTCAAGCAAGACGCCCCGAGGGGAACCTAGCCCGAGCAACCCTTCAGGTCAGCTGGTCAAGGTCGAGAGCTCATTCCCTGCTCGAGGTCGTCCCTCAGGTCAAAGCTGGTCAAGGTCGAGAGCTCATTCCCTGCTCGAGGTCGTCCCTCAGGTCAAAGCTGGTCAAGGTCGAGAGCTCATTTCCTGCTCGAGGTCGTCCCTCAGGTCAAAGCTGGTCAAGGTCGAGAACCGAGCGCGTATCTCCTGCTCGCACAGATTCCCGAGCACAGCTGGACAAGACCCGACCCAGGGCAGCCCGGCCGTTTTCTCGGAATCTGGCACACCTTTTGATGTCGACCGGGGTCCCACATGGTGGAGTGGTGATCTCTGTTGCGGTGGTCGGCACGTGCCTCAAGGTGTCATCATTCCACCGCGCTTGCCGGACATGATGATCCGGCTACGTGAATCGGATTAAGGAGCAGTACGCTCATCCACAGGGAATATTCCGCCAAACCTGACTGTCAGAGGGACCCAGATACCATTAGCGTGAGAGTGGACAGCCTGGAAAGGAAAAGAGCGGGAAAAGAAGAATATAAAAGGAAACGAAGGAGAACGGCAAAGGGGTTGGCATTTCTAATTCACAAAGGGGTTGAAAAATGGATTCTCAAAGGTTGGATTTTTTGGATACAGAAAGAGAAGTTGGATTCTCTGTAACTTGACACAGGTTCTTCCTTTCCAAATTTCTCTCATCTGACTTTCTCTAAAAAACCCCATTTACATCCAAAAAGGGGGAGGGGGGTGAAATAATACCCCTTTCATCTTTCCGGTCTCCCTCACTAAGGGAGATACCAAAAAAGAGAAACCCGATTACTGACTTGAGCGTCGGAGGGTTTTCGCCGGGAAATGCCCGGCGACCCCTGACCCGGTTTTCTGTGAGTGCAGGTCCGGGAAATCACTGTTCTGAAGAAGACAGCGGAACCGGACAAAGGAGGCAATTCTGCTCGAGCTTATCGCGAGCAGAAGGATCGGGTACTGTTTAAAACCGCGAGCAGAAGGTTCAGACGTTTCTGCTCGAGCTGTTTGGAGGTACTGTTGGAGGGTTCGAAGCACTGTTGAGGCACGCGGGAAACAGACAGTTATATATATAATTATAATAAATAAAAAATTGTATTATATATATTTATAGATTGTAAGTTTGTAACCATTCAAAAAAGAAAAAAGAAAATCATATTCATGACCATGGGCATAGTTCTAATTCTAGCTAAACGCTTTAGTTGCCAAGAGATGCGAGAAAAGCTAGTAAAATTATTATTTCATCAAACAATTTTAAAGAATTTCTAATTTTCTCCTTTCCTTAAATTTCATGAAGTTTCCTGGTCACTAGATAAAAATTGTGTGAGAGAAGAATTCCCCAATATAGTATCTAACTTATGATTCAAAAATTTTAGAAAAAAAAAAAATTGCTTGCAGTAAAACAAAAGGAGTTTTGAGAAATTTTAATTGAAACAAAAAACTAAAAAAGTGAAAAAAAAAAATAATACTTAAGATAACTAATATGTATGGGTGTGGGGATCACACCCGAAAAACAAATCAAAAAATATTTGGTGATCCTCTCGTCGCAATTCTCCCTTCTTTTCCCGGAATAAAGCTGCTTCAGTATAATACTTGGTTCATTCTTCTTTATTTTCAGTAGAAGATTTGGTCAAATAATCAAATATTATAAAAAAAATTATTTTAAAATGCTTCCTTCATTTTTTTTTATTTGAATACTAATATTACATTTATAATATATCTACTTTATTAATATTCAGAAAATATATCTGTTCTATACACATTTAATTTATGACAAAGATTGTCTACTCATTCGGGAGAGTAATAAAAATCCCAGTTAAATTGAGGGGCAGGTTCGTTGCCAATGGCCACTGGCGTCTAGAAACGCTTTGAGATTTATATATGACTATGTGCCATATAAATTGAGGGGCAGATTTACACAATTTTACTTTTAGAAAATCAAAGAACAAACATTGTGTGTGTATAAATTTTGGATATCATGGTATAATTTTGAGCTTAACGTTGTTTTCGTCCACCTGCACACGACTTGCAAGACTTAATTTCATAATAATATTATAATAAAAAAATTACTTAAGTATAATTTAATTATAACGAGTCATGCATGTTCATATATTTGAAAACATTTAATTTAGGCATAGACATGTTCATTATTTAGTGATACAGTGTTATTATAGGTAAATTAATATATTTTTATTACGTGTTCAAAATAATTTACTATATATCTATTAATAAGTATTGTATGACAAAAAGTTATTATTGACACATCTTTAATTTTTTATGTATTTTAAAATTTTTATGTGAGATTATGTTGTTGCTCTTTCCACAACATTTATTCTTACTATCAAACTACGTCAATGAATTTAAAAGTAAAAGATTATGAAAAAATATGGACTTATTTGCCAACATTTAAAAATATTTTCTTTTTATTATTTTTCAACAAACTTCGGGGACTCATTATTATTGACAATGCAAATAGCCAAATACATGTAGGTCGTTGAACAAATCTTCCATTTGATCACGTGGAAAAGAATTTTTTTTTTTTTATTTTTAATAATTGATCAAGTATGTGATAATTAAGTCAATTTTTTTTAATGAATATACACATTTAACTAATAATTGAAAAATATAAAAAAATTAAGAGAGAAAAAATTAAGAGAATATCTTAGTCTCACGAGACTCATGGCATAAGTTCAATATTTCTATAAGTTCATAGAAATAGTATGATCGGATACAACTAAATTTAATAAAATTTACAAAAGGGACATGCTAACTAAACATTATATTTGTTATGTCTAACAATGACCAAGTTGACATATAATATTTTGGGATATGTTATGTCTGACAATAACCAAGTTGACCTATAATATTTTGGCATATGGCTATCACGAATTGTCTGTTAGTCATTGGAATTAATTCATTGTATGGTATGGAATATTATGCAAATTTGAATTAATTTATTAAGTTAAATTTGATTGATGTTAAACATCCCAAATTATAATATAAAATCTGACAAAAAATTAAAGGTGCTTACAGCTCATAGAAAATTTCATGTTCCTTTTAAACAAAATTGAAATAATTTGATCAAATAACTTAATGGCAGTTCATAATTATAATTAATAAGTTTCAATAATTACTGTTATAAGATGTACAAATTGTAGGGATAAAATCAAGTTTTTCTTAATTTTTTCAATTAAAATTTTTTAGGACCGATTTCATACAATATATAAGAATTAAGTAATCTAGAAATTCGTATCTTGATGTCTTGAGAAGATGAATCAATTGAGAGTTGTAGATCCGTCTCCAAACAATCTTCCAAGGTATGACTCAAGATCGATCAACACTGGACGTGTGGATGTCTATTTCACCACTACCAATTGTAACTGGCTTCTCTTAGATGTCTTCTGTACTTTTTTCAAAAGCTCTAGAATTCTCTTCTCTTTTGTTTTAAGAAAATAATACCCCTTTTATAATATCTCATGAAAAACCCTAATATGTTAGGATTATAATTCATATTTAAAATATGATTTCTTTTTTAATTTAAATATTTAAATTAAATACTATCTCTCTGAGAATGTGTAACTAACTAGAGGACCACCTTGTTAAATATCACAAGCTCCATTTTACAGTTGAATATAACATATTAGGGCTTAACAAATATTATAATTATGATTTTCACCTAATACGTTAGTTTTCTTATTTTTGGGTCCAGTGATGGTGTTGTTAATTAAATGAGCTAAGCCGGAGATCATTTGGGAACATACAATAGTGGCTACAATAATTAAATTTGTAATTAAACAAATATAATTATTTAATTCTAATTCTACTCCACTATAAGATTGGAACTGACCTCTATAATTGTATGCTCGAATTATAATTCGCCCAAGTCACATTGATTTCTTTACTGCACAATCATTTGTACCACATTGTTAATTTAAATTGATATCTCAACTGTCTAATCAATTTAATTACACATTGTTCCTTGATACTTACTGATTTTCTCTAATGATCATTTTTAACATACTTATTTATGTTGACACACTATGGCCAGAGAATTCTATGATCAAGTATTGAAATCTATCAAGAGATGTGTCGTACAAATTATGTATTATTAATCTATAATTTCAATACTTGTAATTACTCCCACCAAGATACTAGGTAATCTTGACTACATGTGTATGTCGTGCCCATTGGTAACTCAAATGAAATAACAACTACAATCATGAAATTATAACTAAGTCAAGATTAAGATTACAGTAAATCAATGCCTAGAGATTTAATAAGTCTGACAATTATTACTATGTTAATTAAATCTCATATGTGATCCAGTTCAATATAGTCATACTACATCAATAAATTTATACATGATTAAGACAAATAACTCAATGAATTTATTACAGTCTATACCTAAATAAAGTGTCCAACTTCATTTATCAACTGCGAACTTAATTTATTTAATCATAAGATAACTTGTATTTATGTTTTCTGCGAATCCACACAGTGATCGCATAAATATATATAATATAATTAAATGGACTCTACTCAAAATATTAATGCAATAAAGATATATGACTAAAATACCTCATTTTATTTTATTAATCAAAAATATATTTATTACAATAAATATATAAATATACTTTAAAAAACATATTTTTCCAACACAAATACACCCCAAAAAAAAATCATAACACTAGAAGCAAATTATAATAAAAAAATACAACCAATTAAAAAAGCCACCAAATTTATCGATTATTGTCTCTTCTAACCATCATTTGCCTTTTCTGTTGGAGGAATAAGCTGACATAAAAAAAAAGGATATAACCTGTCACAGTTTTTATTTTAATTTGCTGCATGTTCCGCTTTGAAGAGTCAATGATAAAAACTTGATAACAAATATAAATTTATTATGAGCAACAATTTGAAGGGCTAATAGATCTGATTTAAAATATCTTATGTCAACTTGTTTGTTGATAGACATGAAACCAAAAAAGGCGAAAAAAACAATAGCTAGCATGCCATTGCTGTAAATGCTGATGATAAAATTACTTGTCCATAACTCTACATTAAAAAAATATTAGAACTTGCTGTGCTTTCACATGCCTCACCATAACAATTTCAAGTTTTGGTCAGCCTGTTAATATTGAGAATAATAGAGGAACCTTTTGGTGAGTAAAAGGTGGCTAATTGAAAACGTGTGACAAAATAATAGATTAATTTGCTCAAATGGATCCAGCTTTTTAAAATCTTTTAAGACTCATCTCCTTTTCACTTACAATGAAAACATCCTTGAGTCAGGGCAACTGGACCCAAATAATAATTAATAATCACAAATAAAATTAACTATTTGAGTGTGATAGCATTTTGGTCAGAAGGTAAATTTTACATTATTTGGGTGTATATAGTTTTATTTTCACCAAAAAAGATAACATTTTTGGTTATTATTGAGGTCATGAGTCCTTTTGCCTACACAACGAAGCAACTCTGCGAACGCAGAATGCAGTCTAAATTATTATCTTCTCTTCTGCTTGCATAACTGCGCCTGCATAATTCTCTTTCTTAAACTCTATCAACAATTTATCAATAATTCTCTTTCATTTATTCCTTTGGGATCTTTCAACAAAAATGGGTGGCGTCATCTCAACCCTCTTATCAGCGGACACAATTCATCCAATTTTTTCGTACGTTGGTGGAGAAGCTAAGTACATATGGGGTCTTAAAGATAATCTTGATGAATTGCCGACTCAAATGGAGGACTTGATTGCGAAAAAACGAGATCTGCTGAATAAGGTTCAGCTTGCTGAACAACAACCTCGAACCCGACGGACGAAGACGGTGGAACAGTGGTTTAAATGGGTGGAAGGAAAGGAGGCTGAAGTTGAGAGGCTGCAGCAAGAAAGAGATCAAGAGATTGACAGATTGTGTCTTTGGGGCTTCTGTTCCAAGGACTTGATTTCAAGCTACGACTTCGGCAAAAAAGTGGAGAAGTTGAAGGAAGAAGTAATCAAGTTGAGGGAAAAAGGAGAAGCAATCAAAGAACCTGTTGAGGAAGTACCAGAAGGTGCAGCGGTTACATTAGCCATTGACCGAACAATTGTAGGCCAAGAAGCAATACTAGGCAAAGTTTGGGGATGCATCACTGATCAAGAAAAGAAAGTGGGAATTATTGGCTTATATGGTACAGGGGGCATCGGCAAAACTACCCTGTTAAAACAAGTCAATAACAAATTCTGCACTGATGAACAGCATCATTTTGATGTCGTGATCTGGTTGGTTGTGTCTAGACAGCCAAACTTAGAGCAGATTCAAGAGGATATTGGAAACAGGATAGGCTTCTCAAAAAAATCATGGGAGGATAAAAGTTTTAAAGAAAGGGCTAGAGACATCACCAACACTTTAAGCCGCAAGAAGTTTGTATTGTTATTGGATGATATATGGGAGTCCAAACTTGATTTAACAAATTTGGGCGTTCCTCTTCAAAGACTACATTTTGGGTCCAAAATAGTCTTCACAACTCGTTTTCATGGTATTTGTGGTGAAATGGGAGCCGACGAGCGGGTCCCAGTGTCCTATTTGGGAGACGACGATGCCTGGAAATTATTTGAGGAGGTGGTCGGGAGATACGTTCTTGGCAAGCATCCCGACATTCCGGAGCTAGCCAAGACTGTGGCAAGTGAGTGTCATGGTTTGCCGCTAGCAATCAAAACTGTGGGTCGAGTCATGTCGCGCAAAGAGTACCCTGAAGAATGGAGAAGCTCAATTCAGACCATAAGCGAATCAGCTTCTAAATTCGAAGATATGGAGGAAAAGGTGCTTTCGCGTTTGAAGTTCAGCTATGATAGTTTGCCCGATGAACTTCGATCTTGTCTCTTGTACTGTTGTTTATTTCCCGAAGACTCTAAAATTCAAAAAACCGAGTTGATAGAGTATTGGAAAAGTGAAGGATTTTTGGATTCAATTAGTGGATGGGATGTTCTCGGTGCTCTTGTCCGCGCATGCTTATTGGAGGAAGGAGGTGATTGTGTAAAAATGCACGATATGATTCGTGAAATGGCATTCTGGATAGCAAATAAAATAGAGAAGGAGGAGGAGAACTTTTTGGTTCGTGCAGGAGTTAGATTAACTGACGCCCCAAAGATTGAAGAATGGAAAGGGGTCAAAAGGATATCTTTGCTCAGGATCGGAATTAAAAGTCTGCCACAAATTTGCAATTGTCCACGTCTCCAGACTTTGCTTCTAAATCAAAACGATATTGCGGAGATCACTGACAGTTTCTTTCGATCTTTGCCTTCCCTTAGAGTTTTAGATCTAAGTGGAAATCGTTCCCTAACTGAACTTCCTGTAGGGATTTCAAGTTTGGTTTCATTACACCATCTTGATCTGTCTTTCTCTGGCATATGTGGGCTGCCGCAAGAGCTCAAGGCATTGGTGAATTTGAGATATTTGAACTTGGAGTATACACATAATATGTCTAGAATTCCACAGCAATTGATATCAAGCTTTCCAAAGTTGCAGGTACTCAGGATGCAGCGTTGCGGTTATGGTCACTGGCCAAAAGTGGAAGAAGGCAACGTTCTATCTGTTGATGCGGAATCATTGATGAAGGAAATCCACTGTTTGGAACAATTAAATCTCATCAGCTTGTCCTTACGTAGTTCTCGTGGTGTCGAAAACTTTTTGAAATTCCCAAAGCTGCCGAGCATTACTCAAACTCTGTACATCGAAGACTGCAAAAGTCTACCGCTCAATTTCTTACATCTAGCAAACATGGAGCATCTTGAGGACTTAGAGATCACAAAAAGTAATTTGGAAGAGTGGAATATCGACCGCGCAGGAGAGGTACAAAAAGTGCTTCAATGTGGTGTTCTCCGAAGTCTTCAAATGGTTTACATATGGAAATGCTCAAATGTGAAGGACTTGACGTGGCTTGTTCTTGTTCCAAACCTCAAGGAGCTAATTATACGATATTGTTTTGACATGGAAGAAATATTCAGTGTCGAAAAATTGAGTGAAGTTTCAGAGATGATGGGAGAGCTTAACTTGTTCGCAAAACTCGAATTACTACAACTATGGGATGCAAAAAATTTGAAGCGCATCTACCACGATCCCTTGCCCTTTCCACGGCTGAAGGAAATTTGGATAAACGGATGCCCAAAGCTGAAGAAGCTCCCACTCAATTCCAGCAGCACAAAGGAACGTAAAATTGTCATTCGGGGAGAGAAAGAATGGTGGGAAGAGCTACAATGGGAGGATCAAGCCACTCAAAATGCTCTCTCTCCCTGTTTCCTACCTTTTAAACAATAAAGTGCGATAAGGAGCAAGAGTTTGAATAAGATTTCTGGCTTAGCTTTTCCATTTATGTATGTGCTATCTTGATTATCTTGTCTTCCTGTTTCATTTAAACTTAAAAGCTTTCTGCTATGTTGAGTGTGTTACTTGTCATTCGTTTGTACTGTTGTTTCCTATTTCCAGTTAATAAAATTTCTTTGTTCTTAGAATTGCTTGCAAGTTGCTTAACTATAACTTATAGCTTGAAAAAGTTATTATCTATTTCAGAGATTCATTATCTCAAGTATTGAGACTTCTGTAAAAGAGTCCATTGGATTCGGTCTAAATTGCAGATCGTGGCTTGATTTAAGCAAAGTGGAGATAAAGAATTAAATGTTCTGCAATCTCTATACAGTTTTTTCACCAGATTTCACCCACTTGATTGTATCGATGCATTTCTTAACAAGAGGACCATCCGGAGGCAAAATATGAAGCAAATCATCTGAAAACTGAATAGTGCAATATTTCATCTTCTCTCAAAGCTCTCTTTGCTCAATCAAGTGAGCTTTACTTTCAAGGCATATGTTCACCGCTCTCTTGAACATTGAATTAACACTTGAGACAGAGAAAGTTAAAATACTTTATAAGCCAAACAGTTCATGGCATAAGTCTTCAGAAGCTACACATTAACGTGGCATGCACCTTGTGAGAGACCAATTTTTCACTTTTTTTTATTCTTCGTTTTTCTTCATCGCTTGTTTCAGGCTTTGCCGACACAATTCTTCCCTGTACACTTTTCATTTAACAGTCTTAAAAAAAAAAAGACACTACAATAGCAGGTAGAGAAGTGCACTGGATTAAATGATCTTATAGATGTCAGTTTGGTCTGTAATCTGAATCAATAAACCACACATCCAATTTCCAAATGTAACGTCATGATTGCTACATGAAAATTTTAGAATCATAAATAATGGCATTAAGATATTCCACCACGTGTTCTGGAGCAAATATCTATTTTATTTTTCTGGATTCTGTAGTTAAATTCAGTACTTCTTCCAAGTAATTTATTTGTATCATAATATGAACAGAAGTGCATGCCAACAACATATTCTAGATCACACCATGACCAGGACAATGTGAAACAAATGCCATACCACTACACAAGGAAATTACCTCATGTGCAGTTTCATGTACTAAAACCATGCAGATAGAATCGCATTCGTTGCTAGCACCCCTATTCTCAAAGGACTCCCTGCTTCAAGTTGCTTCATGTTTGCTTCCTTGAGCTCCTTGGCAACACACACACGCAGGAATGGAACAGAACGACCCTTACAAACCTCATCATGCCACAAAAACATGGCATTACTTTGCAGCGAGCTCCTGCTTTCACAAGAAAAACCCTTTTTCTACACAGATTCTCCACAATTAGAGTGTCATCCAACTTATCACCTCCACTACTACCCTTGAGAGAAGGAAAAGAACTCGTCGCACGTGACAATAGTTCCTTATTAACGAAGGATCAGAGCAAAGCATGAAGGATAAGTCATTTTCTCCCCCACTCAGTTGAACTAATTTTCTCAAAAATTCACAGTAGAACCAACTGATGCTTCTTCAATAACACCAACTGTATTTGCTTGATTAAGCAACCAATCACTGCCAAATAGAGCTGCTTTTGAACCAGAACTCTTCTTCAATTGTTGAAATTTCCTGCTTTCATCTGTCTGTAAGAGAACTGAAGATGGGGGAATAGCCAACACTGGATTCAAATTCAATCTTGTTTTATATAGACTTCTATAATTACTTACAAAATCCAATGTACAAGATGAGTAATTTAGTATACTGACAGATAATAAGCTTCTGTCAAACATCTCTTGCAGCAAAAACCAACCAATTTAAGCAAACAAAACTGCATGAATATCTAAACTTCACTACCCAGGAACCATACTCTGCCTTTAGATTCACATATCAGCTTCTTTGAACCAAAACAAACCTCCAAGAACTAATGAATCATCGTTGTAAATTCAATGCATGAAATAAGTCATTAAAAGGCACTCTTCAAAATCCACACCCGCCTTCCAAAACTAACAAATGTTCAAACTTTATCACTCATCACATTCTTCAAAACCCCATCTTTGATCTGAGTTTCAAACCAAAAACTCTCTAGTAGTTTGTCAAATAATCTCCCAAAAGAGACAACCTGCTGTGCTAAAACATTCTAGCTTTCAGACCCAACAGCAAAACCCAATTTTAGAAACTACAAATCTGTCTCTATCAACTCTTTCTAGAATTCCAGCAACAACGAAAAAGAACCCAACTTGAATACCAAAATCACTAGTGGCAAGTGGAATGATGAAATGGATGTCCAAGCTAAAGAAGGAGAACATTTTGGTTCATGCGGGAGTTTTATTAACTCAAGCACCAAAGATTGAAGAATGGGTAGGAGTCAAAAGGATATCATTGATGGATAATAATATTACAAGTCTATCAGCAATTCGCAATTGTTCTAGTCTCATAACTTTGCTTCGTTACCGAAATAAAATTAGTATAATCACTGATGGCTTCTTTCCATTTATGCCTTCTCTTAAAGTTTTCAATCTAGGATTCAGTATATTTCCATTTAGCTTTATCAGCAGATTTCATACATTTGATCGTAGACCTGGCCAAAGCATCCATTGGATCGATGCATTTATTAAGAAAAGATCATCCGGAGGCAAAAGATCGAGCATGTCATCTGAGGCCATGATGACAGTTCAAGGATAGAAAGACAAAACCTTAGTCTGTGAGGCACTATTATTCAGGCTTAAATAATAACGATAAAATACTACACCATGTCTTATATAGCTAATTCTACTCTCTTTTACTTTTTCTTGGTTCTGTAATAAAATTCAGTTCTAGTTTGAAGGAAATTGCTAACATCAAAACCTACATACTTCCTGAGCATCTGCTGACATCATATTCCAAAAACACAGTAACCAGATCATATAAAGCAAGAAATGTGAAAGAAATACATAATGAGTCACAGAAGAAAATTACCATGCTCTGCAGTTTCTCCTGGTAAACCCGGTAGTTAGAAGGCGAATTGTTTTGAGCACCCCAAATGGCTTGGGCTTAGTTCCCAGCTTGAAATGGCTTTGGCTCAGCTTCCTTTAGCTCCATTGCAACACAAGCACATGCAGGAAAGGAACAGAACAAGAAACCTCTCATGCTAAATGTGAGAGATAAGACAAGGCATTACTCTGTAGCAAGCTCCAGATTTCTCTGGAAAATTCCAATTTCTCCATAGGTTCTCCACAATCGGTGTGTGATCCGACATTAACACATTCAGTTTTATCATGAAGAGAAGGAAGAGAATTCCTCTCATGTGACAGTAACTCCTTACTCAACACAGGATCAGAGCAAAGCAAGAAGGGAAGGCAATTCATTAGATTAAGAACAGAATCGCCACCATATGGAGCATTTGAACCAGACCTTTCATTGAGAGAACTGAAGATGGGGGGGGGTATAGCCAGAACCGGATTTAAATTCAATCTGGTCTTTTGAAGATTTGTATAACAACTAAGAGAACCCAGTGTACTGACAGATACTGTCAACCTTCTATCAAAGATCCCTTATACCAAAAAAACTAACCAATTTAAGCAAACAAACCTGCAGGAACATCTAAATTTCAATACGCATGAAACAGACTCTGCCTTTAAATTCACATACCAGCTTCTCTCAACCAATAACCACTGCTAGAAATAATGAATCTTTATCGTAAATTCATAATACATAAAAGAAATCATCAAAAGACCTTACATTGAACCTTCTTTCTCTGTTCCATCAACAACTAAAATCCAGCAAAATTAGCAAATTTCAAACTCTTATCACTCAACTCTCTCTCTCAGCTGTATGAGGCAACGAGTTCAGGTAACAACATTCGTATTGATGCTGAATGTTCTGTCAGCTTGTCCCAATTCCAGAAGTGAACGCAATGTTCATATTACATTGTCTTGCCTACCAATTGATTTTGAACCACAAAATCTTTGTAAACTAGTTCATGTTTCACAATTCCTTAGCCGTTATCATCAGCATTCGCCTCCCATATTCTCATGTTTAAATCATTCATTGGAAATTGAGTGACAAACATGATAACAGAATCTTCAACTTTAGTGGCATAAAGGAACTTGGGATGTTTCAAATCTACAGTATCATTTCTTTAGGTCCCTGAATAAGATTGAAACTTCAAATGAAATAAAGTTGCAAAGTGCAGATTGGAGGTCACATGCTTGATATTTGATGCTGTCAGAAACAATTTGCAGTACTGAAATTCCTGCTCTAATAAATTTTGACAGGGATTTCAATATTTACCACAAATCTTCAGTAGTGAAACGAGTTAAAATCGTAATGAGTCATTTAATTAGCAGAGGCAACAAGATCCTACAGAAAAAGGGTTTACAGAAAGAGAAAGCAAAAGATTGTTACAACCTACTGAAATCCAAATATTCTACCAGCCAACTCCCATTAAAATTCAAAGCCACTCTAAAATCACATCTTATACTACAGCATCATTCCTTCCATGTGCCCCAACTGAATTTCTCACAGAAATCACATTTCTTCAGCGGCTCAACTCATGCATCTTTTACTTATAATCAAAGATACTTTTAGATATGCTTGGCTTTACAGCAATGGATAATTTCCCTTAAATCTTTTCTAATAGACAAGAAAGTACAAAGCACAAATATTGGCATAGAGGGGTAGATATAAACAGTTTTTCTCGAAGCTTTGTCACAAGAAAACCTGAACATGATGGCTTCTCTTACAAGGCCCCAGAGCAGAAGAAGTGTCCCAGTTAGGCTCATCCTCCAAGCTCCAATTAAGGCTCCTGCAACAGGCAATTAACTTCCTGCAAGAACCTGGTGTTCCCAAAAGGATAAATAAATAAATATAAAAAAATAAAACAAAACGAAATACAATGTACTGCCAAGTTCAAGAAAGAAGCGCCTAATATAAACTTATGGAGTTTCACTTTGCTATGGTTCTATGACTCTTTTTGTACAAAGATCATATTAAGGCATAAGGCTCGTAATGTTCAAAATCGCAAATAATTTATATGAATATGATGGTTTCAAAAGAATTACGACAACCTCTAGGCAGAGGAGATCAGTTTTCCAGGAATTCGTTAGATTGGTGAAGTTATAGAACCGCAGCAATTTGTCGTAGCTTTAATGTTCTTGCCCTTCATTATGGCACTTGCAAAGGCTCCAGGATATAGAAGAACCTTGGCTACGAATTCTGGGAAGACTTCACTTATAATCAAATGAATGCATGTCACCTCTATAGGTGTTGCACATTTTCTACTTCTACATGGTATCCCGCAAAAACAAACAATACAACATGTGTTATTCAAGCATTTCAAGTACGAAATAGGTCAAAGGCATTTCTAATGCTATTAAGTTTAGCCAATACTCCGCTCACATATGAAAGGAATGTCAAAAAGAACTGTAGGTTGGATAGGCTTTTACATTTTATTACTAGAATTGAATAATGCTGCCATTGACAGTAAAATAAATTTCATGTGATAATTAAATCATAAAAGTGAGTACATAATGAGAAATAATCACCATTATTATATAAAATGAGGAAATAATTATGGAAGAAACGGAAAGAATTACCTGAAAAGAGGAATTTGGAAGACGATGGGACAAAAATATAAAGAAGAAGAAATTGAAGATGTAATGGCTGCTCGTTTCTTCGGTGAACCCATCAAAAACGGCTTTGAAAATTAAAGAAACTATAAAATGCTGTGAGGGGGGGGGAATTGAAACCGTAAAATATGCACGTTAGCTCATGTGGCCATCTTGATTGATTGATTGAACACATAGCACCTCACAAGTGTCCATTATATATGACATCAGCTTTCTCTCTTAAATTAGGAAATTGTTTATTTGTTTTTTATTAACGTGAAGAAAATTTGGTGAAAATATCCACAAATTTTCGTAGCTAAAATTTAAGAGTTATTTATAATTTTAGCTAGTTTTCCATTTCTTTTAGTTTTATATCAAAAATACGTCATTTTAGATACAAATGCCCCTGACTAGCCCTTCTGTAAATTATAATATTTATTGCAATAGTCTTGACATTTTGTCCAATATCTTATGTGCATTGTTTTTTTTGTTGGTTTGCCTTGGCAGGTATATTGGTACGAAGATACTCAGAGAGAGAATGAGATAAGAGTTGATTACTTACCCTGTTACCCTGTTGTGTCAAAAGGAACTAAAAGTTTACTTTACTGCTAATCTGCTAGTTATCTACAGCATTTCTTCTTCCGTTTTTTTGGGTTTTTCCTGTGATATGTACTTCAGTCTTTGAAGATACACAGAAGTATAATTTTGGTTGATTCATTCATTCATAAAAGTGTACGATAAGAAAAACTACTGTTACTTGTTGCAGAAATAAAAGTACCATTTTACAAACTATTTTATCCCTTAAACATATATTACTCGAAATAAATTATAAAGTATTACTTTTAATTAAACTATAATGCTAAAGAACTCACTACAATGATGTTCTTTAATTAAACATATATAAAGTATCACTTTTAATTAAAAGCACGAGCCTTGCCCAGATTATTGCCCATAATCTAAGCCCATGCGCCGACAGTCTGCAGTCGCCTGGGTGATGGCCAAATCCATCCAATAAACTTTCATCTCGCATTTGATAGCCCAAGAAAAATAGCAACGATGACCATCACTCATCCCATTTTGCTTACAAGTTTGTCTTAATTTTCATAGAAAATTATCCTGATCATGTGATAAAGAAATATTTATTTTAATTTCAACCGAAATTTCATAGAGAATTTCTTAACCTTAAATAAATATTATATGATCATGGTACGACATTTACTTTGTCGTTAAATAACGGCCCACCAATTTTCTTAGTTGAAGAATATGTTTCGACCGAAATTTATAATATTCTCCATGTGATTTAAACCACACATAGTTTACATTTTTCTCCTCATGATATGAAAGTACACAGAATTCTCCTGACCTTAATTATTGATCTTATTATATTTAGTAAAATCTAATATTGTAGAATAATTGTAGCTAGAAAATCATATTCGTAGAGCAAAGTATATAATTAATTGAAGAAAAAGTTTACACTCTTACTTCTTACTTTTACAAACTTATTAGTGCATAACTTGAGAAAATAAAGTTTTAAGAAGACAATCAAATCTTAAAAAACTGAAGAGCATATATATGGATGTACATATTTTTATTTTTCTTTGTAATAATAGATTTATTTTTTATCAATTTTTAATGTTAGGTTGCACATTTGGAGAAAGATAATATTTATTTTTTTTTAATTTAAAATCTGAATATATATGTCATAATAATATGTTTATTTTTTATTTTTTAATGTTTAAGTGTAAATTCATAAGCTGTGTATTTTTATAAACTCTAAACATCTTAAATCTAATATTTTTATACTTGTGGCATTGAACTAAAAGTTTATATATATATAAAAGATGTTTTTTAGTACAATACTTTTTATATGTTATAAATATTTATAAGATAAGCATTTGATATACAATTTTATGTAAAATATTTTTGAACACAATATTTATACCCAAAAAAAAATTTGTTATCTAATAATAAAAGATTTTTTTTTAAATTCAAATTCAACGTGAGTTAAGTATTTAATATCAAGTAAAATTTGAGACAAGAAACTTGTAATATGGCGTCTAATAATTATGTAAGAAATAAATATATTTAATAAGGGTATTTGTGAGAAAAAAATTAAATTTTCATACTGGGTGTGTATATTTGAACCCACCAAAATATTTGTCACACCCATTTTCTAAGTAAACCCAACATTAAAATTTGAAAATTAAGATTTTACTCAATAAACTTATTTAAATGCCAAATATGTCCTTTAATACTAAGTGTTTATTTTTGACCCATTTTTACCAAACAAAATCGCAAAAGTCTAAACTTATTTTCAATCATTGATTTGCATATCGAATTCAATTTACAGGTTTGATATCAAGCAACCAAACATTTGTTTATATATAATTGACTACAGAATATAGTAAAACTCATTTTAATATTATGGTTAACTTTTTTGTTGTGCGAACAAATTTGAATGGTGGAAAAAAAAAACATTCCTTCTCTAGTTTTTTCTTGCTTTAATTTGCATATAATATCAAAGTAGAAGTTAAAATAACTAGTGAAGATAATTGATGGGAGGCATATTAGTTTGTGGGTAATTAATCCAATTTGAGCCTAATTTTTGTTTGGTGACTTATGTTGTTAGTTTTTCATCAACCTGAAGTGAAGAACTATTTTTGTATTTGATGGAACTTTAACGACTGGAGATGAATCTGAATTTTTTTTATACTAATTGAAAACATGGACGTTTGTGGTGGAAAAAAACAAGTGTTTAGTTTTACAAATGGATTCATTAATGATATAGAAAGTAAACATTTTTCTTTAATATATCATTTTACCATTAATGATAATTTACACTATGGATATTTTAGTAATATTAAAATTAATTAAAATGTGGATTTAGTGAGTATTTTACTAGATTAAAATAGCCTCACTCTTTCATATTCAAGAAATGTTACTTTTTTTCATTTAGATAAAAATATTTTACAATAAGACTTTTATAAAAAAAAAAGAAGTAAAAATATCAAAACATCTTAAATTAAGTCAAATTAAGACTTTAAATATAAAAACAAATAACTCATAAATCAGATTAATTTTCAAATTAGATCGTAGACCTTAATTTAATAAGTGCAATTGGATTTTGGGCATCTAATTAAACAATCGAATTAATAAATTACAAATGAATGAGGATTATATGTGATTTTAAAATAAAATTTGAACTTAAATTTTTGTATTTAATTAATCCAACAAGAAAAAATTTTTAATTTCAACTAACTAAATAGAATATGTTATTTGAAACTTTTGGATAAAATGAGGGCAATTTATCACTTACAATCCATTCTTATTCAACTTTCAAATATTTTATATTATATACAAATTAAATTATATTCTAAAATATATATCGGACTGGCTAACATTTTATTTATGAATAATTTTAATAGATTAAAAAATATGGGAAACATAATCAATTTTATCAAATGAAAAGAAGTATTGGTCATTTTTTTAATAAAGAATGTGTTAAAATATTTTTGGTATTTAAGAAGTTAAAATTTCTTTTAGGTTCATAAAAACGTATTTTTAAATTATTTTAAATAAAATTAAAGATTAATAAAAATGACGTCTGAATTTCGCATAAATTATGATAAGTCTTTCTCCAGCATTAATAACATTATAGTGCGGCTAGCATCATCTTTTATCTCCGGCATCAAAACTCTGATGAAATCAAACTAATCATCCGAAAATGTCATTATAGTGTGCTAGCATCATCTTTACTTCTAGCATCAAAATTCTTTTATTAAATACTCTTTTATTTTATACCGTTCTTATCGAATTTAAATTTTTTTGTAGTCTGAAGTTACCTTAATTTTAAAAGTTCTCATGTCCTCTGTCGTTTAACATTTGTATATAATTATGATTTAATTATTTTTATTTTTTAATTTATTAAATATTAATCACCTAAATTTAACTCAAGAGAATATTAAATCATGAGAAAATTTTAATTCATTCTTATCAAGTACTATAATTAATCTGTCCTAATCAGAATTTATTAGATAAACCAAAATAATCTCACACTAAAGATCCAACCCTCTTCAAAAGCCAAAAATTTAATACAACTAATTATCCCAACAAAGTTATATCAAGAGAAATTATCCTAATAAACTTTAATTTAAAAAAAAAAAAGGAAAGACATATTTTTATTATTTCTTTTCCCTTTTTTATTTAAATTTCTTCCCCATTGAGCTCATCTAAGAGCCAACCAAAGTACAAGGGAAAAAACCAATAAACAAATTCAGAGTCACATGTGGCTTCACACATCTTAATACCATGTTGGTCCCATAATTCACCTCCAATAATTGCCCCTGTATGACCACCAATTTCTACTTGCATATATATGTTTGGGTAATATCGGGCAGGTCTTCTCGAGGCCCTTTCAGCTCGAATAAAATATCCCGAGGTCAATCCAGCTCGAGCAGAAGTCCCGACCACTAGCATGAAGATGGTCTCACTAGACGTCAAAAGCTAGTCAAGGTCAGGGAATTCAGAGTCGTCCGAGCTCCGAGCTCTCTTGCCTGCTCGAGGTCAACAAGCCTGGTCAAGGCTGTTCAAGGTCGATGAATCCAGAGGCCGATTAAGACCCGAGCTCTATTTTCTGCTCATTGTAGTCGAGCCCTCGAGCACAACTGGGCTACGCAAACCATTGACCAGACACCACCAACGTGGATATGGACAGCCTGAAGATGGAAAGAGCGGGAAAGATCGGGGATAAAAGGAAACAGATGAGTAAGTTGCGGGGGTTGGCAAATTTTAATCCAGGTTCTCCTTCTTCATCGGGTCCTTTGTTTTAGATTTTCACCAGAATACTCTTTATTTAGAAAAAGGAGACAAAAAACATCTTTCCCACCCTTCCGGTCTCTCTAACTAAGAGGGATACAAAAAGAACAACCCGATTACTGACTTGAGGGTCGGAGGGTTTTCACCGGAATAATACCCGGTGACCCCTGACCTCGTTTTCTGTGAGTACAGGTCTGGGATACTCCCATTTCAGCGAAGATAGAGAAGCCAGAAATTGAAGGGCAATCCTGCTCGAGCTCGAGTTAGCCGCGACCAGAAGGTTCTTGACACTGTTTGAAGATACGCGGGAAAATTGCATCAACATTTTTTGGCTCCGTCTGTGGGGATCGGCACAAAAAGCCTGATTTCCTAATACGTTCAAGATACACAACGCAACAATGAGAGGAAACAGCCGAAGAGGAGTGAGTCCAGAAGAATCGGTAACTTTGAGAGAAGTGGCCAATGAGGCCCAGAATAGGGAGATCCAGGAAAGAATGGATCGGATGGAGAAATAGATGGAGACTCTGACCTCCCTATTACAAGAACTCAGGGAGGGACAGAGAAAAGCGTGTAATGATGTTCCGGAGTCCAGTCGTGGGAACGCTCCCGTTCGAGAAAACGTGGGAGATGAAGCCCAGAGACCTAGGGCACCAAACGCTGTAGTGAGGGAGGAAACAAACATGGAGGAAAGAGGGTCCCGTCGGCACTTCAGGGATCTGACCACGACCTCTCGCGGAAGAGTTGGAGGGAGAGGTGCGCAGATTGGCACAAGTTGTGGAGGACCTCCGAGGAAACGGAAAGAGCCCAAGATGGAGAATAATGCTGGATAACGAATCTCCACTCTCCGTGGAGATCATGGGTGTCACGATTCCACGTGACTTCCGCTTCCCAGATCTGAAGTTCTCAGGGAAAAGTGATCCATTGGTGCATATAGAACGATTCAACGACATGACAGAGGTGCAAGGTTTGTCGGCAGCTCAGAGGTGCCGGGCCTTCCCGCTCACTCTGGAGGGAAGAGCGAGAGAATGGTACCGCAGGTTGCCACGGTGGAGCATCCTGAGCTTCGAACAAATGTGTAGGGAGTTTGCGGAGCAATTTCGGGGCGCAGTGACCCCCGAGGATGATATGATGGAGCTGTCAGAAGTAAGACAGAGGGAGGGAGAATCCCTCCGGGAGTTTGTCAAAAGATACCATAGATCGGTCCTAGATCTTGGCGCGTTTAACCATCCCCAAGCTCTGAGAGGATTGAAGGATGGGATCCGGATGAGGAGACCATGGTATAATCTGCGGAGTCCTTCGATCCGTTCATATTCGGACGAGTATGAGCAGGTAAAAATGGATATGGTAATTGAAGAGGAAAAAGCTGCAAAGCGAGAGTGAGCGAGGCAATGGAGCAAAGAGGAAGGAGAAATGAGGTCTGCCGAGGAACACAAGCTCAGCGATGAGGACCGAGGTTGCCCGTCTGACCACTTACGGAGAGCTCCCCACGCGGATGGTTCCCTGCCACCTCGCGAGTCTCCAGGTCGGGATCACGGGAGTACTAGGCGTCCTGGCGACCACACATCCCATGACCGACCACCAAGCGGACATGAGATGAACCACGATAGAGCGGATCGTTCATTGACTCCTCCAGCAGAAGTTTCCCGAGGGATCGAGGCGATCTGGTGGTAGAACAAAGCCCACTTCACGAGCGATACACGAGGTTGAAGGTATCTCTCGAAGAGATACTTAAGTGGTGAGGAGGCGAGGGCTGCTGAGCTCTCCAGCGCTAGATGGCCAAGTCGGTGGCAAGAGAGGCAAGGCGGTTACGCTGTTTCCATAGTGACCACGGCCATTCCACATCACAGTGCTGTGATTTGAAAAACCAGGTGGAGGATCTGGTTAGGAATCGGTACTTGGATGAGTTTATTGAAGGAGGGCATCCGGTGGTTGAGCAGCAGCCTGAGGAAGATGATCGGGCTTACGAAATAGACATGGAACCACCGTCCACGAGGGTGATCTCAGGAGGGCCCACGATGGCAGGAAGTTCAAATAGGGCTCGGAAAAACTACTGCAGATATGCTGCTGCAGGGCGAGAGGTCGTATTCACTAGCCCCGCTGCCAAAAGGCCAAGGTCCGGCAGGTGCCAATTATGTGGACGGAGGAGGACGAGGAGGGGGTGTTGTACCCTCACGAGGATGCCAGTGTAAAGCCATGTAAACAAGGAAGTTGATCAGAATCTTGGTTGACTCGGGAAGCTCGGTGGATATTCTCTTGAATCCACACTCGAGGATTTGGGAATAATGATGCGAGCCTCGGCAGACGAGCACTTCCTTGAAAGGATTCGGGAGGAAGCTAATACCTGCAGGATTCATCAAGTTGGCGATAACCATGGGCTCGAGGCCTTTTGAGAAGAACATGATCTTTGGATTTCGTGGTGGTAGATGAAGCCGGTCCATACCGAAGCGATTCTAGGGAGGCCGTTTATGAGGATCGAGCCGGTCGTGCTATCCACCCATTACTTGGCCTAAAGTGTCGAGTAAATGGGATATGTAGGGGTCGTGAAAGGCGGCCGGAGGGTGGCGAGGAGTTGCTTCTGTTGTGGCGGCCAAAGAAACCATGCTGAGATAACCTCGTCTGGACTCGAGGGGAATTAAGGAATGGAAGGCAAGAGCCGGTGAGGAAGTTGGAGGAGGTCGGGGTGAGAGCGGACGACCCAGGAAGAAAATCCGAATCGGCTCGGGCATTAGCGAGTAGTTGAAGGAAAAGTTGGTGGAGTGTCTGCGAGCACATGCGGATGTGTTCGCATGGACGCATGAGGATATGCACAGGATTGACCCGAAGTGGCGTGTCACGGTGGCGATCTGGAGAGATCTTAAGCCGGTGAGGCAGAAAATGAGATCGTCGACCGGAGAGATATGAAGCCATCAGCTGCGAGGTGGAAAAGCTGCTGAGGCGGGATTCATAAGGGAGGTTTCCTACCAGGATGGATCTCGAATGTGGTCTTGGTGAAGAAGGCAAGTGGGAAATGGAGAATGTGTGTGGACTTGACGGATGTGAACAAGGCACGCTGAAAGATAGCTTTCCGCTACCAAAGATAGACCAGCTGGTGGATTCTACGGTGAGGCACGGGCTGCTTAGTTTTATGGATGCATTCTCGGGATATAACCAAATTCCCATGCCGGTCGGATGAGGAGTGCAAAGCCTTCATCACTAATCGAGGTGCATCTTGCTACTGAGGTCATGCCTTCGGTCTGAAGAATGCGAGGAAGCGTGTCGGAGGTTGGTGAACAAGGTCTTGAGCTATTGATCGGTCGGACGATGGAGGTATATGTGGATGACATGATCACCAAGTCTAAAGACGCGGAGGAGCATGTAAGGCATTTAGAGAGACCTTGCACTCTTAAGAAAGTCTGGGATGAAGTTAAACCCGGAGAAATGTGCTTTTGGAGTGGGTTCGGGAAAATTCTTAGGCTTCATGGTCGAGTCACGGGGATCGAGGCCAATCCAGGAGAAGATAAGAGCGATGGTGGAAATGAGGGTCCCAGTAGCCTCGAGGAGATACTAAGTCGTGCCGGAGGCGGCATCCCTCAGCAGGTTCGTATCTCGAGCCATGGATAAATCTGAGTCTTCTTTCGGGAAATGAAGAAAGGCGGGGAAGACAAAGTGGGCGCTTGAGAATGCAAGCGGCGTTCAGCGAGTTGAAAGAATACTTGTTGAAAGCTCAGTTCTATCGACACCTCGAGCGGGAGAGTGCTGGTTTATACTTAGTCGTGTCCCGATGGGCAGCGAGCTCGGTTCAGTAAGGGAGAAGTCGGGGTATAGTACACTGTTTATTACACGAGCGAGCTTTCTTTGGAAGCGAGACTCGATATCCATCGATGAAGAAATGGGCACTGGCCACAGTCGCAGCGACCGAAGTCGAGGCCTTATTTTCGAGCACATTCGGTGAGTGGTTCTAACAAACCGACCCTCGAGGCAAACTCTGTACAAGCACTGAGACTTACGGAAGGTTGGTAAAATGGTTGAGTGGAGCTAAGCGAGTTCGACATTAATTACCGACCCAGAGCGACCATAAAAGCGCGGTCTTTAGCTAACTCGTGGTCGAGTGCTGCTGCGAGGATGAGGAGGCGGAGGCGAGCCCCACTGGATTCCAGGTCTCGACCAATACATGGATATTCACAGTAGATGGATCTTGTGGAAATCGGAGGCGAGGCGGGAGTTGTGCTCCTAAGTCCTGAAGGGACGGAGATGCAATCTGTTGTGAAATTAGAATTTGAAGTTACCAACAATCGGTAGAGTCTGAAGGTCGTAATAAGCGGGATTGAAGCTCGCCTCGGTAGTAAAAGCAGAGGAGGTAAAGCTTGAGCAGGACTCGCGGTGGTAACACACCACCTCGACGAGAGCTTCCAGGCGAAGAGGAGAAGATGGAGGCCTACCTTCGGAAGGTGAAGCAGCTAATGGGGAGTTTCCGAGCTATCGAGGTGGAACAAATCCCAAGGGGGAAGAATTTTCGAGCTGATATGATAGCTCGCATGGCAGCCGCATCGGACCCCAAGTTACCAAAGTCTATCCCTTTGGAAATGAAGACCTGCTCGAGCATCGAGCAGGAGAACGAGGTGATGAGCTTATCGACGAGCAACACCTGGATGGAGCCGATCGTTTCTTACCTCAAGGAAGGGACGGTGCTCGGTAGATAAGAAGCAAGCAAGGAAGTTGAAGTGCAAAGCGGCCGGTACACTCTCATCGACGGGGTCTTATATGAGCGAGAATACACTCTCCCGCATTGCGGTGCTTAGACCAGGAAGAGGCTGATTATGTCCTCCGAGAGATACACGAAGGAATCTGCGTAAATCATTCTGGCGCGAGGTCCTTGGCTTTCAAGGCATTGAGACAAGGATACTTTTGGCCCCGCATACACCAAGATGCTCAGGAGAAGACCAGAAGTTGCAAAAGTTGCCAGAGTTTTGCCAACTACCTAACTCAGCCTCTAGAGAACCTTACGGTAATGAACTCACCGTGGCCGTTTGCTCAATAGGGAATTGACTTGATCGGGCCACTGCCAAAAGGGAAAGTGTCTGCCACCCATGCCATAGTCACAATCGATTATTTCACCAAATGGGTCGAAGTGGGAGCCTTGAGCAGCATTACGAAAGGTAAAACCACTGACTTCATCTGGAAGAATGTGATTTGCAGGTATGGGATTCCTCATGCATTGGTCACAGACAATGGGAGACAGTTTGACAACGGCAAATTCAGAGACTTCTGCCGAAATCTGATGATAGAGCTGAAATTTTGCTCTCCCTCGCACCCACAAGCCAATGGACAAGTGGAAGCCGCGAACAAAACCATAAAACGCCTCCTGAAGACCAGACTGGGCAACCAAAAAGGAGCCTGGGTGGACGAGCTGCCTGGTGTCTTGTGGGCTTACAGAACCACACACAAAACTTCCACTGGAGAGACTCTATTCTCCTTAGCGTTTGGGCACGAAGCAGTGGTTCCCGCTGAAATAGGAATTGGGACTCATCGGACGGAACACTTCAATGAGGAGCAAAACAACGAGCAGATGTGTGCAGGTCTGGACTTGCTGGAAGAGAAGAGATAAAGGGTTGCTGCTAAAATCGCAGAATATCAACAAAGAGTGGCTCGTTATTACAACCGAAATGTGCACATTCGCCGATTCCAAGTGGGTGATTGGGTACTCAAAAGAGTCAACCAAAGCACGAAGGACCCGAGGCAAGGTGTCTTAGGGCCAAATGGGAAGGCCACTTATCGAGTCACTCGATTAGCGGGACCGAGGAGCATCTCGAGCTAGCTCATCCGGATGGACGAGAGGTCAAGAGGCCGTGGAACGCACAACTCTTGATCGAATACTTCCAGTAAGTTTCTTT
Source organism: Murraya koenigii (assembly GCA_025617385.1). Lineage (NCBI taxonomy): Eukaryota > Viridiplantae > Streptophyta > Magnoliopsida > Sapindales > Rutaceae > Murraya > Murraya koenigii. The sequence goes on along the minus strand of CM046813.1, from coordinate 22,569,516 downwards.
GTACTGTGAGTATTAATGAAGAATTCCTTCCCAAAATGGGAGTATGTAAAAACTCAAATGTATGTAAAAATGAGAAAAACACTTGTAATATAAATTCAAGTTGAAGCCAAGCAGCTCGCGAAGAACGCTAAGGCCAGAAGTCCCAAAGCCTAAGTCCTAGGCGGGACGGTGCCTAGCGAGGTCAGTGCAGGCCGGCGAGAAGAAGCTCGCGAAGAACGCTATGGCCGAATTCCCAAAGCCTAAGTCTTAGGCGAGCAGTTGCTAGCGAGGTCAATTGCAGGCCCAAGCGAAGAAGCTCATGAAGAACGCTAAGGCCAGAAGTCCCAAAGCCTAAGTCTTAGGCGGGACGGTGCCTAGCGAGGGTCAATTGCAGGCTCGAGCAGATGCAGCTCGTGAAGAACGCTATGGCCAGAAGTCTCAAAGCCTAAGTCTTAGGCGGGACGGTGCCTAGCGAGGGTCAATTGTAGGCTGGCGAGCGGCTCGTAAAGAACTCTAAGGCCAGAAGTCCCAAGGCCTAAGTCTTAGGCGAGACGATGCCTAGCGAGGCCAATTGCAGGCCCGAGCAGAAGAAGCTCATGAAAAATGTTAAGGCCAAAAGTCCCAAAGTCTAAGCCCTAGGCGGGACGGTGTCTAGCAAGAGCCAATTGTAGGCTCGAGTAAGAAAAGCGTGAGAAGGTTACATAATTTAAACTCGAGTAATAACCGAGCTCAAGGTAAACAGGCTCACAAAATAAGGGTCACAGACCATGAGCAAAATGCTGAGCCAAGTAAAATGAGCTCACAAGATAAAAATAAGGCTTTCAGCCCAATTCAAAGCAAAACTCTACCGTGCATGAGTTAAACAGTATTACACTTGGGCAGAAAATAAAAGAAGAGCCCAGCACTTATAAATATTTCTCCTTAACCAAGCACACAAAGATAATCTCATAAATGTAAAACACAAGCTTGCACATACAATTGTTACTCAAATGCATATTTTTTATCTATTGGAATTATTACATGTACAAGAGTAAAAAAAAAAAGTCCAAGTTTAGTCCAAGTCAGCAGCAGCAGGTAGGGCATCAAGAGCGGCAGCAGCAGTAGGAGAAGCAGCAGGAGAAGGAACAGCAGCAGGAGGAGGAACAGCAGCGGGAGGGGCATCGACAGGAGGAGGAGCGAGCTCTCTGTCATCAGTTCGGGGCTCGAAAGGAGAAGCCTCAGACCCTTGAGCCGGGGCCTCGTGGATGCATAAGTACTCGGTCACACCCTCTTGGACCTTAGATAGGTCGACCTCGGGGTGTACTTTGCTCAGGGTATACACGAGGCAGTCATAGCTGAAGTCCACCCCACTATTGTACTCCTTGGAGAGCTGGACTTTTAAGGCATCAATCTAACCTTAGAGACGAGAGGTCTCCCCCTCTAGGGTCTGCTCGTAGAAAGATTTGTGAGTGTCCAGGTCCTTCCGAGCATCGATCAGCTCCTCACGGGTGATAGTTAGCTCCCTCTTGAACTGAGAGGCCTTAGAGTCAGCCACCGCAGTCCTCTCTGCAAAAGTTGAGTTCTCCTCTTGAAGCTTTGTATTCTCTTCTTTCAGCTCGCCCATACCCTGCTCTAAGCTCTGAATCTTCGCTTGAAGTTCCTCCTGAGATTCTTGAGCTTTGGCCCTGATCCTGGCCACAGCTGCTGAGACACGGAAGGAGAGGCGCTAGGCAGCACTGAGCAGCTCGTCAGCATCAAAGGCATCCAGCCCATTAAGGAACCTATCATCCAGCACCTCGCTGAAAATCCTCAGGTAAGGCTCCGTGAGACCAGTTTGACCCTGCTCCTGTACATCATCGGCTCGAGGGCAAGCTGGAGCCGCGGTCCTCGCTCGTCTACGTGGAGGACCCACTTCTGCTCGTCCTACCTGCTGAGCAGAGGGGGCAGTCCAAGCAGGAGGAGGCGGAGCATCCGTTTCTGCTCGAGTTCTTTTCGAAGTTCCCGCACCTTGGCTGTCCCCACGCGTCGGTGCAGCATCTCACGAACCCCAGTCATGTCTTCACTTGGTATTAAATTGGACTCCAAAAAATTTTGGGGTGTCAGCAGCTCCTTGCACGAGCTCGTGTTTGTAAGTGCGGTCTGCACGTGTGCTCGAAGCTCTCCCCCAATTGAATAAGAAGCACCCTAGGAGACTGCAGAAACAACCAAGGCAAAATAATGAGAACAGATGCAAGCGGAAAAACTAAAAGTAAAAATTCACGAGGCGGATAAACGACCTAGAGTGCAAAATGCCAGTGGGCCGGAGGGACCCCTCAGCTGAGAGGTGTAGCTTGCCCCCATTCTCCCCCAACGAAGAAGAATTTGCTCTTCCAGTTGCCACCAGAGGTTGGGAGATCAATGATGGGCTTTTTACCCTTCAGGCTGGAGGTAAGATAATACCAACCAGCATCCTTCGAGCTGCACTTCAACTGGTAAAGGTGCTTGATTTTCCCTACCGAGGGTTCACCCAGGTTGCAACGCTTCCACAACACAAAGAGTCCGGAAAAGACCCTCCACCTATTTGGGTTCAATTGCCCTGGGGCCAGACGAAACCTAGACAAAACCCGGGCAAAGTAAGGCTGGAGAGGCAGCCTGACCCCCCATTTAAAACACTCCAAGTGGAAGGTCATGTAACATTGGGGGGGACGGCTGGGGATCTCACCCCTGCCCGGCAACCTTAAGTTCACACTTTCGGGTATGTGGCAAGTTCGTCTAAGCCTATCTAAATCTGAAGGGGTGATATCACATCTCATATGGTCAATGGGGTATCCCCCACTCTCGGACCTTTGACTGGCCCTTTCCCCTCGACGCGGCTGGGCCTCTACCGCAGGTAATTCCCCCTCTGAACTAGAATCCCTCACGGGAATTACACTAAGGGGCTGTGCTTCACTAGAGGAGGACGAATCCTCCGGCAACATCCTAAGGATTTTTCTCCTAAGGATATAGACTACCCGAACTGAAACCAGAGTTTAATAGAGGAAGAAACAGAATGACGATAGGAAATAGAAGAAGGGCTTGTACCTGAACGCGAGAGGGAGTGTGGTTGGCCGGCAGTCGCCCTGACAGAAAGAAGAAGATGAGTAGATGGCGGAGAGCAGATTAATTTTGGGTTTGAACGAAAATGAGCAAATAGAGGGAATAGTGAAGAAGTTGGGGGTTTTTAAAGAGGAGGACGCGTCTCTTCGACTGGCGGCGTGTGTTTCGAGGGACACGACCTTTCGGGTAACGTCCCTTCAAATTTCAAACGCACGGCTGGGATCCATCCACGTGTCCCGCATTAAATGCGAAATGATGGAAGCGTGTTATAGCTGGAAAGCATGGGGAAGTGTAAAAGGCCGGGAAGTCGGCCCGTCACTAATAAGTTTCCAGTCTTATCTCGTTTCACTCAAAAGACTAGAAACTGGGGGACTGGTGTTTGGGTAATATCGGGCAGGTCTTCTCGAGGCCCTTTCAGCTCGAATAAAATACCCCGAGGTCAATCCAGCTCGAGCAGAAGTCCCGACCACTGGCACGAAGATGGTCTCACTAGACGTCAAAAGCTAGTCAAGGTCGGGGAATTCAGAGTCATCCGAGCTCCGAGCTCTCTTGCCTGCTCGAGGTCAACAGGCCTGGTCAAGGCTGTTCAAGGTCGATGAATCTAGAGGCCGATTAAGACCCGAGCTCTATTTTCTGCTCATTGTAGTCAAGCCCTCGAGCACAACTGGGCTACGCAAACCATTGACCAGACGGAACGCGGGACCCAGCTCAGGAAGATCCGACCCGTTCCCTCAGAATCCCGCACATCTTTTCGATGTCAGATTAGAGCCCAAATAGTAGAGTGGCGGTACTGTTGCCGATGGCCGGCACATGCCCCCACGGTGTCATCATTCCTTGCGTACACGCCCGACAGGATGATCTGGCCATGTGAGCCATGTTAACCAGACAGCCACGCATCCTAGAGAATATCACACTAATCCCGGCTGTCAGAGGGACCCAGACACCACCAACGTGGATATGGACAGCCTGGAGATGGAAAGAGCGGGAAAGATCAGGGATAAAAGGAAACAGATGAGTAAGTTACGGGGGTTGGCAAATTTTAATCCAGGTTCTCCTTCTTCATCGGGTCCTTTGTTTTAGATTTTCACCGGAATACTCTTTATTTAGAAAAATGAGACAAAAAACATCTTTCCCACCCTTCCGGTCTCTCTAACTAAGAAGGATACAAAAAGAATAACCCGATTACTGACTTGAGCGTCGAAGGGTTTTTACCGGAACAATACCCGGCGACCCCTGACCTCGTTTTCTATGAGTACAGGTCCGGGATACTCCCATTTCAGCGAAGATAGAGAAGCCAGAAATTGGAGGGCAATCCTGCTCAAGCTCGAGTTAGCCGCGAGTAGAATGTTCTTGACACTGTTTGAAGATACGCGGGAAAACTGCATCAACAATATATATATATATATATATATATATATATATATATATATATAGACACACACAGACCACGCACCAAGCTTAGATGATCGGGTCAAAAACGGCTTTAGATTAGGGCCTGTTCGGTACCATTTTCTAAGCCTTGTTTTCAATTTTTTTTTTTGAGGCGTCAGTGGTAATACATGTTCGGGGTCCATCTATGATATAACTTACGTAACTTATTTTTTTTTTTATATTAGTTAATTTCATTCAACTCCCTATTCTTTTTAATTTTACACTTGGTCATTTCTCTGATCATCACACTTACATCTATTTTTCATTTTTTCCATAGTTTTTTGTATTTGTTTATATAAGTACAGATGATTATCAAATTCATATAAATCTATAAATTCTCCATAAATTCGTAGTCCTATTTTTACTAAAGTTGTTCTTTCTAATTCTAAGGATTCTATCTTTTGATTTAATAGGTTTATATATATTTCTATTCTGTTTTCCTATCCAAGGAACATATGGTCTATACTTGAATATAATTCTTGAATTCTTTCTAAGGCTTGTTGAACTAAAAATTGATAATGTGGATTATCCATTATATTTTAATCCATAAGTTTAAGAATTCTACAAATTTATTTATAAATTTTATTTTTATTTTTAAAATTTCTAAGTTTTCTTCTACCTAGTCATTAGTAATTTGGAGTTGTTCCTTCATTTCTTGTATTAGATCTAATTTCACTTTTATTATATGATTTAGATTTTCATCTATATGTTTAATTAAATTTCTTATTTCCCGTTTATCATTTACTTGTAAAAGATATAATGAATCTACTATTTGTTGTATCGGATTCATAATCTAGATGGCTCTGATACCATGTGGGGGCGGCATAGCCTTTTTGAACAGATTTTGACTAAAAATTGAAGACTAATATTGACTAAGTATAAATATGAAATAAAATTCGTAATAAACAGTAAAGAAACAAATATTTTAATTAATAAATTTATCTTGTGTTAATAAATATTGACTTAATATATATTCGGACACTGACTATACTTATAAGTTTCCATCAAGTTTTTTATTTATTGTTTTCTAATGTTTTGAATTTTCACATATAATATTATCTATATTAAATATACTAAAATCTTCATATATTTTTATTAAATTTTTTATTCCTTTTTCTACATATATTTCTATTATATTTTGTATTTTATTTTCTAATTCATTTGCTATTTTTTCTAATTGATTTATATTTTCAAAATTTATATTTTCAATAGAGCTTATTATTTGGTAAGCTTTTTCCATAAAAAATAGTTCTCCTCCTCAGTAAAACATTAATCAATAACAATCTCCACCAACAGATATAGATTCAAAATTATCACCTTTATACCTTCAAATCTTCTGAAACTTCTTAGTCCTGTTGACTGGTCAACTTTTCCCTACTACTATGCTCTAACTGCCTTAACGCCACCCTGGCTACACCGGCACAACGAGCTCTGCAAACGGGATCACTGTGTGTCGATAGGACCTTTAAACTCCAGTTGATTTTTGGGTTTAGGTTTCTTTCCCTATTCTAGAAGTGTTGATGCTTTTGATTTTTGTTTTACGATTTGGAGAGGGAGAGTTTTTATTTTTTCATTTGAGAAACACTTGAGATGAGTACAAATTGGCTTCTGTGATAAGGATTACAGCTGTTATATTTATAGAATTTTTACATGATAAGGATTACAGCTGTTATCACTTTTCTAGAGTGATATGATTACATGATTTTTAGTGATAAGATTTCATAATGACATCTTATCGCTTATCTTATCTGACCCGACATTGGACTCTTTCCTTTTGGAAAGTTTACATCATGACATTTGACAGATGGCCTACATTTGTTGAAAATACAAAAGACTCATATGACTTTATTGCTGACATATGGCCTACATTTTTTGAAAAAATAAAAGCTTACATGACTTTATGATAAGCATGCAAGATGCTCCAAATTTTCACACGCTATACATCTTGTATTGGGCTTACATGGAATGTGATGGTTGTCAATATCAGAAATGAAGCTAGCTAACACTCCAGATCTACCGACACCTGTACCTGGTGTACAGAGGATAAAATTGTCCTGTTGTATGAGGACCTTGTAACCTCTTTCATACAAATTTGATGCAAGTGACCTTATTACGGTTATTCCAGCTGCTCTTCTATACCCAGCCCATTCTCTGCTGAAGATGGGTTCTTTGCTTCTACTTTGACCAACTTCTAAATTGAAATTGTTGGTTACAATGTTGAGGCTGATCAAATGAATGGCTTCATATTCTTCTTCATCGTCATACTCTGGACTTATAGTATAGAACTTTAAGCATACGTTCTTCTTTTGGGCATACTAGCTTATTTTGCTTACAAGTGTTGGATCAAAACAAAATAGTTCATTTAAATTTACATCAGGATAAACTAGATCAAGGGATCCAAAATCTGCTAATCTTTTCACAAATTCTAGATCTAATCCTTTTATACATACAACTCTTGGGTATATGGATTTACCATTACTTCTGAAGCTATTTTCTAAATATTCTATTTTACTGTAGATATATTTAGAATTTATTTAAAGTTTTCTTTATTTATGCATGATTTGTAGACTGATCTTCTATATCAGATCTACCATACAAACTGTACGTTCCTCTGAGGCATAGAGACCGTTCTTATTGGTATCAGAGCCAAGGGGGGTAGGTGTATTATAGAGTAAAAGAATTTGTGTATGTTTATGCTTTTATTTTAATTTCTGTGTGGTTGTTGAATTCTTTACTGGTAGTAAGTCCCGTCTAGGATAAGAGTTTTCCGTTTTAAGGGCTGTAAAACCATACCTGTAGACATCCATATAGGTTCAATTAAAAGTTTTAAACTGCATGGATTCTCTACTCTGTAGAGCATCTTCTTTCTCTAGTTCTTCTTCTGAAAGGACTAATGTTTCAAAGAATGTTGTGAATTCTGAAGATTTTATAATTGAAGATTTTAATAAAGCCATTGATTGTTGGGAATTACCAAAGATTTCTAAAGACACAATTTATAAAACAAAAAAACTTGATTTTTTAAAGACAGATTATGTTATAAAAACTGAAGAACGTGACATCACTCTTTCAAAGCCTTTTGAAACAATTCATTTGTTTTCAGAACATTCTTTAAAGCACCTAAAAGAAAAGAAATTTAATTATGTGCATATTGGTTTAATCCAAGTTGGAATAAAGCCCCTTACTAAAGAAGGCCTTGACACTTCCATCTTAGCGGTTCTTAGAGATGGCCGATTCATCTCTTTTGATGATTCTTTACTTAGCAGTATTGAATCGAGTCTCTGTAAAGGTCCTATTTCGTTTTATTGTTATCCAAACATCACAGTCTCACTTAGAGACAAAAATATCCTCAAAAGCATGATTCTTCATATTAAGACCCACAATTATCACATGATTGAAGGATCAATCCTCGTTGCCCTAATTTATAAAATCTCCTATAAACCAATGCATTACTGCGTTTAATACGTAACATAAACTCCGATCAAAAGAGATGAAACTCTTCTCTTGCGGATCGACTTGTCCAAAGCTAATACTGATTATTCCTAGACCTATCCGATGGAAAGACATAAACCTTCACGAGGAATGGATCCTTGAGGAGCCACTCGAACCAATTATTCCAAAACAACTTGAGCCAAATTCGAGTTGCAAAATATGACTCAATATTCGGATGGCAAAGTAAAACTATCTTTTAGAAGGACAAACTCATATAGGTTCTCGGATAAAGACTACATTTCCGAGTATTCCTTCTACAAGCGGAAAATTCACTAAAGTCCCTTACATCATTAATCTACCATGTAAAGACCAACCTAGGTTCTCCACATCGGATATTCCTAGTTCTTCGATTAGTTACGTTGATTACTCTACTAGTGTTCCTCACCCAATTTACACCAGTAGCTAGCGTGAACAAAGTAAGGAAGAGAAGGAACTTTCTCCTCCAACATCTCCTACATTTTACTGCATTACGAGAAAATATAATAAGTGTCCTAGAAAAGGATTTCAAAGTGGATAAAGCCCTTTTGCACAAAGATTTCTATTCGACTTGAATAAAGAAAAAGACTTTGGTTTTTAATCATTTTTAAATCAAAGAAAGCAGATCCAAGAAGAATATTATGAATTTGTCAATTTACATAAAGTTCACATTTTATTTTTTGATTGGTTTGAAATGTATGCTTTTGAAAACAATATTTCTTATCCCTTTAAAGAATCAAACCCTATTACTACTTAGAAGAAAACTCACGAATGGAATCTTTACGATAGTGATAGAATCATTGAATCGAAGCATCCACCTCTTGGGAGTATAACCATTGATCATGGTGATCCTCCTACTCAAATTAAAGCTTCACCTTACAAAATTCATAAGGTAAATAACCACGATAAAGATTTATATAGTATTATCCAACGGAATAATTTACGTAATACTAATCTAAATACTATAGGAAAAGCAGTTGAATAGGATAGAGAATCAAATCCAACGATCAACCATTCATCGTTTCTCTTATTTCTACTTTAAAGCCAATAAAGTCGACAAAAGCTTAAGAAACCTATATTCGAGCCTTTCCGGGTTTCGAAAGATAGTCAAAAGCTTGTTCGAGAATCAAAATCAGACTTTATTAAAGCCATTAGAGAAAGATTAAATGAGATAGAAATCTCATCCTCTTCCTCTAAAAAGTTGAAATTGTTCACGACACTCCTCAATCTAGTAATAAAATTGGAGTATTAGATTATGATCAATCTTCTATAGCCACTTCAGATGCAGAAGCATTTGAAGAAGAATTTGAGCCGACTCCTAATACAAATAAAATTCATTGGGAATTAGCACTCTCTGTTGCTTCTTATTCTCCTCCTGACTTAGCTGTTGATAATAGGCCTAGTGCAATAAACCAATCACGGTTTAATGCATCTTCTTTCTATGAATGGAATATAGATGGAATGTCTGAGTACAATATACTTGGTCTATTACAACAAATGACAATGGCAGCTAATGCCTATAAAACCCAATCGGGAACTTCGACAAAGCGATTGCGAAATCCTTATTGCGGGTTTCTTGGTCAACTTAAAGGATGGTGGGACCATCTCCTCACTAAACCACAGCAATCATATATCTTGAATGCAATTCAGACAGATGAGGAAGGAATCCCCATTCTGGATGAATATAACAGTCCAATTCAAGATGTTGTTGCAACTTTAATTTTGACCATTTCCCTTCATTTCATAGGTGACCCTTCTCACCTACGTGATAAAAATCTTTGAGTTACTACATAATCTAAGATGTAGGAAGCTTAGTGAATTTCAAAGTTATAAAACTACTTTCTTTACCGAGCTCTTTCTAAGGGATGATGCAAATCATATTACTTGGAAAGAAAAATTTCTAATCTGGTTTACCTACACTTTTAAGTGAAAAAGTTAGAAATACCATTAAAGCTCTTAATGATAATCGTGTCCCTTATGACGAACTCACCCATGGTGAATTAGTCAGTTTCGTTAATAAAGAAGGTCTAAAGATTTGTCAAGATTTGAAATTACAGAAACGTTTTAAATGGGAGCTTAGAAAATCTAAGCAAGAATTAGGAAGTTTCTGTAAACAGTTTAACTATGACCCTTTCAAAGCCTCTACATCTAAAGATTGTAATGGTAAGTGTTCCTCGAGACTTACAAAAACATTACAAATCCTACAAATCTAGAAGTCATAAGTGCAGACAACCTTGAAAGAATTAAGAGAATCTTTTTATAAGAAACCTTGAAACCTTATAAAAGACTCGTTTCTCTAAAAAGAAAAGTTTTAAAGCTCCTTTAAAATCATCTTCTAAAACACCTTTCAACTATAAAGAAGCTACTTGTTATAAGTGTGGAAGAAAATGCCATACTTGCAAGATTTTGCAAAATGAACACAAAGCTTCATGAACTTGGTCTTGATGATGAAACACTTTCAAAGTTAGCCCACTTTTAGTTGAATCTTACGACTCGAGTCTTACATGACGAGGAGACAGTGAACCTTTACAAGTTGATGAGTTAATTGACTACGATACTTCGATTCAAGTGATAGTGATTCCGAATCCCTATTTTTAAAGAAAATCAATGTTTTAACTAAAGAGCGGAAACTTATCTTCATGTTGTTAAACATATTTCGATCCGGTTTTACAAAAGAATATCTTGATAAGCTTTTGAAAACCTTTGATCGAAACAACAAAGTGAATCTTCCAAAACTCCGTTTTAAAGAAAATGCCTATGACCTCACTGAAATCTTGAATAAAAAGAAAGAAAAGAAAACAATTCCTAATATTCAAGATCTTCAAAAGGAGATTAAGGAAATTAAATCCGAAATAAAAGAATTAAAGAGAAACAAAAAGCGATTACGGAATTATCAATTTTGCTAAAACAATTAGAAGATAATTCGAGATAGTGATGAAGATAAAGAAATAAAATTTGATGGTGATAATCAAAACCTTGAAAACATAAAAAATTACCTAATGATTTTTGTTTGTTTTGAAACAAATCACTACAGAAAATATTTGATTAAAATTACTTTGATACTTTCCAAAGAATTTGAAATCGACACCATTGCCCTTTTGACACGAGTCTTGACTTAAAGCTGTATAAAAGAAGATATTGTTCCCAAAGATTTCGAGAAAAAAACAAATGAAAGACTTTCGATCGCTAATAATTCAAAATTAAAAATAACCTCTAAAGTTGATGCTTCTATACTAAATGATGGTTTTGAATTTCGAACTTCCTTTCTATTGACAAACGACATACATCATACTGTCATACTTGGAACCCCATTCATAAACCTCATTACTCCTTATATTGTTGATTATGATGGTATAATTTTTAAAGTTGAAGATAAAGGATTGAAATTTTCCTTTATTGAAAAGCCTAAAACAAGAAATCTAAATATTGTAAAAGCTTGTTCTATCTATCAAAACCAAATCAACGTTTTGCTCAAATCAAAACAAAATGATTTATTTTATTTACAAAAGGATTTAGGATTACAAAGAATTGAAAGCCAAATACAAACTAGTCTTATAAAGAAGAAAATTTCTGAATTTAAAGACTTAATTGAAAAAAAAATATGTGCTGATTTACCAACTGCTTTCTGGAACAGAAAACAACACATGGTAGACTTGCCATATGAAAATACTTTTGATGAAAAACAAATTCCTACTAAAGCTCGCCCAATTCAAATGAATATGGAATTAGAAAAACAACTGCAGGAATGAAATTAAAGATTTGGAAACTAAAGGACTAATTGTAAAGTCAAGATCTCCACGGTCTTGTCTTGCTTTTATGTTAACAAGAATTACGAAATTGAGCAGCGGCACTCCAACACTTGTGATAAATTACAAACCATTAAATAAAGCCTTAAAGTGGATTAGGTATCCAATACCTAACAAAAAAGACTTACTACAAAAACTCCACTCTGCCTTCATATTCTCAAAATTTGACATGAAATCAGGTTTTTGGCAAATTCAAATTCATCCTAAAGATCGGTATAAAACTGCTTTTACTGTTCCATTCGGACAGTATGAGTGGACTGTTATGCCATTTGGTTTAAAAAATGCACCTTCTGAATTTCAAAGAGTCGTGAATGACATTTATAACCCTTATTCAGAATTTTGCATTGTTTACATTGATGATGTTTTGATCTTTTCTAATACAATTGATCAACATTTCAAACATTTAAAGACTTTTTATTTTGCTACTAAAAAAGCTGGACTAGCTGTTTCTAGTTCGAAGATTTCTTTGTTTCAAACTAAAATCAGATTCCTTTGACATTATATTTCTAAAGGAACAATTACTCCTATTGAGAGGTCTCTTGCTTTTACTGAACAAGTTTCCGATAAGATTCTTGATAAAACACAACTACAAAGGTTTCTTGGAAGTTTAAATTATGTTCTTGATTTTTGTCCCAACATCAATAGGATTTCAAAACCCTTCATGATAGATTAAAGAAAAATCTCGTTGCATGGACTGATGAGCATACCAAAGTCTATTAAATTAATAAAACAAACGATAAAAGAAATTCCTTGCTTGTTCCTTGCTAATCCTGCATTACCTAAAATAGTTGAAGCCGATGCATCCGAGCTTAGGATATGGTGGCATTTTAAAGCAAGTTAATAATAATAAAGAACAAATAGTGCGAGTATGTTTACGCACATTGGAATAATTGCCAACGAAACTATTCTACTATTAAAAAAGAAATTCTTTCCATTGTGTTATGCATATCAAAATTCCAAAGTGATTTATTAAATCGAAATTTTTACTTAGAATCGAATGTTAAAGCTGCAAAACATGTTTTAGAAAAAGATGTTCAAAACATTGCATCCAAACAAATTTTTGCACGATGGCAAGCTATTTTAAGTGTTTTTGATTTTGATATTGAGTTTATTAAAGGTGATACAAATTCTATTCCTGATTTTCTAACCAGAGAATTTTTGCAAAACAGATAATGCCGCCCAAGAAGAAAGATAAGGGTAAAGCCATTATTAAAGACATTGCACCTCTTGCAACCCTTCCCCTCAAATGATCTCTAAAGAACCCCATAATACTCCACGTAAAGACAAGTTACTATCTTACGCCATGCCAATTAAATCTTGGATTGATATGGTCGAAGAGCATGAAGCTCAATCTAAAGCCTTAGCATCGATGAGCAGTGTAAAAGAATTGATGCAATCCATTTCTAAATCCTCGAACTTATGGTTGCTTTACAAAGCATTTCAAAATCTAAAGCTCTTTCTCAAGAAAATGTTACTTCAAAGAAATAACGAAACCTACTTCTTCTAAAGAATTAGTTTCTGGTGGAAGTTCTTCCTCTCAAATTATTGTTTCCCAGGAAAAGCTTTCACAAAAATCGGAGTGGTATAATAAAGTCCATCATCAAAATATTTTATCTATGGAAGATGGGTTTTATCATACTGACCATTTTCAAGCTGTTTTAAAGGTTTTCCCCAAAGGTTGGTTTTTTAAACCATGGGATTTACAAAAACCTCAACCTTACTACCAAGCTATTCTTGAGTATACTGAGTCTGTCAAGTTCAAATATTTCTTTCTCAGTGAAGCTCATTCTGAGCCGACCTATTCTACTGACCACAATTCTTAAAGTCCTAACTCCTAAACAATGGGGTCTTCCACTCCATAAAACCCGAGCTTTTCCATTAATTTTAAATTGAGCCCAAACCATTGCTTGTCCTTTTCTTACTGGGATTACCAACAAGCTTGGTTTAATACATTTTTTATCCAAAACCCTAAAAAGACACACTCCTGGTTGTTTTTCTTCAATTCAAAGATAACCGTGCAAAGTCTTCCAAACTGGTTCCAACAATGGTGGAACTATTTTGGTTCTAGCCCAGATATCTTGACACCCAATGCTAAAAATTGCCTAAACCTTTTTAAAGCTCATTATATCCCTTCTGAGTCTGAGAAGAGGTTTCCTCCTTTTCTCTGCTTCTGTACAAATTTCTTTCTTCCGTGGGTCTGGATGTGGAATTTCCAATACCACACTCAGGACTACAGGACGCGCTACAGTGAACAGTTTAAAATTTTATGTATAAATTATGGAGGAAGACTATTTACTCCTCATAATTTGAGAACTCTCTCTCTCTCTAACTCTCTCTCTCTCTCTCTCTCTCTCTCTAACTCTCTATCTCTCCCTCTCCCTCTCTCTCTCCCTCTCTCTTTGGAAAACAATGAAAAAAAGACATTGAGGAATTATTTCCTGTCTTTTGAGTTTTCCCTTCTCTTCTAGCAAACTTTCTTTAAAGCATTTAGCTTTCATTTTAATTAAATATAAGCATTTATCTTGTAATTTATTTTAAAGCAATTAAAGCCTATAATTAATTTATTTTATGCACTTTTAATTTATGCACTTTTAATTTATGCACTTTTAATTTCTGCTCTTTTAATTTCTGTAATTTATTTTATGCATTTAATTTACCGCAATTTATTTAAAGTTTTCTTTATTTACGCATGATTTGTAGACTGATCTTCTATATCAGATCTACCATACAAACTGTACGTTCCTCTGAGGCATAGAGACCGGATCTCTCCCCTCAGTTGCCACTCAACTATATCCATTAACATTTTCTTCTTTTTCGATTTCATATATTTCTTCATTTTCTTCTACAATAGGATTAATTTCTGTTTCTTTATTCTGATTCATCTGATTCACTAGTTATATTTTCTTCTAACATATATACTTCTCTTCCTTCATATTCAGATAAGTCGCTTATTAAATCTAATTTATCTTTTATATTATTAAACTCCTTTTCTAATATTCGAACTTTTTTCTTTGTACATTCGGTACTTAAATATCCTATTTCTCCACAATTCCAACATTTACATTTATTTTTGTCAAATTGTTTCTTTTGTTTTTTATATTTTCTTTTGTAGAATTTTCTATGTGGCTTGGAATATTTTTTTTTAAAATGTCTATATTTTTTAAACTTTTTCCCTTTTGGTTTAGTATACCTTTTATGTCGTTTATAGGGGGTTTAACATCTCCATTGTGTAGGCATTTCTGTCTTGTAACAGTATATATCTCTAATTGTCCTACTCCTTTTAATTATATTTCTTTGCATACATATTCCACTTAATCTCTGATTTAAAAATCTAATTCTTGATCCCAAAGTTTCAGGCATAGGATTTATTGCTTTATATCTATCAAATTGATTTACGAAATATGTATTCCAATGAGGTGGTAATTTCGAATAATATAAATTCAGGTATATATTTTGGTCATCATTACTATAATATTGGGCATAATAGTATTTACTAAATTTACAAGTATATTCTTTTACATAACACATATTACAGATGTTTAGATTTATTAATTTCAATCTATTTCCTAATTTTTTATCTTATAATTCTTGTTCTCTGTTTTCTGTTCATATTTCTCCTAGAAATTCATTAGAAACATATTAAATCATCGTCTCTATTCCTTGTTCTTTACTTCTTAAAAATCCTGATTTAGTTGCATTTATTATTAATTCTTTAACATTGTTGGTTAGTCCTTGCCACCAACTGAAAAGGTTTCCTACAAAGCTAGCTATTAATATTTCGGTGAATATGCTTATTTTTTTATCTTCTGTATCTACATTTCAATCATCTTTATGTCCATTATATATAAAAAATAATCCCATTTGTATTCCCTAATTTACCAAAGTTTTTTGTGGATCTTTTCTACAATCTAAATCTAAAAATACTCCTACAATACTTATTTATTGTAATTCACTATCTTTAAGGATATAATCAATTCTCTTTCATAGTTATAAAATTGAGATCAGCTTAAACATGTTCTTTCTGAATTGCAAATCAAACTAAAAAATAGTCAACAACAAAACAAAATCCAAGTAATATTTCTTCTTTCTCTCAAAATCTTATTTCTTTATCATAATGCTAAAATCAAAGCTCTTTCTCTCCATGGCTGCTACTCTTGTTTTTCAACTTCACCGACATCTCTCTCTCTCCATACCCAAAATCGGTTCATGTTGCACACGTTCTCGTTGTTTTGCTGCTCCGTCTCTGCTCCGTCTCAGCTTCTGTTGCTGCTCCTTCTTTGCTGTTGTTGCTGCTGCGTATCTGTTTGTTAGATTTTTATTGTGTTGTGCAAGAATAAGTTAAAGTATTGGTTAGATTAGTGTGGGATTTTTATGGCAATGTTTCTAGTGCAGGCACTGGTGTTGGTATTAAGCTGTGTTGTACATAGTTGTTGGGTCAGAGATTATGAGGAGATAGAACTGAGAGAGAGAGGCAATGGTAAAGAAGATGAGTAGAAAATTGCTCAAGTGCAAGAGGAATCCATGGCAAATTGCAGCAAAGATTGCTGAGGTTAAAGCCAAAGAAATCGATGAGTAAATGAAAAGCAAGTATGGGCAGTGGGTCAAAATTGATTTTGAAGGCTAAATTGAAATAAAAGCCCACTACTTGGTTACTTCAATTACCTTATTAGCTATTTAATTACTTTTATACATACTTTTGTTTATGTTGTGTTTGGTCACTGCAGTGGTGGCCAAATCATACGTGTGTAGTAGTTTAATGTAGAGCTATGAATTGAATATTTCATGTTTTATATTAATTAAACTTATCTATTGAATTCTAAAAAAAATTATCAGTTAAATAATTATTTTTTGATTATAAGTATAATTTAAATATATAATAAAAATTATTTTTAAAAATAATACTGTAGAACACATATTTACTATTTTCATCATTTTCAATTATATCTATTAAGCACATATTATTATTTGTAATTTTAAAATACATTATACAAAAAATTATATCAAACACATATTTAAATTCAAAATATAATAATTATAAAATATTATTTTCATTCTCATTTTTTTAAAATATTAATTTAAAAGCAATATCGAACCGGCCCTAAAACGCCGCAATGGAGGGAATTGAAACCGTAAAATATGCAAGTTAAGTCATGGGGCCGACCATCTTGATTGATTGAACGCATTTCACGTGATAAGTGTGCGTTACATACTGACACCAGTTTTCTCTCTTAAATTAGGAAAATTGTTGGATAAAAATTTAGTGAAAATATTTTAAAATTTATGAAAAAAGGCCAAATTTTAAGAGTTATTTATAATTTAGTCAGCTTTTTACTTCTTTTATTTTAATAACCAAAATACGTCATTTTAGATACAAATAGCCCTATCTAACCCTGTTGTCAATTACTATTTAGTGCGATAGTCCAGCACGTGCTTGACAATTTGTAGAATATCTCACGTGTTGTTTTTTTCGTTAATTCATTATATATGCTCATCTGTTTGTGCATTATTACTTAAACGGATATTACTTAAAATAAATAAATTATAAAATATTAAACGCTTTTAATTAAACTTTAATGTTAAATAGCTCACTTGAATGATGTTTGAATATCAGTAGCTAGTTATATAGTCTTTAAACATATAATACTGCAAAGTCACAAGTCTTACAACTAGTTGATATATTCCCAAGCTAAAAATGTGTTGGATATCCTTTTTTTTTTTTTTTTTACGTTACAATCTACATACAAGTATTATTATTTTAATGTTTATTGGGACTTTAGATACATATATTTATAATATATTTTATAAATCTAAGATTAGTTCATAAATTTACTCTTAATTATATCATTCTACTTTCATTAAGATCCTGTTTGATATTGAAATAATGTAGTTACGGTGAAAAAATATTATAATTATAAAATAAAAGTTAATAATGTATAGTAAATATGATATATGAATAATAATTTAAAACAATAATAAATTTATTATAAGTTTTTCAAAATAAAATTAATGAATCCAATTAATTTAGTTTTTAAATCACAATAGTTAGTATTTATTAAACACTAAAAGTTATAATTGTATATTCTGAATATCAAACAAGATTAACAATATTAATAAAAAAAATTTACTTTTATTCTATATTTTACTGGTGTCCTCACCATTATTGAGACCACCAAATCATAAGCTTTCTTAGATTTTGTTTGATATATCTTTTTAGATAAAATTTTTACTAAAGAAAATTAATCGTTTGGTTGTTAATGAATATCTTAATTAAAATTACAAAAATTACTTTAACAATCAAATTTCTTAAAGTTATATTATGAAAGAAGTATAATAAAATTATGAAATAAGTAAATGATATTTTAAATAATTTAATATTTTAAAAAATTCCAATTTTTATTCTAAAAAATTTAAAATTTAAACTTTTATTAGTATAAAAAAATAACTCATTTAATTTTTTTAAAATTTTTTTAAACTTTTATTAATATAGAAAAAATAACTTATTTAAATTTTTAAAAAATTCACTCAACTTATAACTGAACAAAATTATAAATTTTTTAAAAAAAATTATGAGCTTAAATAAATACTTTTTACTCCAATGTTCACTTACTTTGAACTCTTAAAAAATAATAATTTCACGCTAGAGTCACAGAAAAATCTATTTTGTCTTCAGTATACTTTTTCATTTATTTTGTCCACTTTCAGATCCTTGAGAGAAACAAAACAAACAAAAAAGATTTTAATAAATTTGATGATCTGTTCGCTGAATCTCTCGAATTTTAAATAAAATGAGTATCGTGATCCTGGTCATGTGATAAAGAAATGTCCTTCTAATTCTAACCCACAGCTCATAAAGAGTTTATCGATCTCAAATAAATAAGTAATTAAATATTATTTGAGATGACGTTTACTTGGAGTAAGCACCCGGCCCCCAGTTTTCTCAATTAAAAGAGTACATTTTGGCCCAAATTCACAATTTTCACCATACGATTTAAATAAAGCACATATAATTCATTATTTTTTCCACACGATTTAAATAAAACTCACCTGCACTTTTGAGGAGTATGTTACCCACGAAGTAACCAACCAAACCTCTTTCCCCTTTTGCTTTCATCCTCCGTCTCTTCGTCACTTTGTTTTCCTCTTCCTCTCTGTACGATATTGAAGCACTATTAAATATTTGTTCGTTTCTTAATTTTTTTTTTAAGTATTAGCTTATTTAATGATTATAAATATTCATTTAATTTTATAATTTTTTAAAAAAATTATTATTATTTTATTATTTTTTTATAAAATTTTTAAAAATTAAATAAATTATTTTATTTTTATTAGTAAAAATTTTAAACTTTAAACTTTGAGAGTAGAGATTAAATTTTTTTAAATATTAATATATTTAAAATATTTTTTTATTTAATTATTTTATTTTTTATTAAATAATTTTAAAAATTTTATCTATTAAAATAATTTTATAATTTTTAATAAAAAATTTTATTAATAATTAAATAACTAAAATTATTTTAATAAAAACTATCCTAATTAAAAAAATTTTGCTAACACACTGTACAGTGTGCACTTACTGACCCGGTTCTGTCCTGTCACCATCAATATTATTTCAGTACTGTCACCGGACAAGCACATCGCATCATGAAGAAATATAATTGAGTGTGTTAGCATTTTGGTCAAAAATTGGATCCCACAAAATAATGATAAGAATTAATAATTCCATCCCATAAATAAAAATTAATATTGTGTGGTGTGTTAGCATTTTGGTCAAAAAGATGATTTCGCCTTTTGACATTTTTTGGATCTATATATGAATAATTTTCAACAAAAACAAAATTTTGGCGCTAATAATAACCACAAGTGTCATCTCTCGCCTATAACTTGAGGAGATGATAAAAGTTGGTCTTTATACTCTACTGTTTGTTTCTCTTCTTCATTTGTTCCTTTGAAATCTTTCAACAAAAATGGGTGGCATCATCTCAACCCTCTTATCAGCAGACACAATTTGTGCAATTTTTTCTTACGTTGGTGGAGAAGCTAAGTACATATGGGGTCTTAAAGATAATCTTGATGAATTGCAGAAGCAAAAGGAGGACTTGATTGCGAGGAAACAAGATCTGCTGAATAAGGTTGAGCTTGCTAAACAACAACCTCGAACCCGACCGACGAAGACGGTGGAACAGTGGTTTAAATGGGTGGAAGGAAAGGAGGCTGAAGTTGAGAGGCTGCAACAAGAAAGAGATCAAGAGATTGACAGATTGTGTCTTTGGGGCTTCTGTTCCAAGGACTTGATTTCAAGCTACGGCTTCGGCAAAAAAGTGGAGAAGTTGAAGGAAGAAGTAATCAAGTTGAGGCAAGAAGGAGAAGCAATCAAAGAACCTGTTGAGGAAGTACCAGAAGGTGCAGCGGTTGCATTAGCCGTTGACCGAACAATTGTAGGTCAAGAAGCAATCCTAGCCAAAGTTTGGGGATGCATCACTGATCAAGAAAAGAAAGTGGGAATTATTGGCTTATATGGTACAGGGGGCATCGGCAAAACTACCCTGTTAAAACAAGTCAATAACAAATTCTGCAGTGAGAAGCATGATTTTGATGTCGTTATCTGGTCGGTTGTGTCTAGAGAGCCAAACTTGAATCAGATTCAAGAGGATATTGGAAAAAGGATAGGCTTCTCCAAAGAATCATGGCAGCATAAAAGTTGTGAAGAAAAGGCATCAGACATCACCGAGACTTTACAGCATAAGAAGTTTGTGTTGTTATTCGATGATATATGGGAGTCCAAACTTGATTTAACAAATTTGGGCGTTCCTCTTCAAAGACTACATTCTGGGTCCAAAATAGTCTTCACAACTCGTTTTCATGGTATTTGTGGTGAAATGGAAGCCGACGAGCGGGTCCCAGTGTCCTATTTGGGAGATGACGATGCCTGGGAATTATTCCAGGGGGTGGTCGGAAGATACGTTCTTGGCAAGCATCCCGACATTCCGGAGCTAGCCAAGACTGTGGCGAGTGAGTGTCATGGTTTGCCGCTAGCACTCAAAACAGTGGGTCGAGTCATGTCGCGCAAAGAGTACCCTGAAGAATGGAGAAGCTCAATTCAGACCATAAGCGAATCAGCTTCTAAATTCGAAGATATGGAGGAAAAGGTGCTTTCGCGTTTGAAGTTCAGCTATGATAGTTTGCCCAAATATGAACTTCGATCTTGTCTCTTATACTGTTGTTTATATCCTGAAGACTCTGAAATTGAAAAAACCGAGTTGATAGAGTATTGGAAAAGTGAAGGATTTTTGGATTCTACTGGTAGTGGGTGGGATGTTGTCGGTGCTCTTGTCCGCGCATGCTTATTGGAGGAAGGAGGTGATCATGTAAAAATGCACGATATGATTCGTGAAATGGCATTCTGGATAGCAAATAAAATAGAGAAGGAGGAGGAGAACTTTTTGGTTCGTGCAGGAGTTGGATTAACTGACGCCCCAAAGATTGAAGAATGGGAAGGGGTCAAAAGGATATCTTTGATGCATAGCGAAATTAAAAGTCTGCCACAAATTCCCAATTGTCCACGTCTCCAGACTTTGCTTCTAAATGATAATGGAATTGCGGAGATTTCTGACAATTTCTTTCTATCTTTGCCTTCCCTTAGAGTTTTAGATCTAAGTAGAAATCTTTTTCTAACAGAACTTCCTGTAGGGATTTCAAGTTTGGTTTCATTACACTATCTTGATCTGTCTTTCACTGGCATATGTGGGCTGCCGCAAGAGCTCAAGGCATTGGTGAATTTGAGATATTTGAACTTGGAGAATACACATAATATGTCTAGAATTCCACAGCTCTTGATATCAAGCTTTTCAAAGTTACAGGTACTCAGGATGCAGCGTTGCGGTAGTAGTCACGGGCCAAAAGTGGAAGAAGGCAACGTTCTATCTATTGATGCGGAATCATTGATGAAGGAAATCGACTGTATGGAACAATTAAATCTCATCAGCTTGTCCTTACGTAGTTCACGTGGTGTCGAAAACTTTTTGAAATTCCCAAAGCTGCTGAACATTACTCAAGCTCTGCACATCGACGGCTGTGGAAGTCTACCGCTCAATTTCTTACATCTAGCAAACATGGAGCATCTTGAGGACTTAGAGATCACAAAATGTAATTTGGAAGAGTGGAATATCGACCGCGCACGAGAGGTACAAAAAGTGCTTCAAAGTGGTGTTCTCCGAAGTCTTCAAATATGGAAATGCTCAAATGTGAAGGACTTGACGTGGCTTGTTTTTTTTCCAAAACTCAAGTCGCTAGCTATAAATGATTGTTTTGACATGGAAGAATTATTCAGTGTCGAAAAATTGAGTGAAGTTTCAGAGATGATGGGAGAGCTTAACTTGTTCGCAAAACTCGAATTCCTAAGACTAGTAACGGCAAAAAATTTGAAGCGCATCTACCACGATCCCTTGCCCTTTCCACAGCTGAAGGAAATTTGGATAGATGGATGCCCAAAGCTGAAGAAGCTCCCACTCAATTCCAGCAAAGGAACGTAAAATTGTCATTCGGGGAGATAAAGAATGGTGGGAAGAGCTAAAATGGGAGGATCAAGCCACACAAAATGCTCTCTCTCCCTGTTTCCTACCTGATGAATAATAAAGTGCAATAAGGAGCAAGATTTTGAATAAGATTTCTAGCTGAGCTTTTCCATTTATGTACGTGCTATCTTGATTATCCTGTCTTCCTACTTCATTTAAACTTAAAAGCTTTCTGCTATGTTGAGTGTGTTACTTGTCATTCGTTTGTACTGTTGTTTCCTATTTTCAGTTAATAAAATTTCTTTGTTCTAGAATTGCTTGCAAGTTGCTTAACTATGACTTCTAGCTTGAAAAAGTTATTATCTATTTCAGAGATTCATTATCTCAAGTATTGAGACTTCTGTAAAAGAGTCCATTGGATTCGGTCTAAATTGCAGATCGTGGCTTGATTTAAGCAAAGTGGAGATAAAGAATTAAATGTTCTGCAATCTCTATACAGTTTTTTCACCAGATTTCACCCATTTAATTGTATCGATGCATTTCTTAACAAGAGGACCATCCGGAGGCAAAATATGAAGCAAATCATCTGAAAACTGACTAGAGCAAAATTTCATCTTCTCTCAAAGCTCTCTTTGCTCAGTCAAGTGAGCTTTACTTTCAAGGCATATGTTCACCGCTCTCTTGAACATTGAATTAACACTTGAGACAGAGAAAGTTAAAATACTTTATAAGCCAAACAGTTCATGGCATAAGTCTTCAGAAGCTCCACATTAACGTGGCATGCACCTTGTGAGAGACCAATTTTTCACTTTTTTTTATTCTTCGTTTTTCTTCATCGCTTGTTTCAGGCTCTGTCGACACAATTCTTCCCTGTACACTTTTCATTTAACAGTCTTAAAAAACGACACACTACAATAGCAGGTAAAGAAGTGCACTGGATTAAATAATCTTATAGATGTCAATTTGGTCTGTAATCTGAATCAATAAACCACGCATCCAATTTCCAAATGTAAGGTCATGATTGCTACGTGAAAATTTTAGAATCATAAATAATGGCATTAAGATATTCCATCACGTGTTCTGGAGCAAATATTTATTTTATTTTTCTGGATTCTGTAGTTAAATTCAGTACTTCTTTCAAGTAATTTATTTGTATCATAATATGAACAGAAGTGCATGCCAACAACATATTCTAGATCACACCATGACCAGGACAATGTGAAACAAATGCCATACCACTACACAAGGAAATTACCTCATGTGCAGTTTCATGTACTAAAACCATGCAGATAGAATCGCATTCGTTGCAAGCACCCCTATTCTCAAAGGACTCCCTGCTTCAAGTTGCTTCATGTTTGCTTCCTTGAGCTCTTTGGCAACACACACGCAGGAATGGAACAGAACGACCCTTACAAACCTCATCATGCCACAAAAACATGGCATTACTTTGCAGCGAGCTCCTGCTTTCACAAGAAAAACCTTTTTTCTACACAGATTCTCCACAATTAGAGTGTCATCCAACTTAACACCTCCATTACTACCCTTGAGAGAAGGAAAAGAACTCGTCGCATGTGACAATAGTTCCTTTTTTAACGAAGGATCAGAGCAAAGCAAGAAGGATAAGTCATTTTCTCCCCCACTCAGTTGAACTAATTTTCTCAAAAAATTCACAGTAGAACCAACTGATGCTTCTTCAATAACACCAACTGTATTTGCTTGATTAAGCAACGAATCACTGCCCAATAGAGCTGCTTTTGAACCAGAACTCTTCTTCAATTGTTGAAATTTCCTGCTTTCATCTGTCTGCAAGAGAACTGAAGATGGGGGCATAGCCAACACTGGATTCAAATTCAATCTTTTTTTATATAGACTTCTATAACTACTTACAAAACCCAATGTACAAGATGAGTAATTTAGTGTACTGACAGATAAAAAGCTTCTGTCAAACATCTCTTGAAGCAAAAACCAACCAACTTAAGCAAACAAAACTGCATGAAGATCTAAACTTCACTACCCAGGAACCATACTCTGCCTTCAGACTCACATATCAGCTTCTTTCAACCAAAACAAACCTCCAAGAACTAATGAATCATCGTTGTAAATTCAATGCATGAAATAAGTCATCAAAAGGCACCCTTCAAAATCCACACCCACCTTCCAAAACTAACAAATATTCAAACTTTATCACTCATCACATTCTTCAAAACCTCATCTCTGATCTGATTTTCAAACCAAAAACTCTCTAGTAGTTTGTCAAATAATCTCCCAAAAGAGACAACCTGCTGTGCTAAAAAATTCTAGCTTTCAGACCCAACAGCAAAACCCAATTTTAGAAACTACAAATCTGTCTCTATCAGCTCTTTCTAGAATTCCAGCAACAACGAAAAAGAACCCAACTTGAATACCAAAATCACTAGTGGCAAGTGGAATGATGAAATGTATGTCCATGCTTAGGAAGGAGAACATTTTGGTTCATGCAGGAGTTTTATTAACTCAAGCACCAAAGATTGAAGAATGGGTAGGAGTCAAAAGGATATCATTGATGGATAATAATATTACAAGTCTATCAGCAATTCGCAATTGTTCTAGTCTCATAATCCAGAAACATCTAAATTTCATCTAAATATCATTGAAGAATCCAGAAACATCTAAATTTCAATACCCATGAAACAGACTCTGCCTTCAAATTCACATACCAGCTTCTGTCAACCAATAACCACCGCTAGAAATAATGAATCTTTATCGTAAATTCATAATGCATAAAAGAAATCATCAAAAGACCTTACATTGAACCTTCTTTCTCAGTTCCATCAACAACCAAAATCCAGCAAAATTAGCAAATTTCAAACTCTTATCACTCAACTCTCTCTCTCAGCTGCATGAGGCAACGAGGTCAGGTAACAACGTTCGTATTGATGCTGCATGTTCTGTCAGCTTGTCCCAATTCCAGAAGTGAACGCAATGTTCATATTACATTGTCTTGCCTACCAATTGATTTTGAACCACAAAATCTGCATAAACTAGTTCATGTTTCACAATTCCTTAGCCGTTATCATCAGCATTCGCCTCCCATATTCTCAGGTTTAAATCATTCATTGGAAATTGAGTGACAAGCATGATAACAGAATCTTCAACTTTAGTGGCATAAAGGAACTTGGGATGTTTCAAATCTACAGTATCATTTCTTTAGGTCCCTGAATAAGATTGAAACTTCAAATGAAATAAAGTTGCAAAGTGCAGATTGGAGGTCACATGCTTGATATTTGTCATTTGATGCTGTCAGAAACAATTTGCAGTACTGAAATTCCTGCTCTAATAAATTTTGACAGGGATTTCAATATTTACCACAAATCTTCAGTAGTGAAACGAGTTAAAATCATAATGAGTCATTTAATTAGCAGAGGCAACAAGATCCTACAGAAAAAGGGTTTACAGAAAGAGAAAGCAAAAGATTGTTACAACCTACTGAAACCCAAATATTCTACCAGGCAACACCCATTAAAATTCAAAGCCACTCTAAAATCACAGCTTATACTACGGCATCATTCCTTCCATGTGCCCCAACTGAATTTCTCACAGAAATCACATTTCTTCAGCGCTCAACTCATGCATCTTTTACTAATAATCAAAGATACTTTTTGATATGCTTGGCTTTACAGCAACGGATAATTTCCCTTAAATCTTTTCTAATAGACAAGAAAGTACAAAGCACAAAAATTGGCATAGAGGGGTAGATATAAACAGTTTTTCTCGAAGCTTTGTCACAAGAAAACCTGAACATGATGGCTTCTCTTACAAGGCCCCAGAGCAGAAGAAGTGTCCCTGTTAGGCTCATCCTCCGAGCTCCAATTAAGGCTCCTGCAACAGGCAATTAACTTCCTGCAAGAGCCTGGTGTTCCCAAAAGGATAAATAAATAAATATAAAAAATAAAACAAACAAAACGAAATACAATGTACTGCCAAGTTCAAGAAAAAAGCGCCTAAAATAAACTTATGGAGTTTCAATTTGCTATGGTTCTATGACTCTTTTTGTACAAGGATCATATTAAGGCATAAGGCTCGTAATGTTCAAAATAGCAAATAATTTATATGAATATGATGGTTTCAAAAGAATTACGACAACCTCTAGGCAGAGGAGATCAGTTTTCCAGGAATTCGTTAGATTGGTGAAGTTATAGAACCGCAGCAATTTGTCGTAGCTTGGAATGTTCTTGCCCTTCATTATGGCACTTGCAAAGGCTCCAGGATATAGAAGAACCTTGGCTACGAATTCCGGGAAGACTTCACTTATAATCAAATGAAAGCATGTCACCTCTATAGGTGTTGTACATTTTCTACTTCTACATGGTATCCTGCAAAAACAAACAATACAACATGTGTTATACAAGCATTTCAAGTACAAAATAGGTCAAAGGTATTTCTAATGCTATTAAGTTAAGCCAATACTCCGCTCACATATGAAAGGAATGTCAAAAAGAAATGTAGGTTGGATAGGCTTTTACATTTTATTACTAGAATTGAATAATGCTGCATTGACAGTAAAATAAATTTCATGTGATAATTAAATCATAAAAGTGAGTACATAATGAGAAATAATCACCATTATTATATAAAATGAGAAAATAATTATGGAAGAAACGGAAAGAATTACCTGAAAAGAGGAATTTGGAAGATGATGGGACAAAAATATAAAGAAGAAGAAATTGAAGATGTAATGGCTGCTCATTTCTTCGGTCAACCCATCAAAAACGGCTTCGAAAATTAAAGAAACTATAAAATGTTGTAATAAATATGAACTGAATGCCCTTAATCTTGCATTTCCAATTAAACACATATTTTAGGAAAAATTTGATATTTACCTTGATTAGCCATGAATCTAAGCTTAAAATACGTTATGGAGCTTGTATAGATTGCAAAGAAATCTGAGGATGCAGAGCAGAAGTGAGGCCTTATAATCCACAATCAAGGAAACTTGATCCGAAAACTATTAGTGGTCATTTTATTGGCTATTGTATAGGCTCAAGGGATTCTAGGTGTTATTGTCCTTCCTATACTATCAGAATCATTGAGTCTGATCGTGCCATTTATGTTGAGAATGATCAGAATAGTGGGAGTACTGAGCCTCACAATCTCACATTAAGAGAAGAACTTGTAGTTTTGTCTGTCTCATCGTATCCAACTTCTGCAATGGGATTACCATGTATTGATGTTCATTCTCAAAAATGGCCATGGTTCAATAGGAAATGCATAACCATGTGCTCTAATACCAATTGTTATAATAGACTACACCTATTTATAACAATTCTCTCTAGTATAATAAATACTACATCACATTCATCGATGACTTTTCTCGTTATGGTTATGTTGAGCTTCTTACTAAGAAGGCTGAATCCTTGTCTGTTTTTCAAGTCTTTAAGGCTAATGTTGAGCTCCAAAAGGGTAAAAGGATTAAATCAGTGAGATCAGATAGAGGTGGTGAGTACTATGAGCGATATGATGAAACTGGGCGTAATCCTAGACCTTTTGCTAGATTTCTTCAGGAATGTGGAATAGAAGCTCAGTACATAATGCCTGGGACTCCTGAACAGAATGGAATTGCAGAAAGAAGAAATCGTACCCTTCTTGACATGGTGCGATGCATGTTGAGCAACTCCACCTTACCAGATTTTCTGTGGGATGAAGCCTTGAAAACTGCTGCTTATATTTTGAATCAAGTACCCAGTAAGTCAGTGCCCAAAACGCCTTATCAATTATGGTCAGGAAAGAAACCTAGTCTTCGTCACTTTCATGTCTGCGGATACAGAGCAGAAGTGAGGCCTTATAATCCACAATCAAGGAAACTTGATCCGAAAACTATTAGTGGTCATTTTATTGGCTATTGTATAGGCTTAAGGGGTTCTAAGTTTTATTGTCCTTCCCATACTACCAGAATCATTGAGTCTGATCGTGCCATTTATTTTAAGAATGATCAGAATAGTGGGAGTACTGAGCCTCACAATCTCACATTAAGAGAAGAACTTGTGGTTTTGCCTGTCCCATCGTATCCAGCTTCTGCAATGGGATTACCACGTATTGATGTTCATTCCCTTGATTTTGAATCTCATCATGTTTTAGAGCCTATGGCTGTGGATGATGATGTCACTGATGTGCGATTGAGAAGATCCGAGAGGGTCAGGAGACCTGCAATTTCTGATGATTATGTGGTTTACTTGCAGGAACATTATATTGATGGTGATTTATCATTTGACACTGTTACCTTTCAGGAAGCCATCAGCTGTACAGAATCTTCATCTTGGACACATGCCATGCAGAATGAGATGGCATCCATGTATCACAATGGGGTTTGGGACTTAGTTGAATTGCCAGAGGGATGCAGGCCAATTGGTTGCAAATGGATTTTTAAAACCAAAAGAGATGCCAGAGGTCAGGTGGAAAGATACAAGGCCAGACTTGTGGCCAAGGGTTTCAGTCAGAGAGAATGTATTGATTATACAGAAACCTACTCTCCTGTTTCTACCAAAGACTCATTCCGTATTATCATGGCATTTGTAGCTCATTTTAATTTAGAATTACATCAGATGGATGTGAAGATAGCTTTTCTTAATGGAAGCTTGTCTGAAGATATGTATATGGTGCAACCTGATGATTTTGTTGAGCTTGGCAAAAAAAATATCGTAAAATGCTGGGGGAATTGAAACTATAAAATATGCACGTTAGCTCATGTGGCCATCTTGATTGATTGATTGAACACATAGCACCTCACAAGTGTCCATTATATATGACATCAGTTTTCTCTCTTAAATTAGGAAATTGTTTATTTGTTTTTTATTAATCTGGAGAAAATTTGGTGAAAATATCCACAAATTTTCATAGCTAAAATTTAAGAGTTATTTATAATTTTAGCTAGTTTTCCGTTTCGTTTAGTTTTATACCAAAAATACGTCATTACAAATGTCCCTCACTAGCCCTTCTATAAATTATAATATTTATTGCAATAGTCTTGACATTTTGTTCAATATCTTATGTGCATTGTTTTTTTTTTTGTTGGTTTGCCTTGGCAGGTATATTGGTACGAAGATACTCAGAGAGAGAATAAGATAGAGTTGATCACTTACCCTGTTACCCTATTGTGCCAAAAGGAACTAAAAGCTTACTTTGCAGTTAATCTGCTAGCCATCTACCAGCATTTCCTCTTTCGCTTTTTTAGGTTTTTCATGTGATGTGTATTTCTGTCTTTGAAGATACAGAGGAGTATAATTTTATTGATTCATTCATTCATAAAAGTGTGTAATCAAGATAATTTTATAATTTCAACTAACTAAATAGAATATGTTATCTGAAACTTTTGGACAAAGTGAGAGTAGTTTATCACTTATAGTCTATTCTTATTCAACTTTCAAATCTTTTATATTATATACAAATTAAATTATATTCTAAAATACATATCGAACAGGCTAACATTTTATTTATGAATAATTTTAATAGATTAAAAAATATGGGAAACATAATCAATTACATCAAATGAAAAGGATCATTGGTCAAATTTTTTTAATAAAGAATGTGTTAAAATATTTTTGGTATTTAAGAAATTACAATTTCTTTTAAGTTCATAAAAATGTATTTTTAAATTATATTAAATAAAATTAAAGATTAACGAAGCTGACATCTAAATTTCACATAAATTATGATAAGTCTTTCTCATACATTAATAAGATTATAGCGTGGCTAGCATCATCATCTTTTATCTCCAGCATCAAAACTCTGAAAACATCAAACTAATCATCTTTTATCTCCAGCATTAATAAATTATAAAGTATCACTTTTAATTAAACTATAATGCTAAAGAACTCACTACAATGATGTTCTTTAATTAAACATATATAAAGTATCACTTTTAATTAAAAGCACGAGCCTTGCCCAGAATCTAAAGGCATAGATTATTGCCCATAATCTAAGCCCATGCGCCGACAGTCTTCAGTCGCCTGGGTCATGGCCAAATCCATCCAATAAACTTTCATCTCGCATTTGATAGCCCAAGAAAAATAGCTACGATGACCATCACTCAGTTGAAGAATATGTTTCGACCAAAATAGCTACGATGACCATCACTCAGTTGAAGAATATGTTTCGACCGAAATTTATAATATTCTCCATGTGATTTAAACTACACAGAGTTCACATTTTTCTGTCATGATATGAAAGCACACAGAATTCTCTTGACCTTAATTATTGATCTTATTATATTTAGTGAAATCTAATATTGTAGAATAATTGGTGTAGCTAGAAAATCATATTCGTAGAGCAAATATATAATTAATTGAAGAAAAAGTTTACACTCTTACTTCTTACTTTTACAAACTTATTAGTGCATAACTTGAGAAAATAAAGTTTAAAAAAGACAGTCAAATCATAAAAAACTAAAGAGCATACATAGGGTTGTACATATTTTTATTTTTCTTTGTAATAATAGATTTATTTTTTATCAATTTTTAATATTAGGTTGCACATTTGGAGAAAGATAATATTTTTTTTTAATTTAAAATCTGAATGAGTCTGAATATATATGTTATAATAATATGTTTATTTTTTATTTTTCAATGTCTAAGTGTAAATTGATAAGTTGTGTATTTTTATAAACTCTAAACATCTTAAATCTAATATTTTCATACTTGTGGCATTGAACTTAAAGTTTAAACATATATATATATATACAAGATGTTTTCTAGTATAATACTTTTATATGTTATAAATATTTATAAGGTAAGCATTTGATATATAATTTTATGAAAAATATTTTTGAACATAATATATATACCAAAAAAAAAAGTTGTTATCTAATAATAAAAGATTTTTTTAAAATTCAAATTCAACTTGAGTTAAGTATTTAATATCAAGTAAAATTTGAGACAAGAAAATTCTAATATGGTGTTTAATAGTTATGTATGAAATAAATATATTTAATAAGGGTATTTGTGAGAAAAAAATTAATTTTTCATACTGGGTGTATATATTTGAACCCACCAAAATATTTTTCACACCCATTTTCTAAGTAAACCCAACATTAAAATTTGAAAATTAAGATTTTACTCAATAAACTTATTTAAATGCCAAATATGTCCGTTAATACTAAGTGTTTATTTTTGACCCATTATTACCAAACAAAATCGCAAAAGTCTAAAATTATTTTCAATCATTGCTTTGTATATAGAATTCAATTTACAGGTTTGATATCTAGCAACCAAACATTTGTTCATATATAATTGACTCCAGAATATAGTAAAACTCATTTTAATATTATGGTCAACTTTTTTGTTGTGCGAACAAATTTGAATGGTGGAAAAAAAAAAATTTCTTTCTCTAGTTTTTTCTTGCTTTAATTTGCATATGATATCAAAGTAGAAGTTAAAATAACTAGTGAAGATAATTGACGGAAGGCATATTAGTTTGTGGGTAATTAATCTAATTTGAGCCTAATTTTTGTTTGGTGACTTTTGTTGTCAGTTTTTCATCAACCTGAAGTGAAGAATTATTTTTTATTTGATGGAACTTTAACAACTGGAGATGAATCTAAATTTGTTTTATACTAATTGAAAACATGGACGTTTGTGGTGGAAAAAAACAAGTGTTCAGTTTTACAAATAGATTCAATAATGATATAGAAAGTAAACATTTTTCTTTAATATATCATTTTACTATTAATGATAATTTACACTATGGATATTTTAGTAATATTAAAATTAATTAAAATGTGGATTTAGTGAGTATTTTACTAGATTAAAATAGCCTCACCCTTTCATATTAAAAAAATGTTACTTTTTTTCATTTAGATAAAAATATATTACAATAAGATTTTTATAAAAAAATAAATAAAAATATCAAAATATCTTAAATTAAGTCAAATTAAAACTTTAAATATAAAAATAAATAACTCATAAATCAGATTAATTTTCAAATTAGATCGTAGACCTTAATTTAATAGGTGCAATTGGATTTTGGGCATCTAATTAAACAATCGAACTAATAAATTACAAATGAATGAGGATTATATGTGATTTTAAAATAAAATTTGAACTTAAATTTTTGTATTTAATTAATCCAACAAGAAAAAAATTTTAATTTTAGCTAACTAAATAGAATATATTATTTGAAACTTTTGGATAAAATGAGGGCAATTTATCACTTATAATCCATTCTTATTCAACTTTCAAATATTTTATATTATATACAAATTAAATTATATTTTAAAATATGGACTGACTAACATTTTATTTATGAATAATTTTAATAGATTAAAAAATATGGGAAACATAATCAATTTTATCAAATGAAAAGAAGTATTGGTCATTTTTTTAATAAAAAATGTGTTAAAATATTTTTGGTATTTAAGAAGTTACAATTTCTTTTAGGTTCATAAAAACATATTTTTATAAAATTGTGAACACCTTAAACATGTTCTCAGTGAATTGCAAATCAAACTAAAAAATAATCAACAACAAAACAAAATCCAAGTAATATTTCTTCTTTCTCCCAAAATCTTATTTCTTAATTATAATGCTAAAATCAAAGCTCTTTCTCTCCATGGCTGCTACTCTTGCTTTTCAACTTCACCGACATCTCTCTCTCTCCATACCCAAAATCGGCATACCCAAAATCGGTTCATGTTGCACACGTTCTCGTTGTTGTTGCTGCTCCGTCTCTGCTGCTGTTGCTACTCCGTCTCTGCTCCGCCTCAGCTTCTGTTGCTGCTCCTTCTTTGCTGTTGTTGCTGCTGCGTATCTGTTTGCTAGATTTTTATTGTGTTGTGCAAGAATAAGTTGAAAGTATTGGTGAGATTAGAGTGTGGGATTTTTATGGCAATGTTTCTAGTGCAGGCACTGGTGTTGGTATTAAGCTGTGTTGTACATAGTTGTTGGGTCAGAGATTATTAGGAGATAGAACTGAGAGAGAGAGAGGCAATGGTAAAGAAGAGGAGTAGAAAATTGCTCAAGTGCAAGAGGAATCCATGGCAAATTGCAGCAAAGATTGCTGAGGTTAAAGCCAAAGAAATCGATGAGTAAATGAAAAGCAAGTATGGGCAGTGGGTCAAAATTGATTTTGAAGGCTAAATTGAAATAAAAGCCCACTACTTGGTTACTTCAATTACCTTATCAGCTATTTAATTACTTTTATATATACTTTTGTTTATGTTGTGTTTGGTCACAGCAGTGGTGGCCAATTCATACGTGTGTAGTGGTTTAATGTAGAGCTATGAATTGAATATTTCATGTTTTATATTATCTAAACCTATCTATTGGATTCTAAAAGAATTTATCAGTTAAATAATTATTTTTTTACTATAAGTATAATTTAAATATGTAGTAAAAATAATTTTTAAAAATAATATCACCGAACACATATTCATTATTTTTATCATTTTTAATTATGTTTATTTAGCATATATTATTATTTTTAATTTTAAAATATATGAAACAAAAAATTATACCAAATTTATAATTAAATTTAAAATATAATAACTATAAAATATTATTTTCATTCTCATTTTTATTTTCAAGAAATATTAATTTAAAACCAGTACCGAACCGGCCCTAAAACACCAAACCGGCCCTAAAACGCCACACTGGAGGGAATTGAGACCGTAAAATATGCAAGTTATGTCATGGGGCCGACCATCTTGATTTATTGAACGCATTTCACATGATAAGCGTGTGTTACATACGGGAAATTGACATAAATAACCTCAAATAATTTTCTTTTTTCACAAACAGCCTCTGAAAATTTTAACTATCATTATTAGCCAAACATAAAGTTTTAGGACAAAACTGCTCCTCTCATCTTCTCTCGTCTAAATCTTTCTGGCCAAAATTCTTTCTCACAGTTCGTCGTGAGTGATTTATGATATCTCTTCATCACTTCTCCCATTACGCTTAATCGAGATAGAAAGCGTAATCCAGACGGAAAAATTGTAAGTGAAATATTATATGGAGGGAATTGAAACCATAAAATATGCAAGTTATGTCATGGGGCCGACCATCTTGATTTATTGAACGCATTTCACATGATAAGCGTGCGTTACATACAGGAAATTGACATAAATAACCTCAAATAATTTTTTTTCCCACAAACAGCCTTTGGAAATTTTAACTATCATTATTAGCCAAACATAAAGTTTTAGGACAAAACTGTCCCTCTCATCTTCTATTGTCCAAACCTTTCTGGCCAAAATTCTTTCTCACAGTTCGTCGTGAGTGATTTACGATATCTCTTCATCACTTCTCCCATTGCGCTTAATCGAGATGGAAAGCATAATCTAGACGGAAAAATTGTAAGTAAAATATTATAATTTTTTAACAGTTTTTTTTGTGAAATCAGTGCTGCGGCAGCACCCATCGGAGGGATGGGGTGCCCATCGCGCCAGATTGACACGATGGTACCCATTGCACCAAATCTGGTGCGATGGGTGCCCATCGCACTAGATCGCACTAGATTCTGGTGCGACGGGTGCTTCCTGTGATGGGTACAGTCGCTGCAAATTCCAGATTTTGGAATTTAGTGCGACAGGCACCTTGTCGCACAAGTTTTTGTGTGACGGGGTGCCTGTCGCACACAATCTTGTGCGATAGGCACCCTATCGCACCAAATTCTTGGGTTGCAATTTCTAGAATTTGGTGCTACGGTGTGCCTATCGCAAAGACATTAGGTGGGACAGGCAGCCTGTCTCACCAAGTTTGGTGCGACAGGCTACCTGTCGCAAAGATATTAAGTGAGACAGGCTGCCTGTCTCACCAAGTTTCACGCCAAAAACACACAAAAAATATAACCCTAAAATGCTCGGCGGCACATGAGTAGAAACCGTTTCTTCACATATTTTAAACATTTCATTATACATTTTATTATGCAGAATATACCATAGAAATTTATAACAGTTATACAAATATTTAATATTTAATACAGAAACTTTTGTAGTTGGACTTAATGAAGACGCGTCTGGGTAAAAATACGGTTGGGTGTGAATGTGTGGTGTACTGGCTGCTAATTAATTGTGTCTTGTGGGTCTGGTTTTTGGTTGTAAAGAAAATGAAGTTTGCAGGACGATGAAGTTTACAGGAACGATGAATGTCAAAGGGAATAAAAATTAAATATCGAAGATAATTTAGGATATATGAATTTTGTTTGACTATATTTGATAGAATATAAAGTGAATGGTTAATTTTGAAATTTAAAAATTAAGAGTGGCTATTTATGTTAATTTTTAGTTACATACTGGCACCAGTTTTCTCACTTAAATTAGGAAAATTATTTGATAAAAATTTAGTGAAAATATTTTAAAATTTATGAAAATAGCCAAATTTTAGGAGCTATTTATAATTTTGTCAGCTTTTCACTTCTTTTATTTTAATAGCCAAAAATACGCCATGTTAGATACAAATACCCCTATCTAACCCTGTTGTCAATTACTATTTAGTGCGATAGTCCAGCACGTGCTTGACAATTTGTGGAATATCTCACGTGCATTATTTTTTTCGTTAATTCATTATATATGCTCATCTGTTGTGCATTATTAGTTAAACGTATATTACTTAAAATAAATAAATTATAAAATATTAAACACTTTTAATTAAACTTTATTGTTAAAGAGATTACTTTAATGGTGTTTGAATATCAATAGCTAGTTATATAGTCTTTAAACATATAATACTGCAAAGTCACAAGTCTTGCAACTAGTTGATATTTTCTTAATTTTTCTCAATCGATAAATATGTTTTGGTCGAAATTCACAATTTTCACCACATGATTTAAATAAAGTACACATAATTCATAATTTTCTCTACGCGAATTAAATAAAACCCACCCCATTTATGGATTCCACTTTTAAGAAGTATGTTGCCCGCGAAGTAACCAACCAAAACGCTTTCTCCTTTTACTTTTATTTTCCATCTCTCGGTCACTTTGATTTTCTCTTCCTCTCTGTATGATATTTAAGCACTATTAATTTTTTTTATTATTGTTTTGTTATTTTTTAATAAAATTTTTAAAAAATTAAATAAATTATTTATTTTTATTAATAAAAATTTTAACCTTTTGACTTTGAAAGTGTTAAATTTTTTTAAAAATATTAAAATATCTAAAATATTTTTTATTTATTTAATAATTTTATTTTTGTATTAAATAATTTTTAAAAATTTATTTATTAAAATAATTTTATAATTAAATAATTAAAATTATTTTAATAAAACTCTACTAACAAAAAAATTTTACTACTTACTTGCCCATACCGATTAAAGCCCTCGCCGACGCTGCCTCACCGGCTTTGCTCTCGCCATTACAAGCAACACATCTTAATAATGCCCCCATGAGGCAATATAACCGAGTGTGTTAGGATTTTGGTTAACTGCTGGATCCTACAAAATAATGATAATAATTAATAATTCCATCCCATAAATAAAAATAAATATTGTGCGTGTTAGGATTTTGGTCAAAAGGATCATGTCGCAAGTTTAGAAAATAAATAAAATGAAGTGGTCACGATTAAATTATTATAATTAGATAATTATAAGGTAAGTTTAAATATATTATTTTGATTAAATTATTATTTAAAGAGTTTAAGTAGATCATCAAGATTAAATGGTTATCTAGTGACTTTAAATATATCATCTCGATCAAATGATTATTTAGTTTATAACAGATCACATCAACCAAGTGATTGTCTAATAACTTTGAGAAGAACATTTCAACCAACGGACAATTCTAATTTTCTTGACGAAATAGGTATAATAATAATTATTATTATGATCATTGTTATGATAATTATTGATCATTATTATGATTATTATTACTATTTATTTATGTGATCATTAGTACGATCATTGTGATGATTATAAGGATGATTACTATTATTTTTTAGATAGTTATAATTATTTTGGGGAGTTTTTTCATGGTATTTCATCCCCGCTTCCTCTTACTAAGAAATTATTTTTTTGTACATTCTATTGAAATTTTTTTTGCTAGAAGACCATGTGAATTAAAGCACATGAGAGGTGACATAAAATTTTTCCATAAAAATTTGATTACTAATTTAAGTATTGGAGGATTTACGTCAAAAAAAACTTTTGGTACCTCTAATCATATTATGTGATTTTAGGTGATTGAATTTTAGTTGTTTCTCCAAGAAATAATTTTAATGATGATGTTAAAATCTGATATCAAACTATCAATTAGCTGGATAAACTTTGACATCGACATTTGGTACCGTATATGAACAACGGTATAAAAAGTCATTATTGTCCATATCAATTTAGTTATGGTCGAAGTTGAAGTGACTAACAAATTAAATTAATGGGAGTAAAACTCGATTAAATACTATTAAAGACTAGTGACCAAATTGAGACATAGAAAGAATTTACTTATCCAATCGATAAATTATTGATATGATTTTGACTTTAATTCATTCACATACTAGCTTGATGAGAACTTAATTCTTGATTTCATTCAAAAATTTTATGACTGACAATATAAAATTATGAAAGTCAGGTTATTTAATTGCACAATTTTGGAAATTGTGAGTATAAATTTATTTTTTATTTAGGAAATTTTTCTTTATGGCTATACATAATTTGATCAAAAAGACAATTTGTTTAAATTGACATTCACGTGCATTGTGGCTTGAAGATTTAGAATCAAATGTGCATTTACTGCATATCTTCGTTTATTATTAAATAAGCTCCAAATGCTTGAAACGGAAAAAGGAAGG
This sequence comes from Murraya koenigii, assembly GCA_025617385.1. Classification (NCBI taxonomy): domain Eukaryota; kingdom Viridiplantae; phylum Streptophyta; class Magnoliopsida; order Sapindales; family Rutaceae; genus Murraya; species Murraya koenigii. The sequence goes on along the minus strand of CM046813.1, from coordinate 22,531,522 downwards.
AATAAGTTGAATTAAAATTTTTTTTATAGTTTGAGTTCTCTTGAATTTTTAAAATTATCATATAATCAGTTCTTTAGTATTTGTACATAATTATGATTTAATTATTTTTTTCTAAATTTATTAAACACTAATCACTTAAATTTAACTCAATAGAATATTAAATCACATAAAAATTGTAATTCATTGTTATTAGTACTATAATTAACTTGTCCTAATGATAATTTATTAGGCAAATCATACTGATCGTCTCACACTAAAGATTCAAAAGGTAAGAATTTAATACAACTAATTATCCCAATAAAATTATTCCAAAAATTTTTTTTTGAAAAAAGAATGAGATATTTTTATTATTTCTTTTCCATTTTTTAATCATGTTCCAATCTACATAGAAGTATCGTTATTTTATGTTTATTGTGACTTTAGATACAGTTATTTATAATATATTTTATAAATCTAAGACTAGTTCATAAATTTACTCTTAATTTATTTTTATTAAGATCTGTTTGATTTTAAAATAATGTAATTACAGTAAAAAAAGAATGTAATAACAAAATAAAAATTAATAATATGTAGTAGATATGATTTGTGAATAATAATTTTAAAAAATAATAATAAAGATATTATAAAATTTTAAAAATAAAGATAGTGGATCAAATATTAAAAATTATAACTGTTCATTCTCAATACCAAACAAGACTCATAATATTAAGGAAAAAATCTACTTTTATTTTATATTTTACCGGTATCCTCACTATTATTGAGACCACTAAATTTTAAACTTTCTTAGATTTTGATTGGTACAATTTTTAAGATAGAACTTTTACTAAAATTAATTAATTGTTTGGTTGTTAATGAAAATTTTAATTAAAAAAAAATTTCATAAAGTTATATTATAAAATGAGTACAACAAAATTATAAAATAAGTAAATAATATTTTAGATAATTTAATATTTTAAAAAAATTTTAATTTTTATTCTAAAAAATTTAAAATTTTAATTTTTATTAGTAGAGATAAAATAAATTATTTAAATTTTTAAAAATTTTACTCAAATTATAACCAAACAAAATTATAATTTTTTTAAAAAAATTATGAGACTAAATAAATTTTTTTTACTCCAATATTCACTTACTTTGAACTCTTAAAAATAACTATTTCACGCCACAGAATCAAGAAAAATCGATTTGTCTTCAGTACACTTTTTCATTTGTTTTGTCCACTTCCAAATCTTCCAGAGAAACAAAACAAACAAAAAAAATTTTAATAAATTTGATGTCCTGTTCCCTGAATCTCTCAAATTTTAAATAAAATGAGTGTCGTCATCTTGTTCATTTGATAAAGAAATATCCTTTCAATTCTAACCCACAACTCATGAAGAGCTTATCGAACTCAAATAAATAAGTAATTGAATATTATTTGAGATTATGTTACCCACGAAGTAACTAAATAAAACTCTTTTCCCTTTTGCTTTTATTCTCCATCTCTTTGTCACTTTGTTTTCCTCTTCCTCTCTTATGATATCTAAGCACTATTAAATATTTTTTCGTTTCTTAATTTTTTTTAAGTATTAGCTTATTTAATGATTAGAAATATTTATTTAATTTTATAATTTTTTAAAAACTTTTATTATTATTTTTTTTTAATTTTTAGTAAAATTTTTAAAAATTAAATAAATTATTTTATTTTTATTAGTAAAAAATTCAAACTTTAAACTTTGAGAGTAGAGATTAAATTTTTTAAATATTAAAATATTTAAAAATATTTTTTATTAAATAATTTTATTTATTAAAATAATTTTATAATTTTTAATAAAAATTTTTATTAATAATTAAATAACTAAAATTATTTTAATAAAAACTCTCCTGATAAAAAAAAATTCTGCTAACACATTGTACAGTGTGCACTTACTTACATGTAGTGGTTCCCTGCCCTCACCACCAATATTATTTCAGTACTGTCACCGAGCACGCACATCAAGAAATATAATTGAGTGCGTTAGTATTTTGGTCAAAATTTGGACCCCACAAAATTAATGATAAGAATTAATAATTCCATCCCAGAGCAGAAATGCAAATTAATATTGTGTATGTTAGCATTTTGGTCAAAATGATGATTTCGCTTTTGACATTTTTTGGATCTATAATGTGCATGATTTTCACAAAAACAAAATTTTGCCGCTAATTATTCGGGTAGTCAGATGATAATAACAACAGGTGTTATCTCTCGCCTATAACTTTGAGGATATGATAAAAAAGTCTCTTCTTCATTTATTCCTTTGAAATCTTTCAACAAAAATGGGTGACATCATCTCAACCCTCTTATCAGCGGACACAATTCGTCCGATTTTGTCTTACGTTGGTGGAGAAGCTAAGTACATATGGGGTCTTAGAGGTAATCTTGATGAATTGCAGACTCAAATGGAGGACTTGATTGCGAGGAAACAAGATCTGCTGAATAAGGTTGAGCTTGCTAAACAACAACCTCGAACCCGACCGACGAAGACGGTGGAACAGTGGTTTAAATGGGTTGAAGGAAAGGAGGCTGAAGTTGAGAGTCTGCAACAAGAAAGAGATCGAGAGATTGACAGATTGTGTCTTTGGGGCTTCTGTTCCAAGGACTTGATTTCAAGCTACGACTTCGGCAAAAAAGTGGAGAAGTTGAAGGAAGAAGTAATCAAGTTGAGGGAAAAAGGAGAAGCAATCAAAGAACCTTCTGAGGAAGTACCAGAAGGTGCAGCGGTTGCATTAGCCGTTGACCGAACAATTGTAGGTCAAGGAGCAATCCTAGCCAAAGTTTGGGGATGCATCACTGATCAAAAAAAGAAAGTGGGAATTATTGGCTTATTTGGTACAGGGGGCGTCGGCAAAACTACCCTGTTAAAACAAGTCAATAACAAATTCTGCACTGATGAACAGCATCATTTTGATGTCGTGATCTGGTCGGTTGTGTCTAGAGAGCCAAACTTGGAGCAGATTCAAGAGGATGTTGGAAAAAGGATAGGCTTCTCAAAAAAATCATGGGAGGATAAAAGTTTTAAAGAAAGGGCTAGAGACATCACCGACACTTTAAGCCGCAAGAAGTTTGCATTGTTATTGGACGATATATGGGAGACCAAACTTGATTTAAAAAATTTGGGCGTTCCTCTTCAAAGACTACATTTTGGATCCAAAATAGTCTTCACAACTCGTTTTCATGGTATTTGTGGTGAAATGGGAGCCGACGAGCGGGTCCCTGTGTCCTATTTGGGAGATGACGATGCCTGGGAATTATTTCAGGGGGTGGTCGGGAGATACGTTCTTGCCAAGCATCCCGACATTCCGGAGCTAGCCAAGACTGTGGCAAGTGAGTGTCATGGTTTGCCGCTAGCACTCAAAACAGTGGGTCGAGTCATGTCGCGCAAAGAGTACCCTGAAGAATGGAGAAGCTCAATTCAGACCATAAGCGAATCAGCTTCTAAATTCGAAGATATGGAGGAAAAGGTGCTTTGGCGTTTGAAGTTCAGTTATGATAGTTTGCCCAAAGAAGAACTTCGATCTTGTCTCTTGTACTGTTGTTTATATCCTGAAGACTTTGAAATTCCAAAAGCCGAGTTGATAGAGTATTGGAAGAGTGAAGGATTTTTGGATTCGATTAGTGGATGGGATGTTCTCGGTGCTCTTGTTCGCGCATGCTTATTGGAGGAAGGAGGTGATCATGTAAAAATGCACGATATGATTCGTGAAATGGCATTCTGGATAGCAAATAAAATAGAGAAGGAGGAGGAGAACTTTTTGGTTCGTGCAGGAGTTAGATTAACTGACGCCCCAAAGATTGAAGAATGGGAAGGGGTCAAAAGGATATCTTTGATGCATAGCGAAATTAGAAGTCTGCCGCAAATTCCCAATTGTCCACGTCTCCAGACTTTGCTTCTAAATGATAATAGAATTGCGGAGATTTCTGACAGTTTCTTTCAATCTTTGCCTTCCCTTAGAGTTTTAGATCTAAGTGGAAATCTTTCTCTAACTGAACTTCCTGTAGGGATTTCAACTTTGGTTTCATTACACCATCTTGATCTGTATGATACTGACATATGTGGGCTGCCGCAAGAGCTCAAGGCATTGGTGAATTTGAGATATTTGAACTTGGAGTATACACATAATATGTCTAGAATTCCACAGCAATTGATATCAAGCTTTTCAAAGTTACAGGTACTCAGGATGCTGCATTGCGGTTCTAGTGACCGGCTAAAAGTGGAAGAAGGCAACGTTCTATCTGTTGATGCGGAATCATTGATGAAGGAAATCCAAAGTTTGGAACAATTAAATCTCATCAGCTTGTCCTTACGTAGTTCACGTGGTGTCGAAAACTTTTTGAAATTCCCAAAGCTGCTGAACATTACTCAAGCTCTGTCCATCGAAAACTGCGAAAGTCTACCGCTCAATTTCTTACATCTAGCAAACATGGAGCATCTTGAGAAGTTACTGATCGGAAATAGTTATTTGGAAGAGTGGAATATCGACCGCGCCGGAGAGGTACAAAAAGTGCTTCAAAGTGGTGTTCTCCGAAGTCTTCAAATGGTTTACATACGGGAATGCTCAAATGTGAAGGACTTGACGTGGCTTGTTCTTGTTCCAAACCTCAAGGTGCTAATTATAGATGGTTGTTTTGACATGGAAGAAATATTCAGTGTCGAAAAATTGAGTGAAGTTTCAGAGATGATGGGAGAGCTTAACTTGTTCGCAAAACTCGAATTACTACAACTGTGGAATGCAAAAAATTTGAAGCGCATCTACCACGATCCCTTACCCTTTCCACAGCTGAAGGAAATTGAAATAGGTGGATACCCAAAGCTGAAGAAACTCCCACTCAATTCCAACAGCGCAAAGGAACGTAAAATTGTCATTCGGGGACATAAAGAATGGTGGGAAGAGCTACAATGGGAGGATCAAACCACTCAACATGCTTTCTCTCCCTGTTTCCGACCTTTTTAACAATAAAGTACCGTAAGGATCAAGAGTTTGAAGAAGATTTCGGGCTTAGCTTTTCCATTTATGTATGTGCTTGATGATTATCTTGTCTTTCTATTTCATTTAATTTAAAAGCTTTCTATTTCATTCGTTTGCATTGTTGTTTCCTATTTCCAGTTAATAAAATTTCTTTGTTCTTAAAATTGCTTTTGCTAGTAAGAATTGATAATGCTTGCAAGTTGCTTAACTATGACTTATAGCTTGAAAAATGTTATTATCTATTTCAGAGATTAATTATCTCAAGTCGTGGGACTTCTGGAAAAGAGTCCATTGGATTCGGCCTAATTTGCAGATCGTGGTTTGATTTAAGCGAAGTGGAGCGAAAGAATTAAATGTTCTGCAATCTCTATACAGTTTTTTCACCAGATTTCACCCATTTGATTGTAGACTTGGCCAAAGCATCCATTGGATCGATGCATTTCTTAAGAAGAGGACCATCCGGAGGCAAAATATCGAGCATATCATCTGAAAGCTTAATAGAGTAAAATTTCATCTTCTCTCAAAGCTCTCTTTGCTCAATCAAGTGAGCTTTACTTTCAATGCATATTAACGCGGCAAGCACCTTGTGAAAGACTATGTTTTCTCTTCTTTATATTCTTCGTTTTTCTTCATTGTTTATTTCAGGCTTTGCCAACACAATTCTTTTCTGTATACATTTCATTTAACATTCTTAAAAAAAGACACACTACAATAGCAGGTAGAGAAATACTCTAAATTAAATGATCTTGTAGATGTCAGTTTGGTCTGTAATCTGAATTAATAAACCAGGCACCCAATTTTCAATTGTAAGGTAATGATTGCTACTTGAAATATTGAGAATCATAAATAATGGCATTCAGATATTGCTCCACGTGTTCTGGAGCTAATATCTACTTTATTTCTCTGGATTCTATAGTTAAATCCAGCACTTCTTTCACCATGACCAGGACAATGCGAAACAAGTGCCACACCAGTCACACAGAAGGAAATTACCTCATGCTGCAGTTTCTCCTGGTAAACCTACAGATAGAATCGCATTCGTTACAAGCACCCCAATTCCCAAAGGACTCCCAGCTTCGAGTGGCTTCATATTGGCTTCCTCAAGCTCCTTGGCCACACACTAACTCAGATGCAGGAAAGAAACAGAACACCCTTAAAAACCTCATCATGCCAAAAAATGGAGAGAGATGACAATGCATTACCATGCAGCGAGCTCCTACTTTCTCAAGAAAAAACCATTTTGCTAAGCAGATTCTCCACAATTAGAGTGTCATCCAGCTGAAAAACCCCACTATTGCCGTTGAGAGGAGGAAAGGAACTATCTCATGTGACAACAACTTCTTTTTTAACAAAGGATCAGAACAAAGCAAGAAGAGAGCGTCAACGTTTTCTCTCCCTGCCATTGGAATTCAACGTTCTGATGCCAGCACAGTTAAGTCATTTGGCATTGAAGTCAATAATATTTTATATGTTCACCAATATTATCTTCTCCGGCTTCCATATTTACAAACATAATTATTTCCACAATACACTTACTTGGAAGTTAATCTTTTAGCAACATCATGGTTAACATCATCTCATGAGGGAGTTGGTAGAGCTACTCTTAGATGTCATTCTTATATTCATGAGCTGGAACAAACCTCGGCAAGAGAGTGTTGTGGTCTGCCACTAGCACTGAAAACAATTAGTCAAGTTTTGGCCTACAAAAAGAAACCTGATGAATGGAAGTATGCAATTAAGGTCTTAAGCACGTCACCTGAAAATTTTTCTGGTATGGCAGAAATGTGTTTGCACGTTTAAAGTTTAGTTACGATAGCCTACCTAACTGCGTAACTAGATCATGTTTCTTGTATTGTGGTTTATTTCCTGAATATTATGAGGTTTATATAGGGGATTTAATGGATTATTGGATTAGAAAGGGATATGTAGTTGATTTTGATGAAGGATCCGCCATTATCAGTGATCTTCTTCATGCATGCTTACTGGAAGAGGCAATGATAATCACGTCAAAATGAGCGATGTGATTTGTGAATTGTGATATGGCGTTGCGGATAGCATGTAAAACAGAGGAGCAGAACTTTTTGGTTTATGCAGGATTCTTATTAACTGAAGCACCAAAGATTGAAGAATCGGAAGGGATCAGAAGGTTATCATTGATGAATAATAATATTACACGTCTCAGCATTCCTAGTTGTGCTCTTGTCCTAACTTTGCTTCTTTACGGAAACAAAATTAGTATGATCACTGATGGCCTCTTTCAATTTATGCCTCTCTTCAGTTTTGAATCTAGGATTCAGTATATCTGACAAAATTACCGTCAGGACTTTCAAGTATGATTTCACTAGAACATCATGATTGGTCTTTTACTGTTATAAGGGAGTTGCCAGAAGAGATGAAGGCGTTGGTAAATCTCATATATTTGAACTGGGAATATATGTACCTCAAAAAACTACCACTGCAACTGCTGTGTAACTTTCTAAAGTTGCAGGCACTCAAAATGCTGGGTTGCAGTAATTATAGTGGAGAAGAAGGTAGAGCTTTATTTGAACATGCTGAACCTTTTATGAAGGAATTCCTCTGTTTGGAAAACTTGAATCTGCTGAGCATTACCTTGGATAGTTAGCCTGCTCTTGAAATTTTTTGACATTCCAAAAGTTGCTGAGTCGTACAGAATCTCTAGAGCTTACAAAAATTTATATTCCAATGTCACTTAATGATGTACCTCCAGATGCATCTCAAAAACTTTCTTATTCAGAACTGTGCTAAGATCGAAAATGCAGGTGAGATACAAAGGGGGTTCCCACAGTCTTCGCACAATTTGCATATTGATTGTTCAAGTTTGAAGGAATTGACATTGCTTGTTTTTGCTCCAAACCTCAAGAAAATTGATGTATAGAATTGCAGTAATATGAAAGAAATAATCAATGCTGAAAAATTGAGTGAAGTTTCAGAGATAATGGTAAAGCAGAAATTGCTGGCAGAACTCGAATTTTTATGGAAACTTAAAGAGCATCTACTGGGATCCCTTCCTTTTTCCACAGCTGAAGGAAATTGAACTGGATACCCAAAGCTGAAGAAGCTCCCACTTGATTCCAGTTTACCTTCACTTGTTGAAGGTTTGAATTAACAACTAAACAACAAAACTTATAATCGCCTATATCACCCTTAGTCTGTGAGGCACTATTATTCAGGGTTAAATAATAACGACAAAACACTTGTCTTATACGGCTAATTTTACTCTACTTTTTCTTGGTTCTGTAGTAAAATTCAATTGTAGTTTAAAGGAAATTGTTAACATCAAAACCTACATACTTCCTGAGCATCTGCTGACAACATATTCCCAAAGAAACCATAACCAGATCATATAAAGCAAGAAATGTGAAATAAATAGAAAATGAGTCACGGAAGGAAATTACCACGCTCTGAAATATCTCTTGCTAAAGCCGGCAGTTAGAATGCTAATTGTTTCGAGCACCTGAATCCTCAGAGAACTCCCAGCCTCAAATGGCTTTGGCTTAGCTTCCTTTAGCTCCATTGCAACACACACACATGCAGGAAAGGGACAGAACAAGAAACCTCATCATGCCAAATATGAGAGATAAGACAAGGCATTACTCTGTAGCAAGCTCCTGACTTCTCTGGAAAATTCCAATTTCTCCATAGGTTCTCCACAATCAGTGTGTAATCCAACTTTAACACATTCAGTTTTATCATTCAGAGAAGGAAAGAGAATTCCTCTCATGTGACGGTAACTCCTTACTTAAAGCAGGATCAGAGCAAAGCAAGAAGGGAAGGCAATTTCATTAGATTAAGAAAAGAATCGCCACCCAATGGAGCATTTGAACCTTCAAATTCTTGAAATTTCCTGCTTTCATTGAGAGAACTGAGGATGGGGGGGCATAGCCAGAACCGGATTTAAATTCAATCTGGTCTTTTGAGGACTTATATAACAACTAAGAGAACCCAGTGTACTGACAGATGCTGTCAAGCCTCTATCAAAGATCCCTTGTGCCAAAAACTAACCAATTTAAGCTAACAAACCTGCATGAACATCTAAATTTCAATACCCATGAAACAGACTTTGCCTTCAAATTCACATACCAGCTTCTCGCAACCAATAACCACCACTAGAAATAATGAATCTTTATCCTAAATTCATAATCTATGAAAGAAATCATCGAAAGAACTTACATTGAACCTTCTCTTTTAGTTCCTTCGACTACCAAAATCCACCAAAACTAGCAAATTGCAAACTCTTATCACTCATCACTCTCTCTCCCTCTCTTAGCTGCATGGGGCTCTGACGTCAGGTAATAATGTTCATATTGATGCTGAATGTTTTGTCAGCTTGTCCCAACTCCAGATGTGAATGCAATGTTCACATTACATTTTCTTGCCTTCCATTTGGTTTTGAACCACAAAATCTGTGTAAAGTAGTTCATGTTTCACATTTTCTTAGCCCTTATCATCAGCATTCGTCTCCAATATTCTCAGGTTTAAATCATTGGAAATTGAGTGACAAACATGATAACAGAATCTAAAACATAAGTGGCATGAAGGAACATAGAAGCGACAAGGGATGTTTCAAATCTACAATATAATTTTCTTAGGTCCCTGAGTAAGATTGAAACTTCAAATGAAATAAAGTAGCAAAGTACAGATTGGAGGTCACATGCTTGATATTTGATGCTGTCAAAAACAATTTGCAGTACTGAAATTCATGCTCTAATAAATTTTGACAGGGATTTCAATATTTACAACAAAGCTTCAGTAGTGAAACAGGATAAGATCATAATGCGTCATTTAATTAGCAGAGGCAACAAGATCCTACAGAAAATGGGTTTACAGAAAAAAAAAAAACCAAAAAATTGTTACAACCTGCTGAAACCCAAATATTCTACCAGCCAACTCCCATTAAAATTTAAAGCCACTCTAAAATCACTGCTTATACTACTGCATCATTCCTTCTATGTACCCCAACTGAATTTCTCACAGAAATCACATTTCTTCAATGACTCAACTCATGCATTTTTACTTTTAATCAGAGATACTTTTTGATATGCTTGACTTTACAACAACGAATAATTCTCCTTAAATCTTTTCTAATAGACAAGAAAGCACAAAGCACAAAAATTTGCATTGTAGGGTATATATAAACAGATTTTCTCGATGCTTTGTCACAAGAAAACCTGAACATGATTGCTTCTCTTACAAGGCCCCGGAGCAGAAGAAGTGCCCCAATTAGGCTCATCCTCCGAGCTTCAATTAGGGCTCCTGCAACAGACAAATAGCTTCCTGCAAGAACCTGAAATGGAATGTAATGCTAAATTCAAGAGAAAAGCTCCTAACATAAACTTCTAGACTTTCACTTTGCCTATGGTTTTATGACTCTCTTTTGGACAAGGATCATTTTTAGGCATAAGGCTCGTAATGTTCAAAATAGCAAATAATTGATATGATGAATATGATGCTTTCAAAACAATAAAAAAGGATTACGACAACCTCTGGGCGGAGGAGTTCAGTTTTCCGGGAGTTCGTTAGATTGGTGAAGTTATAGAACCAATTTGCCATAGCTTGGAATGTTCTTGCCCTTCATTATGGCACATGCCAAGGCTCCAGGATATAGAAGAACCTTGGCTACAAATTCAGGGAAGACTTCATTTATAATCAACTGAAAGCATGTCACCTCTATAGATGTTGTACATTTTCCACTTGTACACGGTATTCTGCAAAAACAAACAATACAACATGTATTATAAATGTATTTCAATTATGAAATAGATCAAAAGCATTTCTTATCTATTACGTTTAGCCAATAAAATCTCAGTAAGTAAATTTCTGATAATTGGATCATAAAAGTGAGGTACATAATGAGAAATATTCACCATTATAATATAAAATGAGAAAATAATTATGGAAGAAACAGAAAGAATTACCTGAAAAGAGGGATTTGGAAGACAAAGAGACAAAAATATAAAGAAGAAGAAATTGAAGATATAATGGCTACCCATATCTTTGATGAACCCATCAAAAATGGCTTTGAAAATTAAAGAAACTGTAAAATGCTGTGATGGAGGGAATTGAAATTGTAAAATATGCCAGTAAGTTCATGGGGCTATCCTGACTGATTGATTGAACATGTAGCACCTCACAAGTGTCCGTTACATATTGACATCAGTTTTCTCTCTTAAATTAGGAAATTGTTTATTTGTTTTTTTGCTAATTACTAATTAGTGGAGGAAATTTGGTGAAAATATCCATAAATTCTCAAAATTTATGAAAATAACTAAAATTTAAGAGCTATCTATAATTTTAGTTAGTTTTCCTTTTTTTTTCTTTTTTTACTAAAAATACGTCATTTTACATACAAATGCCCCTGACCAGCTCTTTTGAAAATTATAATATTTATTGGTTATTCACTTCTTACAATACTGACGGACGTATTTGATATTTTATCGAATATCTTATGTGCATTGTGTTTTTTTTTTCCCCACTCCCTATAACTCATTGTATATGCTCACCTTTATGTGCATTATCACTTGAACATATATTACTCAAAATAAATTAAAAAGTACCACTTTAAATCTAAAGAGCTGACTACAATGATGTTTGATAACTTGTTACCTTTAGCCGTGCAAAATCACAAGCCTTGCCCAGAATCTAGAGGCATGGATTCTAGCCCATGCGCCGACAGCTTTCAGTTGCCTAGATGATGGCCAAATCCATCCAATAAACTTTCAGCATGAAAAATAGCTATGGTGACCATCACGCATCCCATTTTGCTCACAAGTTGTCTTAATTTTCGTAGAAAATTGTTGCTATTCATTTTCCAATACTGGCCTAATACTTGCTGATAATTATTAAACGATTAAGTAATGGCAGCAAACTTGAGGTTTAAAAAAATAAATTAAGAAAAAAACTCTCTCAGAGGCAATTTAGCAAACATCTTGTGTACCATAATTTTATACCACCAAATTTGTCAATAATTGCTGATTTGCAGTCCCGTTACAAATCTAATAATCTACGCTATTGTCAGACATACACTTATTTTTTTATCTTTATTAATATTTAAAAGATATTTAAGTATTAGAAATAAATTATTTTTATTTAAATAATTAAAAAAAAAAACTCTGACAACATATTTATAATAATTCAAACTACTTCCCCTTAAAAAAGGCTTGGTGGCAAACATACACACACTTGAACTCTTAAAACGTAACTATTTCACGCTGCAGAGGCACAGAAAAATCTTTTTATTTTGTCTCTGCACACATTTTCATTTGTTTTGTCCACTTCCAAATTCTAGTGGAAAACTGAAAAAATAATAATAATAATAAATTTAATACCTTGTTAGCTGAATATCTCAATTTTAAATATAATAAATTTCCCGATCATGTGATAAAGAAAAATTTATTCCACTTTTCAACCTAGATCTTATAAAAAATTTCTCAACCTCAAATAAATAAATAAATATTATTTAGTAATAGTATGACATTTACTTTGTAGTAAGCAGCGCTCCCCTCAAATTTCTCCACGTGATTAAAAGCACATAAAATTCACATTTTTCTCCACATGATTTAAAGGCACACAAAATTCTCCTTACCTTAATTATGAACCGTATTATGTTTAGTAAAATCTAATATTACAGACTAATTAGTATAGTTAGAAAATCATATTGGTAGAGCAAAATTTATAATTAATCGAAAAAAAAAGTTTATATTCTTACTTCATTACTTTTATAATCGTATTATTACATATATTGAGAAAATAATACTTTAAGAAGACAGTGAAATTATAAAAAATTAAAGAACATATGTATGATTGTAGATATATTTTTTTTAATAATAGATTTAATTCTGATCGATTTTAATGTTAGGTTGCACATTTGAACTAAGGTAACATTTATTTAATGTTAGGTTGCACATTTAAATGAGTGTCCATATGTCAGAATAATATGTTTATATTTTATTTTTTTATGGTTAAGTATAAGTGTTTCTTTTTATAACTTCAAAATATTTTAAATCTAATATTTTTTTATTTATGATCTTGAAAGTGTTATATATAAAGTTTAAGTAGATATAGTGTTTTTTAATACAATAGTTATTAATTTATAAATATTTATAACGAAAGCAGTTGATATATAATTTTATAAAAGTAATTTTGATAAAATTATTTTTTTATATAATCTAACATAGTATTTATAAATAAAAAAATTGTTATCTAATAAATAAAATAATTTTTTTAATATAGATTAAATGTATGTTAAGTATTTAATACCAAGTAAAATTCGAGATTAAAATTCTAATATGTCATATAGATCTAATAGCTATGTAGAAAATAAATATATTTAATGAGGATATTTGTGAGAAAAAAAATTTGATTTTCTACACTTTATTATTTATATAAAAATAAGAAATTTTTACTCTTTTTCATTCAAATAAAAAAATCTTACAGTAAAACTTCATATACAAAAATAAACAACAGAAAATATTGAAATATATTAAATTTTTTAAGTTAAATTAAAACATCCAACATGAAAACAAACAATCTTTAAATCAAATTAAATTTCAAATTATATATAAGAACTTATTTTAATAGATGCAATTGGATTTTGGGCATCTAATTAAACAACTGGACTAATAAATTACAAATGAGTGAGATTTATATGTGATTTTAAAATAAAATTTGAACTTAAATCTAGGTATTTAATTAATCCAACAAGACAAATATTATAATTAACTTATCTTACTTATAATTTGAGCGACTGTCAATTTTTCTTCTACTATAATTAATATATACCGATTATCCACTACTATTTTTATAATAGTCAATAATCTTCATGACAATATAATTTTATAATATTACCCTTATTTTTAAATATATCTTTATTCATATTTATTATAAATTAAATAAACCATATAATGGTAATTAAACTAAAAAATTAAGTATTAAAAATAAGAAATATATGTTTTGATGTGAATCAAAGTTAATAATAAAGTATTTTCTTATACTTTTTTATTTTATAAACATTTTCTTATATTAAATATATAAAATAAATATGTATAAGAAGAATATTTATTTTTTATTAACATCAATACATATAATTTTTTATTTTTAATCCTTAATTTTTATTTAATTTTTATTCATATGATTTATTTTATTTATAATAAATATAAATATAAATATATTTAATATATATATATATATATATATATATTATAAGGTTATACTATCGAGAATTATTGTTAATTATTAAAAATAATAATAAAATAAATATTATATATTAATTACAATAGATAAGAAATTGATAACCTTTCCTTATAATTTATTAAGAAAAACACAATGATTCAAAATACGAGAATTTAATGCAACTAATTATCTCAATAAAATTTAATTTAAAAAAAAAAAAGAAAGAGATATTTTTATTATTTCTTTTCCCTTCTTTTGTTTCAATTTCTCGCCTCCTGAGCTCTTCCAAGAACCAAAACAAAGTACGAGTAAAACATAAAATAAAATAAAATAAATACAAAAGTCACACGTGGCTTCACACATTACAATACCATATGCGTCCAATAATTCATCTTCAATAATTGCCATTTGCCCCTATGTCACGACCGATTTGCAGTTGCGTGTATATATATATATATATATATAGATGCACTTCACACACAGCCTTTAAAACCCGAACCAACTCTACGTATATGTATAGTTTTTCCTCTGTAAAAATGTGGAGCAATCTTCATTTTGATGTTCTAGCCAATATCTTCTCCTTCCTTTCTCCAGACTCCTTGGCACGAGCCAAATCAGTTTGCAACCATTGGCGCACGTGTGCCAAGCTTTACTACCTTCGCTCGGTGTCCCAACACCAGCAGCTTGCATGGTTCCTGGCTTTGCCTACACGTAACCGGGGCCTGTGTTGCTATGCTCACAATCCAGATATCGACAAGTGGCACGTGTTATCCCTCGACTTCTTGTCGGATCCGGTCCGACCCGTTTCCTCAATCGGTAGCTTCCTTCTTTTGAGACCCATAAATTCTACAATTCTGCAATTAATTTTGTGTAATCCATTCGCCAGGCAGTTTAGGTACCTCCCTTTGCTGAATATCTGTAGGACTAATCCAGCTGTGGGAGTTGTGGTGAAAGGCCAGGCCCAACACGGCCCATTTCTATACTTTAGAATATACGTGGCAGGGGGGGATGTCGGATGAACCGCGTGGCGGTGCCACATATGAGTCCATGGCAGGGGGGATGTCGGTTGAACCGCGTGGCGGTGCCTGTGTGTGGGAGCTTAGTGAGGGGGATGATATTTGGTGCTTAATTGAGAAGGTACCGATTGAAATGGGGATGAGATTATTAGGGGGGCAAGGCGAGCTGGGGTGGCACAAAGTGTGCGGGTGGGAATGGGGCAATTTGTTTGTATAGAGAAGTGGGTTCAGGAATGATTGTTTGGAGAGAAGATGAAGATAAGAGGAAATGGGAATGGATTTGGGTTGGTGGGTGTTGTTTTATTGGAGGGAAGCAAGTGCAAAATGTGCCCATGAAAGGAGTGTTGCTTCATCCAAGCCTTGCCTCTGCATGTATTCTGAATGAATAGATGACAAAAATCGAACCAGCCAACTTGCTTATTTATTATTAGATTATCCCTTGGGACCCAATGCCCACTTGTTTCATTTGCTTTTCACATTTTAAGATGTGGTAAAATGGTAAATGCGAAGATGCTATTTGTATGGAATGTTTTTTCACATGATAGTAAACCGGTGAATTAAAGCAAGAAGATGATTACAAATTCACAATGATCTCCGCAGCATTTGTCGGTGAGCAGAGCCCGGCCCACTCTTGTGTGAAAAATAAAATTTACGGTATCGCTAGAGGAAGGTTTGCGACCTTGTGGTTAACAGCCACACGCTCTAACCAACTGAGCTACTCCAGCTCAATGACAGCTGTGCGATGTAAATTAACAAAACCACTTTTTGAGTCGCTACTTCTCTCAAATATCGCGCCAGTATCGGCAAGAAATTGAAGTTCATTGAGCTGAATGCTTCGCCATCAGGCAAGATAAGATCAACATTAATTAACATTAAAACTAAAATCAGAACCAGCAACTCTTTCTGTACTACTGTAAGATAAATTGTTTTCCAAAATTTGATAATGAATTCTTTCTGAAATTGTCTTTCATCAATTTTAAGAGTTCATTGTCCGTATTTTAGAACTTGTGTATAATAACTTCAATGCTTTTGTTTGCTGATTTCGTTGCATTTTTTAAATGTAATTATGAAGGTACAAGAAAAGTTGTGTGTGACATCTGGCGGCACCTCTGTTCCATTGGAGCAATGCTGTGTCCATCATATAGAGAATTTCAGCTCACGCCGTAGGTAACCGTTTCTACTGAGTATATTCACTCTGTTTCAGTTAGGCTTTAATTATGATTTTCTATTTCTTTCCTTTTCCGTAGTATTGATAATTTTTTCATGAAATTTGGGTCTGTATTTTCTAGGTATTTCATTCAGGCGGGATGATAATTTAGTTAATTTTAATTTGTTTTCTAAATTTTGGATGATGTGTGAGTTTTTCTTTTGCTATGTTGGAGATCCTGTCAGTCATATTGTATATCTCTTCCTGATGACAGGTCAATGATAAGTCAACCATTCCAGATTTGTAGTTTCTTTGAATTATATATCTTATCAAGTTGAATTACATATCTTGTTTGTTGATTTTTTCGGTGATATTTTTACGTTTTAATTAATGGTTAACTTTTTTTGCTGAAGCCTTTATTTTAAATCCCTTTCACACATATTCTCTATACCAGTAAAACTGAATAAACATAGGGTTAATTATAAACATACCGTACCCATGCCAGAAACATATTCAGTGCTAATAAACTTTTTACTTTAGTTTTAATAAATTCAATACTGACCGCTAACTTTTGTTTTTGACTTAAAAGATAGATGTTTTTCATATTTATCTTTAGGAACACTACTTGCTTTTAAGTTTTAACTAAGAATTTGCTCTACATTGTAATATCTCCGCAATTGCTTTTGTTACTATTTTATGTTATTATGCATACACTAAAATTTAACTTTACTTACAAAATGAAAATAAGTGACAAATCAAAGACAATGCAACTGAATTATCAGCTATTCACCCTATATAAGGCTTCATTTGAATGGAAGAACGTACCAGTCACTCTTCTTCTTCTTCTCAATTTACTCTATGCTTGTGACAGCAGCAACGGTAGTAATAATAATTCAACCACTGTTGGAGGTTACTGGTAGAAGAAAGCTGAGATTCATTATATATGAAGGCTAACAAAGGCTGTGATTCAAATGCAGAACATCCTAAGTAAAAATACAAGATACATTACATGCGAGAATATTCATTATATATGAAGGCTAACAAAAGTTGGGATACAAATGCAGCTGCTTATGTTATTGGTGTTAATTATTGACTACATTGAGACAATCTTCCACCTCGACAAGGCCAAGGCATGAACTGCTTGAGGCTTTAAGAGGCAAGCCATACCTTGTATCTCTAGGTACAAGAAATGAACATATCCAAAGCATTGCCTTAGTCGACAGGCATTTGTGAATTGGTTAACACCCATGTTCCTTCCATAAAAGATGTTAACCTTGGCTACATCACAGTAGGCAACAAGATGATTCTGGGGACAGATGCACAATATGTAGGCCTCGCAATTAACAACATAGTGAAATCAGTCAACGATTTCGGCATAACCAAATAACATATTGAAGCTGACAGCTGTTGTTGCAGGAACTTCCCTTGCTTCTTCTTACCCTCCTTCAGCCAGTGCTTTCAGAAATGAAGCAGCTAGGGTTCTCAAAGACATTAATTGCACAAAATTTGTGGCACCGGGGTTTTCTATTTATGATCAATGTATTCATATTTTGCCTATGCTTCAGACACAGCTCACATTTCCTATACCTTATTTCAGTCGACAGATCCTGTAGTTAGCAAATGGCCATATTTTCATTATAATAATCTGTTTGATGCCATGCCTGATGCTTTATTCAGCTCTGGAGAAGATTGATGTTCCAAACGTGACTCTAGCCATAACGGAGATGGGATGGCCTAGTGCTGGCGATGAGCCTAGAAAATGCACAAAAATTTAACAAGAACTAAGGACTCCAAAGATGCCAGGTCAAAATTTGCTATATTTTTATTTGAGATGTTCAATGAGAATCAAAAGTGCGCTAGGGTTGAGCAGAATTTCGGATTATTCTATCCAAATATGCAGCAAGTTTATCTATTTTGGCTATGCTTGAAGCATTTTTCTTTGGCTTTAGCGATGTCTATGCTATTTGAAAAAGTAACTCATTAAGCAAGTTACACATTTGACAAGTATATATATGTTTGATTAAGGGTAGAGCCACAGCTATTTTGTATGAATGAGTGTTTATAAATTAATGTAGCATGAAAAGACTGGTTGTATAAAATTGTCATTTGTCCCATAATTGAAAAAAAAATAATTATTATTACCACTTTATACGCACTAATTTTTACAAAACTGGTTACTTAGAGGCTTTTTTTTTTTTGCTTCAATTGCAAAGCAAAGCCACTGCATTCAAAAATCATTTGTTTATGAGGTAGTCGGCAGTCTAATTTGTAAGAGAGGTGAATAATATCATAATGACAAACTAAATACAAAATAAATATTTCCTACCCTTACGATAAATTCAGGAAATTGCTTAATATGTTAATTAAAAAGTTACTTGCTCCTCCAAGTGCATTTTTATAACTATTTATAACTGCTTAGTCATAGCATATTGGCACATGAATAATGATAACCACTTTATTAATTTTTTTTCATTTTAATGCCGTGTTCAAGTTTATACTTAATTAAGATGCCTTTTTATTAAATGGGTGTCCTTTCAGTAAGAGATGTGCTAATGATGCAGTGCGTTATAAATTTTCCCATGTTGTTCTGAAATTAAAAATAATAAGAGCAGACGACTCTGCTAGCTTATATAATCACTTGAGGGTGAAATTGCCTAGTGCTTCAAGCACAAGCTTCAGCATTAATATATCAGCAAATATTCTATAGGTAAAGATTATAGCAGCCATTGTGCTATTTAGAACCCATCAACTGCTGCTTTAATTGCACAGGTGAGTTTCATTCTTCTTCTCCACAAACAATAGAGATAGGAAATTAATATTCTCATTGATTTACTGCATTCATCTTAGGCTTATTATTTGGTTCTTTGCTTGTGTTTGTGTTCGAATATCCTAATGTCACGGTCTTGGGATGTTATTTGCAGGCCCCTATTCGCATCGGCATCAATTATGGAAGGAACGGAAATAATCTCCGATCTCGAAAAGATATGATCACTCTTTACTATGTTAGAAAATTTATGGGTGAAGAAGGGCCACTGTTAAAATAACATTAAAAGAAAATGAGAATAATCATACATTGGGGACATCAGAAATTATTTGTTTGATATTTTAGCCTACGTTCACGGGCGAAATACAAAGAAAATATTTCACTAGTGATATAAAGATTACAAGTATTGTAATATTTTGACTCACTTCTTAGAATCTGAATACACTAAACCTCTCAAATTCTAGACACACAAGAGTACTGTAATTCTTGAATTTAGTTTATTCTCACAAATAATTGAAGAAAAGAAGAAGATTTTGGGATGAATGAACTGAGGGATGAATCCCTCTATATATAATCCAAATATATATATTTCTTTTCAAATTCAAAGTTTGAATTTTTAGAATTCAAACTTTGAACAATAATGTAGCTTCTAGATCTTCTAGAAAGCCACATTCTTTGACATACTAGAGGTATGAAATTGAATTCAGTGGACTCTATGAGCCAAACTGAAGTTCTTGAAAAATTACATGTTCAAATCTCCTAGTATCTTTGGGAGTCAGAAATCAAGATATAAAAAATCTAGCACTTAGCTTGAATACAGCAAAAGAGTGGTTGAAAATGAACATCATCGCCTCATCACATTAGGGAACATGATCATCCGTGGGCCTGATGCAAAATATGTTTATAGTGTTATAAAAATTACTATTAGTAAGTGATATAAGACAGCTTATATCATATATAAAAATATACTAGTTAAGCTTTTAGGATGGACTAGAGAGATCACAATTGGTTCCATTTCAAATACAGACTCTTTAATCAACGAACCTTTGTGGACATAATCTTTCCAGAGTACATAACTTACTAATAAATCACTTATAAACTCATCACAAGTTTATAATAATAAAATTAAAATGTCATATTATACATTACAATAATTATAATAAATAAATAAATCAGGCCTATAAAGTTACAGTTTCCTTAAAACAAATTTGCTATCTTCTTAATTGTACTTAGGTTATATTAGCTCCTGTCTCCTAAGATACAATGGATTCGAATAGTTTTGATAGCACAACTTTGCAATTCCGGCAAATTCAAACAGGTGTTTTAACTCGAGCTAGCACACTCAAGTATAATGCTAGAGAGATTATTCAAAAGAGAAGAAAAAGATCACTTGGATTTGATTTGTCTTTAAAAAATAAAATTGGAAGCTAATTTATAGAATTCATGGAAGGCTAATTTGTCTTGAATTTGTTGTTTTGAATTTAATTTGAAATGTAACTATTACATTCATTTGCAACTTTCAATTGCATGTAACAGTCTTTCAAACTGATTTCTTGTTTGAAATACAGTCATGATTCATTCCTTAACAGCTCTTTAATATATATATTTTGTTGTAATGATCAATATCAATATTGATATTGTTGTTTCACTTTCAAATTTAATTTCAATTAAATTCTAGTGCAAAATAAAAAGAAAATGGCAAAATATTTTCTCTTTTTTTTTTTTCAAACTAATGGTGCTATTTGAGATGTAATTTCTCATTCATTCAAGCACTAATTTAAGCATTCTATGATTCAATATGAATAGCTCACGGAAGAGATTCTAAATCATCCATGCTAACATATTTCCTTAATATATATCTAGCTTAAAATTAACTTTAAAATAACCATGTTTATGTTATTTTTCCAACGTATAGTGCCATGTACAACAATTATATTCAAGCAGTTAACCTAGTAACTACTAGGGTGACAACAGTTGCTCCAAAGAAATCCTCTCAAAATCTTACCCTCCATCGGTTAGAATATTTCTCCAATGAAACATCTCCTGCTATGAATGATGTCGTAGGATTTTTTATCGTGCACAAATGCACAATTTATAGTCAATGTGTACCCTTACTTCGCTTATGTTGACCCAAGTCACATTTCCTTGGACTATGCAACATTCAATGCGAAACAGAATATTTGGGATGGAAATTTAGAGTATATTACAATCTCTCGATGCAATGGTTGATGGCACATATGCAGCATTGAAGAAGATCCATGCAGGCAATTCTACTATTGTCATTGCAGAATCCTATTGGCCTAATGCAGGGCAGGAACATTATACCAGCAAAGAAATTGCCAGTATGTACAAGTGCAAATCTTTATTTTAATGTGGTTGGCAATGCAAATATTCTGCTATTTATTTTTACCAAAGTAAATTGGTCTAAGGATTCAAAATGAGCTTTTAAAGCTCTCAAGAATTTTAGTATAAGCAGCAGAAGCTCAGCAAGTTGATTTGTTTAGCTGATGAGGTTCTGCAAGTCAAGTCGATAATAATATGGTAATGTGATAATCTTTTCCTGCTAAAAAAAAAAAGAGATGAAAATCTAATGAGGAATCAATGATAGGTCAAATTCATATGAATTCGTTCAATTGAATGCCTATCTCTTACTCTGATATTTGTAGGAGATTTATACTAAATTTGCTCTCCATTTCTTTCTTTTTAGTTTTATTGCTATTGTAGGGAATATAAACTACTGAAACAAGATGCAACATTAGTAGGAATATAAATATGAACATCCTTGGAACATATCTTCCAATTCACTCGAGTGCAAAACAAAACAGCTTGTAGCTTGCTTCTGCTTCATATTACATTATGATGATTGGGCTTCTTCAGGAACAAGTTAATGTATTATGATAGTATTTGTGTAATAACCACTAACCACTCAACTATTGCTCTATAATCGTAAGCTCTCTCTTCTATATTAATACTTGTATATTTACATAGTCATCATTTCTCTACATTTATGTATCAGACATTACTCTCAGCCTTGGCATAAAAGTTGAGGATTTTTAAAATATTTAGCCAAAATATGCTCTTCAACCCTTTAATAATCAACGTCTACCCTTTGCTTATGCTAACGACCTGCAAAATGTTTTCTTGGACTATACCACAATCAACGGCCTCAAAGATCCAATAATCGGCATAAGCTTGAGTTATAACGATTTGTTTGATGCAATTGTTGATTCATTTTCTGCGGCAACGAAAAATATGCAATGTTTCGCTTGCTGAAGCAGAAACCAAATTGCCCAATAGACAAGCAAGGATAACGTACAAATGTATAATGACAAATTTTTTTGTCATAATAGAAGAAATGGGACACCAAGAAAACCAACTGAAATTTTGAAAGAGATTTTATTTGAGATGTTCATTGAGAACTAGAAAGAAGCTAGATCAAAGTAGAAGTCTGGGCACTTTTATCCGAAATAGCAACATGTGTACCCTTTTTTTCGATAATTGCTTACCATAAAGCTCAATATATTTATATATTTGAGCTAATCCATTTTGATCCAATATAGACATGTTTTAAACTCTCAAAGAATTAGCATAACCAAGTTTTCATGTTTATGAAGAAAAGAAAAAAGTGAAAAAAAAAACTTGGTGTCTCGATTAGATATTTAGCCGATGTTTGCCCTTAGGTTACCTGAACAAAAAACAATAGCAGCAATGACTAATTATCCCAAATCCCTAAAAAATGACACCATATCCTGAACTTAAAGTTATAATATTTCATCATATTGAATGAAATCATAGCATATCTCCCAGCTTCAGATATATAAAGGATACTTCATCCTTATTTTGCTCAACAAACTCATCTTTTTATCTTCTAATTAATTTTGAAACGTAAATATTTAATGGAACAAAGGTGGAAACAATAATAATAATAATAAGTAGCATTATATAAATGAACATCCTTGTAACATGTTAGGCTGATAACAGAGCCTAATAAAGATAGTAAGAAGTAGCATTTTATAAATAAACATTCTTGTAACCTGTCAGTCTCATAACAGAACCTCCAAAAGAACAAGTTAAAGTTTGTGACAGTATTTCTATTAGTAACAAAACTCAACTGCTACCTGATTCTTCTCCTGAGGTATCTTCTCCTCCTGTCCTTGCTCCTCTTGATGTTGTCACTCCTTCTACTGCCTGATTTGCACTCTTCTCCTTTGATACTTCAGTAGACCTGGGCATTAGCTCACTAATTAAACTCATCATGATAATCCTAGCTACTTTTGTATCTTTGCAAACTTCAAACCTAAAGGTATCATCTACAGGTCCACCAAATATGGATTCTTTTCTCTTCTTATCTATATTCCACATAGCCCTCTTTTGTTTACATATCCTTTTTGTATAACTAGTCGAGCCATATTCATTCACCAAATAAAATGGTACGCCAAAAAAGGAAACATCCGACTCCAACTGGGCAATAAACTCAGTTACATGGCTTTGGTCCCATCCCTCCGTATCTCCTTCATAGCCAAAGGGGAACTCTATTACTAATCCAAAAATCTTGTCATTGTTCTGCTCATCCTTGTAGACTTCTCACTCTCCACAATCATATTTGTTATTGTCTCAATATCTTCACCCTCCAATATATTTTCTGTAATCATTTTGTGAAGAGTGTTGTTGATTTTTTCCATCTTCACAAATCCAATAAATTTCACTTGGTTTCTAGATTCATCCCAAATGGTGATTCCACATTTATTTCTGCCCGCATCAATCGAGATAAGCTGAAGAGTGGTCGACTTTGGACTTGTGTAATTAGTCTCTACATTTTTTTTTAATTCTCCATAGCCTATCATAGTTACTTGTACAAGGTTTTTTAGTTCCATTTCATGCATACTGCAATTAAACAAATAAAGGTTAAAATTGATCATCAAAGATGTTTTAATTATGTTGAGTGCCAGCAAACTAACAATATCATTCATCTTATTGAATCAACAAAAATACATAAATCAGGGAAAGAAAACCATAGAGCAGAAGCAGATTTAAAATAAGGCTTAACGATTAGGTAGAAATTAGAATTAAAAGAAAAAATAATCTTACCCATAGTATGCCTTCATTTTCGAGTCAAAATTATCTCGAGACGTTTCGACATCTGTAATTGGTGGTGCTGGTTGTATAGGAGGAGGAGGAGGAGGAGGAGGAGGAGGAGGGTTTGCCAAGTCCTTTAATCCCTACAATAGTTATATCCAGAAAACAAATATGAAAATGTACTGAAGAGTTGCTATTTAGCAACTAAGAAAATTTGAGAGAATATTCTAAGTAAAATGAGTTTGTTATTTCTTGAATAATTTGGTGCAGTGATGAATAGATGAAATAATGAAACTCAGAAGAAGTAATTATACGTTTTTTGATGAAGGAACTCAGATCCAGGTCTAGGTACTCAAAGATATATATATATATACCAAAGACAAGATACACAAATGTGTGTGTATATATATGTGTGTGTGTGATATATATATATATATACACACTAAAGACAAGATACACAAATGTGTGTGTATATATATGTGTGTGTGTGTGTGTGTGTGTATAAACAAAATAGAATTATTTGTCTAAAAACAACAAAAACATAAGGAATCTTAGAATGTACAGTAGTATGTATCTGTAATAGTATTTATTTATATATTAATTTGATTAAGCTAAATAGGTTACTTTAATTACCAAACTCATTTATACTCTAAGTAATTTCCATTTTTAAACAATCAACTAGCAAGGCTCTGAAAAAATTAAAAGTTGGAAGCATTTTGAATTTAACTAGGGCAGATGATTAAATGGATAATAGAAATTAACTGACAATGAAACTAAGAAAAAGTAATCGTATCCCAGATCAGATGAAGGAACCCAAATCTAAGTCTAGGTACTCAAAGACAGCATACACATATGTATGTATGTACGTATGTATATACACACACACACTCCAAGACAAGATACACACACACACATATATATGTGTGTGTGTGTGTATACATATATATAGATACCTTTTTTGCCTGAGTGCCATAATAGAATGCAGCAACCGGAATACCGTAAGTGGCTGGGTTGTATTTCCTTCAACAAAAATAAAAACAAGCAAAAAATAATAAAAAAAATACATTTCAAATAGAAAATAATAATAATAATACCTTAACCTTTTTGAAAAATGAATTTTTTTTTTGAAAACCTCCTTAAGATTAGTTTGCCAGATAGTGGAAGAGAGGGGAAGAGAGGGGGCGGTGAGCTAGGTTTAAAATAACTGAAAGTGGTAGTGAGGGGTTTGACTGAGGGGGAGAGAGAGAGTGAAGGAGCTAGGTTTCTTACTGTTACGAAAAAAGAACTGAAATGGAAGGGAGGTCTGGCGAATGAGTAGGAGAGAGAGAGTGTGAATGAGGGAGAGAGAGGGAGAGTGAATAGCTAGGGTTTTTAGCTCATATAAAAATGTTCACAAAGTTTATTTTTCACAAAGAAAACAGTAATATTTATATGTATTGTTGTACGGTATTCTGCTTATGTTACTTTTGCTGGAAGTAACAGCAATGACATTGCCACCTTTTGCACTTGTACTATATTTCAGCTTAACTTCATTCTCATCCTTTGGATTTGAAAATTACATATCTAATGATCCATAATGGCAGGCTGTTTGTTACAGAAAATGTAACATAGGCGCTGCCCAAAACAAGACACCAATGAATTAAATTGATGATAATTTTTTTTATATATTTTTCTTAATATAAATTGAATTTAAAAATGATGAGTGTATGCAATATTCAATCTCAAAACCCCAGTTTGTGGATTGATTGAAATTTCTGGACTTGGGATTGATGCAATTTTTTCTTCGTACATTCTCTTTCTCTATCACTAATGTCACTTATCATTTATTCTAATAGAGAATAATAAATTATTTTTAACATCCAAATTAAGGCAGAAAAAATTGAAACCAGGTAAATAGGTGCAATGGAAATGGCAGAACTAGTATTAACAATTAATTTAACATTACATGCTACTTCGAAATTTTTTACAGAGCACTGAAGTTCTTAAGGCCAAGGACCACCCCAACACAGATGATGTGACCAACAGTGCCACAAGCTAATGTGTCAGCCAAAGTGGACCCAGCTAGGTCACCAGCTAGCAAGCCAGAGTCCCTCAGTTCAAGCTTTAATCCTGCTGTTGCTTTCCTGTTTGTTGCTGGAGCCAGCCCAAATCTCCCAGCAAATATCATCAGGCTTGTTGTTGTCACCATTATCTGCCCACAATTGCATAAATTAAGCATTTTTTCCAAAAGCAATTTTGAAATCAATCCAATTGTGGGTGAACCACTGAAGTCGCAATAAGTACCCAAAGCTGCATTGCACTTCCTCCTCATTTGGTTGGGCTGCTACCTACCTTATTAGAATATACACAAAACAAACATGGGCTTAATGTAGTTGCCAAATTGCCACATGAAGGATCATATCAAAAAAAAAAAATGGTTGGAAGAATAAGTGCAATTCTGTTATCAGGCTTTGTGCTGGAGTTGCTGAGATTTAGAGTCTGAACCCACTAAATTCTGGCATGGTCGTCAAAGAAATTGCCCTTTTTCAGCTTCTATAGAGGAAATTGAATGATCGGATAAAAGTAATACATGGGAATTATTTTAGCTTGTTACTTAAGTTTTCAAGCGATATTGAAAACTGAGTAGGCTGATGGTGATAATGGCCGCATGGGCAATTTGCAGCTTTAGAATGCTAGATTTGGATACACAATTCTTGCCAAATTCAAATTAAATTAAGTTCACTGTTCACTTAACTTTAAAGATAGAGTTTTATTCTATCTTTGCCTTGGAACCTTAATTAGGTTTATAATCTAATCTAGGGGCACGGACTATGCATTGTTGTTTTAAAGTTAAGTGAACCGTGTAAAATTGGCCAGAAATCAGAAAATCCTTTCTCGTTCTATAAATAGGAGACAAAAAGATTGGATCTTTTGGTCAATTTTCAAAGTAAAGTAAAAAGAAATCTAGATATAAATAATTCTTAATTAACAAACAATACTACCTTGAGCGTTAAAGTGCCTTTTGTAGGTATCTACTCAAGCTCAATCCATCGAAATCCACAAGAATTACATGATATTTCCAGAATTTTTAAGAATATTAGGCCATTCATTTTGATAATTGTTTTTGTCCATATTTGAATCAACAGCAAGTGGTTTCATTAGTGAATATGTGCTGTGATTTATTGAAATTCTTGGGTTGATTATTGTTTACTTTGTTTCGGGACTGTTGTGAGAATTATTTAATGCACATTAACCTTAAATCCGGGGTTAATTATAACTCATATCCCATTTCAATTCGATTCATCCGCTTATGATTCTAGATCACGAATTACTGTGAACGTACTTATATTAAACTTTAATTTGGGATCAATTTATAAGGTACACCTGTTATTCGAATTAACAATATTAAGTGAACACGTGGTGCGGTGTAAGTAACTATATTTTCTGGCACTTAGAGCAAGTATTTAAAAGAAACATGAAATGCTTTTCAATAGACCAGTGCCACAGTGGATGCATTACTATTATCTATCAATTTATAATGTTTTAAGTCAGATTGCAAGCCTCGATCCTCAACGTATTGCACCTCTAGTTGGAGTTCTTATTAATTTCTTAATTATTATCTGGTTCTTATTATTACTTATTATTACAAAATAAGTTAGATAACAACACCTTTAATTTTTTTTAGATAACAACACCTTTAATTTTTTTTTTCTTTAAAAAACTACTATAATAGTGAATTTGAAAATCCAAAATATAGCTAAAATTTAGAAAATAAAGATTTCTAATATTTACAATTAGATAAGACGCCGTAGTCCCTAGAGGCCTAAGGTTAATAGCTTTCATTATCATTAGCTAGTCTAGAATTTCCATTTCAGTTGAAGAATTTTTCATGAAATGACAAGACTCAATGAGCACCGCAGCTAATTAAAACGGCAAAGTCAAATTCAACTTCTGGCCGGCCTTAGTGCTTTTGGAATCAGCCATTGCCATTCTTGTGCAACTTTGCACGTTGCATCACTTGGCTCAAGAAAACTTGTAACCCTAACCCTAGGAACTTATTAACGGTGTTTACCGTGTGAGAAAATAGCAAGTATTTTGAAACAGATATTTTCTACAAAACTCATAAAACAGAAATAATTTCTTTATTTAAGATACATCTATTCCTTTAATTTATACATATTTATTAATTCAGTGCTTTTGTTATTTTATCTCTCCTCAATATTCAACGTTATTTCCCATTGACCAAGGAGTTCATTGATGTTGTCTAAATCTGTCTGTAGATGATTTGGTGAATATATGTGACATAATTAATTAATGAGTTCGTCATTTAATTTTGAGTATATACTATATTGTGAACTAAATTCCCTTCCAATAAATCAATTCTATGAGATTCGGGAAAAAAAAAGAAGCTAATTAATTGTATGTATCTAAATTAAAAATCTTAAATATTTATAACATTAAATTTGTATATATAAGGAGCGAAGAGGAAGCAGCAAGCGAGGATTCAGGAAAAAGTCTTTAAACATCAATTTAATGAAAACATAAAAATTAAAGAGATGAATCCATTATCTTAATTAGAAACATTAATTAACAATGTTACTTAGTACGTTAGATCTTTTTGTACGAGAAACCAAATTACTTGCTATTTCCCATGCATAAGAATTGAAATAATTTGCTAGCTTCAGAATAAAAAAGCAAATTTGAAACAATTTGCATATATGTACATGATTACGCATTGCAAAATAATCTCACCGTTAAAAGCTTGTAATGATTAGTAGTCCATTTGCATGCTGCATGCTTATGGCTATATTATTGTATGAAACCCTAGTCCCTAGAGGTGCAGAGTTAGTATCAGCCAGTCTAGAATTTCAATTTCAGCTGAAATGACAAGATTCAGTGAGCACAAACCAAGCTTAAAACAGCAAAGTCAAATTCAACTCCTGGCTAGCCTTAGAGCTTTTGGAATCAGCCATTGCCATTCTTATGTTACTTTGTATGTTGCATCGCTTGACTCAAGAAAACTTGTAAACCTGACCCTAGAAATTTATTAACGGTGATTGCTATGTGAGAAAATAGTAAGGATTTTGAAATGAATCTGCTTACAAAACTTATAAAAAAGAAACGATTTCTTTATTTATAATACATCTATTCCTTTAATTTATACATCTATTAATTCAATGTTTTTTTCTTTTATCATCCTCAATATTCAAAATTAATTTTCCCAATGAGACCAAGGGGTTAGTTGATGTTCTCTGAATCTGGCTGTAGATGAATACACGTGTTACATAATTTATGAGTTTGTGATTTAACACTACAGATTGTGAACTAAAGTCCTTTTTAAATAATTGATTGTATGTAAATTAAATTTCTTGAGTATTTATGACTCCAATAGTTGTTGTCGCTTCAGAATTTAGTTCCAAATGTCAAATGATACATATTGTTGATGCAGTTTTTCCCGCGTGCCTTCAAACAGTGCCTCGAACCTTCTGCTTGCTACTTCAAATAGTACCTCGATCCTTCCGCTCGCAAATAGCTTGAGCTCGAGTAGGACTGTCTCCTTCGTCCTATTCCACTGTCTTTTCCAGAACGGGGATCTCCCGGACCTATACTCACAGAAAATAGGGTCAGGGGTTGCCGGGCGTGTTCCGGCGAAAATCCTCCGACGCTCAAGTCAGTAATCGGGTTGTTCTTTTTGGTATCTCCCTTAGTGAGAGAGACCGGAAAGATGAAAGGGATATTTTTTCGCCCTCCCTTTTTGAATGAATATGGTGTTTTTCAGAGGATTAATGTAAGGCAAGTCAGAATAAGAAGAACCTGTATAAGCTTTCGGAACCCTTGTGAATGAATTTTTCCAACCCTTGTAACGTACCCGTTCGTTTCCTTTTATACTCCATTTTTCCCGCTTTTACTCTCCCGACCGTCCATTCCCGCGCTTGAGGTGTCTGGGTCCCTCTGACAGCTGGGATTGGCGTAATATTCCCTGGGGATGCGCGGCTGTCTCCTTAACCCGGTTCACATGGCCAGATCACCATGTCGAGCATGTGCGCTAGGAATGATGACACCGTGGGGGCATGTGCCGGCCATCGGCAACAGTATCACCACCATACCATGTGGGGCCCTAGTAAGACATTATAAGGTGTGCTAGGATTCTGAGAAAACGGGTCGGGCTGCCCTGGGCCGGGTCTTACATTCCATTCGTCCCATGACTGGCGCAACCCAGTTGTGCTCGGGGACTTACCTTCTCCGAGCAGGAAAGAAGTGCTCGGTTCGCGACCTTGACTAGCTTTGACTGAACCTTATGACCTCGAGCAGATTCGAGAGCTCGGAGCTCGAACGGCTCTGATTCCGTGACCTCGACCAGCTTTGACATTTGGTGAGATCGTCTTGGTGCCAGTGGTCGGGACTTCTGCTCGAGCTAGACTATCCTCGGGGTATTTTATGTTAAACTTTGATAGTATATTGAAATGGATAAAAAATAAACCTTTTTACGTACGTTTCTTATAGAATAAGATCATGTATTTATACAAGAGGAAAGGAAATATAAATGGAAGGAATATAAAAGAAATAATGACATTCCTTCTAAACTAAGCCATTGACTAGCCGTTGGCTATCTTTCTTTGGTGAGCTCCTATGTCACGGGATTGTGATATGATTCAGTTGCAAACCTTTGGCAAAAGCAATACAGTTTGCCATATTTGTTTCCAATGGTTTGTTACTTGCCATGGTAGAGTAAGATTGAGTTGGTGTATTGATATTTTCCATCTTGGTACACGACTCATGTGGCTGCATGTGGTTTGTGCTCTGTGACTCTTCGACTTCCATACGCGGTGGACAATGTTGTATCTTAACAGCCCCCCTCAAGATCGGTCGGGTCATAGAGTGAACGCCGAGCTTGTGTCGAAAGAGGAAGAAAAGATCTTTACCCAGAGGTTTGGTAAGGATATCTGCAGTTTGTTGCAATGAGGAACATGCTTGGCTTTAAGGAGTCCTTGAGAGACTTTTCTCGAACAAAGTGGACGCCGATTTCGATATGTTCGTTGCGAGCATGAAAAGCCGGATTACGGGTCATGTAGATAGCGCTTTGGTTATCGCAAAGGAGGTGAGGAACATGTGAAGTTGAGACGCCAATGTCCTGCAATAAAGAAAGAATCCAAGTTAGTTCAATTGTAGTGGAAGACAAAGCCCGATATTACGCTTCAGCAGTGGAGCGTGCCACGGTGTTTTGTTTCTTGCTGCACCATGAGATTAAGTTGGCCCCAAGGTAAACACAAAAGCCTGTCGTGCTCAGTCGTGTTTCAAGACAACCAACTCAATCGAGTCCGAAAAGGCATATAAATGATTAGAACTTTGTTCAAGGAATCGAAGTCCAAAATTAAGAGTGCCTTTGAGATAGCGTAGGATTCGTGTAATGACTTTGAGATCTTGTTTAGTAGGGCTCGGAAGTGTTGACAAACTTTATTGACAAGCATGAGTGATATCCGGTCCGGTGATTGTGAGATATTGTAGGCTACCGACAAGAGTGCAGTAGTAAGGGGCATGAATGAGTTGTTGATCATCATCACATGGTTGGATTTTGATAGCCATAGGGGTCCGATTAGGAGTACAATCAAGTAGAGCGGCTTTGGTTAATAAGTCACGGGTATATTTGGCTTGTGACAAAAGATGCCTTCCGAAAGCGCCGAATTTCAATTCCCAAAAGTAACTCAATAAGCCTAAGTCTTTTAATGCAAACCGAAGTCTTGAGATGGTTGATGATGGATTGAATTCTTATGGATTATTTCCGTAACAATTACATCATCAACATATACCAAAAGCAAAATCGGAATATTATTAGTATGAAAAATGAAAAGGGAATTATCGACTTTACTACTTATAAAGCCAAGCTCCAAAAGTGTTGATGATAAACACTCAAACCATGCACGTGGGGCTTGTTTGAGTCCATATAAGGACTTGTGAAGTAAGCAAACATAGTTGGGTAGAGTCCGATCCAGTAAAGCCAGTGTACTGCTCCATGTAGGCGGTTCTTTTAAGTGACCATGAAGGAAGGCATTTCGAACATCCAACTGTTTGATAAGCCATTTAGAACCGATCGTGAAGTGCTAAGACAAGACGTATAGTTGTTGGCTTAATGACGGGTTGAACGTCTCGTTGAAATCAACGCCAGGAACTTGGGTGTATCCTTTCGCGACTAAACGAGCTTTTAACCGATCTCATCGTACCATCTTCTCGATACTTGGTTTTATAAACCCACTTTGAACTAATGACATTAGCGTTATGAGGTCGAGGAACTAAAGTCCATGTCCGATTTTGATGGAGAGCAGACAAGTTCTTCGACCATGGCTTGTAGCCATAAAGGATGTTTGAGAGCGATTTTAATGTTTTTGGTTCGATTCATAGCTTGCATGATCCGTTTGCGGAGGCTAAAGTAGGATTTTGCTTAAGTTTGTTGCGTGTTAACATAGGGTGGGTATTTAGAGGTTCTATGGTTTTGACAGAGAGATGTTTAGTTCAACAAACAACTTTCCCGAGAGATCGTTGAAGGCACATGGCTCACGAATGCCACTTGTCTAAAGTTTGTTGTGAGGTTGTGATTGTATGTGTATTATCTGCAGTAGTAGTGTGCAAGCTATTGGAGGAAGGACTCCGTTGAGGTGAATTTGTAACTAAATTGTTGGGTAAAGAGGTGGATGGTTCATAATGGTCTTCAATTATCACGGCTTTATTTGAAAGGCTTGGAGTTGGAGACAATGGTTCATTGGTATTTGGAGGTGCGGTAGTGTAGTTTGGGATAATAACTTGATCCGCCCAAGAGAAGTGTTATCGAACGCCTTTGTGGAAGCCGTTGAGAGCCATTGTGACACATCCGGAGTAGTAGAAATGCTGCATGTATCCTGCACAAGAGAAGAACCTTTTAGATTTTGATAAGGGAAGCATAATTCATCAAAGATTACATGACGAGAAATATAAATTCGATTGTTTTGTGGACAAAGACAGCGGTACCCCTTATGAGTGGGGCTATAACCGACAAAAATGCAAGGAAGAGTCTTTTTATCAAACTTTGTTTTATTGTAATCCCTTAGAGAGGGAAAACAACGGCAACCAAAGATTTTAATTTCATTATAACTGGGGGTTTCTTTGAAAAGCAACTCATGAGGTGTGTGCATCTTAATAATCGTTTGTGGCAATTTATTAATGAGGTAAGCGGCTGTTAAGACAGCTTCCACCCAATATTTCAATGGTAATAAAAATTCAAATAACATAGTAAGAGCAGTCTCCATTATATGTCTGTGTTTTCTTTCGGCAACTCCATTTTGTTGAGGAGTATAAGGGCATGAAGTCTGTTTAATGATTCCAGAGTGTTGAAGGTGTTGTTCAAAAATAATGGAGCTAAATTCTCCTCCTCCATCGCTTTGAAAGATTTTGATCTTTCGTTCCATTTGAGTTTCCACCTGCTTTTGGAATTTAAGAAAACATTCAAAAAAGTCAGATTTTGATTTTAAAGGAAACAACCAACAATATCGTGTACAATCATCCACAAATAATGCATAGTAACGAAAACCTTGATTAGAAACAATTGGAGCAGGGCCCCATAAATCACAATGAATTTTATCAAGAGGAAAATCAGAGATTTTATTAGATAAATTAAATGGAAGTTTACAGTTTTTGCCTAATTGGCATGAAACACAAACACTAGGGTTCTTAGTCTCATCGGTGATACTAATAAACCCATTAGTGCGCAAGACTTGCAATATTTTAGGACTTGGATGGCCAAGTCTCTTATGCCACAAGTCTTGGTTTTCTGAGGTTCTTCTTATTGTCTGAAGGGCTAAATTTCCTCCTTCAGTGAGCGTGTATAAGTCCCCGTGCCTGGTTCCCTGAGCTAGTACCTGGTTCTTCTTGTTCTTGACAACAAAGCCAAAAGAGTTAAATTCCACAGAACAATTTATATCATCCACAAGTTTGCTTCTCGACAAGAGGTTCCTTTTAAGTTTGGGAACAACCAAAATATTTTTAAGTTCGGTTTCCCATGTGTAGTATCACCAATATGAGAAATATGCAAGCCTTGGCCATTCCCTACAAAAATCTTATCAGAACCTTTGTAAGGTATGAATTTCTTTAACTTACCAGTATTATTTACCATGTGGGCAGTAGCACCTGAATCAGCATAAAATTGTGGATCATTCTCATCATGCAGATTCATGGCAGCGAAGGCTTGTGGTGCTTCCTCTTCAGGAGTGAAGTAGTCATACCTGTGTCTACAAACTGCAGCACTGTGGTTAGTTTTGCCACAAATTTGACATACTATACCTGATTTGGAATTGTATTTTCGCTGATTAATATGTTACGTGTTGTAGTGTTTCGAGCGGTGGCGGATTTGGGCCATTATTATTGGACCTTAGTCGTGACAAAGAATTGTTTGAGGGTGATTGATTCATGTTGTTGTGCCCATTGTTAGAGGGATAATTTCCTCTTCCACGATAGTTGTTATTAAAGCCGCGTCCTTGTCCTTGTGCTTGAAAACTTTTCCCACGTCCACGTTGGCCAAAGAAAGCTTGGTGGGGATCCACTTCTTTCTCATCATTTTTTAGAGCGATCACAGTCTGCTCATGATTTTGCAAAGCTGACAGGAATAATTTCAGACTTGGATAAGGTGGCTTGGTTAGCATAGCTGTTTTGAAGTCGGCATACTTGGGTCCTAATGCTCGTGCCAATTGAAAAACTTTGTCATCGTCTGTCAAGGGCTTTCCAATGGCAGCTAGATTGTCACACAATCCTCTGAATTTTTTTAAGAAGTCATCAAGCTTCATGGAGCCTTTCTTTAAGGATAAAAGACTGTCTTTAAGCCAAGACTCTTGCTCCTTGGTAGCCGGAAGCATGTGTTCCTCAATGGAAAGCCAAACTTCTTTTGCTATCTGTCCCCCAATTATCAGTGTAAGGACGTCTTCCATCATCATTCCACGTAACCAGGTGAGAAGCAACCCATCATTATGTACCCAAACTGAAGATTCGGGATTAGTGATAGACTTTCCGCATCGGAAATTATTTGGGGTGGTGCATCATCAGAGATATGATTGCCGAGTCCTAGGCTACTGATCAAGGGAAGGACTTGGGACCTCCATAAGAGATAGTTGTTGCTGGAAAGTTTGATAGAGATTAGATTGGCACACTGGTGGATAGTTTGCAGGGAGAGTTTGGCCTCGGTTTGGGTGTAGGATGAAGAAGCCATAAGCTCTGATACCATGTTAAACTTTGATAGTATATTGAAATGGATAAAAAATAAACCTTTTTACGTACGTTTCTTATAGAACAAGATCATGTATTTATACAAGAGGAAAGGAAATATAAATGGAAGGAATATAAAAGAAATAATGACATTCCTTCTAAACTAAGCCATTGACTAGCCGTTGGCTATCTTTCTTTGGTGAGCTCCTATGTCACGGGATTGTGATATGATTCAGTTGCAAACCTTTGGCAAGAGCAATACAGTTTGCCATATTTGTTTCCAATGGTTTGTTACTTGCCATGGTAGAGTAAGATTGAGTTGGTGTATTGATATTTTCCATCTTGGTACACGACTCATGTGGCTGCATGTGGTTTGTGCTCTGTGACTCTTCGACTTCCATACGCGGTGGACAATGTTGTATCTTAACATTTTATTCGAGCTGGAAGGGTCTCGAGGAGACCTGCCTGATATTACCCAAACACATATCATTAAATTTGTGAGTAAATGTAAGAAGAGAAATGACAGTAGCAAGCGAGGATTTAGGAGCATGTCTTAAAAACTAGTTTACGAAAGACATAAAAACTAAAGAGGTGAATCTTATCAACACTAAAGAGCTGAATTTATGATCTAATTAGCAAAATTAATTAACAACCTTAACATTCAGTACCTTACATCTTTTTATTCGTGGAACCACAAATTAGTTGTCCGCGGCTCTCTAGTCGTCTCAGAATCTCAGAAAGTTACCATTATTTTTTTTTTGCCATCTATTTTCATTCTTCCATTTTATTTTTACTTGAAAATTAATTATGCTATTTAATTGAAATAATTTGCTGGCTTCAAAATCTAGAATTATCCTATGTATATACACATGATGGCACATTGGAGAAGCTGATATTCATATTATAAAAAATTGATCAACAGAGAAACAAAACTATTTCACCTTAAAAGCTTTTAATGATGATCAGTAAACCATTTGCATGCTACATGCGTATGGCTATATTACTGTATACCATGCCTAGATTAAAGATCCCACTACTCATTTTCTTGGAATAATTGAAACAAAATATTTGATTTTTTTTTTTGGCTATTTAAATTAAACATATCGATCATATCTTTGTTGTATAGCCACAAAAAAAAAAAAAAAAAATCTAAATGACAAGAAGCACATCGCTTTGAAATATGTATGACACATAAGTTCACAATTAACCATTCATTATATTAAACTCTAGCATATAGATTGCGTGCTTTTCCACAGTGGGACTAATCTCATCATAATTAATGATTCAAAGAATCACCAACCACCATCATCCTCATCCTGGCAGAATCCTTTACCTCAAGAGTTATAGAACAAAGCAACTGAGAATCTCTCTCCACTTCCATTTGTATGCGGTGCAGCGATGGGCTTTCCAGTCTCCCGTTGCCCAATGCCCATATAAATAATTCAGGCAAATCCCTGGATTCATTAGCACTGCATCATTTGACCATAGCAATGCTTTTCGACGAGGTCTCAAAGTAAGTTTGTCATTTTTTTCTTTTCTTTTCAATAAGCACTGGTCAACTCCATAATAAAATATGAAAGTTACAAGAATACGATTCTTTTACCACTGACAAGTGATGAGATGAATACTTTGACCCTAATTAATTATTTTGCTTCTTCAAACAAAATAGTGTCAAGTCCACTCAAAACTGAGCCTTGTTATGACTTCTCTCTCTTTCTTTCGGTCTCTTTCTTAGCCAGTGTAACGTTGACATTTGACAATATCACATTGGTGCATGTTATAAGGCGCGCATGATTTTATTTGAAGCCACTTTAGTAGTAAAATATTTTGTCAAATTAAGAATAGTTATAGGTATGCGTTCAATGACTTACTCATTTTTCAAAATATATAAAAACACAAAAAAAAAAAAACATATCCACCAAATCAAGATAGAATTCATTGCATTGAAAAGAAAATTTGAATAAGAAATAAGGGTTTTATTAAGTTACATAACTTACAATCCTTGAAAAATTATGCAAAAATTAGTAACATGGTGGTGGATCCCACTACCATGTTACTAAGGGTATAAGTTACCTAATTTATAATTTAGGGAGACCCAATAAATAATTGTATATTCAATTATTTAATTAGTTTCATAACCCAATCAAATGTATCAACTTTCTCATGCAGGTACTTTTGTTTGCAGATAATTTATTAACAAAATACTTTCAAAATAAAACAAACATTCGTACGTTACTGTTAGGAGGGAAGAGAAAGAGGAAAAACAAATGTATCAAACCCCATCTATTTTTATGGAACATAGTACATTTATTTAAATGCTTCTATCACCTATGGACCTATCCTTTATATGCCACCTCCATGTTCATAATTTGTCTCCAGCCCAAACCAAAGTCACTTTCAATGACAGTTGAGAAAGTCATTGTATCATATCTTTTGTCATTTAGCATTTGCCTCTGAGAGAGAGCAGAAGCAGCAAGAGGTAACAGCAGCCCAGCTATACGAATGAAAGGCAAATGCTTGTTGTGTTTATGACAGCAATAGGAGAAAAGGAAAGTTTTGATCTGGATTTGAGTTTCCAAAATTATTTTAATATTTTCTCTAAAAATTGTTGAATTCCCATTTCACAACCATTTTGTTTTTATTTTACAATTAGCTGTAATCAGATTATGTCCATTTTAACAGCTGTACACATTGACATCTGTTACGAAAACTGACTCATTTTATAGCATAAATAGGAAAAGTAAAATTAGCTTTCAATTTGAGTTCAACGTGTACAGATAAAAAATGAGGTATAGATTTTTTTTAACATGCTGTATTAAAACATTTTGTTCAAGATCTATGAAAAGAATAGTTTTTATGATTTCATTACTACTGTGATGTTGGATTTACAAATCTTGATTCCATGCATGCATATATCTTGCCCACATAGGCGGCGTCATGTAATGTCCAGAAGGAGGCTTTTGAAATTTTATTTTAAAGTGCATTTTGAACATTGACCCATTACTAATTTGAGAAAAAAAACTCATAAATTTTAATATAATGAAAATTTTCAGCTATTAAAAGAATGCTTTA
Organism: Murraya koenigii; assembly: GCA_025617385.1. Taxonomy (NCBI): domain Eukaryota; kingdom Viridiplantae; phylum Streptophyta; class Magnoliopsida; order Sapindales; family Rutaceae; genus Murraya; species Murraya koenigii. The sequence goes on along the minus strand of CM046813.1, from coordinate 22,493,073 downwards.
CATATTTTGGAAGGTTGTCTTTCTTCTTCTCCAATTTTTCACTTCCTTTTTTCCGATTCTTCACACTTCACTCATCTTTTATCTCTAAAAATTAAATTCTCTAAAAAACGCTTGCTACAGATTTTCTACTCTAATTATTGAGGAGAGTATCTCTTGATTGATTATCATTTCTTTAATTTTTTTTTTTTGGGACGGGATTTCTTTTGGATAAAAGAGCTGAGATAATATTCTAGGGCATTTTAATTCTCATGTTGTAGTGTTGATAACGAGGTTATTCTTAAATGTTTTTTATGCATGAAAACACGCCGAGGATAATTGTAAATGTATTTAATGAAATATTTTAATAAATTTGGGTTTTGGTACTTTTTACTTATTGAACATTTTTTTTAAAATTATATTACCATTTGAACTCAGCCACTAATGCATTGAACTTAGCCCCTACTGCATTGAATTCCTGATACTGCCACAGTTTGCCTGCAATCAATGAAAGAATTTATGAAAGAAATAAATAATTTTACCCAATAATTTTTAATTTACATTAAATTCAATTAAATGAAAAGTATATATTTTTTCTTATTAGTTAAATATTCAAGGTAAAAATGGTATAGTTTCATACACACACACACACACATATTCACTCTTAAACGAGTAACTTATTATAATAATTATTAATGCTGTTAAATGGATTTTCCATTAGAGAAACTATTACTGATTTTTTATTTTAATTATAATCATGATTGTATTGTGGTTTTATATCCTGGTTCTGTTTGCCTTAGCTTTGGCTAGGCTCGTTTATGTACTATTATTGATTTTTTTATTACATTACATGATGACTATGACTATTAATGGCAATTGTTTTAGTTAGCAATGCAAATGTAATCTTTTTTCAAATTTAAATTAGAAAACTTAATTTGATTTTTTATTTATTTGAATTTAGTTTTGATTAAAAAAAAAGACCCCCAAAATTTTAATTTTAGAATAATAAAATTATAATCATAATCATGATCTATTTTATTTTTTTCTTCAAGCTAGATGTGTAAAATTATGTTGTTCTTTTAGTTTTAGTTATGAGTTTTATGATTTAACTTGGCATTCATGATATACAGAACACAAATAGTTAAGATTTGTGTGTTAAATTAGAAGTTAAAAGGAATAAAATTTGAAGTTAAAGAAAAAAAAAATTGTGTTAGATTTGGAGTTAAAAGAACTTAATTTTTTTTTTTATGCAATTACTAACTTTCAGCACATTACTTGTCGAGTTGATAACAGAATGTGTTATCTTTTGATTTTATATTCAAGCAATTAGATTAAATTAGATAATTGTTTACATATTTTGTTAAAATTTCAATACAAAATGGTCAAATTCGGGTTTGTGTATAAACTAAAGACACGCTACTGTTGGCAGTGCCTGGAGAAAGAAGATGAGAGAACGGTAAGTTTCAGGTATTGTAAGTTTTGGAATGTAGGTTGTGGAAACATGAAGCCCTAACCCTAGAAAACGTGAGGAGAGTTTTGGAAATAGTGTCGTGTGAGATAATAGTAAAAATATTTATAGGGGTCTCTGTTCTTTTATTTTGCAGTCACTTGTAGAAAGTAGAAACTCAAACGCCTCCTTTATTATAAAGATGAAGCCTACTTAATTCTATCTCGTACATTTTTTTTTATGGTTCTTGCTTTTTTATCAACCCTCTCTCTATATTCAAACTTTGTCCAGTAACTCGTGGGACAATAGCTGCTGCATAAATATATGTCTTGGATAAAGAAAGACATGTTTTGTATGTGAAGATAGAACATGGTTCAATTGCCTAGTTTTATAAAATAAAAAATAAATTTTAATGTATAAGATAAAATATATTATAATAAAATTTATCTTAAAAAAATTATTTCATTTCATTTTATCCTGTACGAATTTAGTTACTAAATAACTTAATAATCAGGATGCATATATATTATAAACGAAGAAAAAGGATTCACCTTTAGCTATAGGGTTGTATCTTTAAAGCACGTGGCATTAAATGCAAAAGATTGTGGTAATCCCCAATTTTCAAGTTCATCATCATCCTAATGTTATTTCTTCGTGCAAACTTATTTTTCATCATCCATCCACAATAGAATCAGCCTATTCTCAGTCTTTTTTTTTTATTAATTCCGTTGAATGATTAATGACTCCCAAGTCCTAAGGAAAAGGAGTTTTTTTTTTTCTTTTAAATTACAAGAGAAGGGTTAGTACGATTGTATACATGTCATTTAACTTAAAAATTTTAATTAATTTTCTTTATGATTAATCTCATCTTATTATTATTATTATTAATCTCATACAGATATTACATCATTATTTTATTTACAATTAGTTTTTATAACTATGACCCCTCACGGCGGACCTCTCATGTCGTGCATACTATATATGGGACCTTACATGGAGTGCATATTGATCCTCTGAAGTTCTGTATTTTTTAACCCTCACTTATTTGATAATTGAGGAAGTTTTTTGACCCCTCATAGCGTGCATACTATAACTGAGACCCCTCATGACGTGCATATTAATCCTCTAAAGTTATAAAGGCATAATTTGTGTGTAAACGTAAACTTAAAACATATGAAATAATTTCAAGAGTTTTTCTAAATCCATATAAAAATAATTGAAACTAATTCTCATAAATACTCTTATAGAATCTTAAACTCTTGCTCTCAATATTGTAAGTACAAAGCTCTTCCACTGAACTTCAAACCCATTAGTGATGATTAATTTCATCTTGTTAAATATTTAAATAAACATTTATTAGTGTTGCCTAAAAAAGACTTTTAATTTGTCAGCTCAACAATACTTTATACATTAATTAAATGAGAGATATGATGGATATATAGTTTCAAGCCAAAAGTTGAGAATATTTGAATTAAAAAAAAAACCTTAAAAGTTTCAACAAAATAACATTTCCTTAGTTTAGTATATGAACTTCATCAACTCTGCACTCTTTATTGAACTGATCATGTGAAAAGCTAGAAATGATGACGTTTAGTTTTTGGTTATACAGAACCCTAATATTTTTGTTTTAATGTTAGTTCTAAGAAAATTAGACTAAGTGGCACCAATGTATAGGTATATAGTTAGGCGTGCGAAGGCTCTAACGTGTGCGAAGGCTCTAACGCTATTCTGTGGACAACATGATGTTTCACCATTTTACTTGCTCTTTTTCGGCCTTTGGTTTCTACTCTCTACTCTTTACTACTTCCTGTTATAAGGGGACAAAAAGCATAGCGATTTGGGAATTGGAAAGTGAAAATAAAAAAATATTGCAGCTAGAATTTTTGAGGTATGATAAAAAACATGCAGGAAAGGGACAGAAAAAGAAACCTCATCATGCCAGATATGAGAGATAAGACAAGGCATTGCTCTGTAGCAAGCTCCTGACTTCTCTGGAAAATTCCAATTTCTCCATAGGTTCTCCACAATCAGTGAGTGGTCCAACTTTAACACATTCAGTTTTATCATTCAGAGAAGGAAAGAGAATTCCTCTCATGTGACGGTAACTCCTTACTTAACACAGGATCATAGCGAAGCAAGAAGGGAAGGCGATTTTATTAGATTAAGAAAAGAATTGCCACCCAATGGAGCATTTGAACCTTCAAATTCTTGAAATTTCTTGCTTTCATTGAGAGAACTGAAGATGGGGGGGCATAGCCAGAATCGGATTTAAATTCAATCTGGTCTTTTGTAGACTTATATAACAATTAAGAGAACCCAGTGTACTGACAGATGCTGTCAAACCTGCATGAACATCTAAATTTCAATACCCATGAAACAGACTGCCTTCAAATTCACATACCAGCTTCTCTCAACCAATAACCACCACTAGAAATAATGAATCTTTATCCTAAATTCATAATGTATGAAAGTAATCATCGAAAGAACTTACATTGAACCTTCTCTTTTAGTTCCTTCGACTACCAAAATCCACCAAAACTAGCAAATTTCAAACTCTGTCACTCATCACTCTCTCTCCCTCTCTTAGCTGCATGGAGCTCTGACGTCAGGTAACAATGTTCATATTAATGCTGAATGTTTTGTCAGCTTGTCCCAACTCCAGATGTGAATGCAATGTTCACATTACATTGTCTTGCCTACCATTTGGTTTTGAACCATAAAATCTGTGTAAAGTGGTTCATGTTTCACATTTTCTTAGCCTTTATCATCAGCATTCGTCTCCAATATTCTCAGGTTTAAATCATGAAATTGAGCGACAAACATAATAACAGAATCTAAAAGCTAAGTGGCATGAAGGAACATAGAAGCGACATGGCATGTTTCAAATCTACAATATAATTTTCTTAGGTCCCTGAGTAAGATTGAAACTTCAAATGAAATAAAGTAGCAAAGTACAGATTGGAGGTCACATGCTTGATATTTGATGCTGTCAAAAACAATTTGCAGTGCTGAAATTCATGCTCTAATAAATTTTGACAGGGATTTCAATATTTATAACAAAGCGTCAGTAGTGAAATAGGATAAGATCATAATGCGTCATTTAATTAGCAGAGGCAACAAGATCCTACAGAAAAAGGGTTTACAGAAAGAAAAACCAAAATATTGTTACAACCTGCTAAAACTGAAATATTCTACCAGCCAACTCCCATTAAAATTCGAAGCCACTCTAAAATTACTGCTTATACTACTGCATCATTCCTTCTATGTACCCCAATTGAATTTCTCACAGAAATCACATTTCTTCAGCGGCTCAACTCATGCATCTTTTACTTTTAATCAGAGATACTTTTTGATATGCTTGGCTTTACAACAACGAATAATTCTCCTTAAATCTTTTCTAATAGACAGGAAAGCACAAAGCACAAAAATTTGCATAGTTGGGTAGAGATAAACAGATTTTCTCGATGCTTGGTCACAAGAAAACCTGAACATGATTGCTTCTCTTACAAGGCCCTAGAGCAGAAGAAGTGTCCCAATTAGGCTCATCCTCCAAACTCCAATTAGGGCTCCTGCAACAGACAAATAGCTTCCTGCAAGAACCTGAAATGCAATGTAATGCTAAATTCAAGAGAAAAGCTCCTAACATAAACTTCTAGACTTTCACTTTGCCTATGGTTTTATGACTCTCTTTTGTACAAGGATCATATTTAGGCATAAGGCTCGTAATGTTCAAAATAGAAAATAATTGATATGATGAATATGATGCTTTCAAAAAAATAAAAAAGAATTACGACAACCTCTGGGCGGAGGAGTTCAATTTTCCGGGAATTCGTTAGATTGGTGAAGTTATAGAACCAATTTGCCATAGCTTGGAATGTTCTTGCCCTTCATTATGGCACATGCCAAGGCTCCAGGACATAGAAGAACCTTAGCTACAAATTCAGGTAAGACTTCATTATAATCAATTGAAAGCATGTCACCTCTATAGGTGTTGTACATTTTCCACTTGTACACGGTATTCTGCAGAAACAAACAATACAACATGTATTATACATGTATCTCAATTATGAAATAGATCAAAAGCATTTCTTATCTATTACGTTTAGCCAATAAAATCTCTCAGGTCAATACAAGAGATGTGGAATTCGAACTCTGCTCTCCGAAGGAATATAAAAAGAGATATGGGTTGGATAGGCTTTTACGTTTTATTACTGGAATTGAATAATGCTGCATTGACAGTTAAGTAAATTTCTGATAATTGGATCATAAAAGTGAGGTAACATAATGAGAAATATTCAACATTATAATATAAAAGAAGAAAATAATTATGGAAGAAACAAAAAGAATTACCAGAGGAGAGATTTGAAAGACAATGAGAAAAAAATATAAAGAAGAAAAAATTGAAGATATAATGGCTGCCCATTTCTTTGATGAACCCATAAAAAACGGCTTTGAAAATTAAAGAAACTGTAAAATGCTGTGATGGAGGGAGTTGAAATTGTAAAATATGCAAGTTAGCTCATGGGGCTATCTTCATTGATTGATTGATTGAACTAAGATAGTTTTCTCTCTTAAATTAGGAAATTGTTTATTTAATTTTTTTTTTCTAATTACTAATTAGTGGAGTAAATTTGGTGAAAATATCCATAAATTTTGAGAAAATTTATGAAAATAACCGAGCTATTTATAATTTTAGTTAGTTTCCTTTTTTTTTTTTTACTAAAAATACGTCATTTTAGATACAAATGCCCTGACTAGCTCTTTTGAAAATTATAATATTTATTGGTTATTGGCTTATTGCAATACTCGTGGACGTGTTTGACATTTTGTCAAATATCTTATGTGCATTGTTTTTTCCCCTCTCCCTACAACTCATTATATATGTTCATCTTTCGGTGCGTTATCACTCGACCGTATATTACTCAAAATAAATTATAAAGTATCACTTTAAATCTAAAGAGCTCACTACAATGATTTTGGATAGCTTGTGACCTTTAGTAGTGCAAATCACGAGCCTTGCCCAGAATCCAGGCCCATGAGCCGAAAGCCTTCAATCGCATCCCAATAAACTTTCAGCTCACATTTGATAGCCCAAGAAAAATAGCTACGGTGACCATCACGCATCCCATTTTGCTCACAAGTTGTCTTAATTTTCGTAGAAAATTGTTGCTAATGATTTTCCAATACTGGCCTAATACTTGCTGATAATTATTAAATGATTATGGAATGGCAGCAAACTTGAGGTTTAAATAAATAAATAACACTCTCAGAGGCAATTTAGGAAACATCTTGTGCACCATAATTTTATACCTCCAATTTTGTCAATAATTGCTAATTTGCATTCCCATTACAAATCTAATAATCTACTATTGTCAAACATACACGCACTTGAACTTTTAAAACCTAACTATTTCACGCCGTAGAGGCACAGAAAAATATTTTTGTTTTCTCTATACACATTTTCATTTGTTTTGTCCACTTCCAAATTCTAGTGGGAAACTAAATAATAATAATAATAATAAATTTGATGCTTTGTTCGCTGAATATCTCAATTTTAAATAAAATAAGTGTCCCGATCATGTGATAAAGAAAAATTTATTCCAATTTCCAACCCAAATCTCATAAAAAATTTCTCAATCTAAAGAAAATAAACAAATATTATCTAGTAATGGTATGACATTTACTTCGGAGTAAGCAGCACCCTCCCCTCAACTCCCAAAATTTCTCCACGTGATTAAAAGCACACAGAATTCACATGTTTCTCCACAATTTTTTTTTTTTTAACGTGAGACTATTTCTTAATACTACAACTCATATGGTATAAGACTTTAACTGATATTTATAAATCAGACTATTGATAGGACTAGTATACATTAATTTCTATGAAATACTGTCTAGACTTTAACCCTCACTAATATTCGAGGGACGCATACTCTATTCATATTTAGTGAGGGAGAATATTACCCTTCACTCAGTTGTAATACAATTAAGAAATGATTAAATCCCCCCATAATACTTTTAGGGGGGGGGGGGGGGTTGTACACAAGTGGCGTCTCCACATAATTTAAAAGCACACATAATTCTCCTAACCTTAATTATAGACCTTATTATGTTAAGTGAAATGTAATACTATAGACTAATTAGTGTAGCTAGAAAACCATATTAATAGAGCAAAATTTATAATTAATGGAAGAAAAAATTTGATATTCTTACTTCATTACTTTTATAATCTTATTATTACATATTTTGAGAAAATAGAGCTTTAAGAAGATAGTGAACTAGTAAAAAATTGAAGAACGTATATATGATTGTAGATATTTTTAATTTATTTTTTTAATAATAGATTTAATTCTGATCAATTTTTTATGTTAGGTTGCACATTTGGACTAAGGTAACATTTTTTTTTATCTAAAATTTGAATAGGTTAGAATGTTACTAAAGTTTGAATGAGTATGCATACATCAGAATAATATGTTTGCATTTTATTTTTTTATATCTAAGTGTAAATGATAAGTTTTTTGTTTTTCTAAACTCAAAATATCTTAAATATAATATTTTTACACTTATGACATTGAAAGTATTATATGTAAAGTTTAAATAGATATATAGTTATGGTGTTTTATAGTACAATATTTATTATATATTATAAATATTTATAAGGTAAGTATTTGATATATAATTTTATGAAAATAATTTTGATAATATTATTTTTATATAATTTAACATAATATTTATATATAAAAAATTATTATCTAATAAATAAAATAATTTTAAAAAAATTTAAATTAAATATATGTTAAGTATTTAATACCAAGTAAAATTTGAGATCAAAATTCTAATATGACATCTAGATCTAATAGCTATGTAGGAAATAAATATATTTAATGAGGGTATTTGTAATAAAAGAATTTGATTTTTCACACTTTATCATTTATATAAAAATAAGAAATTTTTACTTTTTCTATTCAAATAAAACGTCTTATAATAAAATTGAAGATACAAAAACAAACAACAAAAAAATCGAAATATCCTTAATTAAGTTAACTTAGGACTTCCGATATAAAAATAAACAATCCTTAAATCAAATTGAATTTCAAATTATATATAAGAACTTATTTTAATAGATGCAATTGGATTTTGGGCATCTAATTAAAAAACATGACTAATAAATTTCAAATGAGTGAGATTTATATGAGATTTTAAAATAAAATTTTAACTTAAATTTATGTATTTACATAATTTAATTAATCCAACAAGACAATTTTATAATTTTAGCTATGTAAATAGAATATGTTATTTGAAAATTTTGGACCAAGTGGAGGCGGTTTATCACTTATTATCTATTCTTATTCAACTTTCAGATCTTCTATATTATGAACAAATTAAATTATATTCTAAAAGGTGTAAAACATTTTTTTTGGATAATTTTAATATATTAAAAAATATGGCACACATAATCAATTTTATCAAATAAAAAGGACTTTTAGTCATTTTTTAATAAAGAATGTGTTAAAATACTTTGGTATTTAAGAAGTTACAATATCTTCTTGGTTCATGAAAACACATTTTTACAAATTACGTTAAATAAAATTAAAAGACTAACAAAACTGATGTCGGAATTTCATATAAATTATGATAAGTTTATCTCCAGCATTAATAACATTAGCATCATCATCATCATCGTTTATCACCAGCATAAAAACTCTGATAAGATCAACATCATAATTCCAAGGTTGTCAAATTAATCATCCCAAAATGTCATTATAGCGTGCTAGCAAGTAGCATCACCTTTACTTTTCACCATCAAAATTCTTCTATTAAATACTCTTTAATTTTATTCAATTTTTACCTAATTAAAATTTTTCGGTGACTGCAGCTCAATTGAACTAACTTTTAAAAATCTTATGTCACATGTCTTTTAGTATTAATATATAATTATAATTTAATTCCGTTTATTTTTTAATTTATTGAACACTAATCACTTGTATTTAACTCAATAGAAGATCAAATCATGAGAGAATTCTAATGCATTCTAATCAAATCTTATAATTAATTTCTCCTAATTATAATTTGAGCGATTGCCCATTTTTCTCTTATTATAATTAATTTATACCAATTATGTACAACTATTTTTATAATAGCTAATAATCTCTAACAATATAATTTTATAATGTTACCCTTATTTTTAAATATATTTTTATTCATATTTATTATAAATTAAATAAATCATATAAATAGTAATTAAAATAAAAAATAAGTATTAAAAATAAGAAATATATATTTTGACGTGAATAAAAATTAATAATAAAATATTTATCTTGTGTTTTTTTTTATTTTATAAATATTTTCTCCATATTTATTATAAATTAAATAAATCATATGAATAAAAATTAAAATAAAAAATTAAATATTAAAAACAAGAAATATATATTTTGATGTGATAAAAAGATAATAATAAAATATTTTCTTGTACCTTTTTATTTTATAAACATGTTTTTATATTAAATATATAAAATAAAAAAATACAAGAAAAATATTTATTTTTTTAAGATTATTTTTCGTCACTCCCATATGTTTCGACAAATATCAACGTACACCCATTTGTTTCAACAATATCATCGCAAACCAACTCCGTTAAATTCTGCCGTTTAACTTAACTAGTTAAGGGTAAAATAGACATTGTACAATAAACGAAATAAAAAATTAATCATTTCATCGATGCAATTGTTTAGCCTGAGAGTCATACGGACTTCACGGAAACAAAGCCTTACAGCGCGGGAGTTAGCCTCTGGCTTTCCGCCATGGTCTTCGAAGGCAGCACGGAGTCGGCCGATGAGGGCAGCCTCGGAGCTGGCAGGAGCAAGGTGTCGGCGGGTTCGGGTGGCCGAAGAAAGGGCAGAGCTGCGTGTGCACTTTGGTCTTCCCAAACCGGTCCAGGTACAGCAAGAACTCCATCGCGTGGGCCCGCTGCAAGAAAATTAAAACCTTAGCTAGTAGTTATATTAATTAAGTTGGAAGGCAGCATTAGAAGGTGGTCTTCACAATCTTCACCCTCGACTTTGTTAATATTGTCACCTTGCTATTGCCAAACAATGTCTTTCAATGCAGGCCTAACATCTTTTTCACAAAACTTTGTGTTGATGCAGTTTTTCCCGCGTACCTTTAAACAGTGTCTTGAACCTTCTGCTCACGAATAGTTACAGTACCCAGAACTCTCTGCTCGCGAATAGCTCGAGCTCGAGCAGGACTATCCTCTAATTACGGTTTCCCCGTATCCGCTAAAGCTGGAGTTTCACGGGCCTATACTCACAGAAAACAGGGTCAGGGGTCGCCGGACGTGTGCCGGCGAAAACCCTCCGACGCTCAAGTCAGTAATCGGGTTATTCTTTTCGTATCCCTCTTAGTTAGAGAGACCGGAAGGATCCCCAGGATATTCTTTGCCCTCCCTTTTTTAATAACAATGGAGATCTAGAAAAAATCTCAGTAAAGGAAGTCGAGATAGGAAAAAACCTGTGTAAAATTTTGGAACCCTCACAATTTACCCATCCGTTTGCTTATATACTCCATCTTCCCGCCTTTTCCTTTTCCCGGTCGTCCACTCCCACGTTGGTGGTTTCTGGGCCCGTCTGACAGCCGGGATCATGATGATATTCCCTGAGGATACGCAACTATCTAGCCGGTACAGTCCACATGGCCAGATCACCTTGTCGGGCGTGTGAATAGGGAATGATGACACCGTGGGGGCATGTGCCGACCATCGGCAACAGTACCACCACCATGCCATGTGGGACCCTGGTCAGACATCAAAAGATGTGCCAAGATTCGGGGGAAATGGGTAGAACCGCCCACAACCGGGTCTTGTGTTTGATTCGGTCGAGGACCGAGGTGGTCCGGTTGTGCTCGGGGACTCGACCTCTGCGAGCAGGAAAAGGGGAGCTCGGTTCTCGATCTTGACCAGCTTTGACCGGGACGGATGACCTCGATCAGGCTAAAGAGCTCGGAGCTCGATCGGCTTTGAATTCCCCGACCTTGACCAGCTTTGACGTCTGATGAGATCGTCTTCGCGCCAGTGGTTGGGACTTCTGCTCGAGCTAGGCTGTCCTCGGGGTATTTTATTCGAGCAGAAAAGTCTTCGAAGCGACCTGCCCGATATTACCCAAACACCAGTGCCCCAGTTTCTAGTCTTTTCGAGTGAAACAAGATAAGACTGGAAACTTATTAGTGATGGGTCGACTTCCCGGCCTTTTACACTTCCCCACGCCTTCCAGCTGTAACACGCTTCCATCACTTCGCATCTAATGCGGGACACGTGGATGGATCCCCGCCGTGCATTTGAATTTTGAAAGGACGTTACCCGAAGGGTCATGTCTCTCGAGACGCACGCCGCCACTTGAAGAGACGCGTCCTCCCCTTTAAAAACCCCCAACTTCTCCACTGTTTCTTCTATTTGCTCACTTTCGTTCAAACTCAAAATTAATTTGTCCTCCGCCGCTTACTCATCTTCTTCTTTCTGTCAGGGTGATTTCCGGCCATCCCCACTTCCTTTCGTGTTCAGGTATCAGCCCTTCTTCCATTTCCTGCCACCATTCTGTTTCTTCCTCTTCTGAACTCTGTAGTTTACCCTTAGGAGAGAAAACAAAATGTCAAACCCTCAACAAACCATTAGGACGTTGCCGGAGGATTCGTCCTCCCCTAGTCAAGCACTGCCCCTATGTATAATTCCCGTGGGGGATTCTAGTTCCTATAGGGAATTACTCGCGGCAGAGCCCCAGTCGCGTCAAAGGGAAAGGGCCAGTCAAAGGTCCGAGAGTGGGGAATACCCTATTGACCATATGAATTGTGAGACCACCCCTTTGGACTTAGATAGACTTAGGCAGACTTACCACATACCCGAAAATGTGGATTTAAGGTTCTTGAGGCGGTGAGATCCCGTACCGTCCCCAAGGCTACACGACCTTCCACTTAGAGTGTTTTAAATGGGGGGTCAGGCTGCCTCTCCAGCCTTATTTTGTCCGGGTTTTGTCTAGGTTTCGTCTGGCCCCGGGGCAACTAAACCCCAATGGGTGGAGGGTCCTCTCCGGACTCTTTGTATTGTGGAAGCGCTGCGATCTAGGTGAGCCCTCGGTAGGGAAAATCAAACACCTTTACCAGTTGAAGTGCAGGCCGAAGGATGCTGGTTGGTATTACCTTACCTCTAGCCTGAAGGGTAAAAAGCCCATCACCGATCTCCCAACCTCTGGTGGCAACTGGAAGAGCAAATTCTTCTTCGTTGGGGGAGAATGGGGGCAAGCTACACTTCGCAACGAGGGGGTTCCTCCAGTTCCGCGGCATTTTTGCATTCCAGGTCGTTTATCTGCCCCGTGGATTTTTACTTTTAGTTTTTCTGCTCGTACCTGTTCTCACTGTTCTCATTGTTTTGCTTTGGTTGTTTTTGCAGTCTCCTGGGGTGCTTCTTATCCAATTGGGGGAGAGCTTCGAGCACATGTGCAGACCGCCCTTTCAAATGCGAGCTCGTGCAGGGAGCTACTAACACCCCAAAACTTTCTAGAGTCAAGTTTAACACCGAGCGAAGATATGAACAGCAGGATGCGTGAGATGCTACATCGGCGTGTGGGGATAGCCGAAGGCGCGAGCACCTCAAAGAGGCCGTGAGCAGAAACAGGTGCTCCGCCTCCATCCACTCAAGCTTCTTCTTTTGCTCAACAGATCGAGCGAGATGTAAAGAGTCCCCCACGCAGGCGACCAAGGACTGCTGCATCAGCTCGCCCTCGAGCTGAAAATGTGCAGGAGTAGAATGAGCCCGGCCGCGCCCAGTCTTACTTGAAGATCTACAATGAGGAGTTGGATAGCAGCTTCTTGAACGAGTTGGAATCTTTTGATTCTGCCGGGCTGTTCAGTGCTTTCCAGCGCCTCTCCTCTCGTGCTTTAGCAGCTGCGATCAGGCTTAAGGCCTCGGCTCAGGACACTCAGGAGGAACTCCAAGCAAAAGTTCAGAGCTTGGAGCATTTGGCGGGGGAATTAAAAGAGGATAATCAGAGGTTTCAGGACGAGAACTCGATTTTTGCGGAGAGGACATCAGTGGCTGACTCCAAGGCCTCTCAACTTCAGAGGGAGCTGTCTGTTACTCGTGAAAAGCTGGGCGATGCTCGAAAGGATCTGGACACTCAGAAAAATTTCTTCAAGCAGCTTATGGGGGATGAAACTGCTCATCTGCAAGGGCAGATTGACGCTCTAAGGGTCCAGCTTGCCACCGAATACAACAACGGGGCAAACTCCAGCTATGACTGCCTCATGTATGCTTTTAGCAAGGTGTACCTTGAGGCTGACATGTCTAAGGTTGAAGAGGGGGTAGCTGAATACATGAGCACTCATGAAGCCCCCAACCAAGGGTCTGAAGCTACTCCACCCGAGCCCCCGGCTGTTGTCAGAGAGCTCGCTCCTCCTCCCGCCGATGCCCTTCCTGCTGATGCTCCTCCTGCTACCGACAATGTCCCTCCTGCTAAATGGACTTGGACTATCTCTCTCTCTCTCTCTTTTTTTTATATATATGTAATTATTCTTAATGAAATAAAAAAGCATATTTTGAACAATTCCTCTCTGTGCCCGTGTGTGTGGTCTCTTGTCTTGCATGTAGAATTGACTTCATATTTTTACTAAGTAAGAAATTTTTACAAGTGTTGGGCTTTTTATTTCATTTTAAGCCCAAGTGTAATGCTGTTTAACTCATGCACGGTAGAGTTTTGCTTTGAATTGGGCTAGAAGCCTTTTATCTTGCGAGCTCATTTTACTTGGCTCAGTATTTTGCTCATGGTCTGTGGCCCTTATTTTGCGAGCTTGTTTACCTCGAGCTCGATTATTGCTCGAGTTTAAATTATGTAACCTTCTCACGCTTCCTTTCTCGAGCCTACAATTGGCTCTTGCTAGACACCGTCCCGCCTAGGGGTCGGGCCTTGGGACTTTTGGCATTAGCATCTATCAGGAGCTTCTTCTGCACGGTCCCGCCATTGGCCTCGCTAGACACCGTCCCGCCTAAGACTTAGGCTTTGGGACTTCTGGCCTTAGCGTTGTCTTCATGAGCTTCTGCTCGGGCCTGCAATTGGCCTCGCTAGACACCGTCCCGCCTAAGACTTAGGTTTTGGGACTTCCGGCCTTAACGTTGTCCTCATGAGCTTCTGCTCGGGACTGTAATTGGCCTCGCTAGACACCGTCCCGCCTAAGACTTAGTCTTTGGGACTTCTGGCCTTAACGTTGTCTTCATGAGCTTCTGCTCGGGCCTGCATTTGGCCTCGCTAGACACCGTCCAGCCTAACACTTAGGATTTGAGACTTCTGGCCTTCACGTTGTCTTCATGAGCTTCTGCTCGGGCCTGCAATTGGCCTCGCTAGACACCCTCCCGCCTAAGACTTAGGCTTTGGGACATCTGGCCTTAGCGTTGTCTTCATGAGCTTATGCTCGGGCCTGCAATTGGCCTCGCTAGACACCCTCCCGCCTTAGACTTAGGCTTTGGGACTTTTGGCCTTAGCGTTGTCTTCATGAGCTTCTGCTCGGGCCAGCAATTGGCCTCGCTAGACGCCGTCCCGCCTAAGACTTAGGCTTTGGGACTTCTGGCCTTAGCGTTGTCTTCATGAGCTTCTGCTCGGGCCTGCAATTGGCCTCGCTAGACGCCGTCCCGCCTAAGACTTAGGCTTTGGGACTTCTTGCCTTAGCGTTTTCTTCGCGAGCTTACGCTCGGACTGCGATTGGCACGGCTACAGCACGTCACGCCTAAGTCTTAGGCTTTGGGGCCTCCGGCCTTAGCGTTGTCTCCGTGAGCTTACGCTCGGGCTCGTAATTGACCTCGCTGAGGCCAGTCCCGCCTAATACTTAGGCTTTGGGACTTCGACCCAGCGTTCTCTCAGCGAGCTTACGCTCGGGCTGCGATTAGCCTCGCTAGGCGCAGTCCGCCAAAGACTTAGGCTTTGGGACTTCTGGCCTTAGCGTTGTCTCCATGAGCTTCTGCTCGGGCCTGCAATTGGCCTCGCTAGACGCCGTCCTGCCTAAGACTTAGGCTTAGGGACTTCTGGCCTTAGCGTTGTCCTCATGAGCTTCTGCTCGGGCCTGCAATTGGCCTCGCTAGACACCTTCCCGCCCAAGAGTTAGGCTTTGAGACTTCTGGCCTTAACGTTGTCTTCATGAGCTTCTGCTCGGGCCTGCAATTGGCCTCGTTGGACACCGTCCCGCCTAAGACTTAGGCTTTGGGACTTCTGGCCTTAGCGTTGTCTTCATGAGCTTCTGCTCGGGCCTGCAATTGGCCTCGCTAGACACCGTCCCGCCTAAGACTTAGGCTTTGGGGCCTCTGGCCTTAGCGTTGTCTCCATGAGCTTCTGCTCGGGCCTGCAATTGGCCTCGCTAGACGCCGTCCCGCCTAAGACTTAGGCTTTGGGACTTCTGGCCTTAGCGTTACGTTCATGAGCTTCTGCTCGGGCCTGCAATTGGCCTCGCTAGACACCGTCCCGCCTAAGAATTAGGCTTTGTGACTTCTGGCCTTAGCGTTGTCTTCATGAGCTTCTGCTCGGGCCTGCAATTGGCCTCGCTAGACACCGTCCCGCCTAAGAATTAGGCTTTGGGACTTCTGGCCTTAGCGTTGTCCTCATGAGCTTCTGCTCGGGCCTGCAATTGGCCCCGCTAGACACCCTCCCGCCCAAGATTTAGGCTTTGGGACTTCTGGCCTTAACGTTGTCTTCATGAGCTTCTGCTCGGGCCTGCAATTGGCCTCGCTGGACACCGTCTCGCTTAAGACTTAGGCTTTGGGACTTCCGGCTTTAGCGTTGTCTCCATGAGCATCTGCTCGGGCCTGCATTTGGCCTCGCTGAGCGCCAGTCCGCCTAAGACTTAGGCTTTAGGACTTCTGGCCTTAGCGTTGTCTCCATGAGCTTCTGCTCGGGCTTGCAATTGGCCTCGCTAGACGCCGTCCTTCCTAAGACTTAGGCTTAGGGACTTCTGGCCTTAGCGTTGTTCTCATGAGCTTCTCCTCGGGCCTGCAATTGGCCTCGCTATACACCCTCCCGCCTTAGACTTAGGCTTTGAGACTTCTAGCCTTAACGTTGTCTTCATGAGCTTCTGCTCGGGCCTGCAATTGGCCTCGCTGGACACCGATCCCGCCTAAGACTTAGGCTTTGGGACTTCTGGCCTTAGCGTTGTCTTCATGAGCTTATGCTCGGGCCTGCAATTGGCCTCGCTAGACACCGTCCCGCTTAAAAAATTCTTAGGCTTTGGGACTTCTGGCCTTAGCGTTGTCTTCATGAGCTTCTGCTCGGGCCTGCAATTGGCCTCGCTAGACACCGTCCCGCATAAGACTTAGGCTTTGTGACTTCTGGCCTTAGCGTTGTCTTCATGAGCTTCTGCTCGGGACTGTAATTGGCCTCGCTAGACACCGTCCCGCCTAAGACTTAGTCTTTGGGACTTCTGGCCTTAACGTTGTCTTCATGAGCTTATGCTCGGGCCTGCAATTGGCCTCGCTAGACACCGTCCAGCCTAACACTTAGGCTTTGAGACTTCTGGCCCTCACGTTGTCTTCATGAGCTTCTGCTCGGGCCTGCAATTGGCCTCGCTAGACGCCGTCCCGCCTAAGACTTAGGCTTTGGGACTTCTTGCCTTAGCGTTTTCTTCATGAGCTTCTGCTCGGGCCTGCAATTGGCCTGGCTACACGCCGTCACGCCTAAGTCTTAGGCTTTGGGGCCTCTGGCCTTAGCGTTGTCTCCATGAGCTTCTGCTCGGGCCTGCAATTGACCTCGCTAGACGCCGTCCCGCTTAATACTTAGGCTTTGGGACTTCTGACCCCAGCGTTCTCTCCATGAGCTTCTGCTCGGGCCTGCAATTGGCCTCGCTAGACGCCGTCCCGCCAAAGACTTAGGCTTTGGGACTTCTGGCCTTAGCGTTGTCTCCATGAGCTTCGGCTCGGGCCTGCAATTGGCCTCGCTAGACGCCGTCCTTCCTAAGACTTAGGCTTAGGGACTTCTGGCCTTAGCGTTGTTCTCATGAGCTTCTCCTCGGGCCTGCAATTGGCCTCGCTATACACCCTCCCGCCTAGACTTAGGCTTTGAGACTTCTAGCCTTAGCGTTGTCTTCGCGAGCTTACGCTCGGGCTGCGATTGGCCTCGGCTGGACACCGTCCGCCTAAGACTTAGGCTTTGGGACTTCGGCCTTAGCGTTGTCTTCGTGAGCTTATGCTCGGGCTGCGATTGGCCTCGCTGAGCGCCGTCCGCTCTAAGACTTAGGCTTTGGGACTTCGGCCTTAGCGTTGTCTTCGTGAGCTTACGCTCGGGCTGCAATTGGCCTCGCTAGACACCAGTCCGACCTAACACTTAGGCTTTGGGACTTCGGCCTTAGCGTTGTCTTCGTGAGCTTACGCTCGGGCTGCAATTGGCCTCGCTAGACACCGTCCAGCCTAACACTTAGGCTTTGAGACTTCTGGCCCTCACGTTGTCTTCATGAGCTTCTGCTCGGGCCTGCAATTGGCCTCGCTAGACACCGTCCCGCTTAAAAAATTCTTAGGCTTTGGGACTTCTGGCCTTAGCGTTGTCTTCATGAGCTTCTGCTCGGGCCTGCAATTGGCCTCGCTAGACACCGTCCCGCATAAGACTTAGGCTTTGTGACTTCTGGCCTTAGCGTTGTCTTCATGAGCTTCTGCTCGGGACTGTAATTGGCCTCGCTAGACACCGTCCCGCCTAAGACTTAGGCTTTGGGACTTCTGGCCTTAGCGTTGTCTTCATGAGCTTATGCTCGGACTGCGATTGGCCTCGCTAGACACCGATCCGGCTTAAAAATTCTTAGGCTTTGGGACTTACGGCCTTAGCGTTGTCTTCATGAGCTTACGCTCGGGCACTGCGATTGGCCTCGCTAGACACCGTCCCGCATAAGACTTAGGCTTTGTGACTTCTGGCCTTAGCGTTGTCTTCATGAGCTTCTGCTCGGGACTGTAATTGGCCTCGCTAGACACCGTCCCGCCTAAGACTTAGTCTTTGGGACTTCTGGCCTTAACGTTGTCTTCATGAGCTTATGCTCGGGCCTGCAATTGGCCTCGCTAGACACCGTCCAGCCTAACACTTAGGCTGTGAGACTTCTGGCCCTCACGTTGTCTTCATGAGCTTCTGCTCGGGCCTGCAATTGGCCTCGCTAGACACCCTCCCGCCTAAGACTTAGGCTTTGGGACTTCTGGCCTTAGCGTTGTTTTCATGAGCTTATGCTCGAGCCTGCAATTGGCCTCGCTAGACGCCGTCCCGCCTAAGACTTAGGCTTTGGGACTTCTGGCCTTAGCGTTGTCTTCATGAGCTTCTGCTCGGGCCTGCAATTGGCCTCGCTAGACACCGTCCAGCCTAACACTTAGGCTTTGAGACTTCAGGCCTTAGCGTTGTCCTCATGAGCTTCTGCTCGGGCCTGCAATTGGCCTCGCTAGACACCGTCCCGCCCAAGATTTAGGCTTTGGGACTTCTGGCCATAACGTTGTCTCCATGAGCATCTGCTCGGGCCTGCAATTGGCCTTCGCGTTGTCCTCATGAGCTTCTGCTCGGGCCTGCAATTGGCCTCGCCAGACACCGTCCCGCCTAAGACTTAGGCTTTGAAACTTCTGGCCTTAGCGTTGTCCTCATGAGCTTCTGCTCGGGCCTGCAATTGGCCTCGCTAGACACCCTCCCGCCCAAGATTTAGGCTTTGGGACTTCTGGCCATAACGTTGTGTTCATGAGCTTCTGCTCGGGCCTGCAATTGGCCTCGTTGGACACCGTCTCGCTTAAGACTTAGGCTTTGGGACTTCCGGCTTTAGCGTTGTCTCCATGAGCATCTGCTCGGGCCTGCATTTGGCCTCGCTAGACGCCGTCCCGCCTAAGACTTAGGCTTTAGGACTTCTGGCCTTAGCGTTGTCTCCATGAGCTTCTGCTCGGGCCTGCAATTGGCCTCGCTAGACGCCGTCCTTCCTAAGACTTAGGCTTAGGGACTTCTGGCCTTAGCGTTGTTCTCATGAGCTTCTCCTCGGGCCTGCAATTGGCCTCGCTAGACACCGTCCCGCCTAAGAATTAGGCTTTGGGACTTCTGGCCTTAGCGTTGTCCTCATGAGCTTCTGCTCGGGCCTGCAATTGGCCCCGCTAGACACCCTCCCGCCCAAGATTTAGGCTTTGGGACTTCTGGCCTTAACGTTGTCTTCGCGAGCTTACGCTCGGGCTGCGATTAGCCTCGCTAGGCGCAGATCCTTCCTAAGACTTAGGCTTAGGGACTTCTGGCCTTAGCGTTGTTCTCATGAGCTTCTCCTCGGGCCTGCAATTGGCCTCGCTATACACCCTCCCGCCTTAGACTTAGGCTTTGAGACTTCTAGCCTTAACGTTGTCTTCATGAGCTTCTGCTCGGGCCTGCAATTGGCCTCGCTGGACACCGTCCCGCCTAAGACTTAGGCTTTGGGACTTCTGGCCTTAGCGTTGTCTTCATGAGCTTATGCTCGGGCTGCGATTGGCCTCGCTAGGCAGCAGTCCGCCTAAGACTTAGGCTTTGGGACTTCCGGCCTTAGCGTTGTCTTCGTGAGCTTACGCTCGGGCCTGCGATTGGCCTCGCTAGACACCGTCCGACCTAACACTTAGGCTTTGGGACTTACGGCCTTAGCGTTGTCTTCGTGAGCTTACGCTCGGGCTGCGATTGGCCTCGCTGAACCGATCCGACCTAACACTTAGGCTTTGAGACTTCAGCCCTCGCGTTGTCTTCGTGAGCTTACGCTCGGGCTGCGATTGGCCTCGCTAGACACCGATCCGCTTAAAAATTCTTAGGCTTTGGGACTTACGGCGCTTAGCGTTGTCTTCGTGAGCTTACGCTCGGGCCTGCAATTGGCCTCGCTAGACACCAGTCCGCGTAAGACTTAGGCTTTGTGACTTCTGGCCTTAGCGTTGTCTTCATGAGCTTCTGCTCGGGACTGTAATTGGCCTCGCTAGACACCGTCCCGCCTAAGACTTAGGCTTTGGGACTTCTGGCCTTAGCGTTGTCTTCAGTGAGCTTATGCTCGGGCTGCGATTGGCCTCGCTGAGACAGAATCCAGCTTAAAAATTCTTAGGCTTTGGGACTTCGGCCTTAGCGTTGTCTTCGTGAGCTTACGCTCGGGCTGCAATTAGCCTCGCTAGACACCGTCCGCGTAAGACTTAGGCTTTGTGACTTCGGCCTTAGCGTTGTCTTCGCGAGCTTACGCTCGGGACTGTAATTGGCCTCGCTGAGACACGTCCCGCCTAAGACTTAGTCTTTGGGACTTCGGCCTTAACGTTGTCTTCGTGAGCTTATGCTCGGGCTGCAATTGGCCTCGCTGAGACACAATCCGACCTAACACTTAGGTTGTGAGACTTCAGCCCTCGCGTTGTCTTCGCGAGCTTACGCTCGGGCTGCAATTGGCCTCGCTAGACACCCTCCGCCCTAAGACTTAGGCTTTGGGACTTCGGCCTTAGCGTTGTTTTCATGAGCTTATGCTCGAGCACTGCAATTGGCCTCGCTGGACACAGTCCGCTCTAAGACTTAGGCTTTGGGACTTCGGCCTTAGCGTTGTCTTCGTGAGCTTACGCTCGGGCTGCGATTGGCCTCGCTGAACCGATCCGACCTAACACTTAGGCTTTGAGACTTGAGCCTTAGCGTTGTCCTCGTGAGCTTACGCTCGGGACTGCGATTAGCCTCGCTAGAACCAGATCCGCCGAGATTTAGGCTTTGGGACTTCGGCCATAACGTTGTCTCCGCTGAGCATCTGCTCGGGCCTGCGATTGGCCTTAGCGTTGTCCTCGCTGAGCTTACGCTCGGACTGCTGGCTCAGCCTCGCCGGACACAGTCCGCCTAAGACTTAGGCTTTGAAACTTCGGCCTTAGCGTTGTCCTCGTGAGCTTACGCTCGGGCTGCAATTGGCCTCGCTAGACACCCTCCAGCCTGAGATTTAGGCTTTGGGACTTACGGCCATAGCGTTGTGTTCATGAGCTTACGCTCGGGCTGCGATTGGCCTCGTTGGACACAGTCTCAGCTTAAGACTTAGGCTTTGGGACTTAGAGCTTTAGCGTTGTCTCCGTGAGCATCTGCTTTCGGACTGCGTTTGGCCTCGCTAGGCGCAGTCCGCTCTAAGACTTAGGCTTTGGGACTTCGGCCTTAGCGTTGTCTCCAGTGAGCCTACGCTCGGGCTGCGATTAGCCTCGCTGAGGCCAGATCCTTCCTAAGACTTAGGCTTAGGGACTTACGGCCTTAGCGTTGTTCTCGTGAGCTTCTCCTCGGGCTGCGATTGGCCTCGCTAGACACAATCCAGCTCTAAGAATTAGGCTTTGGGACTTCCGGCCTTAGCGTTGTCCTCGTGAGCTTACGCTTCGGGCTGCGATTGGCCCGCTAGACACCCTCCGCCCAGATTTAGGCTTTGGGACTTACGGCCTTAACGTTGTCTTCGTGAGCTTACGCTCGGGACTGCGATTAGCCTCAGCTGGACACAGTCTCAGCTTAAGACTTAGGCTTTGGGACTTAGGCTTTAGCGTTGTCTCCATGAGCATCTGCTCGGGACTGCATTTGGCCTCGCTAGGCGCAGATCCACTTTAAGACTTAGGCTTTAGGACTTCGGCCTTAGCGTTGTCTCCAGTGAGCTTACCGCTCGGGCTGCGATTAGCCTCGGCTGGACCACGATCCGCTTAAGACTTAGGCTTTGGGACTTCGGCCTTAGCGTTGTCTTCGTGAGCTTACGCTCGGGCTGCTGATTGGCCTCGCTGAGACACAGTCCGCTTAAGAATTAGGCTTTGGGACTTCGGCCTTAGCGTTGTCCTCGTGAGCTTACGCTCGGGCTGCAATTGGCCCGTTAGACACCCTCCGCCTGAGATTTAGGCTTTGGGACTTCGGCCTTAGCGTTGTCTTCGCGAAGCTTACGCTCGGGCTGCTGATTAGCCTCGGTCGGACACAGTCTCGCTTAAGACTTAGGCTTTGGGACTTAGGCTTTAGCGTTGTCTCCATGAGCATCTGCTCGGGACTGCATTTGGCCTCGCTGAGGCGCAGTCCACTTAAGACTTAGGCTTTAGGACTTCGGCCTTAGCGTTGTCTCCAGCGAGCTTACGCTCGGGACTGCGATTGGCCTCGCTGAGCGCACGTCCTTCACAAGACTTAGGCTTAGGGACTTACGGCCTTAGCGTTGTTCTCATGAAGCTTCTCCTCGGGCTGCGATTGGCCTCGCTATACACCCTCCGCCTTAGACTTAGGCTTTGAGACTTCAGCCTTAGCGTTGTCTTCGTGAGCTTACGCTCGGGCACGAAATTGGCCTCAGTTGGACACCATCCACTCTAAGACTTAGGCTTTGGGACTTCGGCCTTAGCGTTGTCTTCGTGAGCTTATGCTCGGGACTGCGATTAGCCTCGCTAGACACAGTCCAGCTTAAAAATTCTTAGGCTTTGGGACTTACGGCCTTAGCGTTGTCTTCGTGAGCTTACGCTCGGGACTGCGATTAGCCTCGCTGAGACCAGATCCGCGTAAGACTTAGGCTTTGTGACTTCGGCCTTAGCGTTGTCTTCGCGGAGCTTACGCTCGGGACTGTAATTAGCCTCGCTAGACACCGATCCGCTCTAAGACTTAGTCTTTGGGACTTCGGCCTTAGCGTTGTCTTCGCTGAGCTTATGCTCGGGCTGCTGATTGGCCTCGCTAGACACGCAGTCCGACCTAACACTTAGGCTTTGAGACTTCAGCCCTCGCGTTGTCTTCGCGAGCTTACGCTCGGGCTGCGATTAGCCTCGCTAGACACCCTCCACTCTAAGACTTAGGCTTTGGGACTTCGGCCTTAGCGTTGTCTTCGGCGAGCTTATGCTCGAGCACTGCAATTGGCCTCGCTAGGCAGCAGTCCGCCTAAGACTTAGGCTTTGGGACTTCGGCCTTAGCGTTGTCTTCGTGAGCTTACGCTCGGGCTGCGATTGGCCTCGCTGAGACCGATCCGCCTAAGACTTAGGCTTTGTGACTTCGGCCTTAGCGTTGTGTTCGTGAGCTTACGCTTCGGGCTGCAATTGGCCTCGTTGGACACGATCCAGCTTAAGACTTAGGCTTTGGGACTTCGGCCTTAGCTTTGTCTCCAGTGAGCATCTGCTTCGGGCTGCGATTGGCCTCGCTAGGCAGCAGTCCACTTTAAGACTTAGGCTTTGTGACTCGGCCTTAGCGTTGTCTTCGTGAGCTTACGCTCGGGCACTGCGATTGGCCTCGCTAGGCAGTCATCTGCCTAAGACTTAGGCTTTGTGACTTCGGCCTTAGCGTTGTCTGCGTGAGCTTACGCTCGGGACTGCGATTAGCCTCGCTAGACGCAGATCCGCTTAAGAATTAGGCTTTGGGACTTCGGCCTTAGCGTTGTCCTCGTGAGCTTACGCTCGGGACTGCGATTGGCCCGCTAGACACCCTCCGCACAAGATTTAGGCTTAGGGACTTACGGCCTTAGCGTTGTTCTCGTGAGCTTCTCCTCGGGCTGCTGATTGGCCTCGCTATACACCCTCCGCCTTAGACTTAGGCTTTGAGACTTCTAGCCTTAGCGTTGTCTTCGTGAGCTTACGCTCGGGACTGCAATTGGCCTCATTGGACACCATCCGCTTAAGACTTAGGCTTTGGGACTTCGGCCTTAGCGTTGTCTTCGTGAGCTTATGCTCGGGACTGCAATTAGCCTCGCTGAGACAAGTCCCGCTTAAAAATTCTTAGGCTTTGGGACTTACGGCCTTAGCGTTGTCTTCGTGAGCTTACGCTCGGGCTGCGATTGGCCTCGCTAGACACCGATCCGCGTAAGACTTAGGCTTTGTGACTTACGGCCTTAGCGTTGTCTTCGTGAGCTTACGCTCGGGACTGTAATTGGCCTCGCTAGACACCAGTCCACTCTAAGACTTAGTCTTTGGGACTTACGGCCTTAGCGTTGTCTTCGGCGAGCTTATGCTCGGGCTGCGATTGGCCTCGCTGAGACACGATCCGACCTAACACTTAGGCTTTGAGACTTACGGCCCTCGCGTTGTCTTCGTGAGCTTACGCTCGGGCTGCGATTAGCCTCGCTAGACACCCTCCCGCTTAAGACTTAGGCTTTGGGACTTCGGCCTTAGCGTTGTCTTCGTGAGCTTATGCTCGAGCTGCGATTGGCCTCGCTAGGCCGAGTCCGCTCTAAGACTTAGGCTTTGTGACTTCGGCCTTAACGTTGTGTTCATGAGCTTACGCTCGGGCTGCAATTGGCCTCGTTGGACACAGTCCAGCTTAAGACTTAGGCTTTGGGACTTCGGCCTTAGCTTTGTCTCCAGCGAGCATCTGCTCGGACTGCTGATTAGCCTCGCTGAGCGCAGTCCGCTCTAAGACTTAGGCTTTGTGACTCCGGCCTTAGCGTTGTCTTCGCGGAGCTTACGCTCGGGCTGCGATTAGCCTCGCTAGGCCGTCATCTGCCTAAGACTTAGGCTTTGTGACTTCGGCCTTAGCGTTGTCTTCGTGAGCTTACTGCTCCGGACTGCGATTGGCCTCGCTAGACCAGATCCACTTTAGAATTAGGCTTTGGGACTTCGGCCTTAGCGTTGTCCTCGTGAGCTTACGCTCGGGCTGCGATTGGCCCGCTAGACACCCTCCGCACAAGATTTGAGGCTTAGGGACTTACGGCCTTAGCGTTGTTCTCGTGAGCTTCTCCTCGGGCTGCGATTGGCCTCGCTATACACCCTCCGCCTTAGACTTAGGCTTTGAGACTTCTAGCCTTAGCGTTGTCTTCGTGAGCTTACGCTCGGGCTGCGATTAGCCTCAGTTGGACACCATCCACTTTAAGACTTAGGCTTTGGGACTTCGGCCTTAGCGTTGTCTTCGTGAGCTTATGCTCGGGCTGCGATTAGCCTCGCTAGAACCAAGTCCAGCTTAAAAATTCTTAGGCTTTGGGACTTACGGCCTTAGCGTTGTCTTCGTGAGCTTACGCTCGGGCTGCAGATTAGCCTCGCTGAACCAGTCCGCGTAAGACTTAGGCTTTGTGACTTACGGCCTTAGCGTTGTCTTCGCTGAGCTTACGCTCGGGACTGTAATTGGCCTCGCTAGACACAGTCCGCTCTAAGACTTAGTCTTTGGGACTTCGGCCTGACGTTGTCTTCGTGAGCTTATGCTCGGGCTGCGATTGGCCTCGCTGGACGCAGATCCGACCTAACACTTAGGCTTTGAGACTTACGGCCCTCGCGTTGTCTTCGCGGAGCTTACGCTCGGGCTGCGATTAGCCTCGCTAGACACCCTCCGCCTAAGACTTAGGCTTTGGGACTTCGGCCTTAGCGTTGTCTTCGTGAGCTTATGCTCGAGCACTGCGATTGGCCTCGCTGAGCGCAGTCCGCTTAAGACTTAGGCTTTGGGACTTCGGCCTTAGCGTTGTCTTCGTGAGCTTACGCTCGGGCTGCGATTGGCCTCGCTGAACACGATCCACTTTAAGACTTAGGCTTTGTGACTTCGGCCTTAGCGTTGTCTTCGCGAGCTTACGCTCGGGCTGCGATTAGCCTCGCTAGGCGCCATCCGCTCTAAAACTTAGGCTTTGGGACTTCTTGCCTTAGCGTTGTCTTCGCGGAGCTTACGCTCGGGCTGCGATTAGCCTCGCTAGAGCAGTCATCCGCCTAAGACTTAGGCTTTGTGACTTCGGCCTTAGCGTTGTCTTCGTGAAGCTTCACTCGGGCTGCGATTGGCCTCGCTAGAACCGAATCCACTTTAAGACTTAGGCTTTGGGACTTCGGCCTTAGCGTTGTCTTCGCGAGCTTATGCTCGAGACTGCGATTAGCCTCGCTAGGCGCAGTCCCGCCTAAGACTTAGGCTTTGGGACTTCGGCCTTAGCGTTGTCTTCGTGAGCTTACGCTCGGGCTGCGATTGGCCTCGCTGAGACCAGATCCG
Source organism: Murraya koenigii (assembly GCA_025617385.1). Taxonomy (NCBI): domain Eukaryota; kingdom Viridiplantae; phylum Streptophyta; class Magnoliopsida; order Sapindales; family Rutaceae; genus Murraya; species Murraya koenigii. Next base: position 22,466,796 of record CM046813.1, on the reverse strand, counting down.
CTTTAAGACTTAGGCTTTGTGTCTTCGGCCTTAGCGTTGTCTTCGTGAGCTTACGCTCGGGCTGCGATTGGCCTCGCTAGGCGCCATCCGCTTTAAAACTTAGGCTTTGGGACTTCTTGCCTTCTAGTTTTCGGGCTTGTAATTAGCCTCGCTTGGCGAGTCCACTTTAGAATTAGGCTTTAGGAGCCTCAGCCTAGCGTTGTCTCCAGTGAGCTTACGCTCGGGCTGTAATTGACCTCGCTAGGCCGAGTCCGCCTAAGACTTAGGCTTTGGGACTTCGGCCTTAGCGTTATCTCCGTGAGCTTACGCTCGGGCTGCGATTAGCCTCGCTGAGCGCAGTCCGCCAAAGACTTAGGCTTTGGGACTTACGGCCTTAGCGTTGTCCTCGTGAGCTTACGCTCGGGACTGCGATTGGCGTCGCTGAGCCGGATTCTACTAAGACTTAGGCTTAGGGACTTCGGCCTTAGCGTTGTCCTCGTGAGCTTACGCTCGAGACTGCGATTGGCCTCGCTGAGACACAGTCCGCTCTAAGACTTAGGCTTTGGGACTTCGGCCATCGAATTGTCCTCGTGAGCTTACGCTCGGGCTGCGATTAGCCTCGCTAGACACCCTCCAGCTTAAGACTTAGGCTTTGGGGCCTCTAGCCTTAGCGTTGTCTCCGTGAACTTACGCTCGGGCTGCGATTGGCCTCGCTGAGGCGTCGTCCACTTTAAGACTTAGGCTTTGGGACTTCGGGCTAACGTTGTCTTCGTGAGCTTACGCTCGGGCTGCGATTGGCCTCGCCGGAACCAGATCCCGCCTAAGATTTAGGCTTTGGGACTTACGGCCTTAGCGTTGTCCTCGTGAGCTTACGCTCGAGCTGCGATTAGCCTCGCTGAGACAAATCACGCTCGAATTTAGGCTTTGGGACTTCGGCCATAGCGTTGTCTCAGTGAGCATCTGCTTGGGCTGCAATTGGCCTTAGCGTTGTCCTCGTGAAGCTTACGCTCGGGACTGCGATTGGCCTCGCCGGAACAAATCCACTCTAAGATTTAGGCTTTGGGACTTCGGCCATAGCGTTGTGTTCATGAGCTTCTCCTCGGGCATGCAATTGGCCTCGCTATACACCCTCCCGGCCAAGACTTAGGCTTTGGGACTTCGGCCTAACGTTGTCTTCGTGAGCTTCGATCGGACTGCGATTGGCCGCAGCTGGACACAATCCGCTTTAAGACTTAGGCTTTGAAACTTCGGCCTTAGCTTTGTCCTCGTGAGCTTACGCTCGGGCTACTGATTAGCCTCGCTGAGACACGATCACGCTCGAATTTAGGCTTTGGGACTTACGGCCATAGCGTTGTCTCCGTGAGCATCTGCTCGGGACTGCAAGTGGCCTCAGCGTTGTCCTCGTGAAGCTTACGCTCGGGACTGCGATTAGCCTCGCCGGAACAGATCCACTCTAAGACTTGGCTTTGAAACTTCGGCCTTAGCGTTGTCCTCGTGAGCTTCTGCTGGGGCTGCTGATTGGCCTCGCTAGACACCCTCCGCCGAGATTTAGGCTTTGGGACTTACGGCCATAACGTTGTGTTCATGAGCTTACGCTCGGGACTGCGATTAGCCTCGGCTGGACACAGTCCAGCTTAAGACTTAGGCTTTGGGACTTCGGCCTTAGCATTGTCTCCAGTGAGCATCTGCTTCGGGCTGCGATTAGCCTCGCTAGGCCAGTCCGCTTAAGACTTAGGCTTTGTGACTTCGGCCTTAGCGTTGTCTTCGCTGAGCTTACGCTCGAGACTCTGATTAGCCTCGCTAGGCAGCAGTCCACGCTAAAACTTAGGCTTTGGGACTTCTTGCCTTAGCATTTTCGGGCTTGTAATTGGCCTCGCTTCGCGCAGTCCACTTTAAGACTTAGGCTTTGGGGCCTCTAGCCTTAGCGTTGTCTCCGTGAACTTACGCTCGGGCTGCGATTGGCCTCGCTAAGCGCAGATCACGCTTAAGACTTAGGCTTTGGGACTTCGGCCTTAACGTTGTCTTCGCGAGCTTACGCTCGGGACTGCGATTGGCCTCGCTGAGGCCATCATCTGCCTAAGACTTAGGCTTTGTGACTTACGGCCTTAGCGTTGTCTTCGCGGAGCTTACGCTCGGGCTGCGATTAGCCTCGCTAGACACCGATCCAGCTTTAAGACTTAGGCTTTGTGACTTCGGCCTTGGCGTTGTCCTCGTGAAGCTTACGCTCGGGCTGCGATTGGCCTCGCCGGAACCAATCCGCCTAAGATTTAGGCTTTGGGACTTCGGCCTTAGCGTTGTCCTCGTGAGCTTACGCTCGGGCTGCGATTGGCCTCGCTAGACACAATCCACCTGAATTTAGGCTTTGGGACTTACGGCCATAGCGTTGTCTCCAGCGAGCATACTGCTCGGGACTGCAATTGGCCTTGGCGTTGTCCTCGTGAGCTTACGCTCGGGCTGCGATTAGCCTCGCCGGACACAATCCACTCTAAGACTTAGGCTTTGAAACTTCGGCACTTAGCGTTGTCCTCGTGAAGCTTACGCTCGGGCTGCAATTGGCCTCGCTAGACACCCTCCGCTCGAGATTTAGGCTTTGGGACTTACGGCCATAACGTTGTGTTCATGAGCTTACGCTCGGGCTGCTGATTAGCCTCGTTGGACACAGTCCAGCTTAAGACTTAGGCTTTGGGACTTACGGCCTTAGCGTTGTCTCCGTGAGCATACTGCTCGGGACTGCGATTAGCCTCGCTAGGCAGCAGTCCGCTTAAGACTTAGGCTTTGTGACTTCGGCCTTAACGTTGTCTTCGCGAAGCTTACGCTCGGGACTGCGATTGGCCTCGCTAGGCAGCATCACTGCCTAAGACTTAGGCTTTGTTACTTCGGCCTTAGCGTTGTCTTCGCGAGCTTACGCTCGGGCTGCGATTGGCCTCGCTGAGACCGAATCCACTCTAAGACTTAGGCTTTGTGACTTCGGCCTTGGCGTTGTCCTCGTGAGCTTACGCTCGGGCTGCGATTAGCCTCGCCGGACACAGATCCCGCTTAACATTTAGGCTTTGGGACTTCGGCCTTAGGGTTGTCCTCGTGAGCTTACGCTCGGGCTGCGATTAGCCTCGCTAGACACAATCCGCCTGAATTTAGGCTTTGGGACTTACGGCCATGCGTTGTCTCAGTGAGCATCTGCTCGGGCTGCAATTGGCCTTGGCGTTGTCCTCGTGAGCTTACGCTCGGGACTGCGATTAGCCTCGCCGGAACAAATCCGCTTCAAGACTTAGGCTTTGAAACTTCGGCATGGCGTTGTCTTCGCGAAGCTTACGCTCGGGCTGCGATTAGCCTCGCTGAACCGATCCACTTTAAGACTTAGGCTTTGTGACTTCGGCCTTAGCGTTGTCTTCGCGGAAGCTTACGCTTCGGGCGTGCAATTGGCCTCGCTAGGCAGCAGTCCACTTTAAAACTTAGGCTTTGGGACTTCTTGCCTTAGCGTTGTCCTCGTGAGCTTACGATCGGACTGCGATTGGCCTCGCTGAACCAATCCGCTCTAAGACTTAGGCTTTGGGACTTCGGCCTTAGCGTTGTCCTCGTGAAGCTTACTGCTCGGGACTGCGATTGGCCTCGCTAGACACCCTCCGCCGAGATTTAGGCTTTGGGACTTCGGCCATAGCGTTGTCTTCGTGAGCTTACGCTCGGGACTGCGATTGGCCTCGGCTGGACCAAATCCGCTTAAGGCGTGAGCTTTTGGACTTACGGCCTTAACGTTGTCTTCGTGAGCTTACGCTCGGGACTGCGATTAGCCTCGGCTGGACGCAGATCCTGCTTAAGACTTAAACTTTGGGACTTGACCTTAGCGTTGTCTCCAGTGAGCCTCTGCTCGGGACTGCGATTAGCCTCGCTAGAGCCGAATCCGCTCTAAGACTTAGGCTTTCGGACTTCGGCCTTAGCGATGTCTCCAGTGAGCTTACTGCAGGCACTGCTGGCCTCGCTAGGCCAGATCACGCCTCGGACTTAGGGTTAGGGACTTCGGCCTTAGTGTTGTCCTCGTGAGCTTCTCCTCGGGCTGCGATTGGCCTCGCTATACACCCTCCGGCCAAGACTTAGGCTTTGGGACTTCGGCCTTAACGTTGTCTTCGTGAGGCTTCGATCGGACTGCGATTGGCCCTGGCCGGACAGATCCGCTCTAAGACTTAGGCTTTGGGACTTCGGCCTTAGCGTTGTCCTCGTGAGCTTACGCTCGGGCTGCGATTAGCCTCGCTAGACACAGATCACTGCCCGAGATTTAGGCTTTGGGACTTACGGCCATAGCGTTGTCTCAGCGAGCATACTGCTCGGGCTGCGATTAGCGCCTAGCGTTGTCCTCGTGAAGCTTACGCTCGGGCTGCGATTAGCCTCGCCGGACACAATCTGCCTAAGATTTAGGCTTTGGGACTTCGGCACTTAGCGTTGTCCTCGTGAGCTTACGCTCGGGCTGCGATTAGCCTCGCTGAGACAAATCCGCCCGAATTTAGGCTTTGGGACTTACGGCCATAGCGTTGTCTCCGTGAGCATCTGCTCGGGCTGCGATTAGCCTTGGCGTTGTCCTCGTGAGCTTACGCTCGGGCTGCGATTAGCCTCGCCGGACACCATCCACTTTAAGACTTAGGCTTTGAAACTTCGGCACTTAGCTTTGTCCTCGTGAGCTTACGCTCGGGACTGCGATTGGCCTCGCTAGACACCCTCACGCCCGAGATTTAGGCTTTTGGACTTCTAGCCTTAGCGTTGTCTTCGCTGAGCTTCGATCGGACTGCGATTAGCCCTAGCTGGACCAGATCCGCTTTAAGACTTAGGATTTGGGACTTACGGCCTTAGCGTTGTCTTCGTGAGCTTATGCTTGGGCTGCGATTGGCCTCGCTAGAACGCAATCCGCTCTAAGACTTAGGCTTTGGGACTTCGGCCTTAGCGTTGTCTTCGTGAGCTTACGCTCGGGCTGCGATTGGCCTCGCTAGTCACGATCCACTTTAAGACTTAGGCTTTGTGACTTCTGGCCTTAGCGTTGTCTTCATGAGCTTCTGCTCGGGCCTGCAATTGGCGTCGCTAGATGCCGTCCCGCTTAAAACTTAGGCTTTGGGACTTCTTGCCTTAGCGTTTTCGGGCTTGTAATTGGCCTCGCTACTGCGCAGTCCACTTTAAGACTTAGGCTTTGGGGCCCTGGCCTTAGCGTTGTCTTCGTGAGCTTACGCTCGGGACTGCGATTAGCCGCGGCTGGACCAGATCCGCCTAAGACTTAGGCTTTGGGACTTCTTGCCTTAGCGTTTTCTGGCTTGTAATTGGCCTCGCTACTGCGCAGTCACGCTAAGACTTAGGCTTTGGGACCCTGGCCTTAGCATTGTCCTCGTGAGCTTACGCTCGGGACTGCGATTAGCCTCGCTGAGACACAGTCCGCTTTAAGACTTAGGCTTTGGGACTTCGGCCTTAGCGTTGTCTTCGCGAGCTTATGCTCGGGACTGCGATTAGCCTCGGCTGGACACAGATCCACTCTAAGACTTAGGCTTTGGGCCTTACGGCCTTAGCGTTGTCTTCGTGAGCTTACGCTCGGGCTGCGATTAGCCTCAGCTGGACCAAGTCCCACTAAGACTTAGGCTTTGGGACTTACGGCCTTAGCGTTGTCTTCGTGAGCTTATGCTCGGGCTGCGATTGGCCTCGCTAGACACAGATCCACTTTAAGACTTAGGCTTTGGGACTTCGGCCTTAGCGTTGTCTTCGTGAGCTTACGCTCGGGACTGCCGATTAGCCTCGCTAGTCACAGTCCGCTTTAAGACTTAGGCTTTATGACTTCGGCCTTAGCGTTGTCTTCGCGAGCTTACGCTCGGGCTGCGATTGGCGTCGCTGAGCGCAGATCCCGCCTAAAACTTAGGCTTTGGGACTTCTTGCCTTAGCGTTTTCGGTCTTGTAATTGGCCTCGCTTCTAGCGAGTCACTTTAAGACTTAGGCTTTGGGGCCTCTGGCCTTAGCGTTGTCTCCATGAGCTTCTGCTCGGGCCTGTAATTGACCTCGCTAGACGCCTTCCCGCCTAAGACTTAGGCTTAGGGACTTCTGGCCTTAGTGTTGTCCTCATGAGCTTCTCCTCGGGCCTGCAATTGGCCTCGCTATACACCCTCCCGCCTAAGACTTAGGCTTTGGGACTTCTGGCCTTAACGTTGTCTTCGCGAGCTTACGCTCGGGCTGCGATTAGCCTCGGCTGGACACAGTCTCGCCTAAGACTTAGGCTTTGGGACTTCTGGCCTTAGCGTTGTCTTCATGAGCTTATGCTCGGGCGTGCGATTGGCCTCGCTGAGACACAGTCCACTTTAAGACTTAGGCTTTGGGACTTTTGGCCTTAGCGTTGTCTTCGTGAGCTTACGCTCGGGCTGCGATTGGCCTCGCTGAACACAGTCCGCTTTAAGACTTAGGCTTTGGGACTTCGGCCTTAGCGTTGTCCTCGTGAGCTTACGCTCGGGACTCTGATTAGCCTCGCTAGACACCCTCCGCCTGAGATTTAGGCTTTGGGACTTACGGCCATAATGTTGTCTTCGCTGAGCTTACGTTCGGACTGCGATTGGCCTCGCTAGGCAGCAATCCGCTCTAAAACTTAGGCTTTGGGACTTCTTGCCTTAGCGTTTTCGGACTTGTAATTGGCCTCGCTACACTCCGTTCCGCCTAAGACTTAGGCTTTGGGGCCTCTGGCCTTAGCGTTGTCTCCATGAGCTTCTGCTCGGGCCTGTAATTGACCTCGCTAGGCGCAGTCCGACCAAGACTTAGGCTTTGGGACTTCAGCCTTAGCGTTGTCTCCATGAGCTTACGCTCGGGCTGCGATTAGCCTCGCTGAGCGCAGATCCTGCCTAAGACTTAGGCTTAGGAACTTACGGGCTTAGCGTTGTCTCCAGTGAGCTTACGTTCGGACTGCGATTGGCCTCGCTAGACACCCTCCGCTCGAGACTTAGGCTTTGAGACTTTCGGCCTAGCGTTGTCTTCGCTGAGCTTACGCTCGGGCTGCGATTAGCCTCGTTGGACACAGTCCGCTTTAAGACATAGGCTTTGTGACTTCGGCCTTAGCGTTGTCTCCAGCGAGCTTACGCTCGGGCTGCGATTAGCCTCGCTATACTGCAGTCCGCTTTAAGACTTAGGCTTTGGGACTTCGGCCTTAGCGTTGTCCTCGTGAGCTTACGCTCGGGACTGCGATTGGCCTCGCTGAACCGAATCCACTTTAAGACTTAGGCTTTGTGACTTCGGCCTTAGCGTTGTCTTCGCGAAGCTTACGCGCGGGCTGCGATTGGACTCGCTGAACACAGTCACGCCTAAGACTTAGGCTTAGGGACTTCGGCCTTAGTCTTGTCCTCGTGAGCTTCTCCCGGGACTGCAATTGGCCTCGCTATACACCCTCCAGCCCGAGACTTAGGCTTTGGGACTTACGGCCTAGCGTTGTCTTCGTGAGCTTAGCTCGGGCCTCGAGCTGCGATTAGCCTCGGCTGGACACAGTCCACTCTAAGACTTAGGCTTTGGGACTTCGGCCTTAGCGTTCTCTTCGTGAGCTTATGCTCGGGCTGCGATTGGCCTCGTTAGACGCAAGTCCACTTAAAACTTAGGCTTTGGGACTTCGGCCTTAACGTTGTCTTCGTGGAGCCTACGCTCGGGCTGCTGATTGGCCTCGCTAGTCACGATCCGCTCTAAGACTTAGGCTTTGTGACTTCGGCCTTAGCGTTGTCTTCAGTGAGCTTACGCTCGGGCTGCTGATTAGCCTCGCTGAGGCCAGTCTCGCCAAAGACTTAGGCTTTGGGATTTACGGCTATAGCGTTGTCTCAGCGAGCTTACGCTCGGGACTGCGATTAGCCTCGCTAGGCAGCAGTCTGCCTAAGACTTAGGCTTAGGGACTTCGGCCTTATCGTTGTCTTCGCGGAGCTTACGCTCGGGCTGCGATTAGCCTCGGTGAGCGCAGTCCGCTTTAAGACTTAGGCTTTGGGACTTCGGCCTTAGCGTTGTCTTCGTGAGCTTACGCTCGGGCTGCGATTGGCCTCGCTAGACACCGATCCCTCACAAGACTTAGGCTTTGTGACTTCGGCCTTAGCGTTGTCTTCGCTGAGCTTACGCTCGGGACTGCGATTAGCCTCGCTAGTCGGCAATCCACTTTAAAACTTAGGCTTTGGGACTTCTTGCCTTAGCGTTTTCGGGCTTGTAATTGGCCTCGCTACACGCCGTCCCGCCTAAGACTTAGGCTTTGGGGCCTCTGGCCTTAGCGTTGTCTCCATGAGCTTCAGCTCGGGCCTGTAATTGACCTCGCTAGACGCCGTCCCGCCTAAGACTTATTCTTTGGGACTTCTGGCCTTAGCGTTGTCTCCATGAACTTACGCTCGAGAACTGCGATTGGCCTCGCTAGGCAGCAATCCCATGAGACTTAGGCTTTGGGACTTACGGCCTTAGCGTTGTCTCAGCGGAGCTTACGCTCGGGCTGCGATTAGCCTCGCTAGGCGCAGTCACGCCTAAGACTTAGGCTTAGGGACTTCTGGCCTTAGCGTTGTCCTCATGAGCATCTGCTCGGGCCTGCAATTGGCCTCGCTAGACACCCTCCCGCCCAAGACTTAGGCTTTGAGACTTACGGCTTTAGCGTTTTCTTCGCGAGCTTACGCTCGGGACTGCATTGGCCTCGTTGGACACAGTCCGCTCTAAGACTTAGGCTTTGTGACTTCGGCCTTAGCGTTGTCTTCGCGGAGCTTACGCTCGGGCTGCGATTGGACTCGCTAGACACAGTCCGCCTAAGACTTAGGCTTTGGGACTTCAGCCATAACGTTGTCTTCGTGAGCTTACGCTCGGGCTGCAATTAGCCTCGTTGGACACCGTCCGCTTAAGACTTAGGCTTTGGGACTTACGGCCTTAGCGTTGTCTCTATGAGCATCTGCTCGGGCTGCGATTAGCCTCGCTGAGGCGCAGTCCACTTTAAGACTTAGGCTTTGAGACTTCCGGCCTTAGCGTTGTCTCCAGCGAGCTTACGCTCGGGCTGCGATTAGCCTCGCTAGGCGCAGTCCGCCTAAGACTTAGGCTTTGGGACTTCGGCCTTAGCGTTGTCTCCGTGAGCTTACGCTTCGGGCCTCTGATTAGCCTCGCTAGGCAGCCGTCACGCCTAAGACTTAGGCTTGGGACTTACGGCCTTAGCGTTGTCCTCGTGAGCTTACGCTCGGGCTGCGATTGGCCTCGCTAGACACCCTCCGCTCTAAGACTTAGGCTTTGGGACTTCAGCGATAACGTTGTCTTCGTGAAGCTTACGCTTCGGGCTGCGATTGGCCTCGGCTGGACACGATCCGCTCTAAGACTTAGGCTTTGGGACTTACGGCCATAGCGTTGTCTTCGTGAGCTTATGCTCGGGCTGCGATTGGCGTCGCTGAACCAGTCCCGTCTAAGACTTAGGCTTTGGGACTTCATCCTAGCGTTGTCTTCGCGGAGCTTACGCTCGGGCCGGTGATTGGTCTCGCTGAACCGAGTCCGCCTAAGACTTAGGCTTTGTGACTTCGGCCTTAGCGTTGTCTTCGTGAGCTTACGCTCGGGCTTGCGATTGGCCTCGCTAAGCGCAGTCCCGCGTAAAACTTAGGCTTTAGGACTTCTTGCCTTAGCGTTTTCTTCATGAGCTTCTGCTCGGGACTGTAATTGGCCTCGCTCGCGCCAGTCCACTCTAAGACTTAGGCTTTGGGGCTTCGGCCTTAGCGTTGTCTTCGTGAAGCTTACGCTCGGGCTGCAATTGGCCTCGCTAGGCGTCGTCCGCTCTAAGACTTAGGCTTTGGGACTTCGGCCTTAGCGTTGTCTCCAGTGAGCTTACGCTCGGGACTGCGATTAGCCTCGCTAGGCAGATCCACCTGAGACTTAGGCTTTGGGACTTACGCCTTAGCGTTGTCTCCGTGAGCTTACGCTCGGGCTGCAATTGACCTCGCTAGGCAGCAGTCACTGCTAAGACTTAGGCTTTGAGACTTCCGGCCTTAGCGTTGTCTTCGTGAGCTTACGCTCGGGACTGCAATTGGCCTCGTTGGACACCGATCCGCCTAAGACTTGGGCTTTGGGACTTCGGCCTTAGCGTTGTCTTCGTGAGCTTACGCTCGGGACTGCGATTAGCCTCGCTAGAACCAGATCTCGCTTAAGACTTAGGCTTTGGGGCCTCCGGCCTTAGCGTTGTCTCCGTGAGCTTACGCTCGGACTGCGATTGACCTCGCTAGGCAGCTGTCCACTCTAAGTCTTAGGCTTTGAGACTTCGGCCTTAGCGTTGTCTTCGTGAACCTACGCTCGGGACTGCTGATTGGCCTCGTTGGACCAAATCCGCTTTAAGACTTAGGCTTTGGGACTTACGCCATAGCGTTGTCTTCGCTGAGCTTACGCTCGGGCTGCGATTGGCCTCGCTAGAACCAGATCCAGCTTAAGACTTAGGCTTTGGGGCCTCCGGCCTTAGCGTTGTCTCCAGTGAGCTTACGCACGGGCTGCGATTGGCCTCGCTGAGGCAGCGTCACTTTAATACTTAGGCTTTGGGACTTCGGCCTTAGCGTTGTCTCCAGTGAGCTTACTGCTCGGGACTGCGATTAGCCTCGCTAGGCGCAGTCCGCCAGAACTTAGGCTTTGGGACTTACGGCCTTAGCGTTGTCTCAGTGAGCTTACTGCTCGGGCTGCGATTAGCCTCGCTAGGCAGCCAGTCCACGAGACTTAGGCTTTGGGACTTCGGCCTTAGCGTTGTCTTCGTGAGCTTACGCTCGGGACTGTAATTAGCCTCGCTCGGCCAGTCCGCCTGAGACTTAGGCTTTGGGACTTACGGCCTTAGCGTTGTCTTCGTGAGCTTACGCCGGGCCTACGATTGGCCTCGCTAGAACCATTGTCACTCGAGACTTACGCTTTAGGACTTAGGCCTTAGCGTTTTCTTCGTTAGCTTATGCTCGGGCTGCTGATTAGCCTCGCTGAACACAGTCCACTTTAAGACTTAGGCTTTGGGACTTCGACCTTAGCATTGTCTTCGTGAGCTTACTCGGGCCTTGATTGGCCTCGCTAGACACCGATCCGCTTTAAGACTTAGGCTTTGGGACTTCGGCCTTAGCGTTGTCTTCGTGAGCTTACGCTCGGGCTGCGATTGGGCTCGCTGAACGCAGTCCACTTTAAGACTTAGGCTTTGGGACTTCGGCCTTAGCGTTGTCTTCGCGAGCTTACGCTCGGGACTGCGATTGGCCTCGCTAGGCAGCAGTCCGCTTTAAGACTTAGGCTTTGGGGCTTCCGGCCTTAGCGTTGTCTTCGTGAGCTTACGCTCGGGACTGCGATTGGCCTCGCTGAGGCGTCGTCCACTTTAAGACTTAGGCTTTGGGACTTCGGCCTTAGCGTTGTCTCAGTGAAGCTTACGCTCGGGCTGCGATTAGCCTCGCTAGGCGCAGATCGCCTGAGACTTAGGCTTTGGGACTTACGGCCTTAGCGTTGTCTCCGTGAGCTTACGCTTCGGGCTGCGATTAGCCTCGCTAGGCGCAGTCCGCCCGAGACCTAGGCTTTGGGACTTACGGCCTTAGCGTTGTCTTCGTGAAGCTTACGCTCGGGCACTGTAATTAGCCTCGCTAGGCAGCAGTCCGCCCGAGACTTAGGCTTTGGGACTTACGGCCTTAGCGTTGTCTTCGTGAGCTTACGCCGGGCTGCGATTGGCCTCGCTGAACCACAGTCCCTCCCGAGACTTACGCTTTAGGACTTAGGCCTTAGCGTTGTCTTCGTTAGCTTATGCTCGGGACTGCAATTGGCCTCGCTGAGACAAATCCGCTTTAAGACTTAGGCTTTGGGACTTCGACCTTAGCATTGTCTTCGCTGAAGCTTACTCGGGCCTTGATTGGCCTCGCTGAGACCAAATCCACTTTAAGACTTAGGCTTTGGGACTTCGGCCTTAGCGTTGTCTTCGCGAGCTTACGCTCGGGCTGCGATTGGGCTCGCTGAACCGAATCACGCTAAGACTTAGGCTTTGGGACTTCGGCCTTAGCGTTGTCTTCGCTGAGCTTACGCTCGGGCTGCGATTAGCCTCGCTGAGCGCAGATCCACTTTAAGACTTAGGCTTTGGGGCTTCGGCCTTAGCGTTGTCTTCGTGAGATTACGCTTCGGGACTGCGATTGGCCTCGCTAGGCAGCAGTCCACTTTAAGACTTAGGCTTTGGGACTTCGGCCTTAGCGTTGTCCTCGTGAGCTTACTGCTCGGACTGCGATTGGCCTCGCTAGACCAGATCCGCTTTAAGACTTATGCTTTGGGACTTACGGCCTTAGCGTTGTCCTCGTGAGCTTACGCTCGGGCACTGTAATTAGCCTCGATGAGACCTTGTCACGCCTAAGACTTAGGCTTTGGGACTTCGGCCTTAGCGTTGTCTTCGTGAGCTTACGCTCGGGACTGCGATTGGCCTCGCTAGACACGATCCAGCTTAAGACTTAGGCTTTGGGGCCTCCGGCCTTAGCGTTGTCTCCAGCGAGCTTACGCACGGGCTGCGATTGGCCTCGCTAGGCAGCAGTCCGCCTTAAGACTTAGGCTTTGGGACTTCGGCCTTAGCGTTGTCTCCGTGAGCTTACGCTCGGGACTGCGATTGGCCTCGCTAGGCAGCGATCACTGCCTAAGACTTAGGCTTAGGGACTTCGGCCTTAGCGTTGTCCTCGTAAGCTACGCTCGGGACTGCGATTGGCCTCGCTAGACACCCTCCGCCCGAGACTTAGGCTTTGAGACTTACGGCTTTAGCGTTTTCTTCGTGAGCTTACGCTCGGGCTGCGATTGGCCTCGTTGGACACAGTCCGCTCTAAGACTTAGGCTTTGTGACTTCGGCCTTAGCGTTGTCTTCGCGAGCTTACGCTCGGGCTGCGATTGGCCTCGCTGAGACACAGTCACGCTTAAGACTTAGGCTTTGGGACTTCGGCCTTAGCGTTGTCCTCGTGAGCTTACGCTCGGGACTGCGATTGGCCTTGCTAGACACCCTCCATGCCAGATTTAGGCTTTGGGACTTCGGCCCATGCGTTGTCTTCGCGAGCTTACGCTCGGGCTGCAATTGGCCTCGTTGGACACAATCCACTTTAAGACTTAGGCTTTGGGACTTCGACCTTAGCATTGTCTTCGTGAGCTTACGCTCGGGCTGCGATTAGCCTCGCTGAGACACGATCCCACTCAAGACTTAGGCTTTGGGACTTACGGCCTTAGCGTTGTCTTCGCGAGCTTACGCTCGGGCTGCGATTGGGCTCGCTGAGACACAGTCCACTTTAAGTCTTAGGCTTTGGGACTTCGGCCTTAGCGTTGTCTTCGCGAGCTTACGCTCGGGCTGCAATTGGCCTCGTTAGGCGCAGATCCGCCTAAGACTTAGGCTTTGGGGCTTCGGCCTTAGCGTTGTCTTCGTGAGCTTACGCTCGGGCTGCGATTGGCCTCGCTAGGCGCAGTCCGCCTAAGACTTAGGCTTTGGGGCTTCCGGCCTTAGCGTTGTCTTCGTGAGCTTACGCTCGAACCTGCGATTGGCCTCGCTAGGCCCAGTCCCGCTAAGACTTAGGCTTTGGGACTTCGGCCTTAGCGTTGTCCTCGTGAGCTTACGCTCGGGCTGCGATTGGCCTCGCTGAACCAGATCCCGCCTAAGACTTAGGCTTTGGGACTTCGGCCTTAGCGTTGTCCTCGTGAGCTTACGCTCGGGCACGTAATTGGCCTCGATGAGACCAGATCCGCTCTAAGACTTAGGCTTTGGGACTTCGGCCTTAGCATTCTTGTGACTGCTTGGCTTGACTCAATTTATATTACAAGTGTTTTTCTTATTTTTACATACATTTGAGTTTTTACAGACCCCCATTTTGGGAAGAATTCCATACTAATGATTACATCATGAGGAAACTTTCTGGAAATATTTCATCAAGTGTTGTGCGTTCCATGGCCTCTTGACTTCTCGTCCATCTGGATGGGTCAGCCTGTATGCTCCTGGTCCTGCTAACTGAGTGACTCGATAAGGACCTTCCCAATTTGGCCCTAGCACACCTTGCCTTTGGTCCTTCGTGCTCTGGTTGACTCTTCTGAGTACCCAATCACCCACCTGAAATCAACGAATGTGTACATTACGGTTGTAATAACGAGCCACTCTCTGCTGGTATTCTACGGTCTTAACAGCGACCCTGTCTCTCTTCTCTTCCAGCAAGTCCAGTCCTGCGCACATCTGCTCGTCGTTTTGCTCCTCATTGAAATGTTCCGTCCGATGCGTCCCCATTCCTATTTCAGCAGGAACCACTGCTTCGTGCCCAATCGCCAAGGAGAATGGGGTCTCTACAGTGGTCGTTTTGTGTGTGGTTCTATAAGCCCATAAGACACCAAGCAGCTCGTCCACCCAGGGCCCCTTTTGCTCACCAAGTCTGGTTTTCAAGAGATATTTTATGGTCTTGTTCGCGGCCTCCACCTGTCCATTGGCTTGTGGGTGTGAGGGAGAGAAAAACTTCAGCTCTATCCCCAAATTCCGGCAGAAGTCTCTGAACTTGCCATTATCAAATTGCCTCCCATTATCGGTGACCAACGCATGAGGAATCTCATACCTGCAAATCACATTCTTCCAAATGAAGTCAGTGGTTTTTCCTTCCGTGATGCTGCTCAAGGCTCCCACTTCGACCCATTTGGTGAAATAATCGATTGCGACTATGGCAAGGGTGGCAGATGCTTTCCCCTTCGGCAATGGCTTAATTAAGTCAATTCCCCATTGAGCAAATGGCCATGGTGAGCTCATTACTATAAGGTTCTCCGGAGGCTGAGTTAGGTAGTTGGCAAAGCTCTAGCAACTCTCGCAGCTTCTAGTCTTCTTCTGAGCATCTTGATGCATGCGGGGCCAAAAGTATCCTTGCCTCAAGGCCTTGAAAGCCAAGGACCTCGCCCCAGAATGATTCCCGCAGATTCCTTCATGTATCTCCCGGAGGACATAATCGGCCTCCTCCGGATCTAAGCACCGCAGTAAGGGGAGAGTGTATCCCCGTCTATATAAGACCCCTTCGATGAGAGTATACCTGGCCGCTTTGCACCTCAACTTCCTTGCCTGCTTCTTATCGGCCGGCACTGTCCCTTCCTTGAGGTAAGAAATGATCGGCTCCATCCAAGTGTTGCTCGTCGGTAAGCTCATCACTTCATCCTCCTGCTTGATGCTTGAGCAGATCTTGATCTCTAAAGGGATACACTTCGGTATCTTGGGGTCCGATGCGGCAGCTATGCGAGCTATCATATCAGCTCGAAAATTCTTTCCCCTTGGGATTTGTTCCACCTCAATAGCTCAGAAGCTCCTCATTAGATGCTTCACCTTCTGTAAGTAAGCTTCCATTTTCTCCCTTTCGCCTGAAAGCTTTCGTCGAGGTGGTTTGTCACCAGCTGTGAGTCTGTTCGAAGTTTTACCTCCTCTGCTTTCACTACTGAGGCGAGCTTCAGTCCTGCTATCATGGCTTCGTACTCGGCCTGATTGTTGGTAACTTCGAATTCTAACTTCACAGCGTATTGCATCTCTTCCCTTTCAGGACTTAGGAGCACAACTCCTGCCCCTACTCCCTGATTTCCACAAAATCCGTCTACTGTGACTATCCCTGTGTTGGTCGAGGCTCGGGCATCGGGTGGGGGCTCGTTCCCCGTCTTTTCATCCCTTGCAGTGCACTCGACCACGAAGTCAGCTAAAGATTGTGCTTTTATAGCTGCTCGGGGCTGGTAATTAATGTCGAACTCACTTAGCTCCACCGACCATTTTACCAACCTTCCAGAAGTTTCAGGCTTGTACAAAGTCTGCCTGAGGGGCTGGTTTGTTAAAACCACTACTGAATGTGCCTGAAAATAAGGCCTCAGCTTTCGGGCTGCAGTGACCAAGGCCAGTGCCCATTTCTCCATTGGTGGGAATCGAGTCTCGGCTTCCAGCAAAGCTCTACTCGTGTAATAAACAGGGTATTGTACCTCTGACTCCTCCCTCACAAGAACTGAACTCGTTGCCCATTTGGACACAGCTAGGTATAGAAACAGTACCTCTCTTGCTCGAGGCGTCGACAGTAACGGAGCTCTCAATAAGTATTCTTTCAATTGTTGGAACGCTGCTTCGCATTCTGGCGTCCACTTCGTCTTCTTGCCTTTCTTCATTTCTTGAAAGAAAACTCGGCACTTATCCGTGGCTCGAGATACGAACCTGTTGAGGGATGCTAGTTTTCCGGTCAGACTTTGTATCTCCTTGAGGTTACGGGGGGACTTCATTTCTACCACTGCTCTTATCTTCTCTGGATTGGCCTCGATCCCCCTGTGACTGACCATGAAACCTAAGAATTTTCCCGAACCCACTCCAAAAGCACACTTCTCTGGGTTCAGCTTCATTCGGTACTTTCTTAGGAGTGCAAAGGTCTCCTCCAAGTGCCCTACATGCTCCTCCACGTCCTTAGACTTGGTGATCATGTCATCCACATATACCTCCATCGTTCGACCGATCAGCGGCTTGAAGACCTTGTTTACCAGCCTCTGATATGTTGCCCCTGCATTCTTCAGACCGAAGGGCATGACCTTATAGCAGTACAGCCCCTGGTTGGTGATGAAGGCTGTGCACTCCTCATCTGATCGGTGCATGGGAATCTGGTTATGTCCTGAGAAGGCATCCATAAAACTAAGCAGTCCGTGCCCCGCCGTGGAATCCACCAGTTGGTCTATCTTTGGTAGCGGAAAGCTATCTTTTGGGCAAGCTTTGTTTACATCTGTGAAGTCCACACACATTCTCCATTTCCCGCTTGCCTTCTTCACCAGCACCACATTTGAGATCCACTCGGGGTAGGAGACTTCCCTTACGAACCCCGCTTTCTGTAGCTTCTCTATCTCACAGTTCATGGCTTCATACCTTTCTTGGTTGACGCACCTCCTCTTATGTCTCACTGGCTTAGCATCCTTCCGTATTGCTAACCTGTGACACGCCACTTTCGGGTCAATCCCTGGCATATCCTCATGCGTCCATGCGAACACATCCGCGTGTGCTCGCAGGCAATCCACCAACTTTTCTTTCAACGGCTCGCTAATGCCCGAGCCAATCCGCACTATATTCTCGGGGTCGTTTGCTCTGACCTCGACCTCCTCCAGCTCCTCTGCTGGCTCCTGCCTTCCACTTCTTGACTCTCCCCTCGAGTCCAGCGAGGTTCTTTGCATGGTTTATTTGGCTGCTACAGCATAACAACTCCTCGCCACCCTCTGGCTGCCTTTCACGACCCCTACGGCCCCATTCACTCGATACTTTAGGGCCAAGTAGTGGGTGGATAGCACGCATTGACTGATCCTCATGAACGGCCTTCCTAATATTGCTTGATAAGGACTGACCTCGTCCACCATCACGAAGTCTAACATCATATTCTTTTCGAAAGGCCTCGAGCCCATGGTTACAGCCAGTTTGATGATTCCCAAAGGCATCAGTTTTCCTCCCCCGAATCCTTTCAAGGATGTGCTCGTGTGCTCGAGGCTCGCACTTGCTATCCCCAATCCCTCGAGTGTGGACTTGAAGAGGATGTCCATCGAGCATCCCGAATCTACCAGTATTCGGTCAACTTCCTTGTTTGCTACGTTAGCTTTTACAACCAGGGCATCCTCGTGAGGGTACAACACCCCCTCTTCGTCCTCCTCCGTCCATATAATGGGCACCTGCCGGACCTTGGCCTTTTTGGTAGCGGGGGCAGTGAACAGAACTTCCCGGCCGGCAGCGGCATATCTGCAATAATTCTTCCGAGCCCTATTCGAACTTCCCGCCATGGAAGGTCCTCCCGAGATCACCCTCGTGGCGGGTGGTTCCATGTCTATTTCGTAAGCTCGATCATCTTCCTCAGGCTGCTGCTCAACCACCGGGTGTCCTCCTTCAATAAACTTGTCCAGATATCTATTCCTGACCAAATCTTCCACCTGGTTCTTCAAATCACGACACTGTGACGTGGAGTGGCCGTGGTCACCATGAAAATGGCAGAACCGCCCCTTGTCCCGTCTGCTAGCTGGCTTGGCCATCGGCGTCGGAGAACTTAGCAGTCTTCGTTCCTCAACTACGTGCAGTATCTCTTCGAGAGATACCTTCAACCTCGTGTACTGCTCGTAAACAGGGCTTTACTCTACCACCTGTATTGCCCGATCCCTTGGGAAACTTCTTGGTGGAGGAGGCAATGGATGATCTGCTCTATTGTGGTTCTCCTCAGGTCTGCTTGGTGGCCGGTTGCGGGACGCGTGGTCGTTGTGACGCCTGTACTCCCTGTGATCCCGACCTGGAGACTTGCGAGCGGGCAATGGGACCATCCTCGGTGGGGGAGCTCTCTGGTAAGGGTTGTATGGGACAACCTTGTCTCTTGTTGCTTTTGAGGCTTGTGGCCCTCGGGCAGGACCTCCGTTTTCCTTCCTCTTTGCTCCATTGGCTTGCTCACCTCTCAATTTTGCGGCCTTTTCCTCCTCAATTATCATATCTAGTTTTACCTGTTCATACGCGTCCGAGTATGAACGGATCGAAGGACTCCGCAGATTATACCATGGTCTCCCCATCCGGATCCCATCCTTTAATCCTCTCAGAGCTTGGGGATGGTTAAACGCACCAAGATCCAGGACCGATCTATGGTATCTTTTGACAAACTCCCGGAGGGACTCTCCCTCCCTCTGTCTTACTTCTGACACCTCCATCATATCATCCTCGGGGGTTACTGCGCCCCGAAATTGCTCCGCAAACTCCTTACACATTTGTTCAAAGCTCAGGATGCTTCCCCGCGGCAATCTGCGGTACCATTCTCTCGCTCTTCCCTCCAGAGTAAGCGGGAAGGCCCGGCACCTCTGAACTGCCTACAAACCTTGCACCCCTGCCATGTCGTTGAATCGTTCTATATGCACCAATAGATCGCTTTTCCCTGAAAACTTCAGATCTGGGAAGCGGAAGTCTCGTGGGATCGTGACACCCATAATCTCCGTTGAGAGTGGGGATTCGTTGTCCAGCATTATTCGGCAGCTTGGGCTCTTTCCGTTTCCCCGGAGATCTTCCACAACTTGTGCCAGCCTACGCACCTCCCCCTCCAGTTCTTCTGCACGAGAGGTTGGGGCTGTAATTGGTAGGTGCTAACGAGATCCTCTTTCCTCCATATTGGTCTCTTCCCTTATGGCAGCATTTGGTGCCCTAGGTCGTTGGGCTTCATCTCCCACGTTTTCCCGAACGGGAACATTCCCACGGCTGGATTTGGGGACATCATTACATGTTTTCCTCTGCCCTCCCTCAGCTCTTGTAATATGGAAGTTAGAGTCTCTATTTGTTTCTCCATCCGGTCCATTCTTTCTTGGATCTCCCTGTTCTGAGCTTCATTGGCCACCTCCCTCAGGGTGACCGATTCTTCTGGGCTCACTCCTCTTCAGCTGTTACCTCTTATCGTTGCGTCGTTTTTCTTCAGTGTGTTAGGAAATAAGGCTTTTGTCTGCGATCCCGAGGCAGCGCCAAAAGATGTTGATGCGATTTTCCGCGTGCCTTGAAGCGAGTGTCTTGAACCTTCGCTGCGAATAGTTCATGTACCGGAACCCTACTGCTAGCGAATAGCTCGAGCTCGAGCAGGACTGTCCTCCAATTACGGTTTCCCCGTATCGGCTAAAGCTGGAGTTTCACGGGCCTGTACTCACAGAAAACAGGGTCAGGGGTCGCCGGGCATGTGCCGGCGAAAACCCTCTGACACTCAAGTCAGTAATCAGGTTATTCTTTTCATATCCCTCTTAGTTAGAGAGACTGGAAGGATCCCGGGGATATTCTTTGCCCTCCCCTTTTTAATAACAATGGAGATCCAAAAAAAATCTCAGTAAAGGAAGTCGAGATAGGAAAAAACCTGTGTAAAATTTTGG
This sequence comes from Murraya koenigii, assembly GCA_025617385.1. Lineage (NCBI taxonomy): Eukaryota > Viridiplantae > Streptophyta > Magnoliopsida > Sapindales > Rutaceae > Murraya > Murraya koenigii. The sequence continues at coordinate 22,447,002 of CM046813.1, read as the reverse complement.
AACCCCCACAATTTACCCGTCCGTTTGCTTATATACTCCATCTTCCCACCTTTTCCTTTTTCCGGTCGTCCACTCTCACGTTGGTGGTTTCTAGGCCCCTCTGACAGCCGGGATCATGATGATATTCCCTGGGGATACGCAACTATCTGACCGGTACAGTCCACATGGCCAGATCACCTTGTCGGGCGTGTGAATAGGGAATGATGACACCGTGGGGGCATGTGCCGGCCATCGGCAACAGTACCACCACCATGCCATGTAGGACCCTGGTTAGACATCAAAAGGTGTGCCAAGATTCGGGGGAAATGGGTAGAACCGCCCACAACCGGGTCTTATGTTTGTTTCGATCGAGGACCGAGGTGGTCCGGTTGTGCTCGGGGACTCGACCTCTGCGAGCAGGAAAAGGGGAGCTCGGTTCTCGATCTTGACCGGCTTTGACCGGGACTGATGAACTCAATTAGGCTAAAGAGCTCGGAGCTCGATCGGCTCTGAATTCCCCGACCTTGACCGGCTTTGACGTCTGATGAGATCGTCTTCGCGCCAGTGGTTGGGACTTCTGCTCGAGCTAGGCTGTCCTCGGGGTATTTTATTCGAGCTGAAAAGTCTTTGAAGCGACCTGCCCGATATTACCCAAACACTTTACGCACTCCTAGGAATCACCGGACGACTTCGAAACTCGATGACGACCACCTCCGGCGCCACCTCGAACACCTCTGCCACCACTAACAAGGGTCCTTTCGGCCATCGGAATCGCCACGTAACCTGATTTAAAAATCCTTGACTTCTTGGCAACCCCCTCAATCTTTTCCATTATATGGCCAGCCGAAAACCTTGACGTGAGCATAGACCCCTTTTTCTTCTAGTTCTCAAACAAATTGGACAAATCGAACCCCGAGGACATGGATGAGATGAACTCAAACGCATTAAAAAACTTGGGAGACGATACTTCCTGCTTCTCATTATTATTCACATCTTTTTCCATTTTTTCTATGACCGCTTGATCGTTGTCGTCATCATCATCACTGTTGTTGCTGTTTTCTGGTCGCTTCCAAACAGTGATGTTGTCTTTTCGTCGCTGGTTGCTCAAGTAGGATTTCTGGCTGGTTCTTATGTTTTTCTGTTCATTGAAGCGGTGATGTCCTTTGGCCTGTATGTTTTTCTGTTCAGTAATCTGGTTGGTTCTTTGTAAAATCTCTTTTAATCTGAGAGAAACCAAAAAAATAGAAGGTTGAAAAAGATAAGGAATAAGAAGAATCTGAATATTTTTACCTCACCCTTAGTCTGATATTTATCCCTTTTTTTCCCGCCACCCTTACTTGGGCGCCATCCCCTGCATTCATTGCGCCTGTGTTTTTCTGACAGCTATGGGTCACAGTGGCATAACTTGGGGTTATGGGATGTCAGACGGTTATAAGTTACCGTAATCAAATGATGATGCCGTGTAGGTAGGTGTAAAATGATGATACTGTGGGGGTAGGAGCAGTCATCGGTAAGAGTGACAAAACCCTATGGCGTGGTGGTGCCTGTCAATTATCAATCGTCATGACAAGTTGTCAAAGTGTGGGGGGCGTCTGGCGACTACTTTCTTCTTCTCAGGGAGAAGCGTTCATTGTCTTTAGTTACAGAGGTAGGGCTTCCATGCTTGGGTTTGCTCTGCTCGAGCTTTGGTCTCTTCCTATTCGGGGTGCTGTTCATAATGCAATCAGGGCTCGCTCGATAGTTGAGGATCTTTGTGACCTTACTCGAGCAGGATAGGAATATCTGAGTCCAACTAGCTTTGACACCGAGCAGGGGTGTCTTCGTGCTAGTGATTAGGTCTTCTGTTCTATCCGGTCTGTCCTCGAACAGGTCTGCTCGGTATTTTCCAAACACCAGTCCCCCAGTTTCTAGTCTTGAGAATAAAACGGGATAAGACTAGAAATTACTTGTTTCGAGCAGGTTTCCCCCTTTTTACTTTTTCACACCAAGCTGTCCGCCTCTTCCGTCACTTCACATTTAATGTGAGCCGCGTGGGTTTATCTGGACTACTCTTTTGAAATTTGAAGAGGCGGTTACCTTAACAGTCACGCCCCCTTGAGTAACGTGCCGTCTGTTGGCGTGACTTGATTTCCCTTTAATCCATAATTTCACCGTTTTTCATTTTCTTATCTTCCTACATTGCTCAAAATTGAAACCCACCTCCTGTAAGTGAATCTGCCATTTTGGTTGTCGTCGTCCCTGTTTGCACTCACCAAATCAGTCTCAGGTATGAACTATTTGACTTCTTCTTCTCGTTCTCTTCATTTTTGTTTTATGGGTTTCGTTTCCCATTTGGTAGATTGTGGTCCTCTAGGAAAAATGTCAGCCACTCAGCAACCCCAAAGGATGTCCCATGAAGAATCATCTCCTTCTAGTGGCTCTTAGACCGAGAGAGAGACCTAAGTCATTAAGAGGTTGTTCATACTGCCGGAGACGCCGTTGAGGGCGGTGTTATAGAGGAAACCTGGCCAAATAAAAGGCAACGAACCGGTCAAAGGTTGGAGGTTGAGTCATTTACGATAGATTATATGAGGTGTGAAACCACCCAGCAGGATCTAGATCGACTTAAGGCCACTTACCACATCCCTGCCAGAGTTGACCTTCGTCTCCTTGGCAAGAACAACACCCCCAGCCGCCCTCCTTGAGGGTATGTCATCATCTACCTTGAGTGTTTTAGGTGGGGTGTTAGGTTGCCCTTACAGCCCTATTTTGCCTGAGTCCCCCTTCAGTTGTGCTTGGCACCGGGGCAATTGAAAACGAATGGGTGGAGGGTTCTGTCTGGGTTGTACGTCCTCTGGAATTGATACAACTTGGGTGAGTCGGTGGTGGATGAAATAAAGCACCTCTACCAGCTGAAAAGCAGTCCAAATGATGCGGGCTGGTATTACTTCACTTCCAGCTCGAAGGGCAAAAAACTCATCACCAACCTTCCTACCTCTGGTGCCAACTGGAAGGGAAAATTCTTTTTTGCCGGAGGGGACTGGGGAGCCTCTGCCACCGAAGAGATTCCCTAAATTCCTTCTCACTTTTGTACTCCAAGTCATCTGCTGCTCATTATGTCTTCTGCTATAGTTTTTCTGCTCACCCTTTCTTATTATTATTTTTGGTTTTTTGCAGTCTCTTGGAGTGTATCCCATCCGGTCGAGGAGGACCTACGGTCGCAGGTTAACACTGCCTTGGACAACGTGAGCTCATGCAAGATATGAGCAACATCCTCGAGTTCGGTTTGGTATCCGAGGAAGAAGATATGAGCAACATCCTCGCTCGGTTGAAAAAGTGCACGAGCACTGTTGAGAAACTGAGCAGCTCCTTTGCTCCACCCAAGAGGTCCAGAGTTGACCTCACTGCCTCGCCAGTCAAGGTTCCTCCTCCTGCTCTGGAGAGCGAGAGAGTAGTCGGGGAAGCTTCCCCGAGAGGTCCTGGCACCGTCGTCCACGTTAGGTCCAAATCAACACACTCTAGGAAGCGAGGCGAATTCGCTAATCTTTACGTCAAAGTGATCACCAAGCACATTGGGGAAAGCTTTGTGGATGAGCTGGAGTCCTTCAACCTTAACGAGCTGGCCAATGCCTTTCAGCACTCTTCCTGCCAAGCTGTTGCTGCCTTTACTACTTTCAAGACAAAGGCTCTGACTTTTTAAAGAAAGATTAAAGCCGAAAACCAGAGCTTGAAGAAGAAGCTTGAGCAGGGAGAGGAGGAATCAACAAAGCTCTGCACTGAAATCTCCACATTTGAGGAGAAGGCAGCCATGGCAGAGTCAAAGGCTTTCCAGCTCAAGAAGGAGTTGTCCATGGTCAGGGATGAGCTCGTGAGTACCAAGAAAGATCTTGATGTCCAGGGATTTTCCTTTAAAAGGACCATGGAAGCCGAGACTTCTCGTCTCCAGAATAAGGTGGATTCCTTGGGGAACCATTTTACGGAGGAGTACAACAAGGGGCTAACATTCTGCTATGAATGTATTATATCCGTCTTGGATAAGGAATTCCCCGAGCTGGACATGTCCAAGCTTGAGGCGAGCGTGGACGCTTATATAAATGAGCAGGATGCCAAGAGCCAGGAACCTAGGGTTCTATCTACTCACATGAAAGTGGCTGCTGTAAGGCCTAAAGAGGATGCTCCTCCACCTGAAGAAGCTCAGGTTGCTCCGACCACCGAGAAGGACCCTCAGGCTGCTTCATCTTCCCAAGCCCCTAATCTAGCTGCTAGCCCAACTGCCCCAGCTCCTTGACTGGCTTTTGATAGATTTTTTTTTTTTTTTTACTTCTAAGCTTCGGCAATTTAAACTAAATGAAATAAAGAGCACATATTTCTCACTTTGCCTTCGTACTTTTAATATGTTCTAAAATTTTTTGTGGGTTAAATTTCCAATATGTTTTGATTTTTTCCCTTATCCTTAGGACTCTGGCTTACTCCGTTTGTTTTGCTCATTCTCCAAGTTATGAACAACTTGACTTACCTCTTATGAATTTCAGCTGTTTTGCCTTAACCCGAACATGCTTTAAGATCTCTGGCTGTAGTATTTTTCTCGACGAGCTTATCATGCTCGGTATCATCCCGACTGTGCTTGGCTCTTTGTCTCGCTTTAAGTTAGGCTTTGAGACTTGTGGCCTTTAGCTCTTATTAGCGAGCTTTTCTTGCTCGGGCCTTTTTCTGGCTATGCCTGGCACTTTGTCTCGCCTTAGTTTAGGCTTGGGCTAGGCTCTAAGACTTATAGCCTTAGCTTTTCTTCGCGAGCTTATCTTGCCCGAGCCTTCTCTTGGCTATGCTTGGCACTTTGTCTTGCCTTAAGTTAGGCTTTGAGACTTATGGCCCTTTTTCTTTATTAGCGAGCTTATCTTGCTCGAGTCATTTTTGGCTGTGCCTGGCACTTTTTTCTCGCCTTAGAGTAGGCTTTAAGACTTATGGCCCTTGGCTTTTCTTCTCGAGCTAATCCTACTCGAGCCATCTTTGGCTTATGCTTGGCACTTTGTCTCGCCTTAGGTTAGGCTTTGAGACTTATGGCCTTTGGCTTTATTAGCGAGCTTATCTTGCTCATGCCTTTTCCGACTATGCTTGGCACTCTGTCTCACCTTAAGTTAGGCTTTAAGACTTATGGCCTTTGCTTTCCTTCGCGAGCTTATCTTGCTCGAGCCTTTTCTGACTATGCTTGGCACTCTGTCTCGCCTTAAGTTAGGCTTTGAAATTTATGGTCTTTGCTTTCCTTCACGAGCTTATCTTACTCAAGCCTTTTCCGGCTACGCTTGGCACTCTGTCTTGCCTTAAGTTAAGCTTTAAGACTTATGGCCTTTAACTTTTATTTGTTTTCATAAGCTTTATTTTCCTTGGATTGGATTAATTTTGGAAGTGTTTTTCTTACTTTTATTTATGAACAAGATTTTACACACTTCTATTTTGAGAGAAACTGAATATCGATACTTGTAACATAAGAGAACTTACTGAAAATACTTTATCAGATGTTGTGCATTCCATGGCCTTTTTACTTCTCGTCTATCTAGATAAGATAGCTCGTATGCCCCCGGACTGGCTACTTGCAAGACCGTGTAAAGACCCTCCCAATTCAGGCCCAACACCCCTTGCCTGAGATCTTTAGTGTTCTGGTTCACTCTTCTAAGTACTCAGTCCCCTACCTTAAATTGACGGATGTGCACGTTCTGGTTGTAGTAGCAGGCCACCCTCTGCTGATATTCTGCCACCTTCATTGCCAACCTCTCCTTTTTATCCTCCAGCAGATCTAGATTTGCACAAATCTGCTCATTGTTCTGCTCCTCATTAAAATGCTCTATCCGGTACGTGCCCACTCCTATCTCGGCCGGGATTACTACTTCATGCCCAAATGCCAGAGAAAATGAAATCTCCCCTATAGCGGTCTTGTGTGTGGTTTTATAAGCCAACAACACACCAGGCAACTCTTCCACCCATGCGCCTTTCTTCTCTCCTAGTCTGGTCTTCAAGAGACGTTTGATGATTTTGTTCGCGACCTCTACTTGCCCATTTGCCTGTGGATGTGATGGCGAGCAGAACTTCAGCTCTATTCCCATGTTTGCGCAGAAGTCTCTGAACTTGTTGTTGTCAAACTGCCTCCTATTGTCCGTAACCAGCGCGTGGGGAATTCCATACCTAATAAAGTTATACCTGATTTTACTTTCTGTAATGCTCCTTAAGGATTTTGCTTCTACCAATTTAGTAAAATAGTCAATCACAACCACGGCATGCGTTACAGATGCTCTTCTCTTTGGCAGCGGTCCGATCAGATCAATCTCCCATTAGGAAAATGGCCATGGTGAATTCATCACAATGAGGTTCTTCAATGGTTGAGCTATGTGATTGGCGAAGCTGCAAAAGAGCTTTGACAACTTTTGCAGCTGCTGGTCTTTTCTTGTGCGTCCTGGTGCATTATGGGCCAGAAGTACCCTTACCTCAAGACTTTAAAAGCTAGAGATCTTGCACTAGAGTGGTTTCCACAAATCCTCTTGTGTACTTCCCTGAGGACGTAGTCAGCCTCTTCCTCGTCCAAACAGCGTAACAGTGGCAGGGTTTATCTTCGTCTGTACAACTCCCCGTCGATCAGTGCATACCTCGCTGCTTGACACCTCAGCTTTCTTGCCTGCTTCTTATCGGCAAGTACTGCTCCTTCCTTGAAGTATGAGATAATTAGATCCATCCAGGTGCTGCTCGAGGTCACATTCATCACCTCGTCTTTCTACTCGATGCTCAAGCTGGTCCTAATCTCCACAGGGATCGAATTGGGCATTTTGAGGTCTGACACAGAGGCCATCTGTGCTATCATATCTGCTTGAAAATTTTCCCCTCTTGCATTCTGTTTCACTTCCACCACTCGAAACTTCCCAACTAATTGCCTCACATTTCGAAGGTAGGCCTCTATCTTCTCGCCTTTTGCTTGGAAGCTTTCATTGAGGTGGTTTGTTATTAACTGTGAATCTGTTCGGACCTTCACCTTTTCCGCCTTTACCACTAATGCAAGCTTCAGTTCTGCAATGACAGCCTTGTACTTAGCCTGGTTGTTAGTGGCTTTGAACTGGAGTTTCCAACATATTGTATTTCCACTCCTTCAGGGCTGAGAAGCACTACTCCCGCTCTCGCTCCCGCTCCTTGTTCTCCACATGATCCATCCACCGTGACTGTCCACACCTTGCTCGGAATATGTTCCCCCGCTGCCTGCTCGTTGTTTGTGCGTTTATTTGACTTTGTATATTCAGCCACAAAGTCTGCCAGAGCTTGTGCTCTAATTGTTGTCCTGGGCTGGTAGCTGATGTCAAACTCGCTGAGCTCTATTGACCACTTTTAAGCTGCTGTTACCACTACAAGTGCCCATTTCTCCATCAGTGGATACCGAGTCTCAGCCTCCAATAAAGCTCTGCTCGTGTAATACATGGGGTGTTGTATCCCTAACTCTTCCCTTATCATAGCTAAGCTCGTTGCCCATTATGACACAGTTAGGTACAGGTAAAGGACTTCTCTTGCTCCCGGTGTTGACAGTAACATTGCCTTCAACAAGTACTCTTTCAATTGCTGGAACGCCACCTCACATTCTGGTGTTCACTTCATTTTCCTCCCCTTGTTCATCGCCTTGAAGAAGACACGACACTTGTTCGTTGCACAGGAGATGAACCTGTTCAGGGCTGCCAGCTTATTCGTAAAACTTTGTATCTCTTTGTAGCTCAGGATATGACACTTGTCAATATTTATTTTTGGAGAACTTACAAATTCAGAATCTGAATTTCTTTTGATTTAGATGAGATTAAGTCAAAAGCCATTTTCTCAATCCTTTTGGTTGTTATTTATAGACCGATGAGTGTAAAATCTAATTTTAAATTTGAATCTCCACCATTCTTTTCTTTTTTAATTTTAAGTTGTTCCATGTAAAACATTTTACCACTTTTATCGCCTATGACACATGATTCCATTTATTAATCACATGCCACTTATTTGCTTGGTTTCATGTTTATATCCATTATACTTATTTAGGGTTACCTAAATGATCACATACTCTCTAGTGGTCTGCTGTTGTCATCTGTACTTTACTTATTTGGGTTGTTGTCATCTGTACTTTACTTATTTGAGGTTAAGTCTAGATCCTCTTTATTTTTACTTAAAATAATTTGAATATTTTTTAAGATGCGTGACACGATGTAAGTGGTTGTATTTTCAGACACTTATATATATAATTATAATAAATAAAAAATTTTTATTATATATATTTATAGAATAAAAGTTTGTAACCATTCAAAAAAGAAAAAAGAAAATCATATCCATGACCATGGGCATAGTTCTAATTCTAGCTAAACGCTTTAGTTGCCAAGAGATGTGAGAAAAAGTATCAGTAAAATTATTATTTCATCAAACTGTTTTAAAGAATTTCTAATTTTCTCTTTTCCTTAAATTTCATGAATTTTCATGGTCACTAGATTAAAAAAAATGTGTGAGAGAAGAATTCCCGAATACAGTATCTAACTTATGATTAAAAAATTTTGGAAAAAATAATTCTTGTAGTAAAACAAAAAGAGTTTTGAGAAATTTTAATTGAAACAAAAAACTAAAAAAGTGAAAAAAAAAAATACTTAAGATAACTAATATGTATGGGTCTGGAGACCATGCCCCACTCAGCTGAAAAACAAATAAAAAAACATTTGTTGATCCTCTAGTCGCAATTCTCCCTTCTTTTCCCGGAATAAAGCTGCTTCAGTACAAGTCTTGGTTCATTCTTCTTTATTTTCAGTAGAAGATTTGGTCAAATATTCAAATATTATAAAAAATATATTTTAAAATGTTCCCTTCATTTTTTTGATTTGAATACTAATATTACATTTATAATATGTCTACTTTATTAATATTCAGAAAATCTGTTCTATACATATTTAATTTATGACAAAGATTGTCTACTCATTCGGGAGGATAATAAAAATCCCAGTCAATTTGAGGGGCAAGTTCGTTGCCAATGGGCCACTGGCGTCTAGAAACATTTTGAGATTTATATATGACTATGTTCCATATAAATTGAGGGGCAGCTTTACACACTTTTTCTTTTAGAAAATCAAAGAACAAACATTGTGTGTGCATAAATTTTGGATGTTAACATATCATGGTATAATTTTGAGCTTTACGTTGTTTTCATCCTCCTGCACATGACATGCACGACTTAATTTAATAATAATATTAAAATAAAAAAATTACTTAAGCATAATTTAATTATAACGAGACATGCATGTTCGTATATTTAAAAACACTTAATTTAGGCATAGATATGCTCATTATTTAGTGATACAATGTTATTATAGGTAAATTAATATATTTTTATTATGTGTTCAAAAATAATTTATTGTATATTTATTAATAAGTATTGTATGATAAAAAGTTATTATTGAGACATCTTTAATTTTTTATGCATTTGAAAAATTTTATGTGAGATTATGTTACTGCTCTTACCCCAACACTCATTCTTACTATGAAACTAGGTCAATGAATTTAAGAGTAAAAGAATATGACAAAATCTGGACTTATTTGACAACATTTAAAAGTATTTTTTTTTTCTTATTTTTCAACAAATATCGGGGACTGCAATATTATTGACAGTACATGGAAATTGACAGTACTGCAATCTTATTTGCCAAATCCATGTACGTCGTTGAACAAATCTTCCCTTGGATCGTTTCCATGTGACTCATGGCATGAGTTCAATATTTCTATAAGTTCATAGAAATTGTATGATTTTACACAACTAAATTTAATAAAATTTATAAAAGGGACATGCCAACTAAACATTATATTTGTTATGTCTAACAATGGTCAAGTTGACATATAATATTTTGGGATATGTTATGTCTAACAATGACTAAGTTGACCTATAATATTTTGGCATATGACTATCACCAATTGTGTGTTAGTCATTGGAATTAATTCATTGTATGGTATGGAATATTATGCAAATTTGAATTAATTCATTAAGTTAAATTTGATTGATGTCAAACATCTCAAATTATAATATAAAATCTGACAAAAAATTGAAGGTGCTTACAGCTCATAGAAAATTTGATGTTCCTTTTAAACAAACTTGAAATAATTTATCAAATAATTTAGTAGCAGTTCATAATCGTAATTAATAAGTTTCAATAATTACTTTTATAAGATGTACAAATACACCCATAAAAAATCATAACACTAGAAGCAAATTATAATAAAAAAATGACAGCCAATTAAAAAAGCTACTAAATTTATTAATTATTGTCTCTTCTAACAATCATTTGCCTTTTCTGTTCGGAGGAATGAGTTAACATAAAAAATAGGATATGACTTGTCATAATTTTTATTTTAATTTGCTGCATGTTCTGCTTTGAAGAGTCGATGATAAAAACTTGATAACAAATATAAATTTATTATGAGCAACAATTTGAAGGACTAATAGAGTTGATTTAAAATATCTTATATCGACTTGTTTGTTGATAGACATGAACCCAAAAAGGCGAAAAAACAATGGCTAGCATACCGTTTCTGTAAATGTTGATGATAAAATTACTTGTCCATAACACTACATTAAAAAAATAATAGAACTTGCTGTGTTTTCACATGCCTCAGCATAACAATTTCAAGTTTTGGTCAGCCTGTTAATAGTGAGAATAATAGAGGAGCTTTTTGGTGAGTATAAGGTGGCTAATTGAAAACTTGTAACAAAATAATAGATTAATTTGCTCAATGGATCCAGCTTTAAATTAACTATTTGAGTGCGTTAGCATTTTGGTCAAAAGGTAAATTTTACATTATTCGGATCTATATAGTATTATTTTCACCTTTTTTGGTTATTATTGAGGTAACGAGTCCTTTTGCCTACACAGAATGCAGTCTAAATTATTATTCTCTTCTGCTTGCATAACTGCGCCTGCATAATTCTCTTCCGTAAACTCTATTGACAGTTTATCTTCTTCATTTATTCCTTTGAGATCTTTCAACAAAAATGGGTGGCATCATCTCAACCCTCTTATCAGCGGACACAATTCGTCCAATTTTTTCTTACATTGGTGGAGAAGCTAAGTACATATAGAGTCTTAAAGATAATCTTGATGAATTGCAGAAGCAAAAGGAGGACTTGATTGCAGGAAAACAAGATCTGCTGAATAAGGTTAAGCTTGCTGAACAACAACCTCGAACCCGACCGACGAAGACTGTGGAACAGTGGTTTAAATGGGTGGAAGGAAAGGAGGCTGAAGTTGAGAGGCTGCAACAAGAAAGAGATCAAGAGATTGACAGATTGTGTCTTTGGGGCTTCTGTTCCAAGGACTTGATTTCAAGCTACGACTTCGGCAAAAAAGTGGAGAAGTTGAAGGAAGAAGTAATCAAGTTGAAGGAAAAAGGAGAAGCAATCAAAGAAACTGTTGAGGAAGTACCAGAAGGTGCAGCGGTTGCATTAGCCGTTGACCGAACAATTGTAGGCCAAGAAACAAGTGAAGGATTTTTGGATTCTACTAGTAGTGGGTGGGATGTTGTCGGTGCTCTTGTTCGCGCATGCTTATTGGAGGAAGGAGGTGATCGTGTAAAAATGCACGATATGATTCGTGAAATGGCATTGTGGATAGCAAATAAAATAGAGGAGGAGGAGGAGAATTTTTTGGTTCGTGCAGGAGTTAGATTAACTGACGCCCCAAATATTGAAGAATGGGAAGGGGTCAAAAGGATATCTTTGTTCAGGAGCGGAATTAAAAGTCTGCCACAAATTTCCAATTGTCCACGTCTCCAGACTTTGCTTCTAAATCAAAATGATATTGAGGAGATCACTGACAGTTTCTTTCGATCTTTCCCTTCCCTTAGAGTTTTAGATCTAAGTGGAAATCGTTCCCTAACTGAACTTCCTGTAGGGATTTCAAGTTTAGTTTCATTACACCATCTTGATCTGTCTGATACTGACATATGTGGGCTGCCGCAAGAGCTCAAGGCATTGGTGAATTTGAGATATTTGAACTTGGAGTCTACATATAATATGTCTAGAATTCCACAGAAATTGATATCAAGCTTTCCAAAGTTACAGGTACTCAGGATGCTAAGTTGCGGTGTTGACCAGCGGCCAATAATTGAAGAAGGCAACGTTCTAACTGATGATGCTGATTCATTGATGAAGGAAATCGACTGTTTGGAACAATTAAATCTCATCAGCTTGTCCTTATATAGTTCACGTGGTGTCGAAAACTTTTTGAAATTCCCAAAGCTGCTGAACATTACTCAAGCTCTGTCCATCGAGAACTGCAAAAGCCTACCGCTCAATTTCTTATATCTAGCAAACATGGAGCATCTTCAGATGTTAATCATTTTGGGCAGTAATTTGAAAGAGTTGAATATCGACCGCGCAGGAGAGGTACAAAAAGTGCTTCAAAGTGGTGTTCTCCGAAATCTTCAAATGGTTCAAATAGACCGTTGCTCAAATGGGAAGGACTTGACGTGGCTTGTTTTTGTTCCAAACCTCAAGGTGCTAATTATAGATGGTTGTTTTGACATGGAAGAAATATTCAGTTTCGAAAAATTGAGTGAAGTTTCAGAGATGATGGGAGAGCTTAACTTGTTCGCAAAACTCGAAATTCTAGAACTATGGGATGCAAAAAATATGAAGCGCATCTACCACGATCCCTTGCCCTTTCCACAGCTGAAGGAAATTGACATAGGTGGATGCCCAAAGCTGAAGAAGCTACCACTCAATTCCAGCAGCGCAAAGGAACGTAAAATTGTCATTCGGGGAAAGAAAGAACGGTGGGAAGAGCTACAATGGGAGGATGAAGCCACTCAAAATGCTTTCTCTCCCTGTTTCCTACCTTTTGAATAATAAACCTTTTGAATAATAAAGTGCGATAAGGAGCAAGAGTTTGAATAAGATTTCTGGCTGAGCTTTTCCATTTATGTATGTGCTTAATGATTATCTTGTCTTTCTATTTCATTTAATTTAAAAGCTTTCTGCTATGTTGTGAGTGTATGTTACTTGTCATTCGTTTGTACTGTTGTTTCCTATTTCCAGTTAATAAAATTTCTTCATTCTTAGAATTGCTTTTGCTAGTAATAATTGATAATGCTTGCAAGTTGCTTAACTGCATATGGCTTCTAGCTTGAAAAAGTTATTATCTATTTCAGAGATAATTATCTCAAGTAGTCAGACTTCTGTGAGAAAGTCCGCTGGATTCGTCCTAAATTGTAGATCGTGGCTTGATTTTCTCAGCCCAGAGGCTCCGTATCTCACTTTCCAAAGTTGTTTAAGCAAAGCGGAGGTAAAGAATTAAATGTTCTGCAATCTCTGTACAGTTTTTTCACCAGATTTCACCCATTTGATTGTAGACCTGCCGAAGCATCCGTTGGATCGATGCATTTCTTAAGAAGAGGACCATCCGGAGGCAAAATATCAAGCATATCATCAGAAAGCTGAATTAGAGTAAAATTTCGTCTTCTCTCAAAGCTCTCTTTGCTCAATCAAGTGAGCTTTACTTTCAAGGCATATGTTCACCGCTTTCTTGAACATTGAATTAACACTTGAGACAGAGAAAGTTAAAATACTTTAAGCCAAACAGTTCATGACATAAGTCTTCAGAAGCTCCACATTAACGTGGCATGCACCTCGTAAGAGACCAAGTTTTCATGTAACAGTCTTAAAAAAAAGACACGCTACAATAGCAGGTAGAGAAGTGCACTGGATTAAATGATCTTATAGATGTCAGTTTGGTCTGTTATCTGAATCAATAAACCAGGCACCCAATTTCAAAATGTAAGGTCATGAATTTTTTTTTTTTTAAAAGGAAAAGGGGGTGGGTAAGCTCAAAAACAATTTTTAACCCCCTTCCCACCCCAAGAATCGAACCCGAGTTACCACGGTTCTACGGCGAGCATGGTGACCAACCCAACTACACCCTTACTACGATAAAATTTTAGAATAATAAATAATGGCATTAAGATATTCCACCACGAGTTTTGGAGCAAATATCTATTTTATTTTTCTGGATTCTATAGTTAAATTCAGTACTTCTTCCAAGTAATTTACTTGTATCATAATATGAACAGAAGTGCATGCCAACAACATATTCTAGATCACACCATGACCAGGACAATGGGAAACAAATGCCATACCACTCACACACAAGGAAATTACCCCATGTGCAGTTTCACGTACTAAAACAATGCAGATAGAATTGCATTCGTTGCAAGCACCCCTATTCTCAAAGGACTCCCTGCTTCAAGTGGCTTCATGTTTGCTTCCTTGAGCTCCTTGGCAACACAGTCACTCACATGCTGGAATGGAACAGAACAACCCTTACAAACCTTATCATGCCAAAAGAACATGGCATTACTTTGCAGCGAGCTCTTGCTTTTCAAAAGAAAAACCCTTTTTCTACACAGATTCTCCACAATTAGAGTGTCATCCAACTTAACACCTCCACTACCACCGCCCCTGAGAGAAGGAAAAGAACTCCTCGCATGTGAAAATAGTTCCATATTTAACGAAGGATCAGAGCAAAGCAAGAAGGATGAGTCATTTTCTCCCCCACTCAGTTGAACTAATATTCTCAAAAAATTCACAGTAGAACCAACTGATGCTTCTTCAATGGCACCAACTGTATTTGCTTGATTAAGCAACGAATCACTGCCCAATAGAGCTGCTTTTGAACCAGAACTCTTCTGTCCGTAAGAGAACAGAAGATGGGGGCATAGCCAACACTGGATTCAAATTCAATCTTGTTTTATATAGACTTCTATAACTACTTACAAAACCCCATGTACAAGATGAGTAATTTAGTGTACTGACAGATAATAAGCTTCTGTCAAACATCTCTTGCAGCAAAAACCAACCAATTTAAGCAAACAAAATTGCATGAATATCTAAACTTTACTACTTAGGAACCATACTCTGCCTTTAGATTCACATATCAGCTTCTTTGAACCAAAACAAACCTCCAAGAACTAATGAATCATCGTTGTAAATTCAATGCATGAAATAAGTCATCAAAAGGCACTCTTCAAAATCCACACCCGCCTTCCAAAACTAACAAATATTCAAACTTTATCACTCATCACATTCTTCAAAGCCCCATCTTTGATCTGACTTTGAAACCAAAAACTCTCTAGTAGTTTGTCAAATAATCTCCCAAAAGAGACAACCTGCTGTGCTAAAAAATTCTAGCTTTCAGACCCAACAGCAAAATCCAATTTTAGAAACTACAAATCTGTCTCTATCAACTCTTCCTAGAATTCCAGCAACAACGAAAAAGAACCCAACTTGAATACCAAAATCACTAGTGGCAAGTGGAATGATGAAACGGATGTCCATGCTTAAGAAGGAGAACATTTTGGTTCATGCAAGAGTTTTATTAACTCAAGCACCAAAGATTGAAGAATGGGTAGGAGTCAAAAGGATATCATTGATAGATAATAATATTACAAGTCTATCAGCAATTTGCAATTGTTCTAGTCTCATAGCTTTGCTTCGTTACAGAAATAAAATTAGTATAATAACTGATGGCTTCTTTCAATTTATACCTTCTCCTAATGTTCTGAATCTAGGATTCAGTATATTTCCAATTAGCTTTATCAGCAGTTTTCATCCATTTGATTGTAGACCTGGCCAAAGCATCCATTGGATCGATGAATTTATTAAGAAAAGGATCATCCGGAGGCAAAAGATCGAGCATGTCATCTAAGGCCATGATGACAGTTCAAAGATAGAAAGACAGAACCTTAGTCTGTGAGGCACTATTATTTAGGCTTAAATAATAACGATAAAATACTACACCATGTCTTATATAGCTAATTCTACTCTCTTTTACTTTTTCTTGGTTCTGTAATAAAATTCAGTTCTAGTTTGAAGGAAATTGCTAACATCAAAACCTACATACTTCCTGAGCATCTACTGACATCATATTCCGAAAACACAATAACCAGATCACATAAAGCAAGAAATGTGAAAGAAATACATAATGAGTCACAGAAGGAAATTACCATGCTCTGCAGTTTCTCCTAGTAAACACGGTAGTTAGAAGGCAAATTGTTTTGAGCACCCTAAATGGCTTTGGCTTAGCTTCCCAGCTTGAAATGGCTTTGGCTCAGCTTCCTTTAGCTCCATTGCAACACAAGCACATGCAGGAAAGGAACAGAACAAGAAACCTCTCATGCCAAATATGAGAGATAAGACAAGGCATCACTCTGTAGCAAGCGCCAGAATTCTCTGGAAAATTCCAATTTCTCCATTGGTTCTCCACAATCAGTGTGTGATCCGACATTAACACATTCAGTTTTATCATTAAGAGAAGGAAGAGAATTCCTCTCATGTGACAGTAACTCCTTACTTAACACAGGATCAGAGCAAAGCAAGAAGGGAAGGCAATTTCATTAGATTAAGAAAAGAATCGCCACCCAATGGAGCATTTGAACCTTCAAATTCTTGAAATTTCCTGCTTTTATTGAGAGAACTGAAGATGGGGGGGCATAGCCAGAACCAGATTTAAATTCAATCTGGTCTTTTGAGGACTTGTATAACAACCAAGAGAACCCAGTGTACTGACAGATACTGTCAACTTTCTATCAAAAATCCCTTATACAACAAAAAAAACTAACCAATTTAAGCAAACAAACCTGCAGGAACATCTAAATTTCAATACCCATGAAACAGACTCTGCCTTCAAATTCATATACCAGCTTCTCTCAACCAATAACCACTGCTAGAAGTAATGAATCTTTATCTTAAATTCATAATGCATAAAAGAAATCATCAAAGACATTACATTGAACCTTCTTTCTCAGTTCCATCAACAACCAAAATCCAGCAAAATTAGCAAATTTCAAACTCTTATCACTCAACTCTCTCTCTCAGCTGCATGAGCCAACGAGGTCAGGTAACAACGTTCATATTGATGCTGAATGTTCTGTCAGCTTGTCCCAATTCCAGAAGTGAACGCAATGTTCATATTACATTGTCTTGCCTACCAATTGATTTTGAACCACAAAATCTACGTAAACTAGTTCATGTTTCAAATCTACAGTATAATTTCCTTAGGTCTCTCAGTAAGATTGAAACTTCAAGTGAAATAAAGTAGCAAAATAGAGATTGGAGGCCGCATCCTTGATATTTGATGCTGTCAGAAACAATTTGCAGTACTAAAATTGATGCTCTAATAAATTTTGACAGGGATTTCTATATTCACAACAAATCTTCAGTAGTGAAACGAGATAAAATCATAATGAGTCATTTAATTAGCAGAGGCAACAAGATCCTACAGAAAAAGGGTTTACAGAAAGAGAAAGCAAAAAATTGTTACAACCTACTGAAACCCAAATATTCTACCAGCCAACTCCCAAAAAAATTCGAAGCCACTCTAAAATCACAGCTTATACTACGGCGTCATTCCTTCCATGTACCCCAACTGAATTTCTCACAGAAATCACATTTCTTCAGCGGCTCAACTCATGCATCTTTTACTTATAATCAAAGATACTTTCTGATATGCTTGGCTTTACAGCAATGGATAATTTTCCATCAATCTTTTCTAATAGACAAGAAAGTACAAAGCACAAAAATTGGCATAGAGGGGTAGATATAAACAGTTTTTCTCGAAGCTTTGTCACAAGAAAACCTGAACATGATGGCTTCTCTTACAAATAATTCCATCCCATAAATAAAATAAATATTGCGTGTGTCAGGATTTTGGTCAAAAAGATCATGTCGCGAGTTTATAAAATAAATAAAACGAAGTGGCGACGAGTAAATTATTATAATTAGAAAACTATACGGTAAGTTTAAATATATTATTTTAATTAAATTATTATTTAAAAAATTTAAGTAAATCATCATGATTAGATAAATTAACCTTGTATTGATTGTTTTCTAAATGTACTGCTATCTGAATAAAGGGAATAAATAAATAAATCAAACTCCGGGAGGCTTCATGAAATGCTTATTTAGGAGTTAAACTCCCGTTTGTCCGCGCCTCTTAGTCTTATATACTATTTTACTAAATGGATATCCGTCATTGCTAAGTCTTAAAAAATTTAGACGATATTTTACTTTGATTCGATCAGATTTATAAAATTTTATTTTTTTCATCGCCCCAAACATGTCAATATTGGCACTAATGGTACGTAAATGTAATTCCTTGTTCAAACAACTATTCAGAGTTCTGAGCGCTCCTTGTAAAGCTTGTTGGAAAACCCGTTATCGGACTTGATTAATTGCTCTTTGTTGTTCAAAATGAATGGTTTCATTCAAGTCTACCGGTTTGTTAGGATGCCTCAGCTGCATACATCACTGCACTTCCACTTGACACCTATCGTAATGATAAACGGCTCGTCTCGCCGTGGCCTTCTCTTGAATTCTCTATTTAGTGACCTTAAATATATATCTCGATTAAATGATTATTTGGTTTATAACATATTACATCGACTAAGTAATTGTCTAATAACTTTGAGAATAACACTTCAACCAATGGACAATTATAATTTTCTTGACAAAATGTGTATAATAATAATTATTATTATGGTCATTGTTATGATAGTTATTATTGATCATTATTATGATTATTATTACCATTATTATATTTATTAATGTGATAATTAGTATTGTGATGATTATAAGGATGATTACTATTATTTTTTAGATGGTTATAATTATTTTGGGGGTTTTTTTTCGTGGCATTTCATGCTCACTTCCTCTTACTAAGAAATTATTTTCTTGTACATTCTATTGAAAAAATTTTAGCTAGAAGATCATGTGAATTAAAGCACATGAGAGATGACATAATTTTTTTTCATAAAAATTCGATTACTAACTTGAATATTGGAGGATTCACGTTGAAAAAACTTTCGGTACCTCTAACCATATTATGTGATTTTAAGTGATTGAAGTTTAGTTGTTTCTCCAAAAAATAATTTTAATGATGATGTTAAAGTATAATATCAAACTATCAATTAGTTGGATAAATTTTGACATCAACATTTGGCACTGTATATGAATAACGGTATAAAAAGTCATTATTATCTATACCAATTTAAATATAATCGAAGTTGAAGTGACTAACAAATTAAATTAATGTGAGTAAAGCTCGATTAAACAATATCAAAGACTAGTGACCAAATTGAGATATAGAAAGAATTTACTTATTCAATCAATAAATTATTGATATGATTTTGACTTTAGTTCATTCACATACTAGCTTGGTGAGAACTTAATTCTTGATTTCATTCAAAAATTTTACTACTGACAATATAAAATTATGAAAGTCAGTTTATTTGATTGCATAATTTTAGAAATTGTGAGCATAAATTCATTTTTTATTTAGGAAATTTTTCTTTATGGCTATACATAATTTGATCAAAAAGACAATTTGTTTAAATTGACATTCACGTGCATTGTGGCTTGAAGATTTAGAATCAAATGTGCATTTACTGCATATCTTCGTTTATTATTAAATAAGCTCCAAATGCTTGAAACGGAAATAGGAAGGAATAAGTTGAATTACAATTTTTTTTATAGTTTGAGTTCTCTTGAATTTTTAAAATTATCATATAATCAGTTCTTTAGTATTTGTATATAATTATGATTTAATTATTTTTTTCTAAATTTATTAAACACTAATCACTTAAATTTAACTCAATAAAATATTAAATCATGAGAAAATTGTAATTCATTGTTATTGAGTACTATAATTAACTTGTCCTATTGATAATTTATTAGGCAAATCATACTGATCGTCTGACACTAAAGATTCACCCCCTCTTCAAAAGCTCAGAATTTAATACAACTAATTATCTCAATAAAATTATATAAAAAATTATTATAAAAAAGTTTTTTAAAAAAAAAAAAAGAAATATTTTTATTATTTCTTTTTCATTTTTTATTTAAATTTCTTGTCCGCTGAGCTCATCCAAGAGCCAACTTAAGTACAAGGGAGAAAACCAATGAAAAAATTCAGTCACATGTGGCTTCACACATCCGAATACTACGTGGGTCCAATAATTGCCTCCATGTGACCACCAATTTAGTCAGTTTTTCATTTCTTTTATATTTATAGCAATAAAAAGGCCATTCAAGATGCAAACGGCCCTATCTAACCTAGCCCTTTACTATTTAATGCGATGGTCAAACACATGCTTGAAATTTTGTAAAATATCTCACGTATATTTTATTTTTTTGTTAATTCATTATATATTATATGCTCATCTATTCGTGCATTATTACTTAAAGGTACATTACTTAAAATAAGTAAATTATAAAATATTAAACGCTTTTCATTATATTTTAATGTTAAGAAGCTCTCTTTAAGGATGTTTGAATCGCAGTAGTTAGTTATAGTCTTTAAATATATAATAGTGTAAATTCTTTTAACATATAATAGTCTTGCAGGTAGTTGATATCTAGTATGTTTGGGATTGAAGTGCTATAAAAAAAAATTGTAATTATAAAATAAATATTAATAATATTTAATAAATATAATTTTTAAATAATAATTTTAACAAAATTATTAAAAACATAATAAATTTTACATATTTCAAGTGAAAAATCATATTAATATAGCTAATATAGCTTAAAAGCTATAGCAGCTAGTATTTACCAAACACTTTAATGCTGTAGCTTAAAAGCTACAGTTGCCCAACCTCAATCCCAAACATACCATAAATATGTGTTGGATAATATATATATATATATATATATATATTTAATCATGTTCCAATCTACATAGAAGTATCATTATTTTATGTTTATTGAGACTTTAGATACAGTTATTTATAATATATTTTATAAATCTAAGACTAGTTCATAAATTTACTCTTAATTTACTTCCATTAAGATCTGTTTGATTTTAAAATAATGTAATTACGGTAAAAAAATACTGTAATAATAAAATAAAAATTAATAATATGTAGTGGATATGATTTGTGAATAATAATTTAAAAATAATAATAATAAAGATATTATAAAATTTTTAAAATAAATGTAGTGGATCAAATTAATTTAGTTTTTAGTCGCGGTAGGTAGCATTTATCAAATATTAAAAGTTATAGCTGTTCATTTTCAATACCAAACAAGACTAATAATATTAAGGAAAAATCTACTTTTATCCTATATTTTACCAGTATCCTCACTATTATTGAGACCACTAAATTTTAAGATTTCTTAGATTCTGATTAGTATAATTTTTCAAATAGAGCTTTTACTAAAAAAAAACTATTTGTTTGGTTGTTAATTAAAATTTTAATTAAAAACAAATTTTATAAAGTTATATTATAAAATGAGTACAACAAATTATAAAATAAGTAAATAATATTTTAGATAATTTAATATTTAAATAAAAATTCAATTTTTATTCTAAAAAATTTAAAATTTAAATTTTTATTAGTAGAGATAAAATAAATTATTTAATTTTTAAAAATTTTACTCAAATTATAACCAAACAAAATTATAATTTTTTTAAAAAATTAAGAGACTAAATAAATATTTTTTACTCCAATATTCACATACTTTGAACTTTTAAAAAATAATTATTTCACGCCACAAAATCACAGAAAAATCGATTTGTCGTCATCCTGATCATCTAATAAAGAAATATCATTTCAATTCTAACCCACAGCTCATAAAGAGTTTATCAAACTTAAATAAATAAGTAATTGAATATTATTCGGGATTATGTTTACTTGGAGTAAGCACCCGACCCCCAATTTTCACAATTAAAAGAGTACATTTTCTCTCAAATTCACAATTCTCACCACACGATTTAAATAAAGCACACAGAATTCATTATTTTCTCCACATGATTTAAATAAAACTCACCTCTACTTTTGAAGAGTATGTTTCCCACGAAGTAACCGACTAAAACTCTTTTCCCTTTTGCTTTCATTCTCCATCTCTTTGTCACTTTATTTTCCTTTTCCTTTCTGTATGATATCTAAGCACTATTAAATATTTCTTCGTTACTTAATTTTTTTTAAGTATTAGCTTATTTAATGATTAGAAATATTTATTTAATTTTATAATTTTTTTAAAAAAAAATTATTATTTTTTTTATTTTTACTAAAATTTTTAAAAATTAAATAAATAATTTTATTTTTGTTAGTAAAAAATTCAAACTTTAAACTTTGAGAGTAGAGTTTAAATTTTTTTAAATATTAAAATATTTAAAAATATTTTATTTATTTATTTATTTATTATATAATTTAAAAATTTTATTTATTAAAATAATTTTATAATTTTTAATAAAAAGTTTTATTAATAATTAAATAACTAAATTATTTTAATAAAAAGTCTCTTGATTAAAAAAATTCTGCAAACACACTGTACAGTGTGCACTTACTTACGACTTACCTCTAGTGGTTCCCTTCCCTCACCATCAATATTATTTCAGTACTGTCACCGAGCGAGCACATCACATCATGAAGATATAAAATTGAGTGCGTTAGCATTTTGGTCGAACGTTAGGCCCCATAAAATAATGACAAGAATTAATAATTCCATTCCGGAAATAAAAATTAATATTGCGTATGTGAGCAATTTCGTCAAAAGATGATTTCGCTTTTGACATTTTTTGGATCTATAATGTGAATGATTTTTAACAAAAACAATTCGGGTAGTCAGATAATAATAACCACAAGTGTTATCTCTCGCCTATAACTTTGAGGAGATGTCAAAAGTTGGTCTTTATACTCTACTGTTAGTTTCTCTTCTTCATTTATTCCTTTGAAATCTTTCAACAAAAATGGGTGGCGTCATCTCAACCCTCTTGTCAGTGGACACAATTCGTCCAATTTTGTCTTACGTTGGTGGAGAAGCTAAGTACATATGGGGTCTTAGAGGTAATCTCGATGACTTGGAGACTCAAATGGAGGACTTGATTGCGAAAAAACAAGATCTGCTGAATAAGGTTGAGCTTGCTAAACAACGACCTCGAACCCGACCGACGAAGGCAGTGGAACAGTGGTTTAAATGGGTGGAAGGAAAGGAGGCTGAAGTTGAGGGTCTGCAACAAGAAAGAGATCGAGAGATTGGCAGATTGTGTCTTGGGGGCTTCTGTTCCAAGGACTTGATTTCAAGCTACGACTTCGGCAAAAAAGTGGAGAAGTTGAAGGAAGAAGTAATCAAGTTGAGGGAAAAAGGAGAAGCAATCAAAGAACCTTCTGAGGAAGTACCAGAAGGTGCAGCGGTTGCATTAGCCGTTGACCGAACAATTGTAGGTCAAGGAGCAATCCTAGCCAAAGTTTGGGGATGCATCACTGATCAAGAAAAGAAAGTGGGAATTATTGGCTTATATGGTACAGGGGGCGTCGGCAAAACTACCCTGTTAAAACAAGTCAATAACAAATTCTGCACTGATGAACAGCATCATTTTGATGTCGTGATCTGGTCGGTTGTGTCTAGAGAGCCAAACTTGGAGCAGATTCAAGAGGATGTTGGAAAAAGGATAGGCTTCTCAAAAAAATCATGGGAGGATAAAAGTTTTAAAGAAAGGGCTAGAGACATCACCGACACTTTAAGCCGCAAGAAGTTTGCATTGTTATTGGACGATATATGGGAGACCAAATTTGATTTAACAAATTTGGGCGTTCCTCTTCAAAGACTACATTTTGGGTCCAAAATAGTCTTCACAACTCGTTTTCATGGTATTTGTGGTGAAATGGGAGCCGACGAGCGTGTCCCAGTGTCCTATTTGGGAGATGACGATGCCTGGGAATTATTTCAGGGGGTGGTCGGGAGATACGTTCTTGGCAAGCATCCCGACATTCCGGAGCTTGCCAAGACTGTGGCAAGTGAGTGTCATGGTTTGCCGCTAGCACTCAAAACAGTGGGTCGAGTCATGTCGCGCAAAGAGTACCCTGAAGAATGGAGAAGCTCAATTCAGACCATAAGCGAATCAGCTTCTAAATTCGAAGATATGGAGGAAAAGGTGCTTTCGCGTTTGAAGTTCAGTTATGATAGTTTGCCCAAAGATGAACTTCGATCTTGTCTCTTGTACTGTTGTTTATTTCCTGAAGACTCTGAAATTGAAAAAACCGAGTTGATAGAGTATTGGAAAAGTGAAGGATTTTTGGATTCTATTAGTAGTGGGTGGGATGTTGTCGGTGCTCTTGTTCGCGCATGCTTATTGGAGGAAGGAGGTGATCGTGTAAAAATGCACGATATGATTCGTGAAATGGCATTATGGATAGCAAATAAAATAGAGAAGGAGGAGGAGAACTTTTTGGTTCGTGCAGGCGTTAGATTAACTGACGCCCCAAAGATTGAAGAATGGGAAGGGGTCAAAAGGATATCTTTGATGGACAGCGAATTTGAAAGTCTGCCACAAATTCCCCATTGTCCCAGTCTCCAGACTTTGCTTCTAAATCGAAATGATATTGAGGAGATCACTGACAGTTTCTTTCAATCTTTGCCTTCCCTTAGAGTTTTAGATCTAAGTAGAAATCTTTCTCTAACTGAACTTCCTGTAGGGATTTCAAGTTTGGTTTCATTACGCCATCTTGATCTGTCTTTCACTGACCTATGTGGGCTGCCGCAAGAGCTCAAGGCACTGGTGAAATTGAGATATTTGAACTTGGAGTATACACGTAATATGTCTAGAATTCCACAGCAATTGATATCAAGCTTTTCAAAGTTACAGGTACTCAGGATGCTAAGGTGCGGTGTTGACCAGCGGCTAATAATTGAAGAAGGCAACGTTCTATCTGTTGATGCGGAATCGTTGATGAAGGAAATCCATTGTTTGGAACAATTAAATCTCATCAGCTTGTCCTTACGTAGTTCACGTGGTGTCGAAAACTTTTTGAAATTCCCAAAGCTGCTGAACATTACTCAAGCTCTGTCCATCGAGAACTGCAAAAGCCTACCGCTCAATTTCTTATATCTAGCAAACATGGAGCATCTTCAGATGTTAATCATTTTGGGCAGTAATTTGAAAGAGTTGAATATCGACCGCGCAGGAGAGGTACAAAAAGTGCTTCAAAGTGGTGTTCTCCGAAATCTTCAAATGGTTCAAATAGACCGTTGCTCAAATGTGAAGGACTTGACGTGGCTTGTTTTTGTTCCAAACCTCAAGGTGCTAATTATAGATGGTTGTTTTGACATGGAAGAAATATTCAGTGTCGAAAAATTGAGTGAAGTTTCAGAGATGATGGGAGAGCTTAACTTGTTCGCAAAACTCGAATTTCTAGAACTAAGAAATGCAAAAAATTTGAAGCGCATCTATCACGATCCCTTGCCCTTTCCACAGCTGAAGGAAATTTGGATAGACGGATGCCCAAAGCTGAAGAAGCTCCTACTCAATTCCAGCAGCACAAAGGAACGTAAAATTGTCATTTGGGGAGATAAAGAATGGTGGGAAGAGCTACAATGGGAGGATCAAGCCACTCAAAATGCTTTCTCTCCCTGTTTCCTACCTTATGAATAATAAAGTGCAAAAAGGAGCAAGAGTTTGAATAAAATTTCTGGCTTACCTTTTCCATTTATGTATGTGCTATCTTGATTATCTTGTCTTCCTATTTCATTTAAACTTAAAAGCTTTCTGCTATGTTGAGTGTGTTACTTGTCATTCGTTTGTACTGTTGTTTCCTATTTCCAGTTAATGAAAGTTTCTTTGTTCTTAGAATTGCTTGCAAGTTGCTTAACTACGACTTCTAGCTTGAAAAAGTTATTATCTATTTCAGAGATTCATTATCTCAAGTATTGAGACTTCTTTAAAAG
This sequence comes from Murraya koenigii, assembly GCA_025617385.1. NCBI lineage: Eukaryota > Viridiplantae > Streptophyta > Magnoliopsida > Sapindales > Rutaceae > Murraya > Murraya koenigii. Next base: position 22,421,294 of record CM046813.1, on the reverse strand, counting down.
AGTCCATTGGATTCGGTCTAAATTGCAGATCGTGGCTTGATTTAAGCAAAGTGGAGAAAGAATTAAATGTTCTGCAATCTCTATACAGTTTTTTCACCAGATTTCACCCATTTGATTGTAGACCTGGCCAGAGCATCCATTGGATCGATGCATTTCTTAACAAGAGGACCATCCGGAGGCAAAATATCGATCATATCATCTGAAAACTGAATAGAGTAAAATTTCATCTTCTCTCAAAGCTCTCTTTGCTCAATCAAGTGAGCTTTACTTTCAAGGCATATGTTCACCGCTCTCTTAAACATTGAATTCACCGCTCTCCACAATTAGAGTGTCATCCAGCTGAAAAGCCCCACTATTGCCGTTGAGAGGAGGAAAGGAACTCATCTCATGTGACAACAAATCCTTTTTTAACAAAGGATCAGAACAAAGCAAGAAGAGAGCGTCAACATTTTCTCTCCCTGCCATTGGAATTCAACGTTCTGATGCCAGCACAGTTAAGTCATTTGGCATTGAAGTCAATAATATTTTATATGTTCACCGATATTATCTTCTCCGGCTTCCATATTTACAAACATAATTATTTCCACAATACACTTACTTGGAAGTTAATCTTTTAGCAACATCATGGTTAACATCATCTCATGAGGAAGTTGGTTCATGATGAAGATTGAGGTGAAATGTTTGGTCCATGATGAAGCCTGGAGATTATTTCATGAGGAAGTTGGTGGAGCTACTCTTAGATGTCATTCTGATATTCCTGAGCTAGAACAAACCTTGGCAAGAGAGTGTTGTGGTCTGCCACTAGCACTGAAAACAATTGGTCGAGCCATGGCCTACAAAAAGAAACCTGATGAATGTAAGTATGTAATTAAGGTCTTAAGCACATCACTTGAAAATTTTTCTGGTATGGAAGAATATGTGTTTGCACGTTTAAACTTTAGTTACGATAGCCTACCTAACTGCGTAATTAGATCATGTTTCTTGTATTGTGGTTTATTTCCTGAATATTATGAGGTTTATATAGGGGATTTAATGGATTATTGGATTAGTGAAGGATGTGTAGTTGATTTTGATGAAGGATCCGCCATTATCAGTGATCTTCTTCATGCATGCATACTGGAAGAGGCAATGATAATCACGTCAGAATGAACGATGTGATTTGTGAATTGTGATATGGCGTTGCGGATAGCATGTAAAACAGAGGAGGAGAACTTTTTGGTTTATGCAGGAGTCTTATTAACTGAAGCACCAAAGATTGAAGAATGGGAAGGGATCAAAAGGTTATCATCAATGGATAATAATATTACACGTCTCAACATTCCTAGTTGTGCTCGTGTCCTAACTTTGCTTCTTTACAGAAACAAAAATAGTATGATCACTGATGGCTTCTTTCAATTTATGATTCTTCAGTTTTGAATCTAGGATTCAGTATATCTGACAAAATTACCTTCAGGACTTTCAAGTATGATTTCACTAGAACATCTTGATTGGTCTTTTCCTGTTATAAGGGAGTTGCCAGAAGAGATGAAGGCGTTGGTAAATCTCATATATTTGAACTGGGAATATGTGTACCTCAAAAAACTACCACTGCAACTGCTGTGTAACTTTCTAAAGTTGCAGGCACTCAAAATGCTGGGTTGCAGTAATTATAGTGGAGAAGAAGGTAGAGCTTTATTTGAACATGCTGAACATTTTATGAAGGAATTGCTCTGTTTGGAAAACTTGAATCTGCTGAGCATTACCTTGGATAGTAAGCCTGCTCTTGATATTTTTTTGACATTCCAAAAGTTGCTGAGTTATACAAAATCTCTAGAGCTTACAAAAATTTATATTCCAATGTCACTCAATGTTGTACCCCTTGAATGCATCTCAAAAACTTTCTTATTCAGAACTGTGCTAAGATAAAAAATGCAGGTGAGATACAAAGGGGGTTTCCACAGTCTTCGCACAATTTGCATATTGACTGTTCAAGTTTGAAGGAATTGACATTGCTTGTTTTTGCTCCAAACCTCAAGAAAATTGATGTATAGAATTGCAGTAATATGAAAGAAATAATCAATGTTGAAAAATTGAGTGAAGTTTCAGAGATAATGGTAAAGCAGAAATTGCTGGCAGAACTCGAATTTTTATGGAAACTTAAAGAGCATCTACTGGGATCCCTTTCTTTTTCCACAGCTGAAGGAAACTGAAGTAACTGGATAACCAAAGCTGAAGAAGCTCCCACTTGATTCCAGTTTACCTTCACTTGTTGAAGGTTTGAATTAACAACTAAATAACAAAAACTATAATCGCCTATATCACCCTATGAGTCTTACAGTTCTAGAATAAAAAGACAAAACCTTACAGTTCCAGAATAATAACGACAAAACACTTATGTCTTATATGGCTAATTCTACTCTCTTTTACTTTTTCTTGGTTCTGTGGTAAAATTCAATTGTAGTTTAAAAGAAATTGTTAACATCAAAACCTACATACTCCCTGAGCATCTGCTGACAATATATTCCCAAAGAAACCATAACCAGATCATATAAAGCAAGAAATGTGAAATAAATAGAAAATGAGTCACGGAAGGAAATTACCACGCTCTGAAGTATCTCTTGCTAAAGCCGGCAGTTAGAATGCTAATTGCTTCGAGCACCCGAATCCTCAGAGGACTCCCAGCCTCAAATGGCTTTGGATTAGCTTCCTTTAGCTCCATTGCAACACACGCACATGCAGGAAAGGGGCAGAACAAGAAACCTCATCATGCTAAATATGAGAGATAAGACACGGCATTACTCTGTAGCAAGCTCCTAACTTCTCTGGAAAATTTCAATTTCTCCATAGGTTCTCCGCAATCAGTGTGTGATCCAACTTTAACACATTCAGTTTTATCATTCAGAGAAGGCAAGAGAATTCCTCTCATGTGACGGTAACTCCTTACTTAACACAGGATCAGAGCAAAGCAAGAAGGGAAGGCAATTTTATTAGATTAAGAAAAGAATTGCCACCCAATGGAGCATTTGAACCTTCAAATTCTTGAAATTTCCTGCTTCCATTGAGAGAACTGAAGATGAGGGGGCATAGCCAGAACCGGATTTAAATTCAATCTGGTCTTTTGAGGACTTATATAACAACTAAGAGAACCCATTGTACTGACGGATGCTGTCAAGCCTCTATCAAAGATCCCTTGTGCCAAAATCTAACCAATTTAAGCTAACAAACCTCCATGAACATCTAAATTTCAATACCCATAAAACAGACTCTGCCTTCAAATTCACATACCAGCTTCTCTCAACCAATAACCACCACTAGAAATAATGAATCTTTATCCTAAATTCATAATGTATGAAAGAAATCATCGAAAGAACTTATATTGAATCTTCTCTTTTAGTTCCTTCGACTACCAAAATCCACCAAAACTAGCAAATTGCAAACTCTTATCACTCATCACTCTCTCTCCCTCTCTTAGCTGCATGGGGCTCTGACGTCAGGTAATAATGTTCATATTGATGCTGAATGTTTTGTCAGCTTGTCCCAACTCCAGATGTGAATGCAATGTTCACATTACATTTTCTTGCCTACCATTTGGTTTTGAACCACAAAATCTGTGTAAAGTAGTTCATGTTTCACATTTTCTTAGCCCTTATCATCAGCATTCGTCTCCAATATTCTCAGGTTTAAATCATTGGAAATTGAACGACAAACCTGATAACAGAATCTAAAACATAAGTGGCGTGAAGGGACATAGAAGTGACATGGGATGTTTCAAATCTACAATATAATTTTCTTATGAGACGATCCGCCCTATTTCCAGAGGCGACCTATCTTGAGTTTAAAAATTACTATCCACTCACTTAGCTCACTGAGTTTTATACTCATTCCTAAGGAGTTACGGCCGGGTCAAAGTCGCGGGTTCGGGTCGGGTCAAACACTCTCCTCTCACGGTTTCTCTCCAAAAATTCACCCGGTTTTCTCCTTTTATAAACACCCACAAAATATCAACTAGACCCCCTCATGATATACCACATAAACCCCCTCTTAAATTAATTATTTACATAAATAACTAAAACAAATGCATATGTTACATCTTAGGTCCTTGAGTAAGATTGAAACTTCAAATGAAATAAAGTAGCAAAGTACAGATTGGAGGTCACATGCTTGATATCTGATGCTGTCAAAAACAATTTGCAGTACTGAAATTCATGCTCTAATAAATTTTGACAGGGATTTCAATATTTACAACAAAGCTTCAGTAGTGAAACAGGATAAGATCATAATGCGTCATTTAATTAGCAGAGGCAACAAGATCCTATAGAAAAATTACAGAAAAAAAAACCAAAAAATTGTTACAACCTGCTGAAACTGAAATATTCTACCAGCCAACTCCCATTAAAATTCAAAGCCACTCTAAAATCACTGCTTATACTACTGCATCATTCCTTCTATGTACCCCAACTGAATTTCTCACAGAAATCACATTTCTTCAGCGGCTCAACTCATGCATTTTTTACTTTTAATCAGAGATACTTTTTGATATGCTTGACTTTACAACAACGAATAATTCTTCTTAAATCTTTTCTAATAGACAAGAAAGCACAAAGCACAAAAATTTGCATTGTAGGGTAGATATAAACAGATTTTCTCGATGCTTTGTCACAAGAAAACCTGATGCTTTGTCACAAGAAAACCTGAACATGATTGCTTCTCTTACAAGGCCCCAGAAGTGCCCCAATTAGGCTCATCCTCCGAGCTCCAATTAAGGCTCCTGCAACAGACAAATAGCTTCCTGCAACAACCTGAAATGGAATGTAATGCTAAATTCAAAAGAAAAGCTCCTAACATAAACTTCTAGACTTCCACTTTGTCTATGGTTTTATGACTCTCTTTTGGACAAGGATCATATTTAGGCATAAGGCTCGTAATGTTCAAAATAGCAAATAATTGATATGATGAATATGATGCTTTCAAAAAAATAAAAAAGAATTACGACAACCTCTGGGCGGAGGAGTTCAGTTTTTCGGGCGTTCGTTAGATTGTTGAAGTTATAGAACTAATTTGCCATAGCTTGGAATGTTCTTGCCCTTCATTATGGCACATGCCAATGCTCCAGGATATAGAAGAACCTTGGCTACAAATTCAGGGAAGACTTCATTTATAATCAACTGAAAGCATGTCACCTCTATAGATGTTGTACATTTTCCACTTGTACATGGTATTCTGCAAAAACAAACAATACAACATGTATTATACATGTATTTCAATTATGAAATATATCAAAAGCATTTCTTATCTATTACGTTTAGCCAATAAAATCTCTCAGGTCAGAACAAGAGATTTGGGATTCGAACTCCGCTCTCCGAAGGAATATAAAAAGAGATATGGGTTGGATAGGCTTTTACGTTTTATTACTAGAATTGAATAATGCTGCATTGACAGTAAGTAAATTTCTGATAATTGGATCATAAAAGTGAGGTACATAATGAGAAATATTCACCATTATAATATAAAATGAGAAAATAATTATGGAAGAAACAGAAAGAATTACCTGAAAAGAGGGATTTGGAAGACAATGAGACAAAAATATAAAGAAGAAGAAATTGAAAATATAATGGCTACCCATATCTTTGATGAACCCATCAAAAATGGCTTTGAAAATTAAAGAAACTGTAAAATGCTGTGATTGAGGGAATTGAAATTGTAAAATATGCAGGTAAGTTCATGGGGCTATCCTGACTGATTGATTGAACATGTAGCACCTCACAAGTGTCCGTTACATATTGACATCCGTTTTCTCTCTTAAATTAGGAAATTGTTTATTTGTTTTTTTGCTAATTACTAATTAGTGGAGGTAATTTGGTGAAAATATCCATAAATTCTCAAAATTTATGAAAATACTAAAATTTAAGAGCAATCTATAATTTTAGCTAGTTTTCCTTTTTTTTTCTTTTTTTACTAAAAATACGTCATTTTAGATACAAATGCCCCTTACTAGCTCTTTTGAAAATTATAATATTTATTGGTTATTCACTTCTTGCAATACTGACGGACGTGTTTGACATTTTGTTGAATATCTTATGTGCATTATTTTTTTTTCCCCACTCCCTATAACTCATTGTATATGCTCATCTTTATGTGCATTATCACTTGAACATATATTACTCAAAATAAATTAAAAAGTACCACTTTAAATCTAAAGAGCTGATTACAATGATGTTTAATAGCTTGTTACCTTTAGCCGTGCAAAATCACAAGCCTTGCCCAGAATCTAGAGGCATGGATTCTAGCCCATGCGCCGACAGCTTTCAGTTGCCTAGATGATGGCCAAATCCATCCAATAAACTTTCAGCAAGAAAAATAGCTATGGTGACCATCACGCATCCCATTTTGCTCACAAGTTGTCTTAATTTTCGTAGAAAATTGTTGCTATTCATTTTCCAATACTGGCCTAATACTTGCTGATAATTATTAAACGATTAAGTAATGGCAGCAAACTTGAGGTTTAAAAAAATAAATTAAGAAAAAAAACTCTCTCAGAGGCAATTTAGCAAACATCTTGTGTACCATAATTTTATACCACCAAATTTGTCAATAATTGCTGATTTGCAGTCCCGTTACAAATCTAATAATCTATGCTATTGTCAAACATACACTTATTTTTTTATCTTCATTAATATTTAAAAGATATTTAAGTGTTAGAAACAAATTATTTTTATTTAAATAATTAAAAAAAAACTCTCACAACATATTTATAATAATTCAAACTACTTTCCCTTAATTTAAAAGACAATAACCCTAACCACAAGCCAAAAGGCCTGGTGGCAAACATACACACACTTGAACTCTTAAAACGTAACTATTTCACGCTGCAGAGGCACAGAAAAATCTTTTTATTTTGTCTCTGCACACATTTTCATTTGTTTTGTCCACTTCCAAATCCTAGTGGGAAACTGAAAAAATAATAATAATAATAAATTTAATGCCTTGTTTGCTGAATATCTTAATTTTAAATTTAAAAATTTATTCCACTTTTCAACCTAGATCTTATAAAAAATTTCTCAACCACAAGTAAATAAACAAATATTATTTAATAATGGTATGACATTTACTTTGTAGTAAGCAGCGGTCCCCTCAGATTTCTCCACGTAATTAAAAGCACATAAAATTCACATTTTTCTCCACATGATTTAAAAGCACACAAAATTCTCCTTACCTTAATTATGAACCGTATTATGTTTAGTAAAATCTAATATTACAGACTAATTAGTGTAGCTAGAAAATCATATTGGTAGAGCAAAATTTATAATTAATTGAAAAAAAAAGTTTATATTCTTACTTCATTACTTTTATAATCGTATTATTACATATATTGAGAAAATAATACTTTAAGAAGACAGTGAAATTATAAAAAATTAAAGAACATATGTATGATTGTAGATATATTTTTTTTAATAATAGATTTAATTCTGATCGATTTTTAATGTTAGGTTGCACATTTGAACTAAGGTAACATTTATTTAATGTTAGGTTGCACATTTAAATGAGTGTCCATATGTCAGAATAATATGTTTATATTTTATTTTTTTATGGTTAAGTATAAGTGTTTCTTTTTATAACTTCAAAATATTTTAAATCTAATATTTTTTTATTTATGATCTTGAAAGTGTTATATATAAAGTTTAAGTAGATATAGTGTTTTCTAATACAATAGTTATTAATTTATAAATATTTATAACGAAAGCAGTTGATATATAATTTTATAAAAGTAATTTTGATAAAATTATTTTTTTATATAATCTAACATAGTATTTATAAATAAAAAAATTGTTATCTAATAAATAAAATAATTTTATTTAATATAGATTAAATGTATGTTAAGTATTTAATACCAAGTAAAATTCGAGATTAAAATTCTAATATGTCATATAGATCTAATAGCTATGTAGAAAATAAATATATTTAATGAGGATATTTGTGAGAAAAAAAATTTGATTTTCCACACTTTATTATTTATATAAAAATAAGAAATTTTTACTCTTTTTCATTCAAATAAAAAAATCTTACAGTAAAACTTCATATACAAAAATAAACAACAGAAAATATTGAAATATATTAAATTTTTTAAGTTAAATTAAAACATCCGACATAAAAACAAACAATCTTTAAATCAAATTAAATTTCAAATTATATATAAGAACTTATTTTAATAGATGCAATTGGATTTTGGGCATCTAATTAAACAACTGGACTAATAAATTACAAATGAGTGAGATTTATATGTGATTTTAAAATAAAATTTGAACTTAAATCTAGGTATTTAATTAATCCAACAAGACAAATATTATAATTAACTTATCTTACTTATAATTTGAGCGATTGTCAATTTTTCTTCTACTATAATTAATATATACCGATTATCCACTACTATTTTTATAATAGTCAATAATCTTCATGACAATATAATTTTATAATATTACCCTTATTTTCAAATATATCTTTATTCATATTTATTATAAATTAAATAAACCATATAATGGTAATTAAACTAAAAAAAATAAGTATTAAAAATAAGAAATATATGTTTTGATGTGAATAAAAGTTAATAATAAAGTATTTTCTTATACTTTTTTATTTTATAAACATTTTCTTATATTAAATATATAAAATAAATATGTATAAGAAGAATATTTATTTTTTTATTAACATCAATACATATAATTTTTTATTTTTAATCCTTAATTTTTATTTAATTTTTATTTATATGATTTATTTTATTTATAATAAATATAAATATAAATATATTTAATATATATATATATATATATATATATTATAAGGTTATACTATCGAGAATTATTGTTAATTATTAAAAAAAATAATAAAATAAATATTATATATTAATTACAATAGATAAGAAATTGATAACCTTTCCTTATAATTTATTAAGAAAAACACAATGATTCAAAATACGAGAATTTAATGCAACTAATTATCTCAATAAAATTTAATTTAAAAAAAAAAGAAAGAGATATTTTTATTATTTCTTTTCCCTTCTTTTGTTTCAATTTCTCGCCTCCTGAGCTCTTCCAAGAACCAAAACAAAGTACGAGTAAAACATAAAATAAAATAAAATAAAATAAATACAAAAGTCACACGTGGCTTCACACATTACAATACCATATGCGTCCAATAATTCATCTTCAATAATTGCCATTTGCCCCTATGTCACGACCGATTTGCAGTTGCGTGTATATATATATATATATATATAGATGCACTTCACACACAGCCTTTAAAACCCGAACCAACTCTACGTATATGTATAGTTTTTCCTCTGTAAAAATGTGGAGCAATCTTCATTTTGATGTTCTAGCCAATATCTTCTCCTTCCTTTCTCCAGACTCCTTGGCACGAGCCAAATCAGTTTGCAACCATTGGCGCACGTGTGCCAAGCTTTACTACCTTCGCTCGGTGTCCCAACACCAGCAGCTTGCATGGTTCCTGGCTTTGCCTACACGTAACCGGGGCCTGTGTTGCTATGCTCACAATCCAGATATCGACAAGTGGCACGTGTTATCCCTCGACTTCTTGTCGGATCCGGTCCGACCCGTTTCCTCAATCGGTAGCTTCCTTCTTTTGAGACCCATAAATTCTACAATTCTGCAATTAATTTTGTGTAATCCATTCGCCAGGCAGTTTAGGTACCTCCCTTTGCTGAATATCTGTAGGACTAATCCAGCTGTGGGAGTTGTGGTGAAAGGCCAGGCCCAACACGGCCCATTTCTATACTTTAGAATATACGTGGCAGGGGGGATGTCGGATGAACCGCGTGGCGGTGCCACATATGAGTCCATGGCAGGGGGGATGTCGGTTGAACCGCGTGGCGGTGCCTGTGTGTGGGAGCTTAGTGAGGGGGATGATATTTGGTGCTTAATTGAGAAGGTACCGATTGAAATGGGGATGAGATTATTAGGGGGCAAGGCGAGCTGGGGTGGCACAAAGTGTGCGGGTGGGAATGGGGCAATTTGTTTGTATAGAGAAGTGGGTTCAGGAATGATTGTTTGGAGAGAAGATGAAGATAAGAGGAAATGGGAATGGATTTGGGTTGGTGGGTGTTGTTTTATTGGAGGGAAGCAAGTGCAAAATGTGCCCATGAAAGGAGTGTTGCTTCATCCAAGCCTTGCCTCTGCATGTATTCTGAATGAATAGATGACAAAAATCGAACCGGCCAACTTGCTTATTTATTATTAGATTATCCCCTTGGGACCCAATGCCCACTTGTTTCATTTGCTTTTCACATTTTAAGATGTGGTAAAATGGTAAATGCGAAGATGCTATTTGTATGGAATGTTTTTTCACATGATAGTAAACCGGTGAATTAAAGCAAGAAGATGATTACAAATTCACAATGATCTCCGCAGCATTTGTCGGTGAGCAGAGCCCGGCCCACTCTTGTGTGAAAAATAAAATTTACGGTATCGCTAGAGGAAGGTTTGCGACCTTGTGGTTAACAGCCACACGCTCTAACCAACTGAGCTACTCCAGCTCAATGACAGCTGTGCGATGTAAATTAACAAAACCACTTTTTGAGTCGCTACTTCTCTCAAATATCGCGCCAGTATCGGCAAGAAATTGAAGTTCATTGAGCTGAATGCTTCGCCATCAGGCAAGATAAGATCAACATTAATTAACATTAAAACTAAAATCAGAACCAGCAACTCTTTCTGTACTACTGTAAGATAAATTGTTTTCCAAAATTTGATAATGAATTCTTTCTGAAATTGTCTTTCATCAATTTTAAGAGTTCATTGTCCGTATTTTAGAACTTGTGTATAATAACTTCAATGCTTTTGTTTGCTGATTTCGTTGCATTTTTTAAATGTAATTATGAAGGTACAAGAAAAGTTGTGTGTGACATCTGGCGGCACCTCTGTTCCATTGGAGCAATGCTGTGTCCATCATATAGAGAATTTCAGCTCACGCCGTAGGTAACCGTTTCTACTGAGTATATTCACTCTGTTTCAGTTAGGCTTTAATTATGATTTTCTATTTCTTTCCTTTTCCGTAGTATTGATAATTTTTTCATGAAATTTGGGTCTGTATTTTCTAGGTATTTCATTCAGGCGGGATGATAATTTAGTTAATTTTAATTTGTTTTCTAAATTTTGGATGATGTGTGAGTTTTTCTTTTGCTATGTTGGGGATCCTGGCAGCTATATTTTTACGTTTTAGTTAGTGGTCAACTTTTTTTTATGAAACTTTTATTTTAAATCCCTTTCACATACAGATTCTCTATACCAATAAAACTGAATAAACATAGGGTCCGACTATAAATATATCATAGCCCATGCCAGAAACATATTCAATGCTAATAAATTTTTTACTTTAGTTTTAATAAATTCAATACTGAATGCTAACTTTTGTTTTTGACTTAAAAGATAGATGTTTTTCATATTTATCTTTAAGGACACTACCTGTTTTTAAGTTTTAACTAAGAATTTGCTCTACATTGCAATATCTTCGCAATTGCTTTTGTTACTTTTTTACGTTATTATAAATACACTAAAATTTAACTTTATTTACAAAATGAAAATAAGTGACAAATCAAAGACAATGCAACTGAATTATCAGCTACTCAGCCTATATAAGGCTTCATTTGAATGGAAGAACGTACCGGTCACTTCTTCTTCTTCTTCTCAATTTACTCTATGCTTGTGACAGCAGCAACGGTAGTAATAATAATTCTGTTTGGGTGATATCGAGCAGGTCTCCCCGAGGCCAACCTAGCTCTAGTAAAAGACTTCGAGGTCAACCCATCTCGAGCAGAAGACCTAGCCGCTGGCACGAAGACAACCTTATTAGGCGTCAAAGCAGGTCAAGGTCGAGGAGTCCAAGACTGGTCGAGCCCGAGCTCACTCTTTTGCTCGAGGTCTTCATAGCTCTGTCAAAGCTGGTCAAGGTCGAGGAACTTCTGCTCGAGACAGTCCGACCCGTCTCTCCAGCAACTCAACACGACGATTGATGCCTGACCCATACCCCACGCGGTATGATGTCACGACTGTTACCGATGGCCGGCACACGCCCCTACAGTGTCATCATTCCATGCCCACACCCCTGACACTATGATCAGGCCTTGTGAACCATGCCCACCAGACAGTCCCGCATTCTCAGGAAATGGCAAAGTAATCTCGGCTGTCAGAGGGGCCCAGACACTATAGACGCGGGAACGGCAGCCCCGAAGAAAAAATGGCGGGAAAACAGAAGTATAAGAGAAAAACGGAGAGAGAGGCGTGGGGTTCCGAAAATTTTGGACAGGTTCTTCTTCTTCCTTTTCCTCTTCTCCATTTTCATTTTTTCGGGGAGGCTATTCTTACATAAAAGGAGACAAAAATACCCCTTCTATTCCTCCGGTCTCTCGAATAAAGAGGGATACAAAAAGGATAACCCGGTCACTGACTTGAGCGTCGGAGGGTTTTTGTCGGAACAACACCCGGCGACCCCTGACCTTGTTCTTGTGAATACAGGTTCGAGGAGATTGTCGTTTTGGCGAATAAAGAAGAATTGAAGTTGGAAAGCAGTTCTGCTCGAGCTCGATCATACCACGAGCAATAGTTTTTCGACACTATTTGAGAGCACGCAGAAAATCGCATCAACATCTTAGCGCCGTCTGTGGGGATCAGTTCAAAAAGCCTGATTTCCCAACACATTCAGAAGACACAACGCAACAATGAGAGGAAACAGCATGAGGGGAATAAGTCCAGAGGAGTCGTTGACTTTGAGGGAGGTGGCCAACGAGGCTCAAAATAGAGAGATCCAAGAGAGAATGGATCGGATGAAGAAACAAATAGAAGCGTTGACGTCCCTCCTACAAGAACTCAGGGAGGGATAGAGGAAAGCAAGTAATAACATCCCTGAGTCCAGCCGTGTGAATGCCCCCATCAGAGAGCATGTGGGAGAGGAAGCCCAGAGACTGAAAGCACCCAATGTTGCTGTTTTGAGATTGGATGGTTCAAATTATTCATTTGAATAATCCACTGTTAAATACAAGCACCACTTTCTCTCCTCACCTTACATTCGTCTTTGTGTTATTAAAGGTTTTTTAGTTATTTTCCGGATGGATTAGGGTATGGTGTCTAGACTGACTTAAATTTTGACAAATTCTTGTTTATTATTAGTGATTGATTGAGTCAATTATGTATGTCGTATAGTTGTTAAATTCAATGCAATGTAAAATTCTGACAAAATTTATTGTATTGCTAGTGATTGATTGAGTGAATTATGTACGTTCTATATTTGTTAAAGTTGATGTGATGTATTTTTCCGCTTTCTTTTCCCCTTGCTTGTTTAACGTTTTGGTGTTTGTGGAATATTCTCAATGAACTGAGAAAACGTATATAGTTATTTGTTTAAAAATAACTACACACACATATATAAGTGGACATTTCTTTTATCTGAATGACAGCTGTGCGATGTATTAAATAATTTAAAAATAAAAAATTGTCGCAATTCATCCTCTTAATCAAATTGTATTAACGTGCCATTAAGATTTGAGATTTTGTTCACATTACTATGTACGATTCTCAGTTGACATATTTAAAATCAAATGTTTTGTTTAAGAAGACTATCAATAATAATTAACAAAACTGATCAAACAAAGAAACTTTAGAAGGCTGAAACGTGAAACATAGCCACTGGAGAAATTTGATTCAATGGAAATGATAAGGTGCTGTTTGGAATGTATTTTTTTTTTTTTAGTGTTTTTTATTTTACAAAAACAGAAAACAAGAAAATGAGTTTGATGGGGGTGTTTGTGCAATGATGTTTTCATTTTTGTTGTAGAATAAGAACTACTCATTTCCCGTACATATCAAAGAAAAATGCAGAACAATAAAAAAAATTTTAAGACATGTTTAGTATTGTTTTTCATTTTGTTTTTTGTGTTGTTCAAGAGTAAAAAAGAAAAAAATAAGTTTGGTTGCCATAATTTTTAATAATAAAATGAAATTATAGAATAAAATATTTTTATTCTTAACTTTTACAAATAAAAGTAGAGAACTATCTCCACTTTGTTCTCTACTTTAAAGATTAACAAAAATATGTCGAAACTTTTTTAACACTCGGATTTACCTACACTTTTACCCTATTACCGTTCCTATTTGAGCTTTACCAAATTATCATCATCTCTCTCTTGCAATTTCAGGAAAGCCAAACTCTATTGAATTTTTTTTTTAATGTTTGTTAAATTTTTGCATAATATAAAAATATAAAAAATATGGACTTTTTTTTCAAGTTTTATCTAATTAGAATATATTATTTTAATTATTTTTTAAAACATAAAAAATATTTTTTAATATGCTATTAAACGTATAATTATCATTTTACTAGTTTATTTACATTTTATTTTAAATAAAATTATAATAATTAAAGCTAATTTAAATAAATAAATACTATGTATTGCAAAATATATTGAAAGATATTTTTCATAAAAAATTTCACCAAACATATTTTTATTGTTTTACTTATTTTCAAATAAACAACTAAACACATCTTCACATTTTTCGTTTTTATATATAGTTTTGGAAATAAGCTGTCAATCAAAAATATTATTTTTCTTTCTTTAATATAAGGATGGAAATGTCAATTACAAAATAATACCAAACGCACCCTTACCTTCCATTTATTGCATAAACAATGGGTTCCACATCTGTGTTTTTATGAGATGTCAACAAGTAATTTTATAAATCAATTAATGGATATAACTGAAAAAAATATTAAATTATTTATATAATAAAATAAAATAAGGTCTCTCTATAATACTATTATTTTATTTATGGCATCAACAATAATATAATAAATGTACACTTTTTAGATTTTGATCAAACAGTACAAAATATTTGTATAAATAAAAGTATAAAATTTTTAAAAATATTGTAATAACTAACAAAGTGATTAAAAAGATTATTTATAAGTTAAAAGAAGAAAAAATGAGTAATAATAAATCACAACCTCGCTATTTTCTTATTGAAATCATAAGTATTTCTATTTTATTTGAATTCAACAATTTAATTTTAAAGGTTACTTATTGCTCATTCATTAACTAACTATTTATCTATTTAATTAAAATAAAAGTAGAGATTAAAATATTCAAACCTGTCTAGAACAACCCTATTGTCAATACTGTAAAAAATGTACAACGGCATATAAAAATCCAATAAAATAACAAATCTCATTTGTTTTATATTTTACTAATTTTTCGAAAGCACACTACTAAATATATTTTTACCATTTTATTTTCAAAAGCTACATCTAAAATGAGCTTTTTCAAATTTATCTAAAACTAATCATATCTATATTATAAAATAAATACAAAACATCGTACAAAAGACAGTACCAAACACAACTTGATCACTATCTTCCTTACACGTGCCAATCCGCAATTTCATTGGTTTGTCACTTTTGACTTATACCCAACTAGTATGTTTCAGCAGCTGAGTTGTGACAATCAATATGCGCATCTGGGTTCCATTAAATTTTCAATTTTTTTCTATACTCACCAAATCATTATTTTTAGTTGTAATCTTTTACTGAAGGATAGAAAAAAGTACAAGGCTTGTGTCTGTACTTCAACGACCCTTCTCTCGTCAGTAATCGGGCCATTAAGGTGTGACCAACTTTGATCTTTGATCTCTAAAGTAACTTTAATCTGTTTTTTAATAATTATGTAGTCCATGAACTTAATTACTAAAATTGGTTCTTACCTTTTTTTTTTTTTTAGAGTATATGATTTAGTTAAGACTAATGGATTCATTTTCCTTTTAAAGATCATATAAGAACCTGAATGCCATTGGTTTGATTGTTTCTGAATGTTGATAATATTAATCTATAAGCTTATAATAGACTGTATTTCTTTTTGTCATTGAATAATTTTGTGTAGAATGGAGATTGATACTTTTTTTTTTCTTGGCAACTGGGTATTATTAATAAATCTTGACTTCTGCAGAATCATAGCTTAAAGGATTTTTAATGTACAATTATATTTCGAAAGTGGATTAATTTGTTGATTGATTTTTTGTCTGGTGGCTTTCAGGACTGGTTTGTATTAAGATTCACTCCTGGGGAGACAAATGATGGTGTTGTTAGGGTGTCCTGAGAATGGTAATTGGAGTATTGTTGAGAGCATTTTTAGGATAGATTTCCATTATTATTTTACAATTTGGCGAAATTGGATTAGTGCTGTCACTGTTTAAGGTTTCCTCCATTGCTGAAAATAGACAATGGAATCTACATAACATCAGAGTTATATTAAAAAGACTTTGATTATAATCATTTGGTGGTGGATTAATTGGGGTTTATATTTTATATCTTAAGTTCTTGGGGTCACTTCAATCACTGTTTTGAACCCCACTGTTTTACTGGTCAAATTTGGAGATATACATAGCTAGCGAGACAGTTCAAGTATTAATGGATGCTTTGCAAGTTGTTTCAGCGGCAACACAAATAGTTTCAAGCATGGTAGGGGTTGTTGGTGCATTAGAACAAGCCTCTAGGAATCTCGATGAAGCTCCAAAGAGAATCCGAAGTCTAGAGGATTTTGTATGTGATCTTGAGAATTTGATGCGCCGAATTAAGCAAAAACATGTCTACAAGCTCCATAACCCTCAATTAGATCACCAACTTCAAAGTTTGAATTCCCTGATAGAACGGCTGCATCCAAAGATCAGGAAGGCAAGAAGGATGATTTCGAAGAGTAAAATCAAGAACTTGGCTCATGTAGTGTGGACTTCTATGGCTGGTGACCCACTTGGGAAGCTAGTGAACTCAATCAACAATGACTTGAATTGGTGGCTTGAATCTCAAATTTTGGCGCAAAATGTTGAGAAGGTAATAGAATTAACAGCGCAGGAAGTTCCAACTCGATTGAAAGTAAAGGCTGAACAAGGCTACCCTATTTCTAGTAAATCCAAGTTTTTGAGGAAATTGCTAGAACAGGAGGAAACTCATCAAGTCATTCTAATTGTTGGATTATCAGGTATTGGGAAGTCCTGTTTGGCTCGTCAAGTAGCATCTGATCCGCCAGAAAGATTTGTGGGTGGAGCAGTTGAACTTGGATTTGGGCAATGGTGTAGTCGGGCTGCTTGCAATGGAAGTAAGTCTGATTACCAGAAGCGCTTAGCTAGAAAAATTGGCAAATTCTTGGTGCAGATAGGATTTTGGAAAAAGATTAAGGAAGAGAATAGTGATCTTGAATATCTTTGTTGCTTGCTTCAAGAAGCCTTGTATGGAAAGAGCATGCTGATACTACTTGATGATGTGTGGGAGCAGGACATAGTTGAACGGTTTGCAAAGCTGTATGATAATGATTGCAAGTACTTGGTAACAACAAGAAATGAAGCTGTCTACGAAATAACAGAAGCTGAGAAGGTAGAGTTGAGCAAAGATGATATAATGGAGATAAGCAAATCAGTCCTTCTCTACCATAGCCTCCTTACTGAAGAAGAGCTACCGGTATGAACTGACTAAATCTAATAAATCTTTTTCCAATATCATTACATTGTAATGAAGCAACTACATCAGAATTTTTTATTTATTTTATTTGATGAATCCAAAACACGTGATTATAGCCTATCCTCAGCATAATTATAAGTATCGGCTTTTTATTTTGTATCCATGGGACATGGCAAACGTCTATATGCCCTTACATCCGAAGAGTCCTGAAAACCTTTCTATGGTGTCTCTCATGCAATGGGTGACTGGTATCACCTAAGCGTTCACTAGTGCAGATGCAGGAAATGTGGAGGTGTGTTGCTGTCTATTAGACAAATACTCTGCAAATGACCTACACTTATGTGTCTGAACTATTATTAAAAAAATACAGCTACTTTTAGAACCATCATCGGCAGTTTAGTGTGAGTCTAGATGTTTTAGCTTGACTCACCGAGTCTTGCAGCATAAGGATATAATTCTGGAACTAATGAGACAAAGATCATATCTCTGGAAAGTTTCCACTTAAGTTTTCTATCGTGAGAGCTGTGTTGGGACATTAAGTAATTTGCGTATAGCCAGGGAATACAATCAGCTTTGCCTCTACAAAAGTTAAGTTAATTGGCTCCAGATATATGTATGTCTTAAATGCTTGATTTGTAAGTTTCCACACATCCTCTCATTGAGAAAATATATATGATGCTGCCTTCTGGAACAGGATGAAATATGGCTTTTGTGTTTATCATAGTTTGATATTAGTTGAAGGTTTGAGGCTGAAAATCCATAAAATCAATTACTCATACCTGTCCATTACATCACATCGAGTTATCTGCTTTGTTCACTTCCATTTTCCTGCTTTTCTTTTTTTACTAATTACCTTCTGATATGTTGAGTTAACTTTTTCGTATAGGCTGCAGCTGAGAGCTTGCTAGAACGTTGTGGCCACCACCCTCTAACAGTTGCTGTTATGGGTAAGGCTCTCAGGAAAGAATTAAGATCGGAGAAATGGGAAAAGGCAATTACAGATTTATCGACCTTTGCCACATGTGCACCAGGTCCTGTCTCATATGTTAATGAGAAAGAAGCTGAGAACACACTAACAATTTTTGGGTCATTTGAGTTCAGTCTTGAAGCAATGCCTAGAGAATCCAGAAGGCTTTTCATAGCCCTTGCTGCTCTTTCGTGGGCAGAACCAGTACCGGAAGCTTGTTTGGAAGCAATATGGTCAATTCTTGGGCAGAAAAGCCTGTTTTCCCTTGCAGTACGCAAGCTTGTTGAAGGATCCTTGCTTATGAAAGATGATACAGATCCCTTATACCAAGTACATGACATGGTATCTCTGTACCTTGATAGCAAGACAAATGATTCAATTCAGATACTAATAAATGAGTCGAAGGCTGAAGAAATTGCATTTATTTGCCCTTGGTTTCTTATTTTTGGGAAAGAAAATATCAAAAATATTGCTGAGGAAAAGGTGGAATTTTCCCTCAGTGTTTCTGAAGAGAAGCTGGCTATTATCACCATAGAAGCCATTCTCCAGGCCCTTATGGCTAGCAAATCCATTTCCGAACTTGAGGCTAGCAGAATCTGCTTTAGCGGCATACTGGGACCTAGGATTGCAGATCTTATCTCTAGGGATTCACGGAGTCTAACTGTAGTTTCTGCAGAAGCTATCACGAATATATTCGGTAAGGGAGATTATTGCAGTTATATTCCATCCCTTGAAACTGCTGGAGCAGTTGATAAGCTCGCTGGTTTACTACAAGAAAGTGAGGACCCAATGATTCAGACTGATATTTTAACTGTCCTCACAAAGCTTGCAGAGTTTGGAACTCCGGAGACAGTTGACAAGGTGCTTGAAAGCATACCCTTTGATAAGCTGGCGACTCTGCTCTCTTATGATGCCAAGGAGTGGCATGAGAACATGTTTATGATATTAATGTCATTGGCCAAAGTTGGAAAGTCAAAAGCTGTTGAAAAAATGTTTGCTTTTGAGATTGAGAAGAACCTTATAAAACTTCTTGAAAATGGTTCTGAAGTAGTACAACACCATGCTATTGTCACTTTGAAGGCATTCTATGAGTTGGCAGGCCCTCCTGCAAATGGCTCTCTTCGACCAGCTAATCTTGACCTTCTGCCATGGCAAGTGAGGCTTCGGTTGGAAAGATTTGTAATGTCAGATCGAACTGTTCCCCCTTTGCCGAAATCACAAACCTTTGAAGATGTCATTCACAGGTTGTTAGATGGTGATAACAACCAAGTACAGGGGGCAATGCAGGATCTCATACCATTCCTTGAGAAAGCGGGTGATCTGAGGATCAGAGAAATGATCGTCAAGAGCTCCCTTATTGAAAAGTTATCAGAGCTTCTCCAATATGCACACCCAAAACAAAATTCTGTGAGATCCGAATCTGCCTTTTTGCTTACGAAGTTAGCTTGTGCCGGTGGAGAACCTTGCATAAAGAAGTTTCTAGAGTATGATATAATCCCTGAGCTCGTTAAGATGATGCAATGCAGTGTCTCAGAGATTCAGGATTCCGCCTATGCAGCACTGCACCAGATGTTTTTCAGCAATGGTGGACAAATTGTTTTGAATCAGATTTTTAAGACGGGTCTCATAGAAAGAATGGCTCAATCACTAGAAAGCAAGACAGTGAAGACTCGAGAGGTGAACATGCACTGCATTGTTGATATTGTAGAATTGGGGCACAAAGCCTACCTAGAGAGGATGCTTTCATTGCAGGTAGTGGAGAAGCTTGTGAAAATAGAGAAGACCAGTGGTGGCTCAGGCGAAACTCTGGGTGAATTCCTCATGGGGATAGATAAATGCAAGAATCTTTCAATTGCTGAGCGGAGGGTGATGAAGCAACAAGTGGTGCGGAAGGTAAGAACCACATTAAAAGGCCATAAGTTTGAAACACAGATTGTAGCTAAATTAGATTATTTTCTGTCCGAGTCCTCAAGAGGTTCCAGTAGTGGAGGTGGTAGTAGTAAACACAGAAAGTAAAGAGTGTTTGAAAAAAGAACCGATCTTCTAGCTTGCTCGTCGGGCTTCAGAGCCTGAGATCACTTCTTGTATGATATTGGAAATTATCCCAATTAAAAAATGAATGTAATTTTTTCGTGAAATTTTGTACTAGGTATAAAACAACGAACGCCATTGATATTTGCTCATGTATGATGTCTTCTCACACGCAAGTAAAATTATCTGGATTAAGATACTTCTCTCACAAACAATGATACAACAGTAAAGAAGATCATATTGATTTGAGGATAAATGAAAGAAGAGAGTTAAAAAGGCGCGCGCGCACGCATATAGATAATGAAGGGACATTTCAAATCTCCCATCATTTTGCTTGCTGCAAAATATCTTTGATTAACAGCTTGATGTTAAGGAAAGAAGATCCCCCTTCTTCTATTGCTCTCTTTGCCATCTCCCCATACTCCCTAGCTCTTCTTCTTCTCTCATCTCTTTCTTCTCCTTCATCCATGAGCATGTTAATAGCCTTTTCGACATCTTCCTTCTTCACCGGCACTCCATTCTTCTCTTCATCGGCTAAACTTGGTGGACGTTCTGCCCCAATCCTCACACCAACCCTCAACACTTGCACAACCAACTTCTCATTGCAAAACTGATCTGTAAAAAATGGCCAGGTAACCATTGGCAAGCCATTTGAAACCGCTTCGAGTACTGAATTCCAGCCGCAGTGTGTTAAGAACCCACCAATTGCAGGGTGTGACAATATGACTACTTGAGGAGCCCAACCTCGGATCAAAAGTCCTCTCCCGTCAATCCTTTGCTCAAACATCTCTTCCAAAAGCCATTCCTTTAATCCTTTCGTTTCATCTCCTGGTCTTATAACCCAGAGGAATGGCTTCTTTGCTGCTTCTAAGCCTAAAGCAAGCTCTATCAGCTGTCTGGTTGAACAATTACAAAGACTTCCAAGACAAACATAGACTACAGAGCTTGGTTGCCATGAATCAAGCCATTTAAGCAACCAGAGCCATCATTTGAAGCTTTGTCACCTCTCTCAACTTTATCAATATATTCCTTGTTGCATAATGAAACAGGACCAACACACCAAACTTTTCCACCTCTTGCTTTCTTGTATTCTTCAACATAAGCAGGCTCCAACTCTTCAAATGAATTCACAATAACCCCATAAGATACCATTTCGGCTGCCAAAATTGGCTCACCAAAACTTTTCAGTTTCAGGATTTCTGGTAGCTGAGCTTTAGTTATTTCAACTCGATCGGGCAAACCAGGCACCAAAAAATATTCTGAATCAGAGGAAACACTCTCATGAACCTTGGAAACACTCAAGCTGTGCAGACACAAAAGACAAGAGCAAGAAAAGCCATGGAAAACAATCCTCGGAACATTGAACTTGCGGGCAGAAGAAACTGTCCAAGGCAAACACACGTCGGAGATTAAGCAGCTTGGCTTAGGCTGTATCTCCCTGAACAAAGATTCCAACGGCAAACGCAACATTTCAATTGCAGTGAAGAACTTGGGGACAAAGGCAATCGAAGGAAGCTTGTCCCAACTCTCACAATCTTCAGGCAATCCTACTTCTTGACATGGAAAATGAAACTCAATGACTTGGATATGTAACCCGGATCGTATCCCACGTTCGATGACGTTTTGAAACCGGGCTGCATTCATTGGAGTGGTGACAATGGTAACAAAGGCGCCATGCTGTGCCAACAATCTTGCAATGTCTACCATGGGAATCATATGACCCTGCGCAAGAAATGGAAACAAGATGAAGTGAAGCTGGCTACTAGCTTGGGAGACCATGGCAGAGTTTCTCTTCCCAGTGGGACTTTGCTGCTGCCTGATGATGATGTTTATAGAATCAATAATGCTAGCGTTGGGAACTGATGCATTATTAATGATGGCTTGAGTGGTAGTGATAAGGATGCGGTGGTAGTGATAAGGAGATTGTCTGCACGTTGCTTCGGGAAAATAGTCAAAATACTACAACTGTTTGTTCATTTTCAACTCAAAAGTAGAAACAGACTGACGAGGCGGGTAACGTAACGCCACTAGTTGAAGTGACATGTGTCGATATCCATATATAAATTGAAACACTTGTCCATTTTCTGTGGTAGTTTATTCGTTTAATAGGATTTTTATCGGTTCTGAACGACAATTTTTTTTAATATTTTAAATATAAGTAATATTTTATTTATTTTTATAAATAAAAAATATAATTTTTTGATATTTATGCTATTATAAATTAAAATAAGAAAAAAATTAAAATTTTTATTTAAAAACTAAGTTTATTTTATAGAGATAATTTTAAAATATAATATTTATTTTCTATTTAGATTTTTATTTATTGAGATAAAAATTATAAAAAATTATTTTTTATTTAAATATAAATATTTAAAAATTAGATATAAAATAAAAAACAAATGAATTTTAAAAATTTTTAAATTAATAAAATTTTAAATTCAACGAAAGTAAAAGTGTTAAAAAGAATATTTGTAATTTATTGATGGAATTTGAGCAAATTTATTTCATAATATCCAAAGATTGTATCATCCCAATGGGAGGTGTTTCGAGAACGGGGGTGTCACAAGTGGCATCAGGTATCTAATACGACATTTGTAACACCATAAATTTAACATATTTAAAACACGTGTCAAACTCACAAAATTTGGTACCAATTACCGAACTCGTGCTTTATAATGAAATTTGCCCTTGAAAATTCAATTCATTCTTGGTATCTTAAAACCAACAAACTATTAAAACAAATCCCCTTATAATGAAATAATAAAAGTCCTGAAACTCGAAATTACAACTCGAAACCAAAATAAATGACATAACATTTCTTAATATTCCACTTTTTATTTTTCGTTCATTCATATCACAGTGGAGAATCAAAAACATTTGAATTCAAATTATTTCGGTAGCTAAAATGGACTTTTCGAAGGAATATATATAAAAAAATAAATAAATAAGCAGCAGGCTAAATATTTGATTGGAAGCAAAAATTTTGAGAGGGGTCAACAATGATGGCATTCTTAAACAGATTTTCTTCCATACTTTATCAAATTTCATGCTCCAAACATTGATTGCTATATAGCTTGGAAAAGTGATTATCAAGCTCTGAAAGTTAAAATAGACATTATATCAAAGATGGGCAGCATAATCCATCGTATTTAGTAATAACACAAAGGAAATTAAATTTGTAGAATCCGAATTAAACTAAAAAGTTGATATCAGAAACAAATCACGGCAGCTAAATGAATTAAGGCATCACATTGCAATATTGCATAATATCTTGGATTAACAGTTTGATGTTAAGGGAAGAAGATCCCCCTTCTTCAGTTGCCCTCTTTGCCATCTCCCCATACTCTTTAGCTCTTCTTCTTCTCTCATCTCTTTCTACCCGTTCGTCCATGAGCATGTTAACAGCCTTTTCGACATCTTCCTTCTTCACTTCATCCGCTAAATGTAGGGGACGTTCCGCCCCAATCCTCACACCAACCCTCAACACTTGCACAACCAACTTCTCATTGCAAAACTGATCTGCAAAAAATGGCCAGGTAACCATCGGTAAGCCATTTGAAACCGCTTCAAGCACTGAATTCCAGCAGCAATGTGTTAAGAACCCACCAATTGCAGGGTGTGACAATATGACTACTTGAGGAGCCCAACCTCGGATCAAAAGTCCTCTCCCGTCAACCCTTTGCTCAAAACATCTCTTCCAAAAGCCATTCCTTTAATCCTTTCGTTTCATCTCCTGCTCTTATAACCCAGATGAATGGCTTCTTTGTTGCTTCTAACCCTAAACAAAGCTCTATCAGTTGTCTGGTTGAACAATTACAAAGACTTCCAAGACAAACATAGACTACAGAGCTTGGTTGCCATGAATCAAGCCATTTTAAGCAACCAGAGCCATCATTTGAAGCTTTGTCACCTCTCTCAACTTTATCAATATATTCCTTGTTGCATAATGAAACAGGACCAACACACCAAACCTTTCCACCTCTTGCTTTCTTGTATTCTTCAACATAAGCAGGCTCTAACTCCTCAAATGAATTCACAATAACCCCATAAGATGCCATTTCAGCTGCCAAATTGGCTCACCAAAACTTTTCTTTTTCAGGATTTCTGGTAGCTGAGCTTTAGTTATTTCAACTTGGTCAGGCAAACCAGGCACCAAAAAGTATTCCGACTCAGAGGAAACACTCTCATGAACCTTGGAAACACTCAAGCTGTGCAGACACAAAAGACAAGAGCAAGAAAAGCCATGGAAAACAATCCTCGGAACATTGAACTTGCGGGCAGAAGAAACTGTCCAAGGCAACATGTCAGAGACTAAGCAGCTTGGCTTAGGCTGTATCTCCCTGAACAAATTTTCCAATGGCGATTGCAGCATTTCAACTGCAGTAAAGAACTTGGGGACCAGGGTGATCGATGGAAGTATGTCCCAATTCTCACAACCTTCAGGCAATCCTACTTCTTGACATGGAAAACGAAACTCAATGACTTGGATAGGTAGCCCGGATTGTATCCCACGTTCGATAACATTTTGAAAACAGGCTGCATTCTTTGGTGTGGTGATAATAGTGACAAAGGCGCCATGCTTTGCCAACAATCTTGCAATGTCTATCATGGGAATCATATGTCCCTGAATAAGAAAAGGAAACAAGATGAAGTGAAGCTGGCTCCTAGCTTGGGAAGCCATGGCAGTCAGAGTTTCTCTTTCGAATGGGAATTTGCTGCTGGTGATGGTTGTAGAATCAATCAGGTATTTGCTAAAGGATGTGGTTGTGATTTTTTGAACATTGCTCCAGGAATTATTAGTTGTCTGTTTCCTCCATCCTCGATTTCGACGTGTTCAAATGACAATTAGAAAAGAGAGGAGGTCAGTCATTATTCACTGAAGGGACCTCACGCGGGTAACGTGACCTCACCACTTGAAGTATTATGTTACTCGTGTTGTTTTGCGAATTGAAGATTTTGAAAAACATGGGCAGATGGGCTCTTTGATTGAAACACTCGTCCATTTTCCACATTCTCCGTTAATTTGTACCACATATTTAATTGTTTTACAATCTTTACGAGACAAAACAACTAGCAGGTGAAGTTGTTGCCTTATTTGGCAAGTCTACAAGACCATAATAAATATTCATCATGAAATTGCCCATCAAAGCATTTCTGGGTCTCTTATTTGTATTCCTCACGTTCTTGATAGAAGTTTAAACTCATATTTGACCCATTTAGTTAATGAAATGCAACCAGATTTATGCAACACCATTTAACTAGTATTGACTTTCTTGTATTAGTAAGATGCAAACCAACCCCAGCTCAAGACAAATTCACAACACTATAAAGCATATTAAAAATTGCACCTTCATTAGAACTTAGAACTTTCCAGAATTTTTCAGATGTAGATGAGGAATTTGACCAACTTCCTCATTCTTAAGCCACATCTGCGATCAAACAGAACTAATAATTTACATATGGTGGATAAGCAACAAAGTCAGGTCCATAAAATTTTGATAAACATGTGCAATTGCAGAGGTCCACATTTAGGTCAGCCTGTAAGTTCTTCCATCAAGCCCTGTTGAGCAAACAATGAATAGTGTTACAAGGAATTTGAAATGTTTTAACGCCAGCATCTGAATACACAATTTGATAAACAAGTTAGAGAGGCCTCACCCTTGAGATGTATGGCTCTGCATCAGTCCGTTTGAGAAAGTGCATCGAGTGGCGGGCAAAATTGGCTGCCTTATCACTTACTACTATTCCCTCACCAAGATCATCAAGGACTCTCACCTTGACATAGGGGTCTTTAGGTGGCACCATATCCTTTGCAAAAACAAGAACATTAGCTATAAAGATCTAGTTAATTGTTTCAAGTTTGATCAAGTTATCAGAGGAAAACTATTGAGAAATTGGATATTCCGATACTTAATCCACCTTAAAATCAGCAAATTTCAATTTTCAGAACATTTACGTCGTTATTCACAATTATCTTATAGAATGGCTAAATAACAAAATGCTCCTTCAATGACCACATGTGCTTCTTTTTACTTTGCATGCATTTCACTTCATAACCTTTTCTTTCAACAGACGACATTATCAATTTGATTCTGAAAGCAAAATGTTAATGCCAAAATGTTAGTAACCAACGCTCAGGCTTTCTGAACCATTTTCATGACTATTCTGTAGCATCCACCAGTCATCAGTTACATATCAAGATCACCAATTGTGCGCTCTTTATGTTTAGAGAGTTTAAATCATATGAGAAAGAGAAAGGAGTTACCACATTCAAGTTAAGATCCACTTTTGACATGTAAGATTCCAAGGCCGCAGAATGTCTCTTGAAATAATCTTTCTCCGCGTGACTGAGTTTTTCCTGAATTTCTTCGGGCAGCTCAAAGAGCCTAAGCCCAACAGTCCATGCCAAATTCTGTATCATCTCTGCTCGGTTGTACCTACATGACCATAGACCATGAGCTAGAGTTACTGTCACAATGAAAAACCCCAAATTAAACATAGAAACTAATTAGAAGAAAACTTGCTTACGGAAATAACATGGTATCAGAGAATACTTACACGTAGGCCATCAGGCAGCGTTTGTTGCGAGTTAGAGAAAGGTGGTTGATAAGTGCTCCATAGTGATCTGCATTTCTTGTTGTTTGAAAATCCAATCCTTCTTCCTGCATTTTTCTATCACAAGCATAAATTTACAGAGTAAGAAAGATAGATACGCAATTACTCATTGTATCAAATCAAACACCAAGGATTCATACCAAACGAATACCTTATCAAGGACTGAAGCGCGAGGAAATTTTCACTGCATTCTTTAATTACTTCATTTAAAAGCTCATCCTGCAACATCACACCCAAAATACTCATCAAACAGTTGATAACGACAGCAAGAAAAGCTAAGCATTTGTACAATGAATCAACAAATATTAAATCGCCCATTCATAATGCATACAGTAGTTCAAAAGCTTGAGCATGCCCTTTTCACACGACTCGCAAAAACAGAAATCAAGAAACGAAGAACACAACTAAATTGAAATTACATTGAAAGGCGTGAGCTGGCCTTTTTCACAGCTCGCAAGTTCCTTGACCAATCGGCTTCCCAATCTCCCGTGCATTTTCCCTCAAGATCCTGCATTCATTCAAGCATTTCATCAAACATCTTACCTGCGCAGAAACAGTCGAATATGATACAATTGCACGCAGATAAATATGCATAAAAAATAATATTTAATAAATACCCGTTATGGCTGTTTGTTTGGCGAGATCTAAATAGTGAGAAAATGGAGAAAAAGATCGAATTCATTCTTAAGTATGTGATCTAACTAGCGGTCATCTTTTTTGGCGGGTAAGTTTTTGAAGCTTTTCAGATTTGGCGCTCAAATATCTTTGGGTGACGGTGCCGTTTCAGTAAGAGCGGTTTGTGCATGTGTTCTAATTTTTTATTTGATTCTAACTGTAGTATATCCTCTATCAACAAGATAAAAAAGCTAATTTAAAATTATTGGTCTTTTAATTTCAAAAAGAAAAATATTAGTCTTTATTGTGTACTGATATTTAGTGTAGAAATCAAATTTTTTATTTATTATTTCCTCATAATTCGAATTTATATAACCAGTATCTAGTTAATTAAATATGTAGAAATTGGCATTATTTACAAATTTGTTTGTTTTTCTTGTAATGTCTTGTTCATTAAAATCCATTTGCTAAAAGCATGCTCTATTGTTGTTATATAAACAATATAAGCAAAGTTTCAAATGATCACTCAATTACATTCCCTTTTTGGGGAAACAAATTTGAGTCAATCAAAATCTTGATCTCATAATTATATCAAGTTGGTGCAATATGAAGGTCATGTTGATTGGTTGTCAATATTATTAAGGCCCATCATAAAGCATTTCATTTCTAACCTTTTTTTTTCTTTAAATTATTTGGTCAATCATGACGGGCAATGTTGAATTGGTGCCACAAAATTTGTTCAATGATAATGTTGATGATGCTTGCTATGATGGCGACAATGATAACTATCAATTAATTGGTGTCGTTTGATTTGATGTGATTGTGCTTGAGACTTGCATGACAAAAATCTCATAAACCAAAATTCTTTAGTTTTGATCATGCTTGCTCTCCATATTTCAAACCCTAATTCAAGACTTCTCCTGTTGGTAGAGTGACCAAATATCATTCAAATCTAGTAAATTTTCAAGGTCATATGCTACCGTTACAAAATTGTCGTGGAAAACAGTTGCCATGTTTGAAAAAAAAGGGGGTGGTTCAATTTATGAAAAATATTTTACATTGGAAAGATATTGATGGGTAAACATGATTTTGATGCTTTTGTTTTTCTAATATAAAAATTGATGTAGCATGCTAGAAACTTCTTTTGTAAAAATACAATTCACACACAATCATTGTTTATAACCTTTTTTTTTTCTAAAATTAATATGATAAGACCATTAATATGTTATTTCCTTAAATTACATTTATTATAACTTATAATTAAATAAATTAATATAAACATAAGTAAGATCAAATTGACCTGAATTTATAAATTCTACTTAATTATAAATTGTAACTGCCCCCATTACAAAACTTGAAAATTCAAAATTTGTGGACATGAACACGGTGCTCATCATGGTTTGACCTTGTTGCATAAATTTGTTTACCTAATCCTCCAACTTACCATGAGTAGGACTCATTCCAAAATCCAAAGCAGTATTTCAGAATATGCCTGACCGAACCAATTTGAGTATTTTACGACTATATGATACTCGTTAATGGCTCATCAAGTTTGACATATTCCTCGTCTGCAGGTAAAATAGAGTTGTAGTCTTGGAGAGTTAATAACTATCACTTCACCTTCATATTCTATGCATCAGTTATGAATGTAGTAAAATGAGTCACGGCATAATTATGCGCTAGATACGTATATGATATAATTTTTATGTATTTGTGTTGATAAATATTAACATAATTAATAATAATAAATGAATTGGCATGATACCGCATGATAAATAATCTTATCGTATCCATATTGAACTCCTTAAACACATGTAAAATGATTACGATATTAATAATAATTTTTTTATTTTTTTCATTCTTTTAGATAAGTTATTTGATTAAGACTCTATCCTTATCTGAACTTTTTCTAAATAAAAATTATCCGATTGATGGTAAATAAATAAAAAATAAAGAATATAAATTATATTCATAAATTACTACTACATAACATGTAAAATAAAATTATTAAAACCTCAGGAGAGCTCTATCAAAAAATGATCATAATCTTAAGTTATTACTTATTAATTATTATGTTGTAATGTTTTAATTTTATATTTATTGGTTTATACAATTAAATTCTTTGTATATATCTTGCAGTAGTTTAAGTTTATATGTTATTTATTATTTTTTAATCAAATGTTTTATTTTTTAAAAGTTGAATTATCTTAATATTTTAATTGGAATTTGGGTTCTTAATTGTGTAATCATATAATTGTGTCTAATCATGTAATCGTATTAAACAGCAACATGTCAAATATGTTGTGTCGTGTTATTTGTTTATTAAATGGATCGTATCTATGTTTAAATTTTTTGATACGATTATTAAATATATAATATCTATATTTATTTAAATTTAACACAAAATAATTACAGAATAATACAAATATGACAATATTACACAAATTATCACCTCAAATTTTGGATGATTTTGTTTATTATACCTCCAGATGGAGCATCATGTGTATATATATATATATATATTAGTCTCACCGTTCGGGAGAAGAATAGGAAAAGTGACTCGCTATTTGTAAATCCACAAATTTTTGACATCTTATCGAGACTTTAAATCTGAACTATATTATAGTTTTTTTATTATTTAATATTTATAGTTTTTCTTGAAAGCATGTACTGATACTTAATTTGGATTTGACTCATGATGACATTGAGAGAAGCCTGTAACTTTTTAGATTTATTCTTGCTTATTGCTATAATCCCTTTTATTGACATGAAATAGATTTCGATATAATTATTCGTTCAATTTGTACATGATTTTCCTTCGACCTTTAAAGAAGAAAAAAAATCATTTTAAAGCCTAATTGGACAACATACAAAATTTAGAACTCAATAATTTTCTTAAGAAATTCAATTTTTTTTAGTCTAAAAATTTAAAAAAAAACCAACATTAAAAAAGATCTGATTATGTTAAGAGAAATTTATTTTGACCGATTCATAATAGATTGAGTTTAATTTTGGAACCACAAGTTTAATATAACTTGTACGAATCATTAATTAAATAAGTAACTATATATAATCAAATTTGTTGACATGTCAATATACTCTCTAGTCAATTATCAACTAAAATTTAATATATAACCATGAGCAAACAATTTGATTGGAATAGTATAAATTTCTACATATTTTTTAATTACATTATTGCGACTCGTACAAGAAAGAATTCTCATTGTTTTTCATTTATACTAATAGACTACATTAATGACCTTACAAAATAAGCAAGTCCCACTTGACTTTTAAGCAACCAGTTATGAATATCTCAAATAGCAATTTGCAAGAATCTTGCAACACGTTCTCATGTAGCTATAAGCCTTTTTAAAAAAAAAAAAATATTTTTTTCTTTTCAAATGTCACATCTACACCATTATGTTCCAATAACTCACATCCATCGCATTTTCACTTAACAACAAAAATGCCACTTTAAACTCTAATTAATTAACAATGTAATCCAATGATTAACAAATTGGTGATGATATAAAAAATGCCATCAATAAATATTGTTTCCAGCTAGCTCATGGGAGAGACTCCTAGAGAGAGACTCTGACTTTATCATTTAACATATAAATTAATTTTTCCCCACCTCCAATTTCGGACTCTTCAATTGATTAAACACAAATGTTCGTCACTCTCATTAATTAAAATGCTTTAATTAAACAACTCACGGGCAATTGTTGTTCATATAAAATTATTAAACAAAAGTAATTAATAAGAAATTTAGAGACGGATTACCAATTTCCGTGGTAAAATGAAAGCCGTTACAATCTTTTCTATTTCCAAGCGATTCTTTATCCAAAAATTTATCCATTAAATCAATCCCAAAAATTATCACTTTAAAGTTACTATTGGAATGTCCAGTAAATTTCCTGATCTCTTCTGTGAACTTGTTTAAAATTAAAGATGACAATTAATGCTATTGTGCCGTGTCAAATTTAAATAAATATGAATATAACTTATTTATTAATTATGTCGAAACATTACAATACAAATATAATTCTATTTATTAATTATGTTAATCGTATTGACTCATTTAATTCATTTAATACAAAAAATTAAAAATGAATTTAATATATAATAAATATGTCAATATTAATTTTAAAAATAAGTTATAAATAAATTAACATTAAGAGTATAACATCATGGAGACCATATTAGGCCGTGGCCCTGCCCCTGTAAAAATTTCAGATTTTTTTTTTTTCAATACATGATGTGTCCTAAATTATAATAGAAGTTAAAAAAATACTTCTAAACTAATTAGAGTTCACCAACACACATATATGTAATCCTTTGTAATCTAGCTTTTACTTTGTAATCTAGCTTTTACAATAAACAGATGGTTTAATAACTCACAATAATCCTACTTTTATTATAGTTTTAGTAAAATTTACCTTTTCTTATATATAGTAACGTGTCATAATTCTCTTCTCTAACTCAATATTCAAAACCCACCTTTTTTTACTCATGCCTACATTCGTATTATTCCATTTTTTGATGATCTTAACTTCATTTTTCACATTATTCACGCAGCCCTTGTAGCTAAAGTTTTCAGCTTCTGTCCTTAGTTAACATGATAGTAAATATTATATAAATAAGTTTATAATAAATGCAGACACGACGGAAACAATTAATTTAATATTGAGTATATATATTAGTTATTTTTTAAAATACTATGTCATCATATACATGTTATAGATGAGCAAATCTGTTGAAATGATTTAGGATATAATTATTACTTGTGTTGTGTCGTATCAATTCATTTATTAATCCTATCGATTTATATTAAAATAAATATAAAAAAAATCATATTAATATCAATTTATTATATATAATATTTCTATATTAAAAAATAAATTTGTAAAAATCTTTAGAAAAAGGAGAGTATTGGACAGCGTTGAAGGCTTTTTTGTTAGCAAATCCCTTGCTATTGGGAAATTAAAAAGTTTTTTTTACAACAAATAAATAATAAAATATTAAAATAATCTAAATCCTCTATATTCAAAAATGAGTTAATTGTGTTTCGAATTTATACTATAAAAATTATAAAATTAAAAAAAGTAAGTAAATATTCTCTTTATAATATTTTGAATAAATTGATTTGTCTACTAAATTCAAAAATAAATAAATAAATAAATAAAGAAACCTTTACCCATTTTACCACGTCTATTTCATAACAACAAAATATAAATTAAATCGAGGCGGCTTACGAGAACTGTGAACGCGACAAATCAAAAGGGTGTACCAAATGCCAGGTCAATAATGGTAGAGAAAATGAGGTTAACATAAAATACAAAGCAAAATATAGTATAAAATAATAAAATTTGGTTTTTGTATTCAAACTTTCTAATAACAACTTATATATGTAATAACAAGATAAGGATCTTGCCTTTTTAGTGCACAATCTAACAAACCTCCCCCCCTTTTAAAAGTAATTAACATATTAACTCAGCCAACTGGAAAATTTACATAAAAGACCCATAAATAATATAAATTATAAAAGAACCCAAATTAATTTTTATTTTAACTTGTACAACAAAAAGAGAAAAAAAAGTTGTTTGGACGTTGGACAACATTACCTCCAAATATATTTTGCCCAGCACAACAACTCAGCAACAACGAACTTACAACCCTAACCTCACAACTCATAAGTCACGGCCGTCGGCCGTCAGTCCTTCAATCTCTCAGTCCCATCAAGCCCTCACAGTCTTTACAGTTCAAACTTCGAGCCTTCAACCTTCATCAATTTGATTTGCAGCAGCAGCAGTCTCCTTCCTCGAGACCTCAACCTCAACACTCAACAACATACGCTCCTCAAGTCCTCAACTTCTCATCTTACTCTCAAGTCTCAAACGGATCTATTGTTTCAAGGCTCCACATTACCAATTTACTCCAAGCTCCATCCAAACCCGGTGACGGCAACCTGAATATGAAATTCTCTTGTGAAATTTTAAGCTTCCAGTACTTATATTCATGGTATATAACTATATTCTATATATAATTATATATATTTGATTACTTATTAGTTATTAGTTGTAAATTTGTAATGGATAATTGGGTATTGTTTAATGCTTTAGTATAATATATATTATATGTTAAAGTGATAATTACTTAATTAGTTTAATAATATGTAATATATAATTATATATATAATATATATTGTTAAATTTTAATAATAAATCTTTATTCTTGTATTTTTTTCGTTAATTGCTAATTGTTAATATATATTTTTTAATAGATTATGTATATAAATTAAATAGATTAATTGATTAAATATTAAAATTAAATATTGTGTTACATATGATATGTGCTGCAGCATCTTTAATTTCAACAAAAATTAACTAATTCAATCAATTAATTTATGTTAAGTTGACATTAAGTATTTAAGTTACATGTAAGTGGGCATGAAATTTAAGATTTTATAATAAGAATTAAGATATAAATATGCAAATAATATTTTATTATACTTTTAGGATGTAGATAATTAGATAATATAAACTAATTAATCATTAATTTCTTGCTTTTCTATTATAGAGTATGAATAATTTTGAATTTTTATATATACAATTATACACCTAATCAGTTAATCATATAGAAAATTAGAAATATTACGATGATAATTTCGAATTAAATAAGTTTCATAAATTTAAATTAATAAATATTTGAATTAATTTGTCATACTAATTAGATTATGTTAATAATATTTTTATGTTTAATTTTTGAATTAGTGATTACTAATTATTTTATTACTTTCATATTTCGACCCGACCTAACCTAATTTTGATCTGAACCGATCCGAATTTGATCTGACTCAGTCTTAACCCGAGTTTTTAACCTGATCCGCTTCGATCCAATCTAAATTAAATTCGGATCGGATCGAATTTGATTTCGGGTTGAGATCGGATTAAATTTTCGACCACCCAATTTACTTAAAATCTGATCGGGTCTACCCGAACCTGATCCGAACCCGAAAATGAGAAGAGGTTAATATCGGATATTGTACTTTGAGTTTAATTTACAAATTTATCTAAAATATTGGGCTAAGAAGTAAATCTCCCTGTACAATCAAAGAAAGTTTGAAAATATTGACTGAGTTACCTTGCCATGACCATTTCTTTTTTATCTTCTCTTTCTAAATGTAAATAAAAACTCTTGTACATACAAGAAGAATAAGTAGAGGACTAACATTCTACAACAAAATCTAAATTGATTTTATTTTTACTTGTACAAAAAAAAAGAGAAAAAAGAAAGCTGTTGGACCCTGGACGTTAATACCTCCAAATATGATGGCAAGCTAACCGTATTGGTAGAACTACAACAGACAAGCATCGATTGTAAATAAATGAGAGGAAGTTAATATCGGATATCGTACTTTGAATTTGATTTATAAATTTATCTATAATATTGGGTTAAAATGTAAATTTTCCTATACAATTAAAGAAAGTTTGAAAATATTGACTGAGTTGCCTTACTATGACCATTCTTTTTCATCTTATCTTTCTAAATATAAATAAGAAACCCTTGTACACACACAAGAAGAAGAAAAGGACTGACATTAGATTTTCATCAGCTAGCAGAGGGAAAGATCTAGACAGAGAAAGAGAGAAGCTGATCAAGTTTAAGCCATGGCTGGTCTGCAAAGATCTGCAGTTTCATTCAGAAGGCAAGGCTCTTCAGGTCTTATTTGGGATGACAAGTTCTTAAAAGAGTTAAATCAAGAAAGTGAGAATAACAACAAGCAGCAAAAAGAACAAGAGCAAGCAGCAGCAGCAGTTGAAATATCATCATCACAGCAGGACCAGCAAGAGCAGCAGCAGCTACAAGTTGATGCTAAGCCTCCAAAATCAGTCAACACTACCATTGAAAGAAGCCGATCCGGCGGCGGCAGCTCCGGAGCAAGAGGGTACCGCACCGGCAGAGTCTCTCCGGCAATCGAACCGCCTTCTCCTAGGGTTTCTGCATGTGGGTTCTGCAGTGCTTTTGCTAATAAACCCCGCAAGAATAATACTAATGCCAAGAGAACCGGTAAGCGTAGATCACGACAGTTCTAGATATCACATGTTCTAAGGCCACCGCCGGACGTGGAATATTCCGATGAGCTTGGAAATATTGTTTATTATTATTTGTGCATTTATAGGTTGCCAGGTTTTTCGGTTGAGTTTGGTTCCATTCAGTTTAGCTCATCTCATCGACAAAAGTGAGATGTAGAGGAGTTTTGAAACAAAAAATGATAAGTGTTATTTTTTAAAATTTAACTACTGTTTCTTAGATTATGGATCTTTTATTCTATTTTTATGTTCTTGTGGTTCTGATGTGATGTAATTATGTGAATATTGTTTGTTTCTTGATAAAATTTCATCTTTGTACATAGAAAATCTTGATTGGGATTCCTCTTTCTAGTTTAGGATCTCAAAATTATAATCCTCTTCTTTACTAAGAATCTTTATCTAAATCTTTGGTAGCATTTAATCCCGTTGATGAGATGATGGTATTTAATCATACTAGTTTAGTAGTTGGTTAGGATCTTTTTGCAAGTACAAATCATTTTTTTTTCTGAATTAGGATCACAATACCAGGTATATAAGAGCAGAGGAATCTGCATAATTCTGTTTGCTTTGGCAGAAAATTTGGTATTCTTGGGATCACCAAAGGCGATGAAAAAAGGGTGACCTATAGTTTAGGTTGCTGCATTTTTGTCAACTAACGCACTTTTCACACACTAATGTAGTCAATGTGACACCTACTACTACTATGCAATTATTTATTTATTTATTGATTTGATGTGATGATGGGACTAAATTGGGATCACAAAGATGACCCCCAAGACACAAAATAAAAAATGGCCCACTTGTGATGCTGCTTGGTTGGGCAAGTTGAGATTTGTGGAGAATTGACCCTTCGAGATAATCACATTTCGAGTCATCTAGTTATTTCAAATTTGCAATGCCAATGAGAACCGATTCGAAAGAGAGATAACACTTAATTTGTAATTTAAAATTTCAATTTAACAAGAACGTTATAAAACTTTTTTAAATATGATTTTAAACAATATTGTTATCCTTTTATCCCAATTATTATGGTAAATAACTAATTATTAAATTTATAATTCAAATGGTGAAATTCTTTTGGTAAATGGCAATGTATTAGTTGAAATACAAATTATTTCAATTGTTGTCATCATTTTGAAATACAAATTATTTCAATTGTTGTCATCATCGGCCACTATAGAATAATGAGCAAGAATGGTTCAGAGGCTTACACGTACTTGAAGTAGCAAATAAAATTTATGAGAATTAAATTATTTGACAATATTATAATGTTTGCAAGGGATTGGTATTTGCCTATTTGCCAATTAGCTCTGTTCAATTTTATCTCCACTTTTTTTTTTTTTTTAAAATCCATGTTCATAGGATCATTTTCAACTATTGGAAACGTGTTACCTATTTAATAGATTAGGCCCCACTGAGATTTGGACCCCCAACAAGCTGCGACCACTGTGATCATTTTATCAACAAGATTGCATGCATCATTTATCATGAACGCTGGATCTTTTAATCTAGACCATGTCCTCGGACAAAAAGCCCTGAATAATTTATTTTGGTACCTGCACTTTTCAAAATTACATTAAACCAATTCATTATTCATGATGGCCCATGTAACGTATATTTTCCTTTATCTAAAACCTAATCTCATTTTTATTGGGTCCAACTTTATAATCGGTACATCTTTAAATGATCAGAATATTAATAATTATCACGATATTTGATAGGGAAGGAGTATGAGAGTTTAGACGAAGTATAATAAATAAGATACTTTGATAATGTAGCCGAAAATGCGTACGTAATAAAAGCTGAGTGCGACACTCACATATTTGAGGAAAACAACTATCCAAGCCTTTTCTTTGGGTGACTCAACTAGGGCTCTTCACTTTTCTTTTCATAATAAAGATTATAAAAGAATTCTAATCTAAATTTCTATTTGGGAGAAAATTTATCTTTTAAACCTCAAGTTGTTCCGTTGTAAAAGTAGAAAATAATGGAACTTTAATCTTTGTATAATTGGTGTAGCACATAAGTAACACACACATTTATGTTGGTGTTTCCATTGTTTGATTACATTTGACAATAAACGAATTAATCAAAATTGATTAATAAAATGGTGGTAATTGAATCAATCAACATATCTCTTGGGGAAGTATAAAAGATTTGAGGATCGAACACCTTTTATATATTTAGGGTATTAATAGTATTTTGTCTTAAATATGGCATAATCGAAATACTTAAATTACTGAAAAGACCTAAATACCCAGTAATAAATACTGAAATTTCTCAATGAGTATGCAAGTTTCTGATGTAAGGAAGAGAAAAAAAATATAAATATAATTTTCTAAAGGGAAATTTATCAAGTCTAAAATTCAACAAAAATAAGGAACAGGGACCATGCCGATTCATTTACGAGTGTCCCTTTCCTTCAAACCTACCTTTTTTAGGAAAAGATGTATGCTGTTGTCGTTTAACTCACAACCATCCAAACCGACACGTCTTCCCCTCCCCATGCGGCTTCCTTTCAACTTTTAATAGAATAATTAAAATAAAATAAAATCTATTTAATTTATTATAAAATTAAATAGTAATAATAAACAATCTAATTCAAAATATTTTTTACGGTTAATTAAGTATAATTAATACCAGTAAATTCTTGTTAGTTATTAGTTAGTGTAAAAAAATTTAAAAGCTTGTATTAAATTTGAGTAAAAAAATTAAAATATAGTATTAAATTAAAGCTGACAGGTATATCATTTTTTTGGATTAAAAAAAAATTTAACATATAGTTGTATGTCATAAATAGATTTATAGGATAAAATTCTATACTTAAATTTGACCACAGCCTAACACATTTAATAATTATATCAACTTTAACATATTAGAATTCATTGTATCATGTCGAATTCGTGGATGGTGTTAAAAATTGTCACCCTTCAAAAAATTAGGATCTAAGATTAGTTATAGAATTAAGTAGGTATATTACATTTTGTTTATGTTATTTTAAATAATATTACTTTTTAATAATAATAATAATAATAATGTTTTTAACCAGAATTTGCTTTCCATTTTTAGCTGACATATCGTTTACTTTCGAGCTTTAAACATAGTAAACTTCTGTAAGATTCTCCACAAGCTCTTTTAAAACTCATTTTAATTCGTATCAAATCTTAAACTTTCCAATTAATAGACAATTTCAATTTCAGTTAAGAGAAGAACATGAAGCAACTTAAGTTATGTTCATTTTCGACATTTTTTATAGTTCTAATCCATCTACTTGTTTGTCTGTCAGCAAGCTTTGTTTCTACAGAAGGCTTTGACTCGTTGTTGGAGCTCCCACATTCCGGGTCAAACAGAACCCGACGCAGATCCGAAAGGGTCATTTTTGTTGTTGATTTTGGTGCCAAGGGAGATGGCTTCAATGATGATACCGAGGTAACTTATCTACAACTTGAACTTCATATGCTGTTTCTGTTGGTTTATTTGAATGGCTCAGTATTTGAACTTCAAAAGTAATTGTGCAAAGTGCAATGCATGTTAAGTTTTGGGATGTTTTGATAAATGGAATGCTACCCAGTTAGTTAAGAAGAAACAATGGTTTGATTCACCGTATTAATTGAAATACAGTTTAAATAACTCAATTAGCCAAATTATTATCCTTTACTGGGCCTGTTTTCGGTTTGTTAAGAAATTAGGAATAGGAATGAAGATTTAGAACTCAAAGTCCTTTTGGTGAGATGTTGTAAGATACCAAAATTCTTTCACTAAATCTGTTAGTAATTTACTAGAGCATTAATAACAAAGAGAATGTTGTTTGTTTTATGCATTCACTCTTCTTACAACCAGATGGAAAGAAAAGCATTTCCTATATTATAGAACATTTC
The DNA here is from genome assembly GCA_025617385.1 of Murraya koenigii. NCBI lineage: Eukaryota > Viridiplantae > Streptophyta > Magnoliopsida > Sapindales > Rutaceae > Murraya > Murraya koenigii. The sequence continues at coordinate 22,381,611 of CM046813.1, read as the reverse complement.
TTGCTTTCTTAGGCATTTGGAAATGCTTGGAAGAAGGCTTGTTCTTTTCGGGCACGAACAAGAATTGTTTTCTCAGCTGGATACACTTTTCTAATCCATCCCATTGATATTTCTGGGCCCTGTAAATCTCGACTTACTTTGGAAGTAAGATATTATTGGTTAAATTACTCTAATCCGCAACTGATTTTTCCTATATAATGCAGTTTTCAGTTCCTTGTGTTTCCCTGTATTTAATACATTGGAGTTGCATTCTAATAGATATCTGGGACAATAGTTGCTCCGAAAGATCCTGATGTTTGGAAGGGTTTGAATCGACGTAGATGGCTCTACTTTAATCGGGTGAACCATATTACTGTACAAGGAGGAGGGACAGTCAATGGGATGGGACAGGAATGGTGGGCAAGATCCTGCAAGATTAAGAAAACAAATGTATAGCTATCTTGCAGTCTTAAATCTATAACTATTTTTGGATATTTATGCCTGCATTTTTCTAAAATTGGCTCTGATTCATTTTATTGCAGCCATGTCGACATGCTCCAACTGTTAGTGCTGCTTCTTTTTTGGGGCAATGCAGTTTGTTCTGCTGATCTCTGCCTTGCCCTTTTGTCAACATTATTTGAAAAAATATTTTACTCCTTTGATACTTCCAGTCATGGTCTTGAGAAAACTAGTTTTCGCTTGTGTTTATTTGCTTAATACGTCATGACAATCACAATTACGACAATCACAATTACAGGCTATTACTTTTCACAAGTGTAAGAATTTGAAAGTCCAGAACCTTAGGGTGGTCAACAGTCAACAAATGCACATTGCATTCACTAATTGCCTACGGGTTGTGATATCCAATCTAGAAGTGATTGCACCTGCTGAAAGCCCTAATACGGATGGGATCCACATCAGTGCATCTCATGGTGTTGAAGTCAAGAATAGCATAGTTGGAACAGGTTAGTTATCATCAGAAACTGCTGCAATCTACTGGGTCAACAACTTTAGTAATCTCAAATAATTCTTCTCCTATTCTTTTCCACAGATCATAGTTGAGCAGTAATTGTTCTCTTCGCTCTAAAGTATGGATGGAATTTTGTATTTAATTGAAATTGGATTTTGGCTGTTGTTTTTTTGAATCAATCAGTCAACATTACCATACGGTGAATCATGTTTTAGGAATTAGTATTATGAAGAGAATGAAATGTAAGTATCATTATTGTACTTCGTTTCTTGGTTGTAATGTGCTTGCACTCTTGATTATTCTGTTTTATTCCTTTTAATATCTGGCTTGTTTTTATTATTTGAAAGAAGTTGATCAGAAGAAATTTAATGGAAACTAGGTTCAAACTTGTTAAAATATGAGTCCTAGAATATATTCAGTGGGTTTGTTGAATTGATTATAACGGTAGGAGCACCAATTTTTTCTCTTTGTTTCTCTGGTTCTGTTTTATAAGTTCTCATAATGTAGGGCTTTCTTGAACAATTATTAGAGGACAATAAATACTGATTTTATTCGTATTTGGTTAAGAACAAGTTTTTAGTGAAAGCTATTACTAAATAGATTCAATTACGAAATTTTGGTATCCTGAAATAAGAAACCCTTCAATGAAGGTGAAATATTTGTAAACATGTAATTTTCATTTCCAAATACACTTGAGAGTGAATCTTTCCTTTAGGCTTCAGAATATGTTATTGCTATCAGTTGTATCGGTAAGATTTATGCTTTTTGCTTATATTTCACGTGAAAACATACTGAGGGATTGAAAATTTTGTAGCTTTTTAAACAGAATGTAATCTACACTGATGCCTCTATATTAGATGCCTGAGAAAAGATGGGATACTGAATGTTTCAAAAAACTTCTCTCCCCTTAATGTAGAGAGGATGACGAACAAGGATAACACATCTTGAACTCCTTGCAGTAAAAAATTTTGTCACAATGTCGTCTCTTTTTTCCTTCCGGCTACATGTTCTTACTCTTGAAATTTTATTATCTATTGTACTTCCATCTAAGTTTTATTCTTAAAATTCTGTATCCAGGAGATGACTGCATATCTATAGTCGGGAATTCTTCACTGATCCAAATCAGAAACTTTGCCTGTGGACCAGGCCATGGTATAAGGTAAAAACAACTTTCACAGTCATCAGGATGTCTGGCATTGAATACCTTGACTAATAACATTTGGATTACATTTAGCATTGGAAGCCTGGGGAAATCAAACTCGTCTGCACGAATTCATGATATAATGGTTTATGAAGCATTAATTTCCAACACCGAGAATGGGGTTCGGATAAAAACATGGCAGGTAGGCTTCCTCAGATATCCCTCTGCGTGTCTTCTACATGTATACACATGGTTGTCTGCGTGTAGATACTCTAAAACAGTGAATTGGTACTAAACCGATGCTCAACTTTCTTCTTCCTTCACCAGGGAGGTAGCGGTTTTGCCACCAACATTCAGTTCTTGGATGTTTTGATGAAAAATGTATCAAATCCAATAATAATAGACCAATATTATTGTGATTCACCGGTGCCGTGTGCAAACCAGGTATGTAAATCTTGCGCAACTTGTAATAGCTGAGTAGTTTTATTGGTACGACGGACTACTGAAATGGTTTAAAGAAAACTCCCTTTAGCCTTTTTTGGGGCACGTTTATATTGATGCTTCCCATTTTAGGATAATGTCATTCCATATGCACATTCTTGTGTTGAAAGATCTTCCATTATAGTATTTTATGGACAATGATTATTGCATGTTCCTGACACCCTCATCACTCATCATTACCCAATTCCCATTTACAAGCAAACAACACTTCTTTTTCTGGTTTTGATCTTACATTTAAACAAGTAGAAACAAGTAGTCTTAGACAGTTATTTCTTGCAATATCTTTGAATTTGTAACACACAGTTTGTCAGGACTGATTGAATTCTGTATATATTGCCTAATGTATTCATGAAATGCAGACTTCAGCTGTTAAAGTGGAGAACATAACCTTTAAGCACATTAAAGGAACTTCCGTGACAGAGGAAGCAATAAAATTTGCATGCAGTGATGACTCACCATGCAAAGGCTTATTTCTGGAAGACATTCAGCTTGTGTCACACTCTAGGGGCACCACAAAGTCATTTTGTTGGGAAGCTTACGGGTCAAGTGTAGGTCAAGTAGAACCACCTCCTTGCTTCGCATGCTCTGAGGGCTTAATTAAGCCGAAACCCCTCTCTAACTTAGCTTTTCAATCCTTCTGAAGGGAGGTCAGTCTTCCTAAACTCGTTGAAGGGTACAATAATTCTTATTGAGTATATAGCTCAGCAATATCTCCTTGCATCAATTATATGGTGCAGTCGTAATGAGGCTTATCAAAAGAAATTGCTCTGATGAAAATTTGTCTTTATCGAGTATAAAAGATCATTGTTGTATATAATTTATGAACTTAAAAAATGTTGTATCTAGTGGTTGCAAGTCATAATGTGTTATTTGAAAAATAACATACAAGAATAATGCTACACATTCTAAATTTTTTATCCCAAATAATCATTACAAATGATATCCCATTCATTAATTAGTTAGTAAAGTTAAAATGAATTAATTATATTATGTTACTAACCAATTGATTAATGTCACATTGTTTGAAATGATTATTTAGGATAAAAAATTTTGAGATGTATAACATTTTTGTAACATGTAAATTCATTGTGCACAATGCAATCAAAAGTGTGTAGAATCAGACTTTATCTATACAATAAAGACAGTTCAGCTAGAAAAACCATGGCATTTCTTTTAGTGCCTTCTTCTTGTTGGTGGGTTCGGATGACATTCAATTTGTGAAATTATAAATTTCTACTCAATAAAATAGGAGCTCTGAGCACACAATCACAGAAATGCTTTATGTGAATAAGTTCATGCCAGTTTTAATAAATTAATACTAGCAGTTTCAGTTGCAGCGGAAGTTTCAGAAAGAATTCAACATTTGATAACAATAGGAAATGCAGTGAAATGAAGAAAAATTTTTTCCAGCATTTCCTAGTCTAAAGAAGTAAATCAGAGCAGCCGAATCTTCAACAAGTCAGCTGTGTCCAGAAGCATACTGATAAAATAACATTAACTCTCACCAAATCTTTAGACTGATAGTTTAGCATTAAGGCTCATGGACACCAAGCTTGGGGCAACCCTCTGCGAGAGGCAAGTCTAGATTTTCTACAATTCTAAATGTTTTTGGTACCATCTTATCGACATATAGAGTACCATCTAGATGATCACATTCATGCTGTAAAATCCGGGCCTGCCAACCTGTAGCATCTATTATGATGGGCTGACCATCACGATCCAAACCTGTAACCTCAACGTCTAGATATCTCTCCACCACTGCTCTGTATCCATTGACACTGCAGAATTGGAAATGAAAAGAAAGGACACTAGTTACAAACCACACACAATATAAATCATTGTGAACATTAAAGTCATGGTTCCAACTGAAACTTTAGAGATGTTAAAATCTACTTCCATATCTAGAAACTCTCAATTGTTTGCAAACTCCTATCAACCAACATGATAATCCAATTTACAATACTCTCACAAGCAAGAAGAATTTGACACAGATAGGTCATTGATGGTACCAAAACTGACTGAACTCAAATAGTAATTGATGAATGTGAATGATCCAAACTCTAGGCAATAGCTCGGTCTTATACATCAACTACTACCTCCTTCTATCAATATCATGGATAACGTTTACAAGGCTAGACTTTTTAATTAACTTTTAGCCTGTACAAGCTTTAGCATGGTTTAATTGCTGAAGTTTTAGAAGTTTAGGAGCAAGAAAACAAAAGACAGTATTATTTAACCTCATATATTAGCACAGTCATGCCTTATCAACAAATGATACTTTTCTATTGGGGAAAAAAAATGATACTTTCCTCATATGAAAGCTAGAAAGCAGGAATCAATTAGACGGAGGAAAATCATAATATAAAGTACCATGCAACAAGACATACTAGTTGAACATTTTAAGGAAATTTTGGTGAGACAAGAGAAACAAATTCGTTCCTCTGCAATAACAAAAACTTCCTAATAATGTTATCATAAAAGCTTGGTATCATTTTTCTTTTCAGAATGCAAAAAATTTGTTATAAAGATAATAGAGAATGCAGTCCACATTCAAAACGAAAACACCAGATTTTTTTATTTGTCTTGAACAGCAGGTCTGGACCTCGTAATTTCAATGGACAGTTCACCAGGCACCAGTTGCAGGAAATTAAAAAGGAAAAAGAAGGGGAAAGGGGTCTAAGCACAGATGTGAGAGATGACAGTAGAGGTGACAAAGAAATTGACATATGGAGGGGCCAAAAGAATTTTAAAGTTGAAGTTACTTATTCTCATCTTACCTTAAACACCCTTCAAAAAATAGTGCTGTCCTGTTGCTCTTCTTTTTTAGCTTCGGGTTTAGAATCATCTGCCTCAAAAAAACTAATACAGTGTAAGTGTAAACTGAATGTTGTTGAATGATAAAGGTAAGAAAAACATTGGATAAAATTAACATACCAGAAGATCAAAAGGGCATCTATCGAAGGCTTTAATTTCTTCCTTAGGTTGATAACTGATATATTCTTTTGTATCTTCCAACACTATGATCTGCAGAGATGAAATTAATCACAGCTCTAATTATACAAAGAGATGGCAAATCCATTCAATTGATAGAAGAGTTGATTACTTCAAGACTATAAGATTTTCCCTTACACGGTGCATGGCTATAACCAAAAAAAAAAAAAAACTACAAATAAAATTCTTTTCCAGTTTAGATTCTTCCATTTACTTATTATTCTAAAAGATTTATCTACTTAATCCACTCTCAACAGAATTCTTTTTCTCTCTGAGATTATAATTATATATTAACTTCGGACAAATTATATGAACACCGCAAGTGGAAATCCAACAGATGGTATATATAAAAGAACACATGTAACATTCGATCTTTCAGTTAAACCAGAAAAAATTCGACAAAGCTGCTCAAATGAAATGAAGAGACTACTTTGTAAGGCATATAACTATTTTGGGACTAATGATTAAACCAGAACTTGTAAGCACTAGTTTTATGATTCGAAAAAGAGTCAGTTGAACAAAATTAGCATCAATGTTCAACCACACACCTATTTTATCCGTTGCATAGCTCAAAATCAATATTCAACATTACATAATTTCCACCAAAGCATAAATCTTTAGCATATTTTAATAAAACTAACCGTTACCACTAACAAATAAACTTTGCTTAAGAAGGCAACAGTTAACATTACAAATAACTAAACAAAAAATAAAAAATTATAACTAACCCTTAATGGGACTCCAATTTGAGGAGCAGCAAGCCCAACACCAGGAGCAGACCTCATAACCTTAACCATATCATCAATAATATTCTGTATCCTCTCTGACCCGATTTCACCCGGGTCAACTTCTCGGGTCGGTTCATGCAAAACCGGGTCTCCCGCTTGTACTATTTCCGGCAGCTTTGTTTTCTTGTTTTGTCCCAGACCCAGAAGCCAACCCGCCTTGCTAATCGTAGAGGTCGTGCGGGCTTTCCGAGGCGGGGAGAATGTTACATCGTTCGAGAAATCAGGTCTTGAGACCAGTTTTCGGGTCGGGCATAACAATATCGGTTCGGATTTTGTATGCCCTTTAACGAGACATAGTGGGAGATGGCGCATGGAGAATCTATGGATAGTTTCCATGCCAGCTTTGCTCTGGAGTACACTGTTCAGTTCAATTGTCGGATGTTTTCTAGGATAACCATGAAATTACTTAATTAACCTTATTTTATATTGGGCTGATTTCCCCAAAACTGGACCAGAGGCCAGCATTGGGCCTCCAAGTCAGATTCATATTTAAGATTTATTTATTTTCAGCTGGTCATTAGAACCAAAATCATGGTAGCTTCAAGCAATAGAAATTGCATGACATGTTTTTAGGTTGGGGACATGGTAGATGAGAGCCAATGTATGTTAACAGCATGACTCGAGCATCATGTTTATTATGTTGGACGTAGATTAACTTTACGGCCTTTAATTGATACTATTGAGTAAGTGTTTATGAGAGAAATCATATATATTGAAAGTGGTGACTTGGGTTTCATGTGGATTTTCAATGATTGCACATGAAATTATTGAATGCGAACTACTTCAAGTTATGTCTTGGTTTGAACACAGACACCAAAAAAGACAAGGAAATTAACAATTGTATTAAGTTGCATAAATTTTATTCAATGATTTCACAAATTTGATATAAGTTGTTGGAGTGAACTAATCAAGTTTTTTATTTTTATATATAATGAAAATATTGAAGCAGAAAATATCAATTTGTCTATGAGTATAATGATGTTTTGAGTATGGGAATAGATGGACTGCGAGATGCGTAAGTGCAATATTATGTAAAATAATAAAAGGCGCATGGCTTCTTGCGTTTATTTGGGTTATTAGAGCAAAATAATATTATTTTATAGACTTTTAAATTGAAGAGATAATGAGTTGAGCCAAGATGATTGTCAAATCTTTAAAACACATGATTATTGCTATTGCTATCAGAATAAGAATGTAAAAGAAACTTTGGTGTATATTTATGAATTATAGATAAACTTAAGATATTTGATTTTTTTACCCAATAGTATAATAATATGGTTCTTAAATTTTTTTTTAACTCGTCATCCAATTTTAAAAAATAAAAAATAAATTTCAATGTAATAATAAACCTATTATCTTTCATTGATATATAATAATTGTAGGTCTAATTTTATGAAAATAAATAATTATTGGGGCAGCATTTATTTTAATATTTAAACTGATTTTGTGCTGACGGTTTTACAATTATGGCTATTCAATGCAATGTAATAATTTGATACCATATATGATATAGAATTATACAAAAATGTGTATACAATATGCCCATAAATCAAGAACTACTCCAATAAATAGTTTGGTGTAGGATGCTTCATGCCATACCTTCTCTTAATGGCTGAAAACAACAAACAAATAAGCAAAAACATTATAAAAGCATATGCCCTAATAATTTGCAGGTTGCTTATATCCATATTCCATTGCATTGAAGGAGGGGGATTGGTGCTTGACCCGGCAACAGTGGCGACTTTTATGGGCACCTTTCGGTCCCAACCCCGGCTTCCATCTCTTATGCCGCACGTTTGCATTGAATTGTCTAATTCACATTTGTGTGGGTATGAATTATTAACAATTAGGTCTTCATTTTGCTCCAAAAAGTCAGCAAAAATTATTATTTTGGACACTCCATTTGATTTGAGCCAAGCAACTGCCCACAAGTCATTTTTGCCGACATTTATTTATTGCTAGTCTAGTTACAATAAGTTATAGATGGTTATGTCAAAATTGGTCTAAAATACCAAATCCTCTAATTTCTTGGAGAAAAAAGACTTAAAGATATCTTTCATTGTATACTTTTTCATCTGTTGAATTCTTACCCAAGTCGTTTTTTTTTTTGTAATATTAAAAATGCTAAATGAGTTATATATATATATATATCCATCCTATGTAGTATGACAAATAATAGGCAAAATGATGTCATTTTCTGTCAATCAAACCTAATTTTATTATTTCATACCGAATTAGAATGAATAATAGAAAATAATTTCAATTTTGACCGCCGCGCCAATTTCACAACAAAGGTGATCTAAATAGGACGCAAAGTGAAGCATATGCACTTTTGACCATAACAAGCATATCCTTTATGAGCTCAAATGGTTTCTAACTTCACTTTATGGCTATCTTCATTCAAATAAATGCCCTTTTGTCAAGGAATCATCATTCGCACTCCTATTTAAAAAAGAAGAATTATTTGATGATCTCCCATACTATAAATATAGAAGCATGTTAACATTCATAGCACATCAAATTAACAAGAAGTTTTTCAAACAGGAAGATTGAGAAGCTTATTTGAAATAGAAATGAAGAATAATAGCTCATCAATGCCTCCATCATTTTACAGCTCCAAAGTTGCAGAAGCAAAAGAAGGCACTATTAATAAAGCTGCTTTGAAGCCTCAAGTGGTGGAGAAAAAGAAAAAACCAGCAGCAGCTAAAAATAATCATAATAATAATAAGCTAGAAAGCATGCCATCCATGGACATTAATGAAAGTGCAGAATTGTTCATCAAGAAGTTCAGGAAACAACTTTTGATTCAGAGGCTTGAATCCATCGAGAATTATGAGCAGATGCTGGCCAGAGGTCTTTAGCTAGCATGGCTGCATCCTTAATTGTTAGCTGCTTATTATTTGTGTTTTATTTTTATTTGTTTCATTTATTGTGACTTGTCTCCTCTCTTTTATATATATGTTCATTTTTATATGCATGTTTTCAGAGAGAGTTAAGCAAGAAATTGTGTTCATCTTTTTAAAACTGGCTTAATTGTAATATAGCTTGTTAATTTGGAAAGTAATGAAACCTCATTAGTTTTGAATTTTTATATATAATTAAAAATTTAATTCTGATAAAAGTTAAATGGTTACAGTAAAGCATTTTATCCATAGATTGAAAAAAACAAGGAAAAACAGAGGTTGACTCCCCTCCCTTCTTCCTTTTCTATAATTAATGTTAAGAATTGATCCATGAGGCTCAGTGAATTCCATTTCTATGAAGTATTTTACATGTTCTGTGAACATATTATTATTGATGGGTTGTATAACTTTAAAAAGATTTTTCCCCTTTTAATAACCCAGTTTGAATCAAGTGGTTTTACGAGTTTTGTACTAATTTGAATTAAGTGGTTATATGAGTTTTGTACTCTTTTTTAATAAGATTGCAATTGACAATTATCAAACAAACATTTAGATATAATTAAATTTTAATCATAAATCGTTATATATACACATTTGATACAAAATCTTTAAATGACCAACATGATTAAAATCAAGATTAAATTAGAAATATATATAGTCAGTGTTTAATTATATATATTGAGCATAGTTAGACTTTTGATGATTATAAATATATTAGTGTTAGAAAAAAAAAATTGTTAGCTGGAAAAAGAAGGGAAGTGGTTTCAGAAGTGCAGTTATTATTACTGTTTTAAATTCTCTCTTTCGAATAATGACAAACCCAACAATTTCTCAGTTTATAAAATCTTTGTTTAACATAACTTATTTAGTAATTATAAGTATTTTTTAATTTTATAAAATTTTTTATTGTTTAATTTTTTTAAAAAAAAATTAAGGCTCAAAAATACTATTTTATATCTAATAATAAAATTTTATTTTTTATTTTTTAAAAAAATCAATTATCTAAAATGTTCGTTTTTTATTTTATATTCTTATTTTTTTTCTTGTAATATAATTTCAAAAACTTATCTATTAAAATAAATTTTGTAAAAGAAAATTTGTTCGTCTTCTTAAGATTGGCTTCATTGCAAATAGCTAGTTAATTCAGAAATTAATGGAAACGTCATTAGTTTTGAAGTTTCACATATAATTAAAAATTAATTCTCATAAAAGCTAAACGGTTACGGTAAAGGATTTTATCCATAGATTGAAAAAGAACAAGGAAAAAAAATATTGGTTTGAGCCTCTCGGGATTGATGGGTTGGCTTCCCCCTCCCATAATTAATATTAAGAATTGATCAGAGGGCTCACTAAATTCTATTTTTAAGAAGTATTTGACATGTTCAGTGAATATATTATTATTATTATGAGTAGTACTATACATTTTAAATTATTTAACACAAAAAATTATATAAAAAAAACGTAATATTCATTAATTGATTAGTGTGAATAATATAATTAATTCATTTAGATCTTATAAATAATTACAAATCAATCAATTAATTACATATCATTTATGATGAAATTTGAGATATATAATTGAGATTTCTATCATTGAGTTGTATTAATTTAAATGTACAAAAGATTTCCTTCCTTTTAGATAACTAACTTGAAATGAGTGTTTATACTAGTTTTGTACACTTTTAATTTAAATTAAGTGATTAAATGAGTTTCACAGTCTTTTTATTAAGATTGTAATAGTTAGTTATTAAATAAAAATATGCATATTGTTTACTGTAATTTCTAGTCAACTAGAGAATGGGATGATATAATAAACATAAGAAATTTATATGTTTCAGTATATTTATGGGTGTAAAAAGAGTTAAGGTGGGTAAGTTCGAATTTCGAGTTAATCATATTGAGATAAAAAAATAATTTAAATACTATTTGAATTGATAATTTGATCCGATCTGATCAAACTTAATTTGAATAGGATAAAAAAACTCGAGTTGAATTCAGAGTAAATCTAATTTAGATGCTCTTATTCTTAAGCAAGCAGTAGAGAGCATTTTTTTATAATGTCTATTATAAACAAAATAAAATTGATAGACAAGTGTTTTTCAGTATTTCATAGTAATTTCATTCTAATAAGATTAGGATTTAGCAGCCCTTCAACTATTTCGACTCACCCTCAAGCCTTCAATGCTAATAGATTTCATTTTTCCTCATTAATTTTTCAAGAAACAAACAAAGAATGAAATAAAATATACTTAAGAATGCGTGAGAGGCTGGCAAGCTGCTAACTTAGCGGCTTGGCTCGACCATGGATCTGCTATTCTTGGTAGCGGCTGGCGTGACCAAGGTAGAGGCTGATGGCTTGGTACAGTGGACACTGATGGTGTAGTTGTGGACAGTGGCATGTCTAGTGAATTGCCGATTTGGAATTTGGCAGTGATGGTGGCTCCAGCTTGTGCGTGTGTGGGTGCAGAGAAACCAGGTTATGTGATTTTCTCTCTTTTCAGTTGTAGTGGCCAGTGGGTATGGCCGTGTGGGGCCTTGTGTGTGTGGGTGTGGTGCTGTGTGTGGGTGCAAGTGTCGGGCTTTGCGTGTGTATATGTGTGGGTGTGGGTGTATCCTTTGATTTTTTTTTTTTTTGTTAAATCCGATCGGATTGTGGATCGGTTCAAATTTGTTACGATCCGAAAATAATCCGATCAGATTTACAAAAGATCATCCAATCAAATTTGTCCTTTAATTTGCATCTGATCTAAACTCCAAATGTTTAGATTGAGTCAAATTATTTGCTTATCCCTATAAAAAGTAATTGTTTTACTATCGAATAAGAATTATAATGAAGTTTTTTTTTTTCGCTTTGCTTGTATTTTTATGTGCCCCAAAAATTCTCTATTTATAATAAAATATTACAATTTAAGTATTCTAAATTTTGATAACTCTTTGTTTTGATAATTTATGTCGCTTAATTTAAAGTTTTATTTGATATCAACATTTTTTCTTTTTTAAATTAAGTTTTATTTAATATTAATATATTATTTATAGCATTTATCTCTTTCTTAAATTCAGTTTTATTTTATATTAATATACTATCTCCATCATTTATCTCATTTTTTATTTAGACTTTGGCAACTCTTAGATTCTTTTATTGGGCTAAATAATGCTTCCAACTCTTGGACCCCAACGATTAGATTCAGCAGCTGAGTTTATTTAATTAGTTAAACTTATCTCTCACAGTGTGCTCTCATATTATCATGCTCTCTTGTAGCTCCTGCAATCATGTTTGTTTAACTTATTAACTCTTTGAACTCTCATACTATCATGTCGTAGCTATCTTATACTACATTATGTTTATTTGACTTATTAACCTTCTAAGGTCTCATACTATCATGCAGTAGTTATGCTCTGCGCAATCATGCTCTCTAGCAGTTGTGCTTATTTGATTTCATGCTCCCATATAGTTGGAATTATTTGACTTATTTAGCAGCCTATTAATGAGCTATCATGCTCTCATATTCTCTTGTAACTATGCTCAATTTTTTTTTTTAATTAAGCTCTCACACTATCATGGTCTCATCCTTTTATGTAGTTGTGCTTAATTAACTTATTAAGCTTTTCACTTAGGTCTCATGCCTCATGTTCTCATGTAGCTATTATTAATCAACTTCTTAAGCTTCATACTAAGTTCTCATGCCCTCATGTTTTCATGTAGTTATATTTAATTGACTTATTGAACTTCTTATTGAGTTCTTATGCTTTCATTATCTCATATTCTCATCACGCTTATTTAAATTTTTTAAAATTCTTTTTAGAACACATTTAATTTAATTTTATTGTAGATCATTATAAATACATACTAAATACAAAATTTTTAAATAATCATCATAGTTGAAATCAAGATTAAATAAAAAAATATATACATAATTAATTTATTATTATTATTATATATATAGTCATTTTCTTGTACAAACATGCCTCATTTTGTAAGATTTAAAAAAGTTAAGTTTCAACTCTCTTAAATTACATAGTTTTAAAATGTGTCTGCATTTCAAAAAATGAAAATACTAGCATCTGGAAATGATTATATACATTTATATAACATAACTAGATTTCTGATTATTGTAAATATATCAGTGTTTGAAAAAAATGTCCGAGGTAAGTAATTTTATAGGAGTAAGCTTAATATTTTTCAGTTCATAAAGTGTTTGTGTAATATAACATCATAACTATTAATTTAATCTTATAAAAAAATTTATTATCAAAATTTTCTTCTACTAATAATTTTTTAAAAACAATTTTGAAGATAATTTTTTTAAGAAATCAATTATCCAAAAATACACATTATTTATTTTATTTTCTAATTTATTTTTTGAACATAATTTTAAAAATTATCTACTAAAATAAATTTTAAGAATTCTCATTAGTAACTAAATAACTAATTTTTTTTTTAAGAATACAAACCCTACATAAATAAGTTATATTTTAAAAAATTATATCAGAGTCTATAATAATATTATAACTTTTAAAATAATTAGTGATAGTTGTACTATATAAATAATTAACATAAGCATTCAATAAATTTTATTTTCAAATGTACTTAAAAACAATGATATATACTTGAGAAATATTATTATTAAATTACTAAAAAAATATAAATAATTGAATTAGATATAATACTAAACAAAATATATGCACACATTTATATACACATATATAAAATATTTTTTATTATATATATAATAATTAATAACTTAAAAAGTTATATTTTATATTTTATTATCTCAATATAATTAATAATACCAATAGTATCCTTAATATTAATGATTTTATTTCTAATTAATATAAATAATTTTAGAACTTATATATTAATATAAATAAACGATTATATATATATATATACTAAATATAAAATTAATTCCCAAATATTAATTTTAAAAATATAATCTTTTTTCAAAATCCACTGTTAATTTTATTAAAAATAATCCCTTAAAAATTTTATCAGATACTAAAATTTATTTTTAACCTTTTAAAAGTTAACACACTCATAAGTAAAACTCTCATAAGTAATACCAAATGAACTTTGTGAGCTAGAGTATGCATAATTGCTTTTAATTTTACCTTTTTTTAAACCCCTCCCCCGAAAAAAAAAAAAAAAAAAATTACAAGCGGTGCAGGACCAGTTGCCTTGTTAGAAGTCCATAAATGCCGAGTTGTCAAGGCCAATTTTACTTTTGGGAGTTGTAAGTTCGCAACCATTTGACTTGGTCATTATGAATATATATATTGATTTTTTGATTAGATAATATTATTGAAAAAAACACAATTAATTCTGTGCTAATAGATAATTAATTCAACCAAGGACAGGGAGGCGTGAAAGGACAAAGAAAATGAAAACAAAAACAAAAACAAACAAAATGATCATATCCACATCCAGGGGATCACATTCCTCTGTCTTATCGTGCGGGAGATACAGCTCAATTTCAACGAGCAAAAATGGGAAGCAACACAGAAAACAGAAGAATAGATATCGACAGCTGTCGCTCACTCATCTCATTTCATCAACTTTTATTATATTAATATTATCATCATCACCGTCATCGTCGTCATCATCAACATCAGACCAATGCAATTCAATTAGCTCGCAGCTGCTGCTGCACCATTTGTTGCATGTTGTTCACCCGAGCACAGGATCTAGCAACGTCCCCCACCAACGGGACGACGGGCAAATTATCACAGTCGCATATCTCAATCATAAACCCATCTGGGTCGTGGAAAAACAACTGTTCTACGAAAATTCCACCTTCCTCTACCAGTGCTCGCACGTACTTGATCTCCATCTCTTTCAAGAATTTCTCCACGTTTCCCACACTCTCACACTAGCGTCACCAGACAATAAAATATATATTCTCAGATACAAAATCATGTTATGTTACATCATACTGTCTCCAAAAAATAAAATTATTGTATATAAAATAATTAAATTATTGTGAATAACAACTCATAAATTTTGTTGTATGGTACATCATAGCCGACAATTCAAATGGCTGGTATAGAATTGTCAGAATGATATTTATAGATGGCTGCTACAGACTTGTAAGAATGATATTGATAGATAATAATGTGATTTAAAAAGAAAAAATTAATGTTTTGAATAGTCTTATAGCACCATGCATTTTTTCTTCGAAGAGACGTGATTAATTTTATTCTTGCATAAACGGAACTCATGATTCAAGATTTGATTAATTATTTTTCTTAGTGAAACCAAAACAACTTGCATCAGCTCCTGTGAATCATGTGACAATGATACTACCTGCTAACACTCGCTGTATTTATAGATACTTCGTATCCAATGAAAACGACCCGAACATTGTCGTTTTCGGATTCAACGAACGACAATTATTAAATGGTGAAATTTCAAGTAAGAAAATACACCGTTTTAATTTTGTCACTATTAACTTGTTTGTTAAGAGAGGTGTTTGATTCTCACACGCATCCAATTAACTATATTGCCTATACATACATACAAATCACAAGAAACAAATTAAATTAATGAAAATTAATAAATTAATTAAATAAATTACCTGGAAAGAGAGATGATTATCCTTGGGATTGATCACACTTTTTTTCGGCAAGCTCTCTGGATTCTCCGATTGCAACAGATGAATTCCAATTCCATGACCAAACAACCTACATAATAATAATAATAATAATAGCTCAGCAACACCAACATAAGAAATTTTGCCGAGAAACAAACAAGGGAATTTTGAATTATTGATTCCAAAAAAAAAAAAAAATACCATGCCCCATCAAAATTGAAAGAACCCGGCCTCCTTATAGGGACAAAGCCAAGAACATTTTGATAAAAATCAATGGACTCAGAGATGTTTCTGCAAACAAGTGAAACATGATTGACAGATTTGAGATGCAGAGGGTTTCCCACACTTTCTTTCATTTTTTTTTTCCAACAAATCAAAAAGGAAATTAATAGAATTAAAGGAAAAACAAAAGAAATTAAACACACCAAAAATTAATAACAACAACAACAACAACAACAAAAGGAAAGCTTCGAAGGCGTAAAGAAAGCCGAACAAGCCACGGCAGTGTTACATTGAAGGGTAAGTAAGAGTGGGGGGTGGGGTGTATATATAGAAATAAGGAAACTTTCATGCATGACACGTGTCCCGTCCATGCAATTAGATTACTGTGACACGTAGAATCCACGTTGGTGACTCGACTCAACTCAACTCACCTCACCTTTGCTATTATTTAACCACTCATCTCTTCATGGAGGCCACGTCAGAAACATTAAATTTATTTTTTTCACGTTTTTGCGTTTGGATTTTTTTGTTTTGGATGATTGGTCACTATCTCTATCTGTAATTATTATTATTTTTTTGGCAAAGTTTTGGGTTATTATTAATTTTGGGGCAATTGCTGATTGGACGGTGTATGCTATTATACTTGCAGAGACTTTACAGAGCTTTCTAGAGGCTTCACTTGGGTGTGACGTGTAAAGTTTAAGGATAATTACAGTTTTTCTTGTGGTTTGTCAATTATTTAGCTAGTCTCCGTATTTTAAAAAATTACATAAAACACTTCTATCGCTGCTCCAGTAAATATTGGATATGACTTATAGGGATGAATCAATATTTATATACGATATAACTTAAGAAATGGTGAACACTGTAAGTGATCTCGATGGAAATCACCATCGAATTTAATTAATTCCAATTTTCAAATCGTTTTAAGAATTAATTAATTAATTTATGATAGGGATGGCAAAAAGCTTTAATTAAAAGCAAGAAAGGTATTAAACCAGTTCAATTTAAAGTGGGGTTACTGGGGTAGGAATTTCCGGGACCTAATTATATGTTGCTCTGCCACTGTGCACAATAATGCTAATAGTGTAATTTTAAATGGATAGTATAATGAATGGATCAGTCCCAACGTAATCATTCTTAGAAAAAGGGTTAGAAAATTAAAAGCTGATTATTGCATTCATGGATGATTTTAATTAAAAACTGTGTAATTAAACCCTCTTATTTTACCATTTGTGAGTGTTTGATTTTGGGAATATGAGTACCGTTGATTTTTTAATCATAATTAATTAAAAAAATTATATAAAAAAATATGGAAAAAAAGTAAGGGATTACCATAATTTTTCAATTAACTCTAAATTTTTAGAATTAATTGAAAAATTAATATATATATATATATATATATATATATTCACTATTTTTTTAGAGAATAATGCGTTGAACTTATACACACACCCTCAAATTATTGTTTTAAATACCCTCAACTTATTATTCTCCACAAAAAAATAGTATTTATATAAATAGAGATCATTAGTTAATTCAGAAACAACCGGATAAATTATGACAATTCTTTACTTTTTATCATATAAAATTATAAGATCAACAAAAAATTGACACTCTAGGGGATTAAATATATTTCAAAACATCAAGAGGATTTGGATTAGTTTTGTTAAATAACAAAAGGGTTTCACTCTTTTTTTCTAATTACAGATCAAATAACACAGTTGTAAGCATTTTTCTATAAAGAAATCTTTTAATCCGTTAAGGAAATGTAGAGGATGGAGATGAAGCATCCTTACGACGATTTAAATCCATGTATGTTCAAACTTGTCATTTGCTAACTTGCGACGATTTATCAATATACTAATAAGCAAATGACAACTAACTATACACTTAAAAGTTTAGATTGATACACTAGTCGTTCTGAAAGTCTTTATCTTAAACAATGATGGTATGTGCGTACATTTTTTAAAGTTATTTTATTCTACTATCATTAATGACAACCACATAATTCAGGTATATATATATATATATATATATATATGATGATTGCATAAGACAAGTGGATTGCTTTTTTCTACGTACTCATATTGGTTGAAATAAATTTTAGAAGAATAATATAAGATATTTCAGTATTTAAATTTTAATTTAAATCTCAACTGATATCGTATTCATCGATTGAATTTATAAATTATAAAATATATTATCTAATAATAAATAAATGATTCATAATATTAAAATTTAAATTGAGACTTAAATATTCATATTCTTAATATTATTAATTTTAGAATGACTAAGATTAGAGATTAGAGAAAGATTAAAATCTTAGAAATGAAAGATCAGTCAAGAAAGCTAAACACAAACCACACAGTACTTAAACCCTAACAATGTTGTTTAAAAACATTATTGAAAGTGCGATGAACCGTATCCTCTCTTGTGAATATTCATAAGTGAGATCTAGACAAATCTAGTCTATATTAATTGGGTGTAAATTTCTAACCTATGACATATAGTTGCATAACTCCCGACATATGTCAACGAGCACCATATTTTAACTTTTAAAAAGAAATTAAAGAAAGAGTGGATACGTCCAAGTGCCTTCCAGCTATTATTTGGTTGATTCAGTCCGTAGAACAGG
Source organism: Murraya koenigii (assembly GCA_025617385.1). Classification (NCBI taxonomy): domain Eukaryota; kingdom Viridiplantae; phylum Streptophyta; class Magnoliopsida; order Sapindales; family Rutaceae; genus Murraya; species Murraya koenigii. The sequence continues at coordinate 22,362,891 of CM046813.1, read as the reverse complement.
CCGCTTAATTATGATTAAATATTAACATCTGCTCCAGCAGTTGTTATCTATCGCCGTCGAGCCACAAAAGATAATAATAGTAGGGCAAGAATGTAATAAAATAAATTTATATTAGGTTTAATAGAAAAGTTGATCGATTGATTAAGACCGAGTTATCAATTAATAAATGAAATATTGTATTTATAATCATTTTAGGCTCGCTCAAGCACACAGATTTGATTCTTGGTTGTACATTAATGTTATTATCAATGAAGATTAAGAGGAACGGCGTATATTCTCTCCAAACATTAAATTTAAATCAAACTTAATTTATTCTATGGTGGATGCTTGTTTGGTTCAAATTTAAAATGAGCATAATTGATCTAGAGTTAATTACAAGTGACGTATATGACATTGTTTAATAAATTAAGTAGTTATATGACTGGGAGAAAAATGATTAAAAAACAGTATTATGGAAAGAGAATTTGGGAAAGAAAATAATCGTAATGTACCCATAAGTATTAAATTTGAATTAGAAGAAGGGCCATAACTTTTACATATTATATAATTTGATCATGGGGGAGAAAAGGTGCCACAGGTGATTCGCAGTAAAGGCCAACTGTGGATGGCAATTGGAAGCAAAAGGTTTCGGTTTCTTTTAATTTCTTTCTTTTTAAGTTGTGAAGATAATCACTTTTATATGTTTGGTACAAGATTAAGAAGCTACAAAATAATTGACAAGAAGCTACACTTCACATACTGGATCTACAGAACCAATGAAGACAGTGTATTACTATTCTAAGATTCAATCCCAAATTAACAATGGCATGTTTTTTCAGCATGCTGTGTGTGAATATAAAAGTGTTCTATATATAGTACAATATTTATCAAACTGTGCACTAACAAATAAATCAATTGAAGCACCAACCATTTTCACCCTCATTAGGTATTAGTTTACAAGAATTGGGTGATGTTCGAGGAGAAATCTTTTGGCCCATAAAATTTATTGATGGGATTGGTGATCTTGTATTAATGTTCAATTTGAAAAGCTTTTGAGTTGGGCGTCAGTCTCACGAATCTAAGGACCCACAAAGTCCGATAATGAAAGCGATTAACAACAAAATTTCGCCTTTGCTTACGACAACTCCTCTTAACCATTCATGCAGATCCCAGTCAATATGCACTGAACAAATATAAAATGCCATGCAAAACGTGGGAAGCTTGTGCAATTAGGTCACCTTTAGCAGTAATTTCTTTTCTTCTTTTTATTTTTTATTTTATTTCAGTAACTTCTTTAATTGCCAGTCAGACTCTAAAGATCTCTGTCTTTTTAGTTTGTATGTTGGAGAGAAAACTATAAAGACATGTCTTTTACAAGTGAAAGTTACACTGACAGTGTCTACACTAAACTAAAATCGAAATATGTCAGGACCTCAAATGAGCTGTACGAAAAGTTATATTTAAATGACTTAAATTAATTATCGATATTATTTATTATAATAATTGTGATGATTATTATTATTATTTAAAATAATTAATAATAAATAAAATTAATATATTTTAATAATAATAATAATAATTTAAATAATAAATTTTAATAATAACATTAATATATAACAATAATAATGATGATGATGATATTAAAAATTATTATTATTATTATTAAATAATGAAAGACAAATTTGTAAGTATTACGAAACATCTGTAGAGGTTAAAATAAAAAGTGATAAAACTTGAAAATGAGAATTATGAAAATTTAAGTGGGTAAAATAAGAAATTGGAAAAACTCATGGAGCAGATTGAGAAAACTTCTCTCTCATTCTTTAATCCAAAACATATGTAAGCCTACAAATTTCATCCTCATTCTGAATTTTAATTCTCTAATCCTATTAGTAGATATACCTTAGGAACTTTGAAGTATTATCATTCCGCAACAAACAAGTGGAGGGCATCTGCTGGCCACATCTCACAAGTAATTATTAATTGAGATTGATCAAGTTCAGGGATAGGATTTTCTCCTATCTAAGCTCTACTGAATTTTTAAATATATTTTGTAATGTATAATTTAATAATAGTATATAGGTAAGATTTAACTTATTTATTTTTTGTATTTATTAACTACCAATTGACAATTAAATTATTTGCTCAATACATTATTAGATAAGGAGAGAATCTTGATCCTAAGTTCAGATAATAATAAACAACTCTTTGACCCTATGTGGCATTAAGATTGAGTAGTTATATCTTTTAAAATTAAAGTATCAAAGAATTTGATAAGTGCTAATTGTTGTGGCTTCACAATTAAGTTGATTTGATCTATCATTTATAATTTTGTGTAATAAAAAATTATAATATCTTTAATATTTTTATTAAAATTATTATTTTAAAAGTTATATTTACTTTATATTGATCAACTTTTATTTTATAATTATAATTTTTTATTTATAACAATTATAACTTAAAAGTTACAATACTTTAATACTGTAAATTGAAAAGTTAACATTGAATGGGGATTTTGTTTGTTTTATTTTTGTATTTGATTTTTATTTTAAGATTCTAAGAAGAACAAAGAGATAAAAGCTATAATGTGTGCATGGTAGAGGAGAGTTAAAGCGACTAATCAACAAGTTGAATTCTCCATTGACACATCAATTAAATTATCAAATTGGGCTACAGCACATCTTAATGCTGCAAGTAGCCAAATAATCATCTTACGATTTAATAATTAACTAAAGTGATGTCAAGCAATGAGATACGATATAGACCAAGTGGGCTCATTTCTTCACAAGCTTAAAAATGTAAGTTCTCTATAGATTTTAGATTACAAAATATCTGTAAATTATAGCAATTTGAAAAAAAAGAAGGTATAATTTAATTCAACAAGCTTTGAGATTTCAGTACAATCCGCACAAGTGGAAAAAGAATAATCATTCAAGCATGCCTGCTTATGGATTTTAATATTAATGATCATTATTTATCTAATTGATATTATTCAAAAGCTTAGTGCATATCCTCTTTGATATACATTATTATAATCGAATTTGTACAAGGTAGTGGGCATTAATTGCAACTCAATTTGTGGGACAAGAATCAGCTAAAGTAATACAAAAATATTTCCCGTCCAACTTGAGAAACCACTCACAAGTTATATAATTAATTAAGAAGTTGATGTACTTGGTACAATAATTTAGCATAGGAAAAATTATTTTTTTTATCAGAAAATGTATCGTATGTAATTACGTATTCTTATTAGTTTCAGCTTCAAAATCGTATGCAGTGCGCTCGCATCAATACATATGTCACATAGCAGTGACTAGTGAGTGCATATACTAACATTCTTTCAGTAACTAGTGAGGGCACGTACTAACATTCTTTAACTTGCATACTATATTAACACTTGTAAGCTGTTGGGGTGAAAAGTTTGCGTTTGATGTGCAATTTCAGTGAATGGAAAATGCATCATGCTTAACAATCCTCTAACTAACTCATTTCATTCTATATCTTAATAATCTCCAAACCTAATTTGAAAATTCTGTTTGGGAAATGAAGAGCAAGCATGCTCGAGAATAGGCTAGATAGAACAGAAGCTTGGATCGCTAGCACAAAAACACCCCTACTCGGTGTCAAAGGTGGTCGGGATCAAGTGTTCAAAACTGGTCGGGATCAAATGCTCGCACATTGCTCGAACAAAGTTAGAAAGAGTAGGAATGTCCACGACCATCAAGCGAGCCATGATCACATTATGAGCAGCACCAAGAATGGGAAGGGACCAAAGCTCGAGTAGAGCTAAACCCAAGTATGGTAGCCTGATGCTATGGTGCAAGACGGTGAACGGCTCTCTCCGAGAAGAAGAAAGCAAGAAAGTAACCGTCATATACCCCCACACAATAATGTCTCATCACTGCGATCGATAACCGTCAAACACCCCCACACCATAAAATTTATTCACTGTGATTGATAACCGTCAGACACCCCCATACTATAAAATCTCTTCACGACAATCGATAACTGTCAGTCGTCTCCACACCATAAATTCTCGGGGTTGTGGCCAAATAACCGCCAAAAAACATCCAGGCGCAATCAGTTCAGATGATGACGACCGAGTAAAGGTCCTAATGAAAAAATGGGAATAAATATCTGACGAAGGGAGAGGTAAAGGGAACTTATTTTTTTCTTTCAATTTTATGTTTTCCGGTTTTTTCTCTAAAAGAGAGAGAATTACAAAGAGTAAACTCGATTACTGACTTGAGTGTCTGAGGGTTTTCGCTGGAAAAACACCCGGTCAACTCTGACATTTTCTCTATGAATATCAGGCTAGAAGATATTATTGTTTCAGTGAATAGGGAAACGCAAGAACCAGCTGAAAATTCTACTCGAGGAGGGAGGGATCAGAAAACAGCATCAACATCTTGGAGGGACCAGAAAACAGCATCAACAAATTCAATTTGAGGACTTGAGTTCAAGTCTCATAACACATTTCATTTCATATCTTAGTAATAAGGGGTTAAGCATGAATGTTGTTTGGGTGATAAAATAAGGCGAGAACAATCATGCTTTCTTTGAAGCTTGATTGAGTGATAAATATTGTTTGAAGTTTGATTGTGCTCGCCTTGCCATATATCGCCCCAAGAGGTAAGGGGTTTTTGGAATTTTAAAACTCAACTCCAGTCTAATCTTATCAAATTCAATTTGAATATTTCTTCTTTATTCTCTTTATTTTTACCCTCCTCATCCCCTTTTATTTTTTCTTATTTTCAAAGGGGGAAGGTTCTTCTTATTTCTTCCTTTTGGTTCATTCATTTTTTATACAAAATGTCAGACAACATATTTTTTCTTATAAACTTGTGATATGTTATGCTCTGATACCACTTGTTATGCTTTTATACCATTTATTGTGTTGCGAAAATGTCATTTCTTATGCTATGATACCACTTGTGTGCAAATGGAGAATCAATACGCACAAAATATTCACAAAATTAAATAAAACAAGAATTTTATGTAGTTCGGTAATAAGCCTATATTTATTGAAGTTAAGAGAGAATAATTGTTTTACTAACAATTAATATAGTACAAATTTGAGTAACAAAGCCTCATTTCCCAAATAGCCAAATACACTCAGTACTCATACACACTCTTAAATGAAATAATTTTCTTAAGACACATTCTCTTACATCTTTACGAATAGTATAGAACCCAACTGAGCTATTCTAAAAGCTTACTTGCAAATGCTCTAAAATTTTCCGCACTCTCTTAAGAAAACTAAATTACATTTTGGGATGCTCTAAAATCCTCAACACTCTCATATTTTGGGATGCTTTTGCTCAATGAAAGATGCCTTTATTTATAGGCACCAAGATAATACTATTCCATCTAATAATAAAAAAAAATATCCAAGCATTTGGCCAACCACTATGATTAAAGTCTTCAAAAATTTGGTCACCTATCTTGATAAAATGCATGTGTTCAACCACCTTCAATTTTAATTTCAAACCATGTATTTTGATTTTAAACCTTGTGTTTTAATTTGATTATTCAACATGATATTAACTTAGCGTTAGAGAGTTAATGTTGGAAAAACCTCTGGCACCCTTAATAGTTTTTCTCGTTTCATGTGTTTGCTAAGGCTCAGTTTTTGGTCGCCATTTATGCTTATACTTTTGGATAAAGGCAAAAATCGTTTTCCTATACAAATAAAATCATATGTTGACATTAGAATTTAGTTAGTGGCCCATATACCCACACGACCGGATTTTAACATGACAAAAATGTATCAGACAAAATTATAAGTATTTGTATGGAGAGACTCCCAATTTTAAATGAGAAATCTACATTAATAACCATAAAAATTTTGTGATTTTCAAAAATAATCCTTTAAATTTACTTTATTTAAAAATAGCCCAAAAAGAACTAAAATAACTAAAATACCCTTCTTATGAAAATATTAATAAGGTCCAGAAAAATTATGAAAATATAAAATGGATAAAAATATTGCGGAAATTAATGAATTAGATAAACAAATGATAGGACATATTAAAACTATAATAGAAGAAATAAGACTTCTTAAATTAGAAGTTTTTGAAATAAAAACTAAATTAGAAAAGAAATCAACAATTTTAGAAGCACAAAGAGAATTAAAAGAATCAATTAGACATAAAGAAAAAATATAATTTAAAGATGTAGTCAAAGGATCATTTGATGAAAGAATAAGAACAACTGTCATGCCAGAAATATTAAGAAGAGAAGAATAATATCAAAGGCAATTAGAAGAAACAATAAAAAGATCAAAAGAAAAAACTCCAATAAGTAAATCAAAAGAAAAAACTGATACAAAACAAAAAGACATAAAAATTGATGAACCCAAAGAATCAAGTGAAAGTGAATAATGGATAATTTAGAAGAAAAGTTTGATAGATTATCATTAGAAGATTTAGACTTAGAAATATTAGGATTTAATGTAAACATGAATGTTGGAACACCACCTACTGTACCAAGTATAAAAACAGAAGATCCTGAAATCCCTTATACTAATACAAGACTAAGATCACAATATCAAATATTGGCATCTAAAAAATTTTATTATAAAATGTATGCAGAAGAATATATACCAGAATACAGAACTGAAAATGAACCCATTAAACCTATGAAAAGGAAACTAGACATAGACTGTAGAAAAGACCCTAGTAAAACACTAACAAGCTGGTTAAATGATATGAAAATGATGTTTATGTTTAATAAAATAAATGATGATTGGGATACAAAAAATATAGAAGAAAAATTTGATATGTGGATTGATTTGTTAATAATGAGTTTCACTAGTAATGTACAAAACTGGTGGGATGGAATAATTGAAGAAACAAAAACTTTAATTAGACTAGCAACTAAACAAGAATTTAGAAAATGAATTAGTGAAGGACTAGATAAATTCACAAATTATAAAAGAAAACATAATAAAGAAATTAAAAAAAAACCATAAAAAATGTAGATGTTGGAATTGTGGACAAGAGGGACATATAAGCCCTGAATGTAAGCAGAAAAAAGTCAGAATAGAAGAAATAGAATATCAAGAAATAAAACCAGATTTAAAATTATTATCTGATAATGAAACCATAAATTGTTTTAATACTGAAATATATGAAAGCTATAGTGATATGAAATCTATAAGTACAAGTTCTTTAGAAAGTTCAGAATCAGATGAATCAGAATCAGAATTCTGAGATAGAAAATATAGAAATAGAAAAAAAAATAGAACAACAAGAAAATAGAGATGGATATCAGCTAATTGTACAATTAAATCAGAAAAATTAAAGGAAATTTCTAGAATATCTTTAAATTTAAGAAATCCAGATAATACTATTTTAAGAAATATACAATAATTTTTCAAAAGAAAAAATATAGTTATTCATGAATATCAAGAACAAGAAAAAGCTATAGATATAACACAAAGTATAGGAAATATTAAATTAAGTTTATTAAACTCTAGAGGCATAGAAACCACTTTAAATAAAATCAAAAGTGATAGAATTAGAAATGAAATACAATATGTATATTTAGCTGGAATACAAATATTAGTAAAATCATTATTTAAGGAAGGAATAAATTCACCTATAATACTTAGTTTACATGATCAAAGATTTATAGACCCTGAATTAGCACATTTAGGAACTATAGAAGGAAACTTATGTTATAAAAAAATTTTATTTACATGTTACCCTAGATACTGTGTCCATATAAAAGATAAAAATATAAATGATACTTTAAGTTTACATTTTGATTAAAAAGAAATGATATAATGAAACCTGGAAATAAAATTATGACATTTTATTATTCTGCTTTATATTCTTTTTGTAATACTAATTACGGAGAAATATACAGCAATAAACCATATATAGAAATAGGAAAAAATTTCAAGATTTAGGACAAAGTATAGAACCAATATTACAAATCCCTAATTTACCAATAACATATAATCTAGATATAAAAGATAATAAACCTGAATTAGATAAAGATATTAAAAATCAAATAATACCAATTCAATTTGGTAATAAAAAACTTATTAAAGGAATCAAAAATAAAGGAAAACAACTAGATTATAGTATATATAAAGAAATACTAATACCTGATAACACATCTAATGGAAGCTTAGTAATAATGAGAAAATATTTTAATGGAATAGAATTTATAGAATGTCCAAAAATATTAATAGATACAGAGTTCAAGTCATAATCACTTAAATATATTAAAAAATAAAGAATTAACAGAACATATTACAGCTAATGAATATAAATATAAAGATTTCAATGGAAATATAAGAATTTGTACAAAAGAAGTAATTGTGTCAATATATATAGGAAGGTTACTATTTAGAATACTATGTTTCATAGATTCATGATTCGCTCAAAATGAAATATATGACATCATATTATGAATGAGCTTTTTAAAACATATAAATTATAATATTACTTCTGAAGGAATATATATAAAAATGGATAATGAAACAATAAAATTTTATCCTAAAATAGCTATGTGGAAAGATAAATAAATAAATATTATAAAGTTTCCTTTAGGTACTTATATAGAATTAACTTTTCCTGAAACTAATATTAATACATGTGCAATAATAGATACAGAAGTGAAATTACACTTGGTAAATCATTTTACTAAAAAATGGAATAAATTCTCAAGTTCGGGAATAAAACTTATAGAAATAACAAATACTCAAACACCTTTGTTATATTATAAATCACAAGTTTCAATTATTCTTGGAAATAAAATAATTCTCTTAAAACATATTATTCAATATAATACCTTAAAACAAGATTTACTCCTAGGAAATGATTTTCTTAGTTAATTCTAAAGTTATCAACAAACTTTATATAATATCAACCTCAAACCCCTTGTGGCCATATTCTCATATTGCCTCGAATCTTTAAACATTACAGAGTTGCAGCTGAGTGTGGTGATTATACTTATAAAATCTTTTTGATAAACAACAATTACAAAATAATTTAATATCTATAGATGAAATTAGGAAAAAATTACAAGAAGTATATCATGAAAACCCTTTAGCCTTATGAAACTCTAAAAATTTAAAAGCTAAAATAGAATTGATAGAATCAGTAACCATTAAAGTAAGACCAATGGTATATACCCAAGAAGATATAACAAAATTTAAAATACAGCTAAAAGAATTATTAGAATTTAATTTAATAAGACAAAGCTTTAGTCCTCATTCAAGTCCAGCCTTTATGGTCATGAAACATAGTGAACAAGTAAGAGGAAAAGCTATGATTGTCATAAATTATAAAAATTAAACAAATATACTAAATTTGATAGATATTTCTTACCAAAGAAAGAAGTATTAATTAATTTAGTAAAATGAAATATATACTACTCTAAATTTGATTGTAAATCAGGATTTTGGCAAATAAAGATGAAAGAGGATAGTATAAAATATACAATCTTTAGTACACTTCAAGGACATTACGAATGGTTAGTCATGCCATTTGGATTAAAAAATGCACCACAAATATATCGAAGAAGAATGAATGATTTATTAAGAAATAAAACATATTTAATAAGTTATGTAGATGATATTCTAATAAGTTCAAAAACATATAAAGAACATATTAAACATTTAAAAGACTTTGTATAAACATGTAAAGAAAAAAGAATAGTATTAAGTGAGAAAAAAGTTAAAATATGTCAAAATGAAATAGAATTTTTAAGAATGATATTGAATAATAAATGCATAAAGCTACAATCTCATATAAGTGAAAAAATAAAACATTTTCCTGATAAACTAGAAAACAAAAAGCAAATACAAAAATTTTTAGAATGTTTAAATTATGCAGAAGGATTTATTAAATAATTTAGCTAAGAAAAGAAATCATTTACAAAAATTATTAAAGAAAAATAATCTTCAAGGATGGAAAAAAGAACATACAGAAACAGTTAGACAAATAAAAGAAGAATGTAAAAATTTACCCAAATTAAGATTATCAGAACCAACAGAAAATTTAATTTTATAAACAGATGCAAGCGACTTATATTAGGCAGCAATATTAAAAACTGATTTAAATGAAATATGCAGATACACAAGTGGAATACTAAATTTAGTAGAACAAAATTATACAACACATGAAAAAGAATTATTAGCAATATTAAAAGAAATTAAAAAACTCTCATTATTTTTAATTGCTAAGGAATTTACAATAGAAACTGATAATACTCAAGTTAAATCATTAATATTTAATAAATTACCAAATGAACCTCAATATCGAAGAATCCATAGATAGCAAGTATTTTTGTCTTTATATACTTTTAAAGTTAATTATATTAAAGGTTCTGATAATTATCTTGCAGATTTTTTATCCAGGAATATAGAATTTGCTGAAGAATCATAAACAATAGAGGAAAAAATCTCCAAAATAAATGATGAAATAAATCGGCTGAAAGCTGATGCTACTGAAGTCTTGGATGCCATAGATTGTCTACGGGATATATTTGAAACACATAATAACGGAGTAGACAGACTAATATCCTCTTGGAATAGTCTGATCAGTAAACTCCAAATAAATCCAATAAATGTTGGAAGCAGCAGTGGACCCGTTCCACAGGATCCTATTAGTGATCCAATAAATCAAGATTCTCTCAGGGATCCAATAAACCAGGACTCTATCAGAGGCCTAATAAAACAGGATCCAATCAATGATCCAATAAATTCGGATCATATCAGCGATCCAATAGTCTAGAAAAATAAAACCATAACCATTTGTGTAACAGGTGAAGAAAATAAAAGAACTGTGAGCATAAATCCCTTTGTCTCAGAAGATGATAGTCTCCCTTTAAATCTAAAATAAGAAGACTATAAAGAGGTAACCACCTGGATATATTCCATTTGTTCCTATAAAAATACCATCCATAAATCACCAGGGAAGAATGTCTATCACAGAATGATAACAATAAAATATGCAGATCCAATCCTTGTTGGGAAAATAGAAAGGTATGGATTTCTTGACATGATATACCATGATATAAACTTAAAGGAGCTATCCAATTTTGATGAACTCTTTGTAAAAGAAGTCTCTAAGTTTGCTAAAAAGAGACAAATATACCTTAAATTTTACACCATAAGTCCTGAATACACCAATAACATAGAATACCAACCATTTTATATGATCACAATATGCCATGTTACTAGAAATTTCCAGCTTGAAGTAGGAACAGAATATACAGTAGCTCCACAATTTAATAAAATATGGATAAGAACCAGAAGAACTCGAGGAATAAAAGCCATCTGGAGTATAGCCAAAGACATGTACAATAGAAAATACAGGGCAATAATAAAATTCAATAATTACATTCTCCTGACAGCAGAAGGTGGAGAGTCACCATCACAGATACTGTTGGATTTCATACACGAGATAACAACCATGAGATTTCCATCAAGTACAGCCATATTGCAACAAGCATACCGATTGATGGAGATAAAGTAAATAAAAGAGGTCTTGTCGCTTGTGTCAGCATAAATAAATAATGTAATCTTTACTTTATACATTTGTCATTTGTAATAATGTAGTATAAAACTTTTTGACTTTGTAAGGCCACAACATAAAGTTGTCGGCCATCAATTCAGCCCATGTGTATATGTCGGGCTTTAGTTGTGTTTATCTTTTCTCCTAATATAAACCTATAAAGGAGGAAGATAAGGAGTTAACATCTTTTTCCTCATCCATACATCTGTAAAGAGGAATAGATGACAATCAATCATGTAATCTATATATAAACAAGAGAAATAAAATCAGATCGGTAGATCGAACAATTATCAAACTATCTTCCTTACAATCTCTCAGAGCAGTCTCAATGCAAAAATAAAAATCTTTTCACTAATCTCAACCTAGAAAAACATATCATCCTAATAAACCAAATAGCCCCATAAGAAAGAAAGAAGAAACTTATATCTGTTATTGGATATAAGGAAATTCCAAAACACCATAGGATACAGTGAAGTCGTAAAGACTGTCCAGTTTTCCCGTGTTAGCGAGAGGTAAAGGCGTGTTGAGGGAGTTAAGGACGAGGTTATTCAGGCAGAAGGTTACTCCGCTGGTGTATAGGAAAATCCTTTTATACAATCAAGGATAGAGGTAATAATTCCGAATTCTTATCTTTTGGTGGTAAAGGTTTATAAAGATGTTAATGTTTGACGGGAAGAGAAGGAGATCTTGAATATATAGTAATAATATGGAGAAATTTAATGAAATCTTATGTAGAGATGCTGAAATAAACAAAATAATTTGGATAAATGATATAACAAAAATTTTATATAATCATAGAACCTTAATAATAGGATTTAATTATGGAACATGGAAATATGAAGCATACATGTTTTCCAAAAGAAGCTTTATTAGCAATAAAAAATATAGAACTACCTAAAGAATTAGAAAGGAAAATAATAAATCAAGTTGAAACAGATAATTTGCAAAAAGAAATATATATGTTACAAATAAATTAAGAAATCTCTATATTAGAAACTAATATACAACTAGAAGGACAAGTATAAATATGGGAAAGAGCAAGTAGTGATGATGAAGGATAAAACAACTTTTACTACAAATAGAGATTTAAAATCTTTATAAATTCATAATTCCTCTTGTATCCTGAATAGAAAGTTTCTTTCTGTATACATATAATTCCTTTGTAAATACCTATAAATAATCTTTTTTGTACTTACATAAATCATGTACTCAGTCTTTGAATAATAATATATTCCTTTCATTTTAATTAATTTCTTCCATATTAAAAAAATTTCAAACAAATAAATTTTATTGACTAGATTTTCTCGATTAACTAGATTAGTCTTCAGACCCTCCAAGCAAATGGTATTATAGCCAATAGTATCAATAAAAATTATTAGAAAAATAAGAAAGATAAGAATTTGGTAACATAAGAAGTCTAATTAGAAAGTACACAATAAATAAATTTATTCACAGTAAATGGATCCAATAACCAATATAGTAGATGCGATGTATACCTTAAAAATAGAAGATAAAGATGAAATAAGAAAATTGGTTAAAGAAATAAAAGAAAGTAAGAATAATATAATAAATATTGAACTAGATTTAATGCAAGATCAAAGAGAAAGATTTAATATAAATACAAAAGATGATGAGATAATATTAAATAAGAGAATGAAATTTATTGATGAATTAATTGAATTTTTAATATATTGGTATAAAACAGAAACATTATGAATAACCAAGATCCAGAATTTGAAGCCTGAAATAGGATTAGAATAATATGTCATACTATAAAAAGAATGATTTTTAGTTGGAAAAATAAAATTAATCTTTATATAGAAAATTTAAATTAAGAAATTGTAAGCTTAGAATAAGAAAAAAGAACTTTAATAAATATTAAACAAGAAAATGATGAAGAATTAGAATTTATAAACTTTTATGATCTTGAATAAAAAATATATTTTTATAAAAAAATAGTAAAAATATTAGAAAGAATATGATGAAAATATAAAAATGATGAAAGAATAAATAATGTATAAAATTATAAAACTTTAAGGACTATAAGAGAAATTTACCATAGAATATAAGACAAAATCAACTGCATTCTTGAAAATAAAATAAATATGATAAGAGTTTTTTGTCCACTTAATTAATAATTAGCTAAATATAATAAAAAAATAAAAATTAAAAACAAAAATCTCTAAAATTATTTTGTTAAAATAGACAATTTTTCATTTTAAATTATAATTATATTGATAGGTTGCAATACAATCAATTTAATAAAATCTCGTAACCATGAATTTGGCTTATTCATAGTATAAACACAAAGCACTTGACGAATATTTGCATTATGCAATCTCCAACATGGCAATGAGATCACTCTGCAAAGCAAAGCGTCTGCTGCACATACAACTCATCCAATCTCTTCGCAAACCAAAACTCCAATACCACTTCCCTTCTCAACCTCACTACCACCACTACGCGGACACTCCACCACCACCAGACCTTGTTAACGAAATTTCCCGCGTTTTAAGCGACCACAGAAACCCCCACCACGACTTGGAACTTTCCCTCAACACATTCTCTTCAAAAATATCCACAAACTTAGTTGAACAAGTCTTAAAAAGGTGTAAGAATCTTGGGTTCTCTGCTCACAGATTCTTTCTCTGGGCTAAAAGAATCCCTGGTTTTGAACACAGTGCTGATAGCTATCACATTTTGGTAGACATATTAGGAAGTAGCAAACAGTTTGCTTTATTATGGGATTTTTTGATAGAGATTAGGGAGAATCAGTCTTTTGAATTAATCCCAGAAATTTTTTGGATTGTTTTTAGGGCTTATGCTAGAGCTAACTTACCCAATGACGCTATTAGGTCTTTTAATAGAATGGTAGAGTTTGGTATTAAGCCTAGCATTTATGATCTTGATCGGCTGTTGCATGCATTGTGCAAAAGAAAGCATGTGAAGGTTGCTCATCAGTTTTTTGACAATGTTAAGCATGAATTTACTCCAACTGTGAAAACATATAGCATTTTGGTAAGAGGGTTTGGTGATATTGGTGAGTTGAGTGAAGCGCGTAAGTTGTTCGATGAAATGCTTGAGAGAAAATGTCCTGTTGATGTTCTTGCGTATAATAGTCTATTGGAGGCTATGTGCAAAGCGGGTAATATTGATGAAGCTCATAAGATGCTTGGAGAAATGCGTTCGATAGGAGCTGAGCCAGATGCTTTTAGTTATTCGATTTTCATTCATGCCTTTTGTGAGGTGAATGATATTCATTCGGTGTTTAGAGTGCTTGATTCGATGAAGAGATACAATCTTGTACCTAATGTGTTTACTTACAATTGTATAATCAAGAAACTTTGCAATAATGAGAAAGTTGAAGAGGCTTATCAACTCTTGGATGAGATGATAGAGATGAGAGCGAGCCCTGATGAATGGAGTTATAATGCAATCCTAGCTTACCATTGTGATCATGCAGAGGTCAATATGGCTCTTCGGTTGATTACTAGAATGACAAAAGACAATGTTATGCCAGATCGTCATACTTATAACATGGTGCTGAAATTGCTAGTAAGGGTGGGGAGATTCGATAGTGCAACCGAAGTTTGGGAGAGTATGGAGAAAAGAGGGTTTTACCCTTCAGTTTCGACATATTCTGTTATGGTTCATGGTTTGTGCAAGAAGAAAGGTAAACTAGAGGAGGCGTGCAAATACTTCGAGAAGATGGTCGATGAAGGGATACCACCATATTCTTCTACAGTTGAGATGTTGAGGAACCCACTCTTGGGGTTAGGATTTTTGGACATCATTGATATACTTGCAGATAAGATGGAGCGAAGCACTTCTTGTACAATACAAGAGCTAGCAAATGCAATGAGGGGCAAAACAGGATTCAGGAAATCAAGAAGCGAAGAAACAGAGCCTGAAAGTGATTGAGAAATTTTTCTTTTTGTGTGGTTTTCTGCTGTTTGATTGAATGAGTTGGGTTGGGGAAACCCTGTAATGTGCTTAAGATGCTTTCGATTGATGCAAATGTTGTTTTTAGTTGGCATTCATTCTAGCTTCTGGTTATGGTAGTTAAATGGACCATAAGGAGTTATCTTGTGAGCAAATTCAACCTTGTTCTTTCCCCAAAAGTTTTGAAGAGTAATCAATTAATTTGCAGGTTCATCACCACAAATGGATTGTGTGGGTATTGTATTTTGTAGTAAAACCACTTTCCATGTCCAATGATTGTGATCGTTTGACAGGTATCAATATCAAGTGTTGTCCCATTCTCTCCTCACCTTATTAGAAACTCGTTTTTCTTGTCCCATTTTAAATGCTGATATTCAGTTCTACAAGAATTTTCTGTTTTAGTATTTCGATTTAAGGCAGTTTATATAATTTGGTTTAGTTTATGTAACAAGTTAAGCTTGCTAAACTAGTACGGAATTCACGGGGAAATCATTGTAATTAATATAATACGTCTAATTATTTGATGAGAAACTGCCAAGTGAAGGAGGATACAAATTTTATCTAGATGTCATGTAAAATTGAATACGAATCTAAAACTAAATCAGTTCCGCCTTCTGTGGAAATTATTGATAATACGCAGCGCATAGCTAGCCTAACAGAACTAATTGATTTGTCTTTTGGATTACAAATTGAGAGGAGTTGAGGATATAATATAAAAAAGCCACATGCTTTTCTTGATGGAAAGTATTCGGTCCCATGAGAATGACAAGTTATTTTACTTTTTTTTTTTTTTTTTACTTTTCATTATAGGTTGGCTAAATAAATGTGGAAGCTGAATTTATAAATAAACAATAAATTTAAGATAATTATTTCGGATTTTTAAAAAATAATTAATTTATTAATAATTATAAATATTCATTAAAGAATTCTCAAATCAAATTCTTCATAATAAATTAATATAATGATAGAGGTAGTTGTGATTCTATCATTATTTTTTTAAAAATAATTTTTGCATAGGATCATGAAAAGTAGTACTAACCCCTTCCTATTATGTCCAATGACAAATGTGATTCAATTACATATAGCTTGCGACATCAAAAAACATGAGCTGGAAGTTCAAGAAAACCAAAGGTTATCAACAATAAATTCTAGATTTGTGTTAACTAATTTAGCTTACTCCATTATCTCATGTTGTCAGTGTCTGATTACTTGGGTGAGTCTTGGTGATTAATGTAAGTATAACTTAAATCAACTTAAGATAGTACCTAATAACTAAAATTTTGAAAAACAAAACTACATTTAAATTTTTTTTGTTATAATATTTGGTCTCATTATGCACATTCTATATTTTTAAAACACTTGAAAAAAAAAAGTATTTAAATGGGTTTGACAATATCTGTAATACATATCGCAAAATATGAATCCGATAAACTTTATACCAGTAGAGTGAAACAATAACAACGCAAAATTGTCATGCTAAATAAAATATTATATTATTCACATTACATGAGTTGAGAATAAGGACCTATTTGATAAAATGAACAAACTGAATCCTTATTCAATAAAGAGATTAAAAATTAGGGAGCCATAAGAAGAAGGCTTTTTTTTTTTTTTAATCTGCTGCTTCTCTCATGTTCCGTTTCTGTTAATGGACAAACAAAATCCTCGAGCCCTAACTTATCAAATCGATCTGAAAACACAAAACTCTTAATTCTACGCCACATCAAAGATTGTAATAATCAGATCTATGATTACGATTACGATTACGATTATGAAATGATTAAGTTAACAGTAAAACCAGTGTTCGTTTCCATCATATTGGGTCTTTCTCTTTTTCTTGCCGTTGTTTTGCTTTCTCCTTACACTACTTTTCTTTCGCCTTCTTCCACCGCGTAAGCAGCTTCATTTCTCTTTATATTTTCACCCCATTATTTTGTTTTATTTCATATTAGCTTAGTTTCTTGTAAAACCATTGAATGCTGTGACAAAAGAGGGAACGAAAAAAATGAATTTGGACTCTGTGTGTTTGTTAGTGTTAAGGGTGTTGCAGTTGAGCATTTTATATTGTTTTGGTTGCAGGGTATTGGATGTTTTTTAGTTTTGTTTTGCCCTTTAATGCTAGATTCTAAGAAATGGTGCTAGATTGATATATTGTTTTGGAAGTAAAAGATATGTGTTCTGTGATTGTATTTTGGGACTTTTGGATTGGTGATTTTGGATTTCACTAGCCAATTAATGAAGAGTAATGGGCTTTTTTTTATTTAATGAAATATGACTTATAATTGTGTAGAGGGGAATCTGATATATGGAGTGTGAGGAGGTTGGTAGAGTGGAGGCCTTGCAGATGGTGGCTTCATGGACATTCAACTGGTAAGTAGTTCTTTCTACACTTCATTGATTTTTGTTTGTTTCATCTTAGGTTTTTGGAAGTCCGGCAAAAAGATCTTTATTTTTTTAAGCCATGCATTGGTAATTATTTGATGAAATCATATATTGATATTTCAAATGGGTTTGTTTATTTATTTATTTTAAAGTGTGATTCAACAAATTAGTATAAGTCATGTTCAATATACTACACAAAGTGTATGTTCCATAATTAGTGTTAAAGTTGAAATTGGGTTTCATATGCTTGATCTAAAGTTATGGGTAAAAGACTGCAGTATAACATTTGAGGCTGGGGAACGGATTAAAGGTGGCATTGGGTTCAAGTCATTTAGTTGATTTTTGAAATTCTGAGTCAATTTTAATTGGCTATCATTGCAGACAATTGCATTGGTTTTTTGTTGAAATCCTGCAGCTTTCCCAGCGAAGAGTAATGGATATATCCGTGTGGATTGCTATGGTGGCCTCAATCAGATGAGGAGAGATGTGAGTGTATATTAGATATTTCTGATTGTGACTTTCAGATTGCTGTCTGATATTGTTGATTTCTATAGCTGTTTTGCTAAAGATGGTACCTTGTTGACAATTTATGCAGTTGTGTGATGGTGTTGGTGTTGCTCGTTTGCTAAATGCAACTCTGGTTCTTCCAAAGTTTGAAGTGGCTGCATATTGGAATGAGTCAAGGTAAGTTGTGGTTATGCTTATGTACCATTGTGGTGTTGCCAGACAGTGGGAACTCGATAAAGAGGAATTTTTCAACTTGTATCTTGGAATTGGAAGCCTGTGTAGAATTCGGGATTCTCTCACTTTGATTGATTAATTTGTTAAATATTTAGTCCCTGGAGTGCTATGTTAATATATGTTACCTTTTTCTTAAGCATAATCTAAAATATACAAACATTACTTTTGAATTTTCATCATACTGTTGTTAAGTTTGAAAAATAGTGTTATTAATGATAATTATGGATTCTTCTGTAAAACATTGAAAGTGAGTCCTGAACTGTGAAGATACTTAGGTTGTAATTGATGCTTTTGCTTTTGCTTCCATGGAGCTAGCCGAGGAAATTATGTATGAATGTTTTCTGTGTGATTCTAATGGTGTTCATTATATGTCCCTTCTTTATAGATCGTGATGTTTATGGCTATGTAGCATCATAGAGTGGGAGGCTAATGAGTTGTCAAGTGCATTTTAAGTTTCCATTTCTGTTACTCTATACAGACAGTATTCGTTTAACTCTTTAGCTTTACCTCAGTGATTTTGCAGATGTATTTGATGTCGACTACTTCATTCAACATATGGATGGCTTTGTTAAAGTTGTCAAAGAATTGCCTCCTGAGGTTTCATCTAAAGAACCTTTTCATGCAGATTGTAGCAAACGGAAAGGGCAATTTGATTACATTGAAAGTGTTCTCCCATACCTGTTGGAACATAAGTATATCTCACTGACACCAGCAATGAGCCAGAGAAGGGACAGGTATTTTTTATTTTATTTTATTTTTTTTGTGTCTCAAGTTTCCTTGCTTTATTACTTCATAATTTGTTACCATGGATGAGTGTACTGTTATATTTTATCCTGAATCTGTGCTTACATAAAATCCTACAGGTACCCAAGATTTGCAAAAGCTGCTCTTTGTCAAGCATGCTACAGTGCATTACGTCTTACTAGATCCTTGCAGAAGAAAGCAGCTGAGCTTCTGGAAGCCATACCTAAACCTTTTCTCTCACTTCACCTTAGGTTTGAACCAGATATGGTTGCCTACAGCCAATGTGAATACCGAGGCCTTTCTTCCACCTCCATGCAAGAGATCGAGGGTGCAAGGGGTAATAGAAAACCATGGACTGGAGAGTTAGCTCGCATCTGGAGAAGACGGGGAAAATGTCCTCTTACACCCAATGAAACAGCTCTTATACTTAAAGCACTTTCCATCCCAACAAACACAAATATATATCTGGCAGCAGGTGATGGCCTGATGGAAATCGAAGGGTTAACATCTATTTACACCAATGTAGTTACCAAGTCTGCCCTTCTTACTGGTGAGGATTTCACACGCATGCATGGGAACACAAAAGCTGCCTTGGATTATTACGTATCCATTAACAGTGATTCCTACATGGCTACATATTTTGGAAACATGGATAAGATGGTTGCGGCAATGCGTGCTTTTAAAGGGTTGTATAAAACTCTGTTTTTAAGCAGAAAAGCTTTTGCGGAGTTCACTTATCAAGGCTTGGAAGGGAAGGAGTTGATGCAAGCCTTGTGGCAGGTACACAGAGATGATTTTCTTATGGGACGAGGGTCTGCTTTGCCGGACTGTTTTTGTGAATTTAAGTTGTGATTTCATGTTCTGGGGTTAAGCCTTTCCTCTTGTTCCATTTTTCATTATTTTGTTTTTCAATATTGATGTCATAACAAGATTGAAGTCATTTATTCGAATCCCGGTTGACGCTTGACAGAATTTGTAACCTATGAGGTGGGTTTTAGATTAGAAGTCACTTGGCTCATTCGCTGAGTTTCTCAAAAAGTGAATGTACTTTCCGGAAATTAATCAAAATGAAAAAACTTTTTAATTGATTCCTGAATTAGTTTTATGCCAAAAATCTAAGTAATTTCTAATAAAGCAAAAGGGTGCACGTAATGGAAATGTAATAATCTAAATGAGTGCAAGTAACAGAAATCAAATTGCATAGTTAATACTCAACACATTTCTCACGTTTTGTTGT
Organism: Murraya koenigii; assembly: GCA_025617385.1. Lineage (NCBI taxonomy): Eukaryota > Viridiplantae > Streptophyta > Magnoliopsida > Sapindales > Rutaceae > Murraya > Murraya koenigii. Next base: position 22,342,332 of record CM046813.1, on the reverse strand, counting down.
CTTGAAAGTAAATCGTTCATATTTGTAGAATTCAAAGGTCAAAAAAAAAAAAAAATTTCCATCATAAAGTTTTTTCTTCTATAAATTGGGCACAAGTGAATGAATTAACACATCTCCTTTTCGTCTTGCAATGAGGCTCTTGTATCTGGCAATTGTCGTAGCCTTGATAAGCAGAACACCCTGCACAGTGTATGGGGATATTGGCACCGCAACATCTTATTACCCACCGTATATACGTGAGCAAAATCATTTCTGCCACCTCAATAAATTTTCAACAAAATCAAAGTTTTCAAAGAATTTAAGAAAAAAAAAAAGAAACATATTCTATGAGTTTCTATAATATTCTTAGTTCTTACTGTCTTTTATTCTTGCAGCAACCAGATGCTATGGAAATAGACAAGACCAGTTCCCACCAAGCAAGTTATTTGTTGCAGTGGGTGAAGGGTTGTGGGATAATGGAGCTGCTTGTGGAAGGCGCTATAAAATGAGATGCTTGAGTGGAGCTGATCGACCGTGCAAGTATCAAATCATTGATGTAAAAGTAGTGGATTTCTGCAAACAGATGCCCTGCCCATCTACAATACAACTGTCCACTGATGCCTTCGCAGCCATCTCCCAACATCGTGACCAAAAGATCAATGTCGAATATATACAGTATATCCTTCTTTCTTCATTGTCTTCTTCTTGTTGAAAGAACCATTATGTGCCTAATCTTAATCGTAATGCTCTTCCATCTCTGAATTTATCGAACTCTTTGCAGGATTTGATGATTAAGTACTGCAGGGCTCGAGCAAGTATGACAGGAATAGGGCAAGAGTAATTCCAGCTTCTGCATTTGTGTATAAAATCACGAGAAAGGAAAAAATGGAGAATTATGTATATTTGTGATGTAGGATGTTAATTTCATTTCTATATGATTTTGACAATTAACTAAAAGTTGTAGCATGATTAAATGCTGTCAGTCTTGAAAACTAGTGAAGTCTAATACCATACAGTAGATCGCACGCAACAACTCTTTTGTAACATAATACACAATTATTGTTGGTTTATAAGAAATCCAACTTCTGCTAAGATGCATGAACACCTGTAAAAGAACAAGTATCTAAATTAGAAACACACTTGTGATCAAATATAAGTACAAAAATTAAATTGAAAGCATGAATAACTTCTTGGGGACCAATAATTGACATGTCATACAGAGTTCTCAAGATCAGTCTTGTGAGGCACTCAAGCTTTTCAAAACTTAAAATCCATGTTCTCTGACAGCAGAAGAAGGAAAAAACCCCTGCCTAAATTGGGAATGACTTCTTTCCTCAGTCTTGAAGATCACATTCATAGACACTTTCACAATCATTCATATCAGAAGGCAACAAAAGAAAATACCGGTGCATACCTGTAATCAGAGTCATGCATGGTTCAATATCCCGTAAGCATGAGCTATAGCCTTAATTGCAAAAAATTATGGAATTTATATTCATCAAATTGCACTAAACTGCTTGCCAACTACATAAAATATTAGAATATTAGAGCCATTAACACATGGTGCTATTTCAAACCCTTTGAATAAGCAATAGGAATCATAGCGTTTTTACCAACCATATTTTCTGCCAGAACACTTGAAGAATGGAATAGATCCTCATTTCTTAGCACCAATCTGTCGATTCATATGGCCAGAAGTTACCAAAAACAAACATATACAGACACTCATAAAATAAAAAGGCATTTAGGAAGACTCACTTGTGAGTTCTGAGGCCAACCAAAGATAAGTTCTTTTGTTTCTATGAAACCAAATGTAGTTTCTTGACATATACATTAATCATCCAGTTTTGGCTTTTAGACTATGGTCTTCAACCAAGGTCTGCAAAATAAGAGGAGCCTCGGAAGCCATTCCTTGAGGCAGACACTGCCTTATACTCTCAGAATACTTGATAGAAATTTGCAGTTCTTGTTCATTCAAATTACAGGGAATAAAATGTGTCCACTCCTTTGATCTTCCTTCCAAACAAACACCATGTAGCAGGGCAGCAAAAGAGATGGGATCTCGAAGAAAGCCCTTACTCATCATTTTATCATGCAATTGCAAAGCAACTTTGACCATTCCATGACAGCAAAGGCAGATGAGGATTGAATTATAGGCAGCAGCACTATAACCCCATCCATCCGATATCATCCTTTCAAAAAATTCCACAAATATGGATTTATTTATTTCCTCAGACAAATCGTCAGAAACTGCAGTTGGTGCATTATTAGTAAATCCATTTATCAAATAATGGAAGGTAGCATCATTAGGGACGCACTTGTTTGTCAGCATTAGTTCAAAAAAGGAAGCAGCTTTTGCAAGTCTTCTCTGCTTACAAAAGCTGCCAATGATTATGGTGTATGTGACTACATTAGGTAGCAAACCATGAACCTGCATATCTTTAAAAGTTTTCTCTGCCCTATTGGAATCTCCAATGCGGCAAAACCCATTAATTAAAGCAGTGTATGTAACAACATTTGGCTTGCATTTCCGTTTCACCATCTCCCCAAACGTCCTCAGTGCACCATCCAAGTCATGCTGTTTAACATAGCCATCTATTATTGTTGAATAAGTGAACTCATCAGGGTGATGGTGCCTTTCTATCATTCTGTTGACACATGATAATGCATCCTTCATCAATCCAAATTTGCAGTAACCCTTTATCATGGCATTGCACCCCACAACACCAGGATCCACACCCTTTTCAATGGTTAGTTCAAATAATTTCTTTGCCTCGTCAAGATCATCATTCCTTATGAAGCCATCAATTAATGTTGCATAAATATAGGCATCAGCTTGTACATTATGGTCAAGCATCTCTGCAAGCAGGATCTTTGCAGCAGGGAGCCTTCTTTTCTTGCAAAGGCCACTCATCAAAACATTGTAAATAGCAGCATCAGGCATTTCTCCCCTTTCCATCATTTTTTCTTTAATTGTCATTGCAACAACCACCTCCCCTGCAGCAACAAGTCCATGAATAAGAGCTCCAAAAGTGTGCAAATCAGGTTTATGTCCTCTTTCAGTCATCTGAACAAGCAAATCTGATGCCTTAACATATTCCCCAAGTTTGTAATACAGATGTATAAGAGGAGTATAACTACATTTGTTTGGCTCCAGCCCTCTCTTCTTTGCCTGTTCTAGAAGTTTACAGGCTTCATCAACCTTACCATCCCTACATGACCCACAGATCAAAATGTTATATGTAACAATATCAGGCTCACACCGACTCTCAATCATCAACCTAACAGTCTCCAGTGCTTCAACCTTGAAACCATGCTTATATTTACCATCAATGATACTATTGTATACCCGAACATTCACATTCAAATTTCTCTGTTTCATTTCCATCACAAGCCCATCAATTCTCTTAAAACTCCCTTTCTTGGAAAACCCACTTATAATTGCACCATAAGTCTCTAATGTCGGCAAAAATCCCTTCATTTTCAACTCCCCAAAAAGCCTATTGGCATTTTCAACATCGCCTTTCTTGCAATATCCGTCAATGAGCGTATTATAAAACACAATATTAGTAATACACCCCTTTCCAAACCTCTCCTCAATCAACTTTTTACCCTCTTCAACCTTCCCTTCTTTACACAAACCCCTCACCATAATACAAGTACTATAATTATCCAAACCCCCATCTGTTTTACACATCTCAGCATACAATTTACGCGCCATTTCAATTCTTTTACACTTCACTAGCAAATTAAGCAAAGAGTTAGAAGTAAACACATCAGGAACACTGTTATACAGTACAAGCAAATCAGTATACAAGTCAGTAGCTTTATCAACCAATCCAGATTCCGCATAAGCCCGTATAATAACACTCAAAGCTTCATGTGTTGGTTTTATGCCATCTATTTTCAAATTTTTTAAAACCAACTCAATCTCCGAAAACACTCTAAACCTCGCTAACAGCTTCAAAAACGAAGAACACGCAAACCCATTTGAAAAAGAATTCGTGGGTTGTTGTCTTGAGAGCCAATCAAAGAACTTCAGGCCAAGTTCTATGTCACGAATTCTATCAAACACGTGGTGGGCAATTTCCGAAATGTGCGTTTCTTCATCGGAAAATCGAATTTCGAGAGACTGGTCGTATTGCGGATGTGTTTTGAGAATTTCAATGGTTTCATTGACGAGTTTCTTGATGTGGGGTGCCAATGGAAATAGTGAAGAAGAAGAAGATGGTTTTTGATTTTGAAGGGGTTTAATGCGAGACAAGAGGGTTTTAGACATAAGAAACAGAGACGATGAAAAAGAACTTTGGGGTTTTGAGAAATGTAATCAATTAAAACTGATGATTGAAGGAAAAGATCCGCAATGGAGGTGACATAAGTGCAATGTTCACTCTAAAGTGCAGCAGGTGCTGTATGCCTGATGAATTTGATTGATGATATTTGAAGGATTTTTAACTTTTTTTTTACTATTGTTCAATTTTCAAGGACTATTTTTGATATTTTACACAGGTTTGTTATTTTCCACCCAAAAGAAAATTTATTAATCATATATAATTATGGGCTTCCGTATTACATGATCTTGGAATATAACTAGATGTTAATGGATCTTAATGCTTTTTGAATTCTGTTGACAAAGCACGAAAGTATACAACATTCAGTTGATTTATTCACATTGTTACATAAATTTTTGTAATGTTGAGAAGCCCCAAATACAATACAGTTTCAAATTCGGAGCCTGGGTAGGTTCAGGAACAAGAGCAACTGATAGGGAGTAATGATTCTCCCTCATGCTCAGCTCCCTAAGTGGGTAGCCATAAGGGTTCTTAATGTAGCTGTTTGTCGCAGGCATGAGCCTTCCGAAATAAATTACTTCTTGGAGCCGCTTTCTCTGACGAGCTCTTCCCAGGCAGGGCAGAGGTTGACTTGAAACACCTATCATGCATGAGAAAGAACAGTGAAAGGTTAGGAATTTCCTTTAACTCAAGCAATGCAGAGGAGCATTTCAAGAACAGAGATGCACATAGAGAAATCCGTTACAATCATGCAAAACAACTGCTAGTTGATGGTCCTGTTCAAATAGCAAAAAACGTAACTAAGTCTACTTGCATTAGCCCAAGCAGAAAAGATGAGAGTGTACTATATGGGCATACATACATTCTGATTAGTCTGCAGGAAGGACCGAATTTTCTAGTTGTCTTTAGAGGACACATAATAAGATAAAATGTAGCGATTGAATTTTCAGTTGAAGTAAGCTGTCATAAAAAAGGAAAAAAGAAAGAAAAAAGAGAAGAAATCTACTCTTGTTGAGATTGTAGACAACAGTTAACCATGACTTTTCTCTACATTTAAGTTTCACATAAATACTACAAATGCGGATAACATACTGTCACCACATGCAAAGAAATAACATAGATTAAGTAATATACTTTGACCTATATTATGAGCAAAATATGTAATACTCACTTATTTAGCTTTTGACTAGATAATGAAGAATTTGCATTCTTTTCATGGTCATTCCGTTCTTCACAGCCGGAACTGAAACACTGATGGGACATGCAAAACCTCATGAACCTACTACCATAATATCAAAAATAGAAACATGAGAATTCTCATAAAAAAGTTTTGCCCTTTTGCTATAGAAGATAAAAGGAATATGACAACATAGGTGCAAAGACATACACGAACATATCAAAAAGCAATTGAGAATTGCAAAGTAAAATGGCATTGCACAATAGTTTGTAAAAAGTATAGGTAACACTATCCATTCTAGACAGGAAGAAACATAGTTAAACAAATGCTACCTACCACAAGGATAGAACGTCACAATAAATAATAAGCAGGGTAATAACTTTCGAAGGAGAAACATGAAAATTGCAACTACAAGTGCTCCATATGCAAAGAATAATTCATCATTTCTATAATAGAGACGGAGAGAGAGATTGTACAATAACTTACAAAAATTAGGGGTCACCACTATCCAGTAAAACTCTTATTTCTGGCTGAACTTTATTGAGGAGGTACAACAAATTTGCTGAATAAAAGCAGATCTGCCATTATCCAGATGTTAGCCAATAAAATCTGGTCCAGTATATTGTGAACTCTACAATTGAATTAAGGAAAAAGAAAGGGAACCATTGTCAGCTCCACTGGCCCATAAATAAAACAGATTCGATTTGTCCAATCTGTTTCAATTTAATTCTTCGACAAAATGGGTTTGAATGCACTCAATTGATTTGAAGAAAAACGAGGCACTCTTCTCTGAACCAAAGCCATGATTGTATTAGCCTTACAAGGTTGATTATTTCTTTTAAGGCCTCCAAGTAATGCAGAAATGGTATCCACACTTGGAAACCAATTCTTTTTCATGCTGTCTTTACACATTGTATATGCCAAATTGAAGTCTCCTTCTTGACAAAGATAATGAATCATAGTCTGGTAAATTTTCTCATTAGGCTTAAACCGCCTTCCGAGCATAGCAGAATAAACTTTTTTGGCCATATCGAGATGCCCAGACCGGCAAAACCCTTTGATCACCAAATTATATGTAACCTCATCAGGCTCTATTCCAAAACGCTGCATCAAACCCATCAATTTATTAGCCTGCCATGATCGTCTCTTGTTAACCATATGTTGAATCCTAACATTAAATGTTGCAAGATTAGGGAAACACCCCTTGCGAACCATAAGATTCCACAGCCCATTGCCGATCTCCTGCCGATTATCCTTGTAGAATGCTGATATAAGTGTTGTGTACGTAATCACATCTGGTTTTACTCCAAGCTTTTCCATCTCTACCATGACTAAATATGCTTTATCCAAAATACCCATCTCACAAAAAGCCTTAATAACTATATTAAATGAAAAAATATCGAACTGAATACAAAATTTTTCCGGAACCTCAATAAGAAATGCCTGAATGGCTTTAAGATCACGGCTTTCAGTCAAAACCTTAAGGGCAGCATTGAGAGATTTAACTGTCCTTTTACATCCATATAGATGCATATCATAAAAAGTATCCATAGCATGCTTTATCATTCCAGCCTTACCATACAACATTATGATTCTCATAATGAACCCTTCACGTCTACCTTGCGGTAGAGACTTTTGGTGCTCAAGCAAATGCTCTACGTAGCCAAACCGACTTGCCCCAGCTAATCTTGAAACTGTATCTTCAAATGCATACTTATTCTCAATAACAATCCTATTGTGAGCATTAGCCTTAAATAACTGAAACAACTTTTCAGGATCTCTCTCAGCTTTAAGCTTGACAAGAGCAGGTGGTTCTAAGGGTTTATCAACCAAAGGTTTCTGATTTGGAAACTTATTCAATGAAACAGCAGGAGTATTGTTCGAAGCAATGGCAGCAGTGGCAGCAGCAGTGTTGCAAAATCTGCGAGTGGGTCGCAGAGATAGCATGTTCTAGGATTCACTTCAGTTTGAAACATACCCATATAACAAAATCAAATTTATATACACTAATGTGATAATATCTTCGCAACCCATAAAACAAATCACAAACAGAAAAAAGATGAATGAACAGTTAATTCAAACAATACCCATTAACCAAATCCATGATTCAGGTCAATATCTTGAACAAATCTTCATTGTCCACATTCCCAAGCAATTAACTCTTCATTGGGAACTTCCATCAAACAGCAAAATCCTCATAAGAAAAAACCGTGATAGGCTCACCCACTCGAGCAAATATTAATTACCCAATAGACAAATTTACGAACCCAATAACAAAATCACCTCAAAATCAAGAATGCAAAACTTAGAAACGAATCAAGAAAAGCTTTTTACGAAGAGAGAATGGTATGGCTGTATTTTGTATTTGTTATATTCGGATAGATACAATGAATATATATAAATATATAAATAGCCACCCTTATAGATTGAGAAGAGGGGAGTGTTCAGTGAGTGAGACAGGGAGGGAATCATGAAGGCAGCTCACGATGTGTTTCGTGGGCTGGTGTTTTTTGGGGGGGTTTGAACAGGGGTTTAGGTTTTTGTTTCTTTTGTTCATTTTGCTATTATGTGGTTGCGGGTCGGTGGTAGGGTTGTGTGGACTGCTGTATTAGGAGAAAATTTGATTGGTTGAGTTGTGATTCGTGTCAAAATACTGCCCGGAATATTTATATACCATAGAACCATAGAAAATATATTAATATGTTATTAATTTAGCGAATATAAATAGAGCACTGCTATTTGAACAACAGTAAGACATTAGAACCATATAAATGACAATATTTTAAGATAAATTATACTGTCATGTTGTATGCTACTAATGTAGCATGTTTTGTCTTACTGCATTTCAAATAACATTTTTCATATTAATATATCAATAAATTAATAAATTACTAATTTATGAAGAAATTCCTTATTTTTAGAAAATATGATTTTCTCTTAATTTAGTATTTGTTATATTTTATTTAAATAGTAATTAGTTGTCTTCCATCCATAACAATTAGATTATTGTATAGAATTATTTTTTCTATATAAAAAATGACATATAGAGCCTTTCTCGTCCTTGTTATAAATGAAAATGTAAACAGTGATTTCACATTATAAAGTAGGTTAGAGATGAGATCAAATTTTAAATCAATTTCAAGAAGGAGCAAACAATTTAGAGAACATATTTTACAATATGTGGATTTAATTTTAAATTAGTTAATTGTTAATTTATATAGTAAAATAGGTCCTATATAAAAATATATATTTTTTATTTTATAATCTTATAAATTTATCAAATTATTAATTTATCACATTATTTTATTTGCTTGCCTATGTCGTAAATAAAAAAAGTAAAAAAATAAAATCTCCTCCAAAAACTTTTCAAATAAGACAAATTAATATTATTTTAATTAAATCTTTCATTTCACCAATTTTAATTACCTCTATTTTATCACTCCAGCTATTTTAGAAAAAAACATTTGTTGCTAAGTAATTTTGTGTTGATTTTAAATGTTGTTTTTGTTATTATTCTTATTATTATTATGTTTTAAATGTGTTTATCTTTTAATAATTCTGTTGATATGATCTTAATATGTTTTTCCGATTATATTTGTCCAATTTTAATTTAATGCATGCTAATTAATATTAATTAGTTATTCTTAATATGCATGCTAATAAATTAAACATATAATATTAATTATAAGATCACTTGAAAACAAGCAATAATTTGAACAAAAATTTTTTGGCTTGAGATGTATATGAGCTTAATAATATTTAATAGAATAAAAAAATATTGTTATATAGTTATTAAATATTTTGGAAAGAAAAATAAATAATAATTATAACTATTTTCTTTCTCCAAAAAAAAAAAAGATATTAATAGAAAAGGGAGAAACTCAGTAATATTGAGCAGCGAGAAATATTTTCTATTTGAAGAATCCTAATTAAAATATTTTTTAGAGTGTTTAATGTTGGTGTGACTCTTTAAATAAAAAAATAAAATCTTATTTCCATACTATAAAAAAAAAGGAAAAAATTTACACATAAAAATGTTATATACTATTTCCATACTATAAAGAAGTGTGATATTATTTTATTTTAAATTTATTTAACAGTTGAAGTAGTATCCCCAAAACTTAAGATAGTTTAATTTCATCCTTAAAATAAGACCACAGCACAAAGTAAGGCTTGTCCAGTTGTCCTTCACAACTCCCCCAATACGCACATTATAGAACTGAAAACCCAAACTACACTGAAACAGTATTTTCCGGGTAACAATAAATTGAATTATTTGAATTGACGCGCACACAATGAACTATGTATGACAGTATATTTCTCTGTGAAGTGTTGTTGGTCTTATGCGCCAAGATTCATCACAGCGTTACACCCCAACGAGCTGCAGATTTGCAACTGGAGCGCTACCGTTGCCTTTTTTGGCAAGAAGCAGTGATAATAACTCTCTCCAATTTCTTCTTATGTTTACAAGTTTTGCTGGGAAGTTGGTCATCGCCAGCTGCCAAAGCTTTTTCACTGATCTAGCTAAGGTGACAAGCAGTGCAATACCAGTGACACCACCCGAGAGTGCAAACAAGCCCGAAAAAGGCATAGGTCCCAAGCTTTGGTCACCCGCATCACCAACCTGTGAAGCGGAACATTTGAGACGTGAAATATACTTTTCCTCCAATTCCTTCAGAACTCCATTCTCTCCTATTCTTAGGATTACCTTGGAGAAGTCTGAAGCCAGAGGAGAACCCCTCTGAAATGCAAAGCCGAAACCACCAAGCTTGTATGTTGGTCCTGATAAAGAAAAGCCCCTACAGTATCGCGTGAGGAAAACGTTTGCGTAAGGGCTCAAAAGAAAAGCTGCCTTTATACTTCCATTTGTAAGAGCTTCCGCAAAGTCAAGATATGGAGACAGGATTTTGATTTGCTCTGCCTTGAAATTTAAAACATTCACCAAGTAAACTAGAATGAGGGGACTTCCGTCGCACCCAACAGTTGCATTTGTTCTTCTGAGATACCCAACATCTACTGGCGAGGGAACAAGTCTTGAAGCAGTCATCATGGAAGTTAGATTTGCCGTAAAACTTGCACCCACAATTAGGATCAGGAACAACCATGGTATCATCACAAGTCTAGATAAATTGCTCCTCAGTGAATCTCCTGAAGATTAATAATGTGTTTACCAAAATTGAACATATATAAAATTCTAAGTTCAAGAAATTTTGACGACCCACCTGCATATGCACACTAAAAAGACTATTCATCAACATCCTGATCTATAACAATTTTGGCTTACCTAATTTCCTATGCGATCATAAAAAATATCAATCTTTTTAATACTCATAACACTGAATATAGCAATCAATTCAGACTTAACAAATGCTTACTTTGGCCCAAATAGAGTGTTGTAAACAATAACCAAAAAATTTGTCCAAAGTGCTGTATAGTTGATCCTCTGAAATCAGAATTACTTTGGCGTTCGATCAACCAGACAACAAAACCAGTCAACAGACTCATTGCTGTCATTAGGAACCACATTCCTGCTGTGAAGGGCGCCATGAACATCCAACCCTCTTGCGACGTATTAGCTTTTGCTGGAACCACCAAAACCAGTCCTGAATCAATATATGGTTGTGTGAATTCCACAAGCCTGTACCTATCTGTTGTTATTTCTATATCGCCAATTGCTGCATCCACATCCTTTCAATCACATTTTTATTGGAATAGAGAAAGAAAAGCTGTGTGAGGCAAGAGGATATCATATTTGATAAATAGTTAATAAGTTTTCTTTTGATATATAAAGCACAAAAAATAAAACAGACCTTCTGATAAACCATCTGCAGCATTTCATCAGAGGGACCCTCAAATGGAATAAAAGTGTACATCAACGAGTAAGGTAGATAACGGGAAGCTGTTACAAAGACGTCAACTGAAAATCCTATGATGACGGTGCTGTTCAGATACTTGTTATGCCTTGCTTGTGCAAACTCAGGGTACTTGGATTTTGATGGTACCATAATTCTCAGAGGCTTGTCAGTGGTCATAGAGAAAGAGGAATCTGCCAAAGCATTTGAGACAAAAGTTGTGCCACCTGGCCAGTACACTGCATCTAGTACTTGAGTAGCGCTGCTTTTCTGTTCTCGTTCAACGATATCATGTTTGACAAGAGTCTTTGAGAAGCCAAGTTTTGGTGACCAAAATCCCATTTCTCTATAGCTCTTGCCAATCACATTCACAATCCTAAAAGTAGGTATGTGCATTAGCATATGGTTTGAGAAGTGTATTCTGCCACTCAATCCTTCAAAGTTGCTTGGTAACATTTTTGATATTAAACTTCTTGAAATCTGTTTCTCTGGTGCCCTCTGTATGGCCTCAGCTATGGCTAAAATAGCATCATATGCTCGAAGTGCAAAACTGCTGGGGTCAGGATTTTCTTCTTCATCAGGATATTCTGATAGGAACTTTCTCCTGAATCTGGCTTTGAATTTTTTGTATGATGCAGTGGAATCTGAGAAGTGTACTTTCAAACCCAGTACACCTTCCATAGAGCTTATTAGAGATGAGTTAAGGGAATCAAGAAGACTAGTGATACCATTTGCGGTAATCCACACATGACCTTTACCCATAATTCCCATTTGCTTTGCCTGTTCAAACAGCAAAACTGCGAATGGCAATGATGCTTGTATAACAATGAAAACTCTGCTCTCTTTATCAATCAGTTTCTTCAGCTCTTGCTGGATGATGGTTTTTGGCTCTGAAAGAGAGGAAAGCACAGGGAAAACAGAGTAGTGTTCAAGCTCTGCTCCAATTTGTCGAAGCACATCCGAAAGAAGGGTGAAGATGCTCAAATCATGACTGTAAGAACTTTTATCTTCATAAATCGCTGTCACCTTTCGCCACTGGAAGTAGTCAATAATCGCTGCAATACATCTCATCTCAACATAGATATCATGACCCATGTGGATTACTCTTGGAGCTTTAACTGGTCTTGCAACTGTCCTTACTACTGGTGTAGCCAAGGAAACAATAGGTACTTCACCAGAATTATCCATTTCATTAACTAACGCAGCTTCTTGCCATGTTGAGGTACCAATGATTGCATGCAAATGATAGCTTTTGATGAGGTCAATAGCTGCATCAATGCAACAAAAAGGCATAATAACACTATTAGTTAGCTTCTAATGTGGATTCTCTACAGTCTCCACCACAGGAAGCCGAAAAATCCAAGCATAAATGCGGTGAACAAATTGACTAATGGCAGGTAAAATTTTCTGGTCCGAGATTCCAATCTCACTAAATGCGTGAAAAAGCACATTTACAACATTGTCAAATTGGATTCCCGATTTTATAAAGTCCGGGAACCCGGACAAGAAGTTGACCCATATCACATCCAATATAACAATCAAATCGAAAAGTAAAAAATGGAACTAAAACTTCATACCAGTTAAAATAGCTTGAGCTGAGTTCCCAGACAAATCTCTGAGTTCCAGTGCCAACTTATGACCCGTCAAGTTGTAAAAATCATCTATAGCTATCTCCATTGCAATCTTTTCTTCTCTACCCACGCGGGCACTGCAGTCCGTAATGCCACCAATACAACCGATAACCTTACTACTGTTTATTACATATTCGTCTTCTCTTTCAAAGGCCATAGCATTTGACCTAGGCACTAACAAAAGAATCACTAAGAAGATAACAATAACACCATCCATCCTTATTCGTTTAACAAATTACTGAACCTATTTGTTTTCTATCACTGAACCTGCCTTAGTGCGTGTATACATATATACAAATTCAAAATGAAAGTTCATATATCTTTCCTGTTGTCAATTTATACACGGTTTCTTGTCAATTCTGTGTCATATTTTATTATGTACTTGAATTGTGTTGTAATCACACCCTCTTTGCCGCTGGGCTAGCTAGTCAACGGCAACCTCGAAGTGTTGCCTTCTGGAACTCAGAAAATATAGAAAGCGTTGAAAAAGTAAAAAAAAAAAAGAAGTATATATAATAATAAAAGAGTTAATAGGTTTCTCTGAAAATTCACTGATGTGAGGTTTCAAGTTCAAATGAATTATGCAACGCTCGACTACATAGTTTATTTACAAAGGTCTAATGACTCCCGTAAGACTAAGAGCTTGACTTTTTTCTTTTTCAAATGAGCTTGATCGTGATGCTTGATATTTTTGATAGACCATGTGTCCAATCGCTTCAGCCTTCAACTAGATTTATTTAATTGGGCACAATTTTTTTGGTCGGAAGAGTCTGAGAGATTAAAAAATTAATCTATACTGTACTCACTTCCATCTTTTTAAATATCAATATGTAATTTATATTATTCCAAAAGATATAAGCTTAGAACGAGGTGACTGAATAATATGAGTAAAATAAGAGTATCAACGGAACTCATCATAACCAGTAGAAAGACTCGACCCTCCACTTCATATCACTTTAGAGGCGACAGACGAAAGTGGCTATTAATTTAATTAAAGAGTTATTGAAAATTAAATTTATAATTTAATCCAATCGTATTAGATTATTTTTCATCTCAAATTATTTTATTATTATTATTATTTTACATTTTTCTTTAATAATTTTAGGATGAAGACCACAGGAGGCAGGGAGACAAAAAGACTATTATTAAGAAAAAAAAATATTTTTGCCAACTTGAAAGTTGAAAGTCTTGATTACTAATAAACTCAAGTTTATTGAACGCTTTAATTACCAATATGCTCACATTTATTGAGACCTGGTACCAATGAGTTATAAGTTAATTGACTTATTTTGCGGTATCTAATTACAGTAGTATAACTAATAATTTTGTGTGAAAAGAAAATATTATATTTCAATAAAAAGGCAAGATAATCTATAACTATACATATTTGGAAAAATATAGCATTTAATTTTATTTCATCCTTAAAATATAATAACACGTCACAGAGACAGATTTGACGTTCACATGCTTTTGTAAGTTGTATAAGTTGTAACTCTCCCGAAGACACATTAGAGAACTGAAAGCCAAAACTATACAGAAACAGAACAAAGAAGAGGAAAAAAATGGGGTGGATCGGAGAAAGCATAGAGTCGATCAAATCCCTTCAGATCCGCCAGGTCCTTACTCAGGGCGTCAGTCTTGGTTCGCCCCTTGATCCTCTTTTAATCTTCCCTCATAAAACGCTTTGATTTGTGCTTCATAATTTGATTTTTAATATTGTGTTAATGGTTGGTTAAATGGGTATTTTAAAAAGATACATGTTGTATTTGTTATGCATAAAGCGTCAAGTTTTGTTCTTTGTGATAATTATGGAATTTGTGTATCGTTTTCGATGTGGGATTTTCTTTTTCGAGCCCAAATCTTGTTCTCTGCTCATAGAGGTGGGAATCATTGAGGATTCGAAAGCAACTCACTTATGAATTTTTATTATGTTATTTGATTCGATTCTTGGAGCTGCTGTATTGCAATATAGTTGCTGAAATAAAATAACTTTTTTTTTCCTAATTTTTTGAACCGTGGAAATAATTTGATTACTGTGTCATTATGGGTCTTGGAATGCTGGTTACTCGAGTTCCATTAGAAAATTATACTCACTTGTGCAATTTGATTCTGAATGACTTGTCAGAAACCTTTAATTGACCCAAAAAAATAAAAGAAAAGGAATAACTAAAATATATGTTTATGAGAGTAATTTAATTTTCTTTCAGGTATGATTGTTACATCTGCTTTAATAATATGGAAGGCATTGATGTGCATCACTGGCAGTGAATCTCCTGTTGTTGTTGTTCTTTCTGGAAGCATGGAACCTGGTTTCAAGAGGGTAACTCCTTAAATGTGTAATTTCCTTAACATTTTGCTTCAAATAATATGTTACTTATTTTAGCTTGCAATATTGCAACAAAATTATGAAAATTATATTTGTAATTTTTTAGCTTTTCGGCTGTGCAGACTTTAATTGGCTATAGTGAAGAAGTAGGACAAAACCTTTAAGTGTAATTACATTAGTCATTTTACTAGTGTCTTCCACCCTTTCTCTGTCTCTCAAGTTCAAACTGTATAAATGTTTGAAATAGAGTTTAATCTTATTTCCAGCCAACTATCTGGTTTAATGTCTCAATTCAGATATATCAGTGTTTAGGAAAGGAGTCTAATGGAAAAGTACCATGATATCTCTTAATTACATGTTGGGTGTTTATTTCAATAACTTAGGAACTTTAAATTCCCATTTGGGTTCTCTACGTGTACACCATTTGTTAAGTTGCTAATTAATTACAATCATATGACATGCAGGGAGATATTTTGTTCTTGCATATGAGTAAAGATCCTATTCGTGCTGGAGAGATTGTTGTTTTTAATGTTGATGTAAGTGCCATTTTATTTTTTGCATAATTCTTTGTTTTGTCTATCTGGTTCTTGGTAGTTGCACATGATATTCAGAATTGCACTCTTGTTTTGTTTCTTGTGTTGACTTCTTTCATCTTGATTCTTTGAACAGATTTTGAATTTTTGCTTCTGCTTGTTGTACGTTAAAGACATTCTATCTCATTTTTGAGCTTTTTAGTAGAGCCATTATGTGGCCAAATAGAATCAGGATTTACCAGATGAACATCTCAAGGAATGAAATTTGCAGAACAGAACATTTTTTAGGTCGCTTTGCAAAGTTATTTGGTTTCAGATAGCTGATGACATTATGATCATCCTGCAAATTTTCATGTTAATTATCACAGGCTATTAATTTTCAGATATTAATGTCTTTAAAGTAGATCTGCTTATATCATCTTTATGTATGTCTTATTCATATATATTTGTGTGCTGATGTATCTTCTAAGCACGTTTTATCTTCTTCCAGGGCCGGGAAATTCCAATTGTCCATCGAGTTATTAAGGTGAATATTTTATTGACCTTATTCTTCTTTGAATTGATGATACAACCTTGCTGCTTATGATGTGCTTATCTGTGCTGGTAAATACTTGCTTTTTGATTATATGTGCTTACCATGTGCTTGACCTCTTCTTAATGGGTGATATTTTCTTAAAAGATTGCTATGCTAGGACTAGGTGGTAGATAGGTTGAGCCTTTTACGTTCATGATTCTTTTAGATTTTTAAGGATACTTTGTCTTCTTGAAACTTCCTGTACTTTATATGTACTAGAGCTCATCTTCGTTTACTAACAAAGTTTCGTTCTTCTAAACACAAGTAGAAAGGCCTTTTTGTTTTTCTTGGTTGCTTTTTTGCACTGAATGATTGTCTAGCATTCTTAATATTTACGTGTATTGTAGGTTCACGAACACCAAGATACTGGGGAGGTTGAGGTCCTAACAAAAGGTGACAACTTGTAGAAATAAAGTTTGATTAATTTCTAATTGACTGGGTTCCGTTATTAACTGTACAATCTTACTTTATTGATTTTCCTTTCTCAGGAGATAATAATTATGGGGATGATAGGCTTTTGTATGCTCAAGGTCAGCTCTGGCTTAAGCGACAACATATTATGGGCAGAGCTGTGGGGTAAAAACTCTTATACCAACTTTTGTTCTTCTGGAATTTTTCAATCTATTACATACTTTTGCATTTTGAATGACTTAGTAAGGGATGATAGCATGCTGTCTTTTCTGTATCACACACGAGAGTCATAAACAGCATATGCTCAATGCAGATATGGGTTTATGGATGTGATCAAAATTTTCTTATTTCTGTTATCTAATTGGGTGACTGAAAACATAAGTGTGAAGGTACCTTTGAATTGGATTGCGGTAAATGGATTCATGAATACTTGGTTTCGGAAAATCGAAAAAGCTTTCTATGATGGAAGAGACTCATTTTCAATTATGTCAGCCAGTATTTCTTTTTATCATTCCCTGATAATTTACTGTAAATCATTTCTCATTGATGGAAGAGCAAAAAGGGACTCTAGGAGATACTTCCTTTTATTTTTGGTAATCTTTAGATATTTTGGATTGGAATGCTTCCTTTATTGGCTAGCAATTGTTGAGACTAGTCAATGAGGATGGTGTTTAAGGTCATAAGAAGATTTGAGCAAGAGTGTGCTGTGTTAATCCATCTGTTTTTTCCACCTTGATCGTAAAGGAGTGGATTTGGTGCTCTGTTAGCAAAATTTGGTGAAGACCTCCTAAGTCCAAATTTGGGTTTGAGGTATCTGGCCTGTATACTATAATTTCTCTTATACCTTGGTCCTTTGACTATATCTTAGTACCTTAATGCTTAGTAATAGTTATATTTTTTGGAAGAAGAAGTACGGAGCAAATATACATGTATTTATGAACAGCATTGATTCAAAGAAGCCGCCTTTCTCCGTGTTCCTTCTTTCCCCATTGACTTCCTCATTAACAATTTATTTTTTCTTTTTACCCAGTATGATCAAATCTCCCCATGACTTACGTAATGTACTGGATTACAAAAGGAACTTTATCATCCAGGGGGTAGTCAGGTTGAGGTTGCTTCATTCAAGGCCTGAACATGTCTTGTTGACATCTCTGTTTGTCACCATCCTTCAGCTTTACACTGTTGTTTTTCAATTTCAATAAACATCATGTTATTACATGTCTCCCTTTTTTTTTTTTTTTTTGTTCTCTTCTTCCTGCTAACATGTTTTGAGTAATAGAAATCACACATTTTTCCCTTAAAAAATAAAGGAAGCTAGTATATTGACTACGTTTGTCATACACAGGTTCTTGCCTTATGTTGGCTGGGTGACTATTATAATGACTGAGAAGCCTATAATCAAGGTATGCTGCTGCCGTGACGCTTTCTATTACCGTATCTGCTCTTAATGTGATTTAAAATAAAATATAGCTAAGTTCAGTATAAATGTTGAAGTTCTATAGCATGAAAGTCATCTTAATAGAACTTCATATTTGTTCTTATCTTTCAGTATATCCTTATCGGGGCACTGGGGTTGCTTGTTATAACTTCAAAGGATTGACAGATGAAAGTTCAAGTTCATTTTTTCACTCGGAGCAGATGCCGCTATTGTCCTTGAATCTGATGATTACCTTCCGATTGTACTGGACAGAAAGAACAGTTGATATTGATCTGATAATTTAAACATGACAATAGATGATTTTGTAGACCATTCAAATGGGATTATTGCTCCTACCACTTTGCTAGTTTTCTAATTGACTTCACTGAAAGCCTTAACGATTCCAAAATTGAAGCACTCAAGTTTTAGGTAAAAGCCAATGGAAAAATAACAGTGAATTTTGCAACTTTGCTTTTCTATGTAGATTTTATTCTCTGCAATTATGATTTTCAAATTATGGATCACATTAATGGACAATTATTTTATCCTAATTCGAGCTTCTACCTCAAGAAGTATATCTTAAACCAAAAAAAAAAAAATAATAATAATAAATAAATAAATAAACCTAGCATGGCCGCTTAGGTCATTGGCCGGTTGGTAAACGTTAAAACAATTTTTTCAATTATGAGGATGAGTTATAATTTGAATAGAAGGAATTCGGATACGATGTGATTTGAGCTGTGTTGATTTTTAAAAATTTTGTTTTGTGTTGTATGTCCATTTATAATAATGTTGGAAATAATTTTATTATAATATAAATTTCAAATTATTCATTGGTGAAATGATAATTTTTAAAATATTTTTAAATTATTATAAACTTTAATTTAATCTTATTATTTTTTTTTAAAAAATAAGAGAAAAATGAGAGTGAGTTAATAATTTTTATTTTTATTTCTTAAGAAACTGGAGATGTCATTGAAGTTTGCAATAGTATAAGAGTATTTTAAATATAATCATTTCATGAAAGAGGTAATTGAAAATTAACTCTTAATTATATAAATAACAATAGAAACTTTAATTTAATTCTCTCAATTTTGTCATACTATGTTATATTAGTTATGAGTTTTTATGTGTAATATATAACTTTAAAATATATATATATATATTATACGCTGGGCATTTTGGGTTTCGTATACGAACCGGATAATCCAACCAACTAACCGAACCCGGTCGAATCGTAAATTTCCCGAGTGTTGGAGCTGGGCGTCAGATCGAATTAGGGTCGATTCGTTCGATCCGAGCTATTCTTGTTCGATCCGAGCTATTCAATCGATTTGATTCGGATCAAATCGTATCCGGATCAATCCGATCGGATTGCACTTACAATAAAAAAAAAAAAATACAAATCAGAAATAAAAATTAAAAGTCATCCCTAATCCTTAAAATTTCCCAAATCAAATAGAAACAATCGAAGAAACCAGCCATTCTCTTTGGGGAAAAGTCGGCCACAAACTCAGTGGCATCACCCGCAAACCCAGCCACACTTTGAGAAAAAGTCGGCCAGCTGTCAGTCGTCGACGGTCCGGCTGCACGCCGACGACGTCTCAACCGACAGCCGCTAAGCCCGTGAGCCGCGCATTGCCAAAGTCCTAAACGTAACTGCTGCATTTGTTTGTTTATTGCAAGGGTTTCAAACGGATCCATCAAATATTGTGAGGTGTGCAGAGGTTGGAAGAATAGATTCTTGGACTTTGAAAAATTTGCAGAGGTCTGGGTCTTTAAATTGCTTGTGAAGTTTGGTCTTTAAATTGTCTGCATGTCATTCTTCTTGTTGATTTTTTTGGTGATTGTAAAATTAATTGTTTGATTTAGCTTTCCTTATTTTAATATGCAATTGTTACTTTAGTTTTCGACAAAATGATTGATGTTAAGATGATTCTGTTTTTCTTCTTCCATTTGTTGGCTTGCTGCATTTGTTTTTTTTCCCTTAATTTGTGTGATTTCAATTTTGTATTTCAACTTGCAAGTGATCCAAATTCATCTAATTTATTAGAGCACATTCAACTCCCATTTCAATATGATGTTATCGATCGGGAACCGAATTAATCCGAACTATTCATCCGATCCGAATCCGACTCGAATGTGTTCGGATTGCTAAAAATTCGAAATCCGATAGATTGATGCGGATCTGATCCGTACCCGATCTCCCCCCTTGAGTGTCAGAAACACAGCTGATTAGTTCTTCTTCTTCACATGTCACCTTTATCAATTCAGCAGCTGTCCGCATTGCCTTCCCAACGAAACGCTCGGCCCTCCTCTTCGTCTCTCTCGGAAAGCTCTTCTTCTATCAATTTTCGCTTTCTTTAGCAAGCCGGTATTTTTTTTTCCCCTTTTAATGAATGTGCTGTGTCTTATTTCTTTTTATTTTTTAAAAAAATATCAGTTGATGTGGTTTATATTTATTAATCTCGTTTTTGATGTGTTTATCTTACTGGATACTTAAATTCTTTTAATGGGTATTGAATATTTTCTTAGGTTTTCGCTTAAATCATGGTCTTTTTCTTGGCATGTTTCTGTTTGATGAAAGTCCTGACTGAAGCATGTAGATGTTTTATTTTGTTTAATGGGTATGATTCAGTTTAAAGCGAATGAAAAAGTATGCCCTCTCTGCCAAATTTTGCAAAACATTTTATATTTCCTTAATTCGACAGATCACCTCTGGAGTACTCGTGTTATTGAGTTTAGCATTTCACTGAACAGTGTACCTCTGAGACACCATTTTTACTTTGATCCCTGATGACTATTTGGTTTTCAAAAATTACAGAGGGAAAAGAAAACGAAAAAGAAAAAGAAATGGTGCATTTTGTTGTGTTGTGTATTCCAGGATTTATGATATGAAAAAATTGGCTTGTTCAATATAAGTAGCCATATGAGTTGTTTCTTTGCCATTGTTGTAGCCTTGGGCACAAAATGTAAGCAGGTGTAAGGTCTGAGGCAGTTGAAGTTATTATATGCTAATTTAAATAAACTTTCTTGACTTGCATGACATTTTATTTCAAATGTAATGATTTTCTTTTTTAAGGATTTATTGATTTGCTACAAGGTCCTGGTATAAAATGCTTTTAATGTATTTTGAATTTTAATTATCTTTGAACAGGAATGAGTAAGAGGAAACGGCCAGACTCGCATGCACCTTCTGACTCGCTCACTGATCATGAGCGCCTCATCTATGATGTAATCAGAAGCAAACAAGATATGGGTATATGGACACGAGACATGAAACGTGAATTAAAAGTTAACCTCCCCGATAATATTGTTACTAAATCTATCAAGTCACTCCAAAACAAGAGCTTGATCAAAGAGGTGGTTAATATCCACAACAAGGGAAAAAAACACTTAATGGCAGTGGAGTTTGAGCCATCAAAGGAAATCTCTGGCGGCGCATGGTACTCTGAGGGAAGCCTAGATACAGAATTCATTAAAGTTGTGAAATCTCAATGCCTAAAGCAAATAATTAAGTTGAAGGTTGCTACTTTGGAGGGCATTTCAGATTCCATCAAAAGGAGTGGAGCCTTCAAGGTTGACTTGACGAAACAGCAAATTGAAGAGATTGTGAGGGCTTTGGTCTTGGATAATCAGATTATGGAAGTGAAGAGCAACGGATCGGGGGAATTTACTAACATTCCTGTCGGAAAAGTTTGTTATAAAAATGTAAGCAAGGGAGGTGGCGCAGGGGAGCCAAAGACAGGAAGCTTGGCTTCTATTCCATGCGGAGTTTGTCCCCAGATAAATATTTGCTCCCCGGATGGCATAATCTCCCCGAAAACCTGTGTCTATTACACGAAGTGGTTGGATTTTTAAGTTTTTTTGTTTTTGCATTGAGCTATAAAGTTTCGAAAGTAGCGTAGCAGGGATTAAGTCTCAAACAATTTTGTTTATTAATGTTATATCCGCAGGCGTTTGAGTTCGAATGATCGCTTGTTTAATTTTCATGTCTATTTTTCTTGTTGTTAATTGCATACCTCTCTACATAGTTTCTTTATGCTAAATCGTAGTTTGTTTTAAATTTATGTGCATAAATAGTAAAATTTTATAAGGTGTATTGAACTGAAAATTAAATTCAATAATAGCAATGGAAATTTGAGTTAAAGTGTAGTATCACTTTTTGTCTATTAGGCATTGAGAAATACCATACTTTCTAAATTGTATTTTAACTGACCATACTTTCTAAATTTTATTTTAACTTTTTCGTTAATATAACAGTATTGAATTATTGGACATTATTATTATTATTATTAATATTATTTTTTGCATTGTGAATCATAATTGGAACATGTAGATTCAATTATTCAATTACTTATTTTTTAAAAAAATATATAAAATTTTAATTTTACAAGATATTTGTTTCCATAATGATATCTTTAACACAAGTTTTGAAAGAGTGGTGATATTTGTCCTCCTATATTTATCTCAACAACCCTTACTTTCTAATTTAGTTCATTCATTTCTAAATTTTCCCTCACTAAAAATTAAAAAATATTTATTTTTCTAACTTTTTCTTTTCTCTCTCATGCACAATTTCTCTCTCTTCCAACAATCACCATTGTAACCATTATCATAACCACTAAATTCATCATAAATATTGAATAATATTTATAAGAGCATTAATATGAATGGAATCCTAAACAAGAATTATGTGTTGAGTTCCAAAGAAAAATATTAAAAATAATTATTGAAAAAAAATAATCTCAATACATGGTTGAAAATTTTCAATTGTGATTTGGTTCGATTCTCTTTGATTGTTGTTGGATATAGTCACATTTGAGAATTTGTGATTTTTATTCATTAAACCATTTGTTCTATGTATAAAACGAACAAAAAATATTTAAAATAATTAAAAATAAATATTATTCAATATTGGTAATGAATTTTATTGTGATGAAGAAAAAATAATCGTGATTCATGAAAGAAAGAGTGTGGATGGAGAGAAACTAAAAAGTTTAAAAAATAAATTTATTTTAATTTTTAATGAGGATAATTTTAAAAATAAATGAAGTAAAGTAGAAAATAAGAGTTTCTGAAATAAATAAAAGTATTCAAATATCACCACTTTCTTTTAAAACTTGATATCCATGAAGCACAATCCAAACTTTTGTCCCTCACTCCTCAGTGTGTTTAACTATCCCTAAAATATTCATAAAATGTATAATTCGCACCTAAACATAAAATATTATTTCCAATATGTATTGAACTCATTGTATCTAGAGGATTCCTTTATTTTGTTTTTTCACTTACTAATATATAATGTTTTGTTTTTAATTTTCTTCAATATTTCAATAAACACATATTTAAAATCTAAATAAGTTTGCAGAATATATAAATACTACTATTCTCTCTAATACCAAAAAAAATAAAAAAGGAATGATATTATATGAAGAAATCATAATAAAATTATTTCTTTATTTCATAAATGTGTCATACATGTTAAGCAATTAAAACGCCATATTTGTGTGTTAAGCAATTAAAAGCCATATTTTGTGTGTGACAGATTGATGGTCAGTTTGGTAATGCTGTACCTTTTAAAATAATTGTTGTTAGCTATATTGTAGAAATAATCAGCTATGAAGAGAATCGGTTGAGTTTTTGGTAAATTTTATTGTTAAACTACTGTAAAAAAATCTAAATGACTAAAATGAACATAATGTAGAATAAAATTTACTTGCACATATAAAAACATGTATATACAATATTTGTAATTGTATATTATAATAATTCAATTTAAAGTAAAATTTATACTATATTGATTTTATTTTTTTATAATAAAAAATTGTTGAAATATTGATTTTGTTTCCAATTTGAATAAGGATAATTTTAGATTTAGGTAATAATTATAAGGATATTTATGGAATTGTATTAAAAGATAAAATTAATTTTCAAAATAAAAATCTAAAATCCACTCTTTCCTTGTTTTTTAAAATCAATTGTAGGAGAGATTGATTTTGACAAAAATAATTTTGAATTTTTTTTTATCAAACACTAAAATTAGTCTTTAAATTCTCAAAATCATTTCTAAATCTTCTAAAAACAATCCAACCGGACTTGGGTCTCTCGTCCATTTCTTGTTTAGTACTATAAAATTTATAATATAAAGTTAAATCAAGATTTCTTAACAAAAAATTTGTTAATTTTCGACCAAACTCAAAATTAGTTTATAATAATCAAGAGAAAATTTTATGCAGTTTAGTTGTTTCAACAAATATTATTTCTGACGCAGGAAAATGAAAAACTAAAATGTTAAAATAAGTAATGTAGTGGGATCATATAATACACTAGCTTGCTTAATATAATATTGATTAAGTCTAGCATATATGCCTTTAAATACTGTATCATACCCCTCTAAATTTGAAGTGTAAAACAGCCCAATAATTTTAGCATCACTCCTCTTTTATCACACCCCATTAATCCTAATCCGTGCAAAGCTCAAGCAATAATCAAGACTCCACCATGCAAAACACTTCTTCAAATATAATGTGTGCGGCAAACCACACGTCTCAATATTTGAATACTACAAAAGGTCAGTTGTGGCAGTCAAAAGGGAACAGAGCAACATGTACACAGGAAAAGCAAAGCAAGAGAACAAGTCTAAGAAGAAGAAGACAGCAGCTTATTTGTTTGCAACAACAAGTAACCTCAGCTTGGTGGAACTTTATGAAGGAAACAATATAAATGAGCGGAAGAGCATAAAAACTACGGATGGCAATAAATACTACCTGCAGCTGGCTTGCTAATACCAAACCCACACCTGAACAAAATTTAAAATACCAAAATCTGCACTTGTATTTGCTGCGGGTTTTAATTTTTTAATAAAACCCGCTCGCAATATTTGATAATTACCAAACCCACAATGATATCCGGTGGATTTTATATGGATTTTCACATTTAAAATTATAATATTTAATATGTAAATTTATATTAATAACCTAAAATTATATGTAACACACTAAATTTTAAATTTAATAAATACAAATAAAAAATTAAAACTCCAACATCAATCCAACATAAATTCTCAAATTTTTAATAATAAATTCTCAAATTTAAATATGAAATACATAAATTCACAAAAGAAAACACAAATAATTTATGCTTTAAGTTAAACAACAATTATTGTTTCATATTCTTATTTAACACAAGCTCCAAGAGTTAAGATTTTCATTTTATTGACCGTCATTTGCACCAGTCCAATACGATCCTACAATAATAATTAAGATTAAAAATATTAATCTAAAGAATAAATTATAATAATAAAATAATTCATACATTAAGTTAAAAATAATAGTGTATACAAAATTACAATAAGTATATAATAATTTATGCATTAAGTTATGACTTGTATACACCATAAGTGTGATAAGTTTAGAACACTTTATATTTATTTAGTTTGCATATTTTTAGATTTAATTATTTTTATAATTAAAAAATTTGAAAAAATGGTTGCAGGTTTGGGGGTATCTATGCGGGTATCCAGTAGATATTTAGTTAATACCAAACCCACCTGCAAGTTAGTGCGAGTTTCAATTTTTAATACCAAATCCTCGTGCAACTTACAAAATTACGTGCAGCGGGTGGGCTTTGGCGGGCTAGTTTGAACGGATTTACAAGTACAATTGCCATCCCTAGTAAAAACTAGTGCTTAGCAGGAGTGATGAAATGGACCTACTTTGGTGGAAAAGAGAGGCAAGACATAATTTTTTGTTTTGTTTTAATTACAGGGAGATAAAATACTACAATGTTGTTTATATAGATGTGAGTATATATTAGAGACTAGAGAGCTATTGGTCCATTTGTCAACTTCTAAATGTTGAGAAAAATTGCTTTACTTTAGGGCCAGGTGGAAACTAAGTTGGGGTTTATAAGGCTTTCTTTTGCATCTCCTTTTTTTATGAAATTCGAAGCACTTGTATGTCCTTTAATTACCAGAAGCAAGTAAAACGTTTGTTTTCCCACTAAAATTTTGTCATCTTTAAAAAAAAAAAAGATTTAGTACTGAGTTAGGTTATGCTCATCTTTTCATATAATTTTTTTTTAGCACATGTGTATTTATAGGTATATCCTTTCGGAAATAGTCTATTAAAAATATTATTTAGAAGATAGTATTGTTTAAGAAAATATATGGGAATACTCTCATAATTGAATGTTTTATTCATTTAGACAATCGGAGAAATACTATATTTTTTGAGTAGAAGTGTTTACAAGCATTATTATTCCCTCCATTATAATGCAGTATCAGCCAATATCAGTGTTGATGCAGTTTTTCTCGCGTGCCTCAACAGTGCTTCGAACCTTCGAACAGTGTCTCTAAGCAGCTCGAGCAGGACTGTTTAAACCTTCTGCTCGCGGTTTCAAACAGTGCCTCGATCTTTCTGCTCGCGATAAGCTCGAGCAGGATTACCCCATTCGTCCTGTTCCGCTGTCTTCTTCAGAACGGAGATCTCCCGGACCTGTACTCACAGAAAACCGGGTCAGGGGTCGCCGGGAGTGTCCCGGCGAAAACCCTCCGACCCTCAAGTCAGTAATCGGGTTTGTCTTTTTGGTATCTCCCTTAGTGAGGGAGACCGGAAAGATTTTGCCCCCTTTTGGATAAGTATGGTGTTTTTTCAGAGAAAATCAGATGAGAGAAATTAGAATAGGAAGAACCTGTGTTAGCTTACAAATCCTTTGTGAATGAAAATTGCCAACCTCTTTGTGTATCAAAAAATCCAACCCTTGTAACGTTCCCCTTCGTTTCCTTTTATACTCCATTTTTCCCGCTCTTTCCATTTCCAGGCTGTCCACTCCCACGTTAGTGGTATCCGAGTCCCTCGACGGTAGGGATTGGTGGAATATTCCCAGGGATGAGCGGCTGTCCCCTCAACCCGATTCACGTGGCCAGATCACCATGTCGGGCAAGTGCGCTAGGAATTATGACACCTTGGAGGCATGTGCCGGCCACCGGCAACAGTATCATCAACACACCATGTGGGACCCTGGTCAGACATTAAAAGGTGTGCCGGGATTCTGAGAAAACGGGTCGGGTCTTGTCCAGCTATGCTCGTGGACGTAATCTCGGCGAGCAGGAAAGGTGTGCTCGGGGACCCGTTCTTTGCGAGCAGGAAGGGAGTGCTCGGTTCTCGACCTTGACCAGCTTCGACCTGAGGGACGACCTCGAGCAGGCGAAGGAAGTGCTCGGGGCTCGAGCAGCTCTGAATTCCTCGACATTGACCAGCTTTGACCAGAAGGGCTGCTCGAGCTAGGCTGTCCTCGAGGTGTCTTACTCGAGCTGGAAGGGCTGCGAGGGGCATGTCTGTTATTACCCAAACACCAGTCCCCCAGTTTCTAGTCTTTTGAGTGAAGCGAGATAAGGCGGAAACTCGATAATGATGGGCGAGTCGCGACCTTTTACTCTTCCCTACGTTCTTCTTGCTCGAGCCTATAGTTGGCTGTGCTTGGCTCTATCCCACCTGAGGTTTAGGCTTTGGGACCTCTGGCCTTGGTATTCTTCATGAGTTTCTTCTGCTCGGGCCTGCAATTGACCTAGGCTTCTTCTGCCGTCACTCCTGCTCGGGCCTGCAATTGACCGAGGTGTCTTCTGCTGTTACTCCTGCTCGGGCATGCAATTGATCGAGGCGTCTTCTGCTGTTACTCCTGCTCGAGCCTGTAATTGACCCAAGCATGGCACCGTCCCGCCTAATGACTTAGGCTTTGGGGACTTCGGGCCAAGGAGCTCTTCTTGATCTTCTGCCCGGGCCTGCAATTGACCCAAGCTTGGCACCGTCCCGCCTAATGACTTAGGCTTTGGGACTTCTGGCCAAGGAGTTCTTCTGAAACTTTTGCTCGAGCCTTTTAATTGACCCGAGCTTCTTCTGATATTACTCCTGCTCTGGTCTTCAATTGACCCGAGCTTGGCTCCGTCCCGCCTAATGACTTAGGCTTTGGGACTTCTGGCCGAGGAGTTCTTCTGAATCTTCTGCTCGAGTCTTTTAATTGACCCAAGCTTGGCACCGTCCCGCCTAATGACTTAGGCTTTGAGACTTTTGGCCAAGGAGTTCTTCTGAAACTTCTGTTCGAGCTTTTTAATTGACCCGAGCTTCTTCTGATATTACTTCTGCTCTGGTATTCAATTGACCCGAGCTTAGCACCGTCCCGCCTAATGACTTAGGCTTTGGGACTTTTGGCCAAGGAGTTCTTCGAAACTTCGCTCGAGCCTTTTAATTGACCGAGCTTCTCGATATTACTCCCGCCCGGTCTTCAATTGACCCGAAGCTTGGCACCGTCCCGCCTAATAACTTAGGCTTTGGGACTTCTGGCCCAGGAGTTCTTCCGAAACTTCTGCTCGAGCCTTTTAATTGACCCGAGCTTCTTCTGATATTACTCCCCTGCTCGGTCTTCAATTGACCCGAGCTTGGCACCGTCCCGCCTAATGATTTAGGCTTTGGGACTTCTGGCCGAGGAGTTCTTCTGAAACTTCTGCTCGAGCCTTTTAATTGACCCGAGCGTCTTCTGATATTACTCCTGCTCTGGTCTTCAATTGACCCGAGCTTGGCACCGTCCCGCCTAATGATTTAGGCTTTGCGACTTCTGGCCAAGGAGTTCTTCTGCTTCTGGTCTTCATTTTGAACTTACATTATAAATGCTTTTCTTATTCTTACATACATTTATACTTTTACATATCCCATCTTGGGACGAAATCTTACATTAGCATTTTACAATACAAGGAAACTTACTGGAAATACATCCTCAGGAGTTGTGCGTTCCACGGCCTCTTGACCTCTCGTCCGTCCGCTTTTTCCTGAGAACTTCAGATTTGGGAAGCGGAAATCACGTGTGATCTTGACACTCATGATCTCCGTTGATAGTGGAGACTCGTTATCCAGCATTATCCGCCAGCTTGGACTTTTTCCGTTCCCCCGAAGATCTTCCACAACTTGTGCCAACTCGCGCATCTCTCCTCCAACTCCTCCATACGAGAGGTTGAGGTCAGTATCCTGCAAATGTTGACGAGATCCCCTTTCCTCCATGTTTGTTTCTTCCCTCGCTGCAACATTTGGTGCCCTAGGTCTTTGGGCTTCATCTCCCACATTTTCTCGAACATGAGCGTTCCCTCGGCTGGACTCCGGGACATCATTACATGCCTTTCTCTGTCCCTCCCTGAATTCTTGTAATAGGGAGGTCAGAGTTTCGATCTGTTTTTCCATTCGATCCATTCTTCCCTGGATCTCCCTGTTACGGGCCTCATTGGCCACTTCTCTCAAAGTTCTTGATTCTTACGGACTTACTCCTCTTTGGTTGTTTCCCTCATCGTTGTGTTGTGTGTCTTGAATGTATTAGGAAATCGAGGTTTTTGTGCCGATCCCGCAGACTGGCGCCAAAGATGTTGATGCAGTTTTTCCCGCGTGCCTCAACAGTGCTTCGAACCTTCGAATAGTGTCTCCAAGTAGCTCGAGCAGGATTGTTTAAACCTTCTGCTCGCGGCTTCAAATAGTGCCTCGATCCTTCTGCTCACGATAAGCTCGAGCAGGATTACCCCATTCGTCTGTTCACTGTCTTCTTGAGCGGAGATCTCCGGACCTGTACTCACGTAAAACCGGGTCGAGGTCGCCGGGCGTGTCCCGGCGAAAACCCTCCGACGCTTAAGTCGATGAATCGGGTTTGTCTTTTTGGTATCTCCCTTAGTGAGGGAGATCGGAAAGATGAAAGGGGTATTATTTCGCCCCCCCTTTTTGGATAAGTATGGTGTTTTTTCAGAGAAAATCAGATGAGAGAAATTAGAATAGGAAGAACCTGTGTGAGCTTACAGATCCTTTGTGAATGAAAATTGCCAACCTCTTTGTGTATAAAAAAACCCAACCCTTATAACGTTCCCCTTCGTTTCCTTTTATACTCCATTTTTCCCGCTCTTTCCATTTCCAGGCTGTCCACTCCCACGTTAGTGGTATCTGGGTCCCTCGGCGGTACGGGATTGGCGGAATATTCCCTAGGGATGAGCGGCTGTCCCCTCAACCCGATTCACGTGGCCAGATCACCATGTCGGGCAAGTGCGCTAGGAATTATGACACCTTGGAGGCATATGCCGGCCACCGGCAACAGTATCATCAACACACCATGTGGGACCCTGGTCAGACATTAAAAGGTGTGCCAGGATTCTGAGAGAACGGGTCGGGTCTTGTCCAGCTATGCTCGTGGACGTAATCTCGGCTAGCAGGAAAGGTGTGCTCGGGGACCCGTTCTTTGCGAGTAGGAAGGGAGTGCTCGGTTCTCGACCTTGACCAGGTTCGACCTGAGGGATGACCTCGAGCAGGCGAAGGAAGTGCTCGGGGCTCGAGCAGCTCTGAATTCCTTGACATTGACCAGCTTTGACCAGAAGGGCTGCTCGAGCTAAGCTGTCCTCGGGGTGTCTTACTCGAGCTGGAAGGGCTGCGAGGGGCATGTCCGTTATTATCCAAACAATCAGGATATTCAAAATATGATACTTGACATCTAAGGCCAGCGGTGAGAAATTGAAATATGACTTGGTATTCTGAGTTGGCCTTCTCTGGAAATTGATTCTGCGTTGGCCTTCTTCGGCAATTGCCAAATGGGCATGATGAATCAAAATAAAAAGGGAAAAATCATTATCTGAATCTTCTTTTTATTAAGCCTAATATATATATCCAAGCTTACCATATGTTTTATTACTTATATTAGCAATGGATTCATTTGTCACATCATCGGGCTGTTCTTTATTAGTAACAACATCTAAAATAAAATTAATTAAGAAACAAAAGGAAATGCACAGATTTTTTATCTGGCAAAGCCAATGAAAATCATATTAATAGCCTTTGATCATACAGCACTGACTTATTAAAACGTTGGTTTTCATTCTACTTTCATAGGCTTACCATATGTTTTATTACTTATATTAGCAATGGATTCATTTGTCACATCATCGGGCTGTTCTTTATTAGTAACAACATCTAAAATAAAATGAATTAAGAAACAAAAGGAAATGCACAGATTTTTTTATCTAGCAAAGCCAATGAAAATCATATTAATAGCCTTTGATCATACAGCACTGACTTATTAAAACGTTGGTTTTCATTCTACTTTCATAGGCAATATTGCATAACTAACTTTCAAATGGTATGTTAAGTCTGTTTCAATTGAATAAAAAAGATTTTTAAAAATAAAAAAGATAATTGAGTTAATTAATTTATTTGTTTATCTTTTTTACTTTTGCAGGGTTTAGTTGCTAGTATATGTATTTTGATCCTGTTATCTACACTTGCAACTCACATTAATGTGGATGCCGATGATCAGAATACATTTAACGTTCTAAATTATGGGGCAATTGGCAATGGAAAATCAGATGATTCCTTAGTAAATACATCTTTTAATTACTCATTTTTATTATTTTTCAGCCTCTTATTTATGTACTCATTGTTGTTTTTTGGAATTATATTTAATTATAGGCATTTGCAAAGGCATGGAATGATGCATGTGAGGCGAACGTACAAACACTCACCACGATTAATATTCCGAAGGGAAAGACATTTTTGGTCCATCCCATAACCTTTACGGGACCTTGCAGGTCAACTAACATCTCCATTCAGGTAAACTAACGAAGAGACCGAAATATATTTAACTAAAGTTCGATTAATTTATAAGTGTGTAATTAATAATCTTAATCTAATCATCACTCAATCTATCTCTGTTGATCGTTAGATCTTCAATCAACTCATCATTAATTAAGAGCGAATAAAATTGGGTTCAATTTGGTTTCTTGAAAATTGAACCAAACCGAGAATCGATTGTTTCAAAAAATTCTGAATCTATTTGCAAGCTATAAATTCTGAATTTTTATTTTGTCTTTCAGGGTAAAACCAAATCGAACCGAACCACGAATCAATTTCAGAACCATTAGGCTCTAGGAAACTTTTGCCTAGCCCTAACTAATGCTGCATACATAATTATATAGTTCATCTATGTTAACACCTAACGTGGAAGTTAAAACTTAAACTCTTTTATTTTTATTTATTTATTTTTCATGAAGCTATCGGGGACAATCAAGGCGCCTGATGGACCAAATGCATGGACAAGTGAGACCTGGAGATGGATAGTGTTTGAGAACATAACAGGGCTTAATATAAATGGCCGTGGCCTCTTTGATGGAAATGGACAGAAATGGTGGGATCAATCATGCAAACACCATCCTGGAAAGGTATTTTCTGACCATCCTTAGCTTGTAAACAAGTACTACTATTTATATCTATACAAAGTGCTGTTGCGGACATCTGCAGGGTATATTATCATTCAATATAAAATATAAAAAGTTAAGGCGTGCAGCAAGTAACGAGTGATTAAAACAAATTAAGGACCCAAGTGATAGAAACGAAAAATATTAATTATCCAAGTATCATTCTCTATTTTTTTCTTCTTAAAATAATCTACTAATTTTTCCTTTTCAATTGTATGTTTCACAGGGCTGCAGCACTAGAGCACCTACAGTAAGTCCATGCATTCTATAGTTATATAAAAAAATTCTCAGTGTGAACATCCAAATTTTAACCAAAAAGAGTACGTAGTTGCAAGAGGACAAAATTTTTCTCAATTAGGAGTTGCGTGATTTTTATTTTTTTTAGTAACTCTTTACCTAAAGAGTTGTTAGTCTGGATTTTTTTTTTAAAAAAAAAGAATTACAAATTCCTACAGAAGAGGAGTACTAGTGGTTAGTTATAAATGAACAAGTTTAATATATTTCTTCAGAATTTATTGCACTTGGAGATAAATTTTATTCTTGATTATATCACAAGAGAAGATAATGGTTGCAGGCAGTGAGTTTCATACGGTGCAATAATGTTCGCATGAACGAAATTTATGTTGAACGGAGCCCCCAAGTTCATATCCTTGTGGATTATAGCCAACATGTCCACATCAAATCGTTGATAATAAATTCTCCTGAAACAAGTCCCAACACTGACGGAATTCACATTGCACGTTCCCACAATGTTTCTGTGCAAACCTCCGTCATAGCTGCAGGTATATACAAATATTACTCTTAGTTTCTTATGCAAAGATACGCAACATTTAAAAAATATGGATGTCACTTAAAAATTAAAAAAAAAAATAATTCAATGCACCGAAAATAAAACAAAAGTTTACATTTTTTTATGTTAATATAAAACATCCTTATCTGACAATTATTCTTTATATATTTACTAAATCTGGATAGATTAACAGGTGATGATTGCATCTCGATTTCTGATCACACTTCAAATATTCTAGTCGCTTTTGTTAAGTGTGGACCTGGTCATGGTATAAGGTAAAGTGATGTTTCAATCAAAACTTTTTATGGCAGGGGGAAAAAATGGACAAAGAATCACAAGAATTTCGTGATTTGGTGACAAAGATCTCATTTTTTCAAAAACTTATATATAGACCTCCTTCTAGATAATTATGTCCAAATGAATAGGGTCGTTATAGTTCAAGGGGTATAATTGTCTTAAAAAAGATTTATGTGACAATTTTAGAAAATAAGAGAGGCTCTGTGATTATTTTACCAAATCACAAGGTGTCGATATCCTTTCTCTCTGAGAATTTAATAACTTAATTGTCCAAATTTCTTTTTATTTAAAATTATAAAAAATAATATATATGAATTTTTTTATAACTATTTTTTTGAAATAGGTTGAGTTTATACAATTTAAAAGGGGGAAATATCACCATCTAAACAAAAGGTTAACATATAAATCGACTGATATATACTTTCTCGAATTTTGACAATGCAAACTTTTGTTCCAAGAACATGCAATCTTCCGATTACTAAGTTGCAAGCCCTTCGCTACTGTTCGGCTTTTTAGTAAACTAAATTTCAATAGAATTATAAACTAAACCCAACGGAACCTCGGTTTTTTAGCTTTTTAAATCTTGGTTTTATTCGGTTATTTGCTTTTTGATTCTATTTTTTATTTATTTAATTAAACCGATCGGTCTCTTCTTAATTTTTTAACTGACCAAACTACCAATTTGATTCGATCAGTTTGGTTCCTCAGTTTAAATGCCACCCCTAGTAATTTGTAAACATTTTGAACGAAGGCAATTAAAATTTTTATGAGTCAATGGTTTTCAGTTGTGTAATTTCATTTTAACTAAATTGCCTAAAATTGATTTGCTAACGATAAATAAACTAATTTGTAAAACATTTTGAACAAAGGCAATTAAAATTTTTATGAATCAATGGTTTTCAGTTGTGTAATTTCATTTTAACTAAATTGCCTAAAATTGATTTGCCAACGATAAATAAACTAATTTGGTGCTCCCTTGTGGTGATAGCATCGGAAGCTTGGGCAGAGATGGAGATGAAGTGAAAGTGGAAAACATCACCGTGAAGCACGTTAGTTTCTATAGGACCACCAATGGAGCCCGAATCAAGACATGGCAAGTATGTTCCATTCGGAATGTATCCGCGCAATAATTAAATTTCATTTATTATAGAATTGTGGTGTTGTGACTTTTTTTTTAATTCACTTTTGTTAAGTAATAATATCACCAACCATTTAGTGGGTGGGTGATCGATATATATTTCTCTCAAACAAAGAGTTACCTCAAGCAAGACTATGGTAAGGTCTAGGAGGCCTTTGCCCCCAGATTGAGAAAACAAATTCACACAAGATCACTTAAGGGTTTAAACTTAAAATTACCTTAATTCTATAGAATTTAATTATTTGGCCCCATAAAATTGAAAATTGTTATGATATTGTGCCCTCTCAAATTTGTTGTTTCAGACGTTGTGCTTTCAAAGTTATAAATATATTTAATTATAGATTGAATATCTGACAATTTTCTTCATTTGTTTTTCATTTTTGGAGGCTGGAAAAGGTCAAGTTCAACATGTTGAGTTCTCGTATATGAACTTCACAGAGGTGCAAAATCCAATAATCATCGACCAATATTACTGCGATCAGAAGGACGCCTGTGCAAAAACGGTAATTAAATTGAACAATTAAGTTCCGAATCTTGCATTTTCAATATTAATCAAGATTCTAGTTGATAAAATATTCATTTTTTTTTTTGTTTTGTGTACTTTAAAGAGTACTGGAGTTCATATAAGTGATGTGCGATATTTGAATGCAACTGGGACATCAGCAACAAACATTGCTATCAATCTTGATTGCAGCGACAATGTTGCTTGCACCGATATCAAATTGGAGAATATTCAATTGCAGTCAGCAACTAAAGGAGAAGAAGTTCTTTCTAGCTGCCAAAATGCCTTTGGAGTTACTACAGGAATTTGTGAACCAAAATCATGTCTCAAAAGCAATTCTTAATTAATTATGTACTCTCTAATTACAGTCTTTTTAAATGCAAACCACAAATTAAATCATTCTCACCTCCAAGGTTGGTTTGAGGGGGAATGGATTACTTTAATTAACTTCTTGCTTCAGCTGCAACGGTCAAATTAATTGGGCTATCTACTTATTACAATGAGTAATGCTACACATTCTAAATTTTTTATCCCAAATAATCATCACAAATGATATAGCATTCATCAATTGGTTGGTAAAATAATATAATTAATTCACTTTAATTTTACCAACCAATTGATGAATATAACATCATTTAAGATTATTATTTAGAATAAAAAATTTGGGATGCGTAGTATTATTATATTACAATTGAACTATATATACGCATGTATGTTGATAATATTAATTCTACTATCTTCATGTTTTTCTTAATCTGAGTTCTTTAAAGCTTTTAATGATATTATGCCATGTCTATTTTAATGATAATCTATGGATTATATTTAACTGTTTTACTTCTTTTATTTATTAACCTCCAATAACTACATGAATTTTTGCTCAAGACAAATTTAGATCCGTTAAAGTAAAAAAAGGCATGAAGAAACTTTGCAAAATTATGAAGACCTTTTTGATGCAATTGAAGAGTTTTCTCAAAGGTAGAAACGGTGGCAAGGTTGGTGCCGATAAATAGAGAGCATTTCTTTATTCCATTGCATTTCAAATTTGAGAAAAATAATTCAAGTGAAGAATTGTTGTGAGAGTGAGCAATTGGAGAGGGTGAGCAATTGTGAGGTTTTTTTCCTTTCAATTGTGCGTGAAAATACATGGTGTATATGGATTTTAGGAAGTGAAGTTTCTTTTACTCAAATATTATACTATAATAATTGTTAGTAATATAATTATTTTCTCTTGCTCTTATAGATGTAAGCATAATTACCGAACCACGTTAAATTGTTGTGCCTATTATCTTTTTTGAGATTATTCGGTGCGCGTTATTCCATATTTCATGCACAACAAGTGGTATCAAAACTAATGGTTCATACTTGGGATATATAATACTGTTCACAAATACAATATTGTACATGTATATGATATTTTTCATGGATATGATGGGGCCAACAGTTCGTAATTAGGAATAATTTATTGAGAAAATGGTAGATGATGAAACTTTCAGTAGTGATGAGATCTACCCAAACTATTTTAGGAGACACTTCAGATTTGAAATAATATTTGTTGCATATTTATTTAACACCTGTTATAGGAGGCCAGAAAATTAATTTTGAAAAGTTTGATGGGAAAATCAACTTCGGCATACAGAAGCACGATGTGACGGATGCCCTTATTCAAATCAATTTCGATGTTACTTTTAAAAATAAAAGACACTTATATGACGAATAAATTTGAGATCGTACGAATGAGAAAGCCTGTGGTCAAATTAAATATTGTTTGACCAAAGAGATGAAATATCTTATGAAAAATAAGGAGTATACGATGACTTTGTGGAGTACATTAAATGAAAAATACTTGCTAAAAATTCCTAAAAACCGTCAATAAGCCAGGTATATGGCTTTCGAATGAAGAATAGGTGTCAATATACGACCATGTCTCAAAATTTGAAAAGTTATTTACTGATTTGAAGAATCTTGATGAAAATGTTAAGGATGAAGTCAAGGCTATGATTTTACTTCACTTACTCCCAGAAGAATATAGCCTGTTTGTGACTACCTTGATATATGAGAAAAGCATAATCATCCTTAAAGATTTCTGCATAGTATTGACTAATTTAGAAATTTGGAATAATGATAAACATTTCGAAAGGGCATCTTCTGAAGCTTTGTTAGCTAGAGAAAAAGGAGAAGAAGAATTCTCAATCTAAATAGGGAAGCAAAAATATAACTAGAGATGAATCTGTCTTTTGTCATGAAAAGACCATTAGAGGAAAGATTGTCTGAATGCTCAGAAGAGAGATATGAAGAAACTAATTGGCAAAGATGAAGACGCTAATAATTCTCTAAGTATCATACTTACATTGTATGTGACTAGTTCGAGTGAGTGGATTCTTGATACCAAAACAACTTATCATTTATATTTGGGAATGGTTTATAGATTTTCTTAATCTGAAATTTAGTGCAGTTATAATGGGAATGAGTAACCTTTTTACACGATAGGGATATGAATAATTTACCTCAAAATATTCGATAGAATGGTTGGAGAATTGAAATAAGTTAGATATGTTCAAACTTTAAAGAAATATCTAATTTCTATGGATGCTTTGAAAGCTAAAAGATACAAGATTACCATTGAAAATAACATAATAAAGTTCACATATGGGACTATGGTGATTTTGCAAGGGATTCGACATCATACATTACCAATTTATGGCATATATGGCTAAGACAGACTGAAGAGAAGTCTTTGCAAAATATGATGAGGCATAGACTTTTAAAAGGTATCAAAATCTGTACATTAGAGTTCTATGAGTATTGTGTAGTAGGCAAGAAAATAAGGGTCAAGTTTAGTACGGTTAATCATGATACTCATGAGATCATCGATTATGTTCAGAATAATGTATGAGGACCAACTAAGATTGCATCAATTGGTGGAAGTCATTTTTTAGTTTTATTTGTGTTGACCTATATTGATATACAGTCACTTGATTTTTATGATAACAACCATGTATCAAAGGTAAAACAAGTAATTCATATGTTTTGCCGACTAACATATTCTTGAAGGAAAATTATTATAAGAACAGGCTTAAGATCATCAAGTCATGAGCATTTTTAAGATAAGAATTTTTATGAGAAAATTGTTTATTAAATATTTTCAAAATCTTCAATTCTTTAATTCTTAATGAGTTTTCAAATGAATTCATTTGATTGTTTATAAAGGTTTTTAGGCAAAATAAATTATAGGATATCTGTTTATGGAAAATGGCTAATCGATAATTTTGGAATGAAAACGGTGGGCCATTTATTACAAACGGCTAGCCGATAGTTTTGAATATGATTTTGGAATGAAACGACTAACCGTTTATATCAAGCGGCTAATTGACATTTGTTGCACTAGTTTTTGTTTCGAAATAACTAACTGATATTTTTGAAACGGTTAACTGATTAAGCAAAGTTTTCAAATCTTGCAACAACGGTTACTTGCCATATAAGCAAACAGCTAATCGATCATATGAAACGAGTGCTCAAAAAGTCAATAATGGCTAGTTTTATTGTCAACTATAAAAAACCAAATCAAATCTATTTCAAACAACTTTTGCAAAATCCATCAAGCAAGAACATATTCATACAACATGATTCCTGAGCTATTATTTGCTTATTTACATTATGAGATATTTATACAAATGGTGTGTTTACTTCTCGGATTGAGGAATCAGAATTCGAAACCAAAATTATTGACAACATTAACTTCATAAAATAATTAATTAAAATCAAAATCATAATTGTAGGGTCCACCTTAATTTGGGAATGTTGAATGGGAGATTGATTCCCAAGAGTGGATCGGGAAGTAGTCTCTTATTTTGAAAATTTTGATTTTGCCTCCCTCCCCCCCTAACCCAAAAAAAAAAAAATTCATAAACCCAAATTTATCCTCAATTAAAAAAAAAACAGAACAATTCCCGCTTTGTTGTCTTTGTCATTTTCATCTTCACTGCAATCAAGCTCATCGAGATCAAGCCTCATCGGGATTGAGCTTCACCGCAATCTGGCCAAAATCGATTGAGCCTCACCACGCAAACTTCATCGTCTTTGTATGTGATCTAGCAGCAACAGCCATTGCTAGTGATGATGTTGACAACAATAACGATGGTGATGATGTCACCGATGATAATATTACTGAAGATGATGATGATTTTGATTATTATTATTATTTTTAAATAGATGATTATTTTTATTAATGATAAAAAGTATTATAATTAATTAATTTATTAATGTTAATAATAATATTATTAACAATAATTACTATCAATAATTTTTTTTAATAATAAATAGTAGTATAATACTCAAATAATTAAAATACAAATTAATACTTATCATAATAGTTAATTAATAACTTTTTAGTAATTTAAATAATCTAACTCATTTCAATTATGATTCCATGACAAAGTAAACAAATTAATGAGAATACAGCCCAATTTGATTCCGATTATTACAGTTCATATAAACAACTTATTCTGCTTCTCATTCCAGTTTATTTCGATTCCTACACAATTCGATTATAGTCCATTTCGATTCTCGTTTAGTAAATACACCAAAATAGGAAGGTGAAAACATCTCCATCAATGTAATATTTGCTTATTTTCCCGCTTCTTTTAAGAATGTCAAGTATAATGCTTGCTAGTTTCTTTTAGCTTTTGGGTCGAATTATCAAATAATATCTACCATATTGTTTTTTGCTGGCTAGAAAATGCTTATAATGGCGGATATAATAGACCTGATTATTTGTCATATGGAATTGCATATCAATGTAAAGGGTAACGATTGTCAATATAATTTATTTGGTTTTGAATTAGGTTAGTTCACTACTTGACTTAAGCGCATATGAAGAAATTAAAGATGTAGATGGTACATTATAAATGAGATTTTATTTTCTTAATCTAAATCAATGTATTTATTTTATTACTTTTATTTTTTTAATCTCGATTTATGCATATATCTTATGAAGTTATAGGAAGGCAAGAATATACATGAATCTTTAATGACAAATCAAGTTAATTATATTACCTATTTTGTTTATTAAAATGTGCAAAGATTGTCTATTAACAAACTGGAACTTGTATACGGGAATAATAAGTCCATAAACAAATAAAGAAACAGAAATATTGTGCAGAATTAACCCATTACCGTTACCCATGCCAATAGGGGAAAAATAAGGAATACACTTAAATCTTGCAAACAAGGAATAGCTTTTTTCAAACTTAGCATTTGCATACAATTAAATTACTCCATCAGTTTGGAAAGAAATGACATAATTACAAAGTTGAGATTCAAAGACCCCAAATGACGCGTCACTAATTAATGACTACCATTATTTAAAAATAGTTGACTTTTTGTACCATCAGTAATTAAATAATTTCATAGAACCAATGAATAAATTATATAAATTTGTATCACAATTTATAAACACATCATTACTCATTTGGAAACGATTTCATCATTTCAAGTATTTGACTTAGTACCATACATGGATGACATTTTCCTAAACTAAATGGATTTGCAATTTTTGATCTTTAATGAAAATTTACAACCAGTGATGAAAGGTAAATGAAAGAGAATCCCATGAATCATGGCCTTTAATGATGAGATTTGCTCATTACATCGATCCCCAGATTATATAAGGGTGATCATTGACATGCAAATGATAATTAACTCGCTAAAAAACACTATTTGAGCACAGAGCAACTCACTCAATCACCATCTTTGTCACCAAATCAATCTCATCCAGTAGCTTTGTAAAATGAGGGTAAGCATCTTGGTATCTTTCTGGCTCTTAAATTTTTTCACTGAGCTTCAAAGCTGCATATGATTCATTGTTATGTTTAATATGTAATGAATTTCTGTCTTTTCATTTCGGTTTCAAAACATGTACTCTACATTTGCTTCATAAAATTGTTCTATCAAGTTCTAAGATTTGAGTTATAGTAATACCGCGTTTACAGAGAGGAGAATGGCATTTTGGTCTTTAATGTTTCATTTTTATCACTCAAGTCTCTAATTTTTTTAGTTGCATGCCTCTTACACACCTAAAGATACCGTTTTAATGTTCAAACTTTATTGTTGAAATGGTATGATTTTAAAGTGCAATTTTTTCTATTATTCTCAGATAGTCATAAATGCAATAAATAATTTTAAAAAAAAGACTTAAATGATAAAAATGAAAAATATTATCACTATATATTATCAACACTTGTGCATAGAAAATGTAGGCGTTGACTCTTTTACTTTTCATTCTTCTAATCATATCATGATACATCGTCGATTTTGTTAAAAAGGAAAAACAATATAAAGAATCTGTCAACTGTCTTGAATAGAAAACATATCTTATTTCCAATTTTGAGAACGTTTTCCATTGCAGAAACTTTTAACCATAATCTTGATTCTGTCCATGGCAAGCTGGGGATCAAGCTTCCAACCCTGTGACGCATCTCCTTCTTATTCTTCGTCTGTCAGTGTGATCCAATTTGGAGCTGTTGGAGATGGAGAAACAGATGATTCACAAGTAATATTTTATTTCCTTAATTAGCACTATTAATTTTCATTCGCAATTTATCTTTAATTATCAAGTATCTTGGGTGTTAGTAACTAACAAAAGGCTGTTAATTTAATTAATTCAGGCTTTCCTGAAAGCTTGGAAAAGTATTTGTGGATCAAAATCAAATGCCCCAGCTCTACTTGTACCAGCTGGGAAAACATTCCTTTTGAGCCCTGTTAGCTTTCAAGGTCCATGCGAATCCTCTTCCATCAATGTCCAGGTATTTGTAATTGATAATGAGCAATTTTTTTTAATTATACATTCTTTTCTCATAACACCATTTATCTAATGTGTTCACAGATTCAAGGAAACATAGTGGCTCCTCACATTAGTGCCTGGGATGGTCATGATAAGAATAAATGGCTGGTTTTTTCTAATGTGAACGGGCTCACAGTAAACGGAAATGGAAAAATCGATGGGAAAGGTGCATCTTGGTGGCCAAATAAACAAAACCAAAGACCCACTGTAAGTAGATTTTCATTTTTAATTTGTTAATAAATTTCGCGGAGTAAACTTTATCTTTTAGCCGCTCTGTATTTTAAATTTGGCACTGCTAGTACTAAATTTTTTTGTTAGGCCTTGTCATTTGGTAGCTGCAATAAGCTTGCGCTACGTGGATTGACACATGTCGACAGCCCGGCCAACCATGTCAGTGTGTACGACTGCAATGATGTAGCCATTTCTAATCTCAAAATAATTGCCCCAGAATCAAGCCCTAACACTGATGGGATTGATATTACTCACTCAAGCAATGTTCAAATAAGCGACTGCACCATTGGAACCGGTAATTAAATTCTAATCAAGTTGTTAATCGTCCTCCTCCTCATCATCATCATCATAGAACTTCTCTGTACTTGTTCTACTCAACTAAGCTTGATTAATTACAAATATGGCTGCAGGTGATGATTGTATTGCCATTGGTACAGACACCTCAAACATTGTTGTTACTGGTGTGATGTGTGGACCTGGTCATGGCATAAGGTTTGTAAATAAGAAGTATCGTATATATTAAATTTTTTTAGTAACTAAGTGTTCTTTCTGTTAACAAAGTCAAATTGGTTGTTTTTGGAAATTGCAGTATTGGAAGTTTAGGAGCAAATGGAGGGACAGGTATTGTAGAAGATGTACATGTAAGAGATTGTACTTTCAAAGGAACTACGAATGGAGCGAGGATAAAAACATGGCAGGTAATTAATCACAAATACAATTGAATAGTAATTGACTATTAGCAAGTAGATTAATTTAAATTAATT
Source organism: Murraya koenigii (assembly GCA_025617385.1). NCBI lineage: Eukaryota > Viridiplantae > Streptophyta > Magnoliopsida > Sapindales > Rutaceae > Murraya > Murraya koenigii. The sequence goes on along the minus strand of CM046813.1, from coordinate 22,299,311 downwards.
GAGTAATTTTTTTCTCCCGAAAAAAAAAATTGTGATCTTGCTTTCAGGGCGGATCCGGACATGCCAAAAGGATTTCTTTTGAAGGAATTACACTTGAGTCAGCTGACAACCCAATTATCATAGACCAATATTATTGCGGCCCTAATAATAACTGCAAAAATCAGGTAATTCTAAATCAGCGAAATTCGATCACAAAGATTTTATTAATTGAACCAACTATGACCCACTAAATTTATTATTTTTTGTTAATTTTATATATATCCGATGTTGCAGACATCTGGAGTTAAGGTGAGCGACGTTTCCTACATTAGATTTCAAGGCACTTCAAGCACAGAAGAAGCAATTCAATTACGCTGCAGTGAAAGCGTTGGTTGCACTGATATTAAGATTAATAACATCGACATAACACATTCAGATTCAGGAAAGGATACTCGTGCCTACTGCATCAATGCTCATGGGGAATTATATGGTCGATTAGTTCCATCTGTAGATTGTCTTTTACCATAATTTTCGAATATTAATTAATCTTCTGAAATTTCAATATTATTGGCACAAAATTGTCAGTAATAATGTTTCAGAACCATAGACCCCGATTGATCGATTGTACCTTTTTTGTGCGTACACACAAAATGAATTATCGTTCTGATTTTCTTTCAGATGCTTGCAATTTTGTTCCAAATTCTATTGCTTTTTTTTTTTTTTATAATAAGATATTGGAGGAAACTAAACGATGCCACATCCCCTTAATCTTGAAACAATTTATGTTTTTTTTTTTTTATTAATAACCTCGACAAATCGAGAAATGTGGTGATTCCATCTGCCTTCTGTTTAATTTTTCTGTCTTTCTTTTTTTTTTTTTTAAATGCTTTGTTTGGTTGGTTTTTTTATATTCACGCTTAATTTCCGAAGCATTCTTTGATTAAATCGTTCAAAAGGATTGTTTTAATTTGCTTAATTGCAATGAAAGTGCCATCAATCATTGGCTGGATTATTCGGCACCTTTCTCCTTAACTCTAAGGTGGAGGATTGAGTCTCCTCAGATTCGTTTAAATTTTAATTTACTGATTTCCCTTAAAAAGTATAATTCACAACTTAACTATAAAGTAACAATATGTGTTGTGCGGAAGCATAGGTTGAGCAAATTACCAATTGATGGTAACTGTGACTTCTAGAGAAATTTAAATGTGGTGTAAACAATTACAAAGAAAATTGACACAATAATTTACGTGGTTCGGCGTAAAGCCTACATCCACGGGCAAAGACTGGAAGATAATTTTACTAACAAATGAGAATTTACAAATTGGGAAAAACTCACAAAAACCCAATAGCCCAATACACCCAAATAAATTCTCCTAACACTCAAGTGGAAGCTATCTCAACTCTCTCAATTGCTTCACTTGCAATTGCTCTCAATTTTGGGATGCCTAAACAAATGAAGGACATTAGTTATTTATAGGAATGAATGGTAGCACTATTTCACCAAACCTTTAAAATTGTCAAAGTTTGGTTGGTGATTACCTAATTTTTAGCTAAACTTTGAACAATTTACCTTTGAATAATTTTGGCCAAACTTTGAACATGTGCTTTGCCAAACTTTGAACAATTTGGCTTTGAATTTGAATATTTCAACAATTCTCCACCTCGGTGAAGATTTATCCAAATCTGAGCCGACTACCAACAAACCATCATTCCCAAAGTGGCTGCATCTTTGTGACTGCCAACCGTAGTTCAAAATATTACTGAACTTCCTTGTATAAAATGATCCTCCAATCTCTACCTTTCTCACTGTTTTAAACTTTCAGGATATTGATCAAGTTTAGACAATGCTCAAACTTGATCGTTGTCACCACCTTGGTCAACATATCTGCGGGATTCTCTGCAGTCTTGATTTTCTGAAGAAGAATCTTCCCCTCATCAATAATTTCCCGCACAAAGTGAAATCGTACGTCAATATGCTTCGTACGCGCATGATAAACTTGATTCTTTGCTAAGTGAATAGCACTTTGACTGTCACAATACAAGTTACCATGCTCCTGGATCAATCCCAAGTTTCCAAGCAAGCCTTGTAACCAAACAGCCTCTTTAATAGCCTTCGTAATTGCCATATACTCGGCCTCGTGGTTGATGATTACAGCCATGAGATCGTAGTGTAGACTTCCAACTAATTGTCAGTTTGCAAACCCAATTTTCTTTTCCAGCAACTCTAAATCCATTTGGCCGAGTCATGTAGATTTCCTCTTCCAAACCACCATGCAAGAACGCAGTTTTTACATCAAGTTGAACTAGCTCCAGATTATATTGCGCAACAATGGCTAGCAAAATCCGAATAGACGAATGTTTCACAACTGGAGAAAATACCTCATTGTAGTCTATTCCTTCTCTCTGAGCGTAACCCTTCGCTACCAATCTAGCCTTGTATCGAATTTTATCCTTACGAGGAAATCCATCCTTTTTTGCATATACCCATTTGCACCCAATTGCCTTTTTGTCTTCAGGCAGTGTAACTAACTCCCAAGTTCCATTTTTTTGAAGAGACTGCATTTCTTCATCCATTGCTTGCTTCCACTGTACATTTTCAGGGCTACTTACTGCTTTCTCTATAAGTGGAAGGAACATCACCATCTACAATTGGAAGTGCATAGGCCACCATATCAACAAAGCGAGCAGGTCTACGAATCTCTCTCCGCGGCCTTCTATATGCAATTGAATCTTGTTGCTCTAAAAGTTCTTGAGTCAGAACCTCTTCTTCATCTTCGGTTGATTGAGAATCATCTCGCCTCTTCAACACTAATTGGATCATCTTTAACCTTTTCAAGCTCCACTGCTGCGAAGTACTATCTGGTGTTGTCATCCTTTTGTGAATCCTTTTGTTTTAACATGGCTAATTCATCAAAAGTCACATCTCTGCTGAAAATGATCTTCTTTGTATCTGGACACCATAAGCGGTATCCTTTTACTCCACCGATTATACCCATGAACAATGTTTTCTTCGCTCTTGGGTCTAACTTAGATTCCTTTACATGATAATAAGCGAGTGGAACCAAAGACATGTGAAGTATCATAATCGATAGCGGGTTTACCGATCCACATTTCCATGGGTGTTTTGCCCTCAATTGCGGTGATGGCAAGCGATTAATTAGATGGCACGCATATACAATGACCTCAATTCAAAATTCCTTGCCCAATCCAACGATTGGACAACATACACCGAACTTTCTCCGAGTATAGTTCGGTTCATGCGTCTGCCACCCCATTCTATTGTGGTGTACCTCGAGCAAGTGCTCCTCATCTTGGCATACTTCTAAAATGGATCATTCTTGTACTCACCACCATTATCCGAGCGAAGTCTTTTAACCTTTCGACCGATCCGAGTTTCCACCATCTTCTTCCATTTCGTAAATATACTCAAAACTTCATTTTGTTCTTCATCAATACACCCATACTTTTCTTGAATAATCATCAACAAAAGTAACAAAATAGTGCATACCTCCCAAAGAAGCTACTCTGGTAGGTCCCCACACATCACTATGAACATAGTCCAGAATCCCTTTTGTATTGTGAATTGCTGAGCCAAACTTTACTCTTGTTTGCTTGCCCAGAACGCAATGTTCACAAAATTCCAATTTGCAAGAATTTGCACCTTTCAATAAGCCTTGCTTAACCAAAGTCTGCAAAGCTTTTCACCGGCATGTCCCAAACGCATATGCCACAACTTGGTTGCCTCTGAATCTGCATCCTTTCTCGAAACTGTTGATGCTTGTTCAAATAACTGTCCCCCTTGGAAATAGTACAAGTTATTCCTTCTTGTGCCCTTCATCATCGTCAGTGCACCAGCTACTACCTTCAAGAACCCATCTCTCATAGTGATTGTAAGCCCTTTGGATTCTAGGACTCCTAATGAGATGAGATTTTTCTTTAAGCTTGGTACATAGCGAACTTCTGTCAAGACATGGATTGAGCCATCGTGATTCTTCAATTGGATTGAACCTATTCCCATGGTTTTACAAGCATTGTCATTGCCCATAAAAACAACTCCACCATCTAGCTCCTTGAAACTAGAAAACCAGATCTTATTAGGACACATATGATAAGTACAACCCGAATCCAAAATCCACTCATCTAATTGACATGTCAATGTCATGCCAACCAGACTAAATTCTGACTCCTCATCATGCTTCGACTATACATGCATCGAAATAGCCTTGCCCTTTTGTAACTTAGGACAATTCTTTTCCAATGCCCTTTCTCGCGACAAAAGCACATTCATCTTTGGCAGGCCTACCTTTAGACTTGGCCCTTTTTCCAGGTTTGCGGCTTTGTGAACGACCTCTTGCTGTCAATATTTTTGCAACTGTATCTCTGTGATCCTTTTTATCTTTCTTTCTGGTCTCAGCATTATACAGTGCACTACATACAGCATCAAATGTGACACTGTCCTTCCCATGAAGCAAAGTGGTGGTGAGATGGTCATATTCATCAGGAAGTGAATTCAACAGCAACAATGCCTTATCTTCATCTTCAAATTTCTCATCCAAATTTAGCTAATCCGCTAATATTTTATTGAATGAGTTCACGTGGTCAGTCATCGACATACCAGTGCATGCGTGAATCGATAGAGTTTCTTTTTCATATAAAGCCTGTTTCAAGGCTTTTCTTCATATATTTTTCTTCCAGATGTCTTCCACAAATTCTTTCGTCGATGTCTCCCTCATGACAGAGTACTTCGATCTTTAGCCCGACATAGGCGAATAGTACCACATGCCCTGTCTATTGATTTTTGTCCACTCCTTGTCATCCATCTTTTCAGGCTTTTCTTCTAGAGCGAGATCCAACTCTTGCTGACATAAGACATCCAACACCTCACATTGCCACATACCAAAATTATTGGTACCATCAAATTTCTCCACTTCAAACTTTGCATTAGTCACGATGGTCCTCGCGACGAAGACGACGACGACGCTTCTGCCATCCTCTCAACCTCAAATAATCAGTGCCTTCAACAACTATTCACACTTGAAAAACAGTCTCTATGATGTTTAATTCGTGTGAATAAATGCACCAGGAAAGTTTCCAGGAGAATGGAGGGGTCACAATGGTCCCACTTAAAACCCAGACTCCTTAGACTCTTATCGTCTTGTTGACAGAACTTTCCTAGACATGCAAAAATACACACTACTTACAATAGACTGTTCTCCAAGTACAAATGGTCGTATCCAGAACTAGTATCTGTGAATAGTATTGTATACCCCAAGTACGAACCTTCGGCTCTGATACCAATTGTTGTGCGGAAGCGTAGGTTGAGCAAATTACCAATTGATGGTAACTGTGACTTCTAGAGAAATTTAAATGTGGTGTAAACAATTACAAAGAAAATTGACACAATAATTTACGTGGTTCGGCGTAAAGCCTACATCTACGAGCAAAGACCGGAAGATAATTTTACTAACAAATGAGAATTTACAAATTGGGAAAACTCACAAAACCCAATAGCCCAATACACCCAAATAAATTCTCCTAGCACTCAAGTGGAAGCTATCTCAACTCTCTCAATTGCTTCACTTGCAATTGCTCTCAATTTTGGGATGCCTAAACAAATGAAGAACATTAGCTATTTATAGGAATGGATGGTAGCACTATTTCACCAAACCTTTAAAATTGTCAAAGTTTGGTTGGTGATTACCTAATTTTTAGCCAAACTTTGAACAATTTACCTTTGAATAATTTTGGCCAAACTTTGAACATGTGCTTTGCCAAACTTTGAACAATTTGGCTTTGAATTTGAATATTTCAACAATATGAACCTTTTGAGGATATTTTAAAACATACAAGGACTAACTAAAAAATTATGGAATTCAACCTTTGTATATTTGAACACTGCTATTTTAAATAGAAAAATTAAACAAAACGAAGATGGAATCAACTATAAATCCATATGGTGTAAGAGGCAAAGAATAAAGTATTCAATTAACACTATAACATCAATAGTTCATTCTGTCTTCCCAATATCTTAAGAATTTTTGTATATGCTATGAAGAATTATGAAAGGGATATAACAAATAAAGAAAACTATACATTATGAAAGGGATATAACAAATAAAGGAAACTATACACAGTAAAACGGCTCATTTAACGGCCTTAGTTTGCTGCTCTATGCAAGAGCCATCAAATCAATTAGCCAGGCCATATATAGAGCCACCTCTAGACGACCAATTTTGATTTTTGACCAAAAAGTTCGAGAATAAGCAGGAAATTTAGAGTAGCCAAAAAAAAAAAAAAGAAGCAACTACCAACCTATCAATATTGGCTCTTTGCCACACAAAATTTAGTTTCCACATTTCTCCAACTCCCCTCTCTTTCGGTTGAAAACAACTTTTTCTACATTCCGACGAACTCTTCCTTCATCGGCGGCCGCCATCCATGGCGTACGGAAGTTCACCTCGGCCGTGGTGCTCATGGTTCATGCCTTTGAGCTGTGTAGCTTGCATTGCTGTTTTTGTTTACACCATGTATGTCAATAATTGTCCTAAGAATTTGGGTGCAGATAGATGTGTATTTCATGAGCAATTGGGGAGATTTTCTTTTCAACCCAGATCAGAAAATTCTCTCTTTGGCCCTTCCACCACAACGTAAGCTCTCTATTACTATTAAAATTGATCTCTCCACAAATTTTTTCAGTTTAATTTTGCTTTTTTCAATTTTTAGGTTTAATTTTCGGAAACAAGATGATTTTCATTTTTCAGGCTTAAGAAACTTGGTGGCCTTAGCCGAAATCTAGTGGTGTACGATGGCGAAATATATCGTTTTTTCTCTTGCATGTGGCTTCATGCTAATGTTATTCATTTGCTTACTAATACTCTGGCCATTCTCTTTATTGGTGTTAAGCTCGAAGATGATTTCGGATTTTGTAAGATCTTAATTGATTATTTGACAATTCTCTTATCCGAACGTCTGTACTTTCTAAAATTCGAATCAAGGGAGAAAAAAAAATTCAATCTAAATGACACATTTGAATGTGAGTGCAGTGAGAATAGGACTCTTGTATGTGCTTTCTGGATTTGGAGGAGGCTTGTTATCTTGTCTTCATCAAGACGAATCACAGCAAACTGTTCAAATTTCAGTTGGTGCATCAGGTGCACTCTTTGGACTGTTGGGTGCCTCACTTTCTGAAATCATCACAAACTGGACATTGTACACAAATAAGGTGACTATATTTGTAACTGTTGTGCTTCTGTTTAACTTTGAAAGCATATATATCAGCTAAAGAGTTTAGTAAATTCTTTCCCTACAGTGTGTATCAATTACGATGCTGATTTTAGTTATTGGCGTGAACATGGCTATCGGATTTATGCCTGGCATAGATAATATGGCACACATTGGCGGATTCGTAGCCGGAATTTTACTCGGATTTATTCTTCTTCTCCGTCCTCAGTATGGATATGTTAGCGGACAGTACATTGCTCCAGGATATGAACTCAAGCATAAGAAACCCAAGTACCAGTGCCATCAACAACTGCTTTGGGTCATCTCTGTAGTCGTCTTATTCATTTGGTAAATTACTAATTCCAAGTTTATTTCAAACATTGATTAATAATTAGGAAATTGATGGAAACTGTATTTATAAATTAATCATTTTTTTCCATCGTTTTAAAACCCATCAAAGCTCCTTAGTTGTTAAAAAAATTGTTCACATTTAATATTTTTGTACTGTCTTTTACTGTTTTGATAATGACGTGGAAAAAAACCATCATTAATCATCAATAAAAATTTACGTGGTAAAATAGTTTAAGACAACAAGGGCAAAACTAGAAAAAAAAAAAAAAATCTTTTTAACACAAAGTTCTGAAAAACGGAGGAGAAAATGTTATATATTTCAACAAATAGTAAGGATTTTGGTCATTTTCTTAACGCTCAATGTTCATAGCTGATAGCTGACTTGAAGTTTTAGTATCAATAAAATCTCATTAATTAATAATTGGAGAAAGTTTTTGGTGTTCTTAAGCCATTGCTTCTTAGCTATTTACTATTTATTACATGATCGTATATATTATCATAATTGATTAAAACATACACATAACAAAGAATAATAAATAAAAAAGGAACAATGCTCTGCGAGCACCAATTTTTTTTATTTAATTGATACGATAGCTATAACATCTGCCAATTTGTAGGTACGTGGTTGGCTTGTCAAAGCTTTACAAAGGGGAAAGAGTAGATTTGCCACTTCCAAGCATCGATCTAAGTAAGGAATTGTCCAGCGTCAGAATAACACAACAGCCATCCAATAATACATATACTCATCTACCTCCTAATTAGGTAAAATTCTACCCCTTTATTTATTTTGCTTATATGCATTTTTTTAAATAGAGAATGACGAGTCTAAATGATACACAAAAGTTAGTTGATGAGTTGAGTTTAGTCATGTGTGATTAATTTCGTTAACATAACTTTGTCATGTGCAGGATGATCTCTTTGGCTCAATACTCATGGATGAACCTAATTCATATTTAATAAAATATTTCATGAGTTGAGAATTATCCCACGTTTATTTACTTATCTGAGAGCTACTCCATACCAATGTGCCATTACCTTCTTAACAATAAATAATTTTTTTTTTTTTATATATTGTTCTTCAATTTTTAATTGTATATACGTAAAATAATAACATTACACCTACAAACTCTTGTGCAACATTTTTTTTTCACAGACTAATGTGGCATAATTATGATCAGTTGAATTAAAATTTAAAATAACATTAATAAAATTATGTAGATCAAATGATGTTTTCATTTAACCAAATAGCCAATGGTATACTACATCATTTGTAAGAAAGAATTTGTGGATATATCATTATTCATGTTATTCTAATGCTTTTATATTGCAGATGTGGAACAAGACTTGTGTACCTTCAAGAAACTTGCCACACATTTATCATAAATTATAGATGATATAATCCTCAACGCAATATGAAAGACAATTTATTTGTTAACGAAATCTCCATTTTGTTAAAATGAGAATATCTCTATTAAAAAATAATTATGTGTGTGTGTGTGTATGTGTCTGTACGTACGCATGTATTTAGGGGCAAAGGTATGAGAGGACTAACCCGGCTAGTTTTTTTTTTTTTTAAATAATTATGAGTTTACTCCTATTAAAACTTATAGTAAATTAAAAATATAAATATAAATAATTATCATTATAGTCAATATTTATTTTTCCCAAATCACAAAATTCACCCAAATCCCTAACTAATTGATCCAATTATCTAAAATCTAAATTTTCCAAAACTCAACTGATCAAATCATCAAGTTGCTACATCCTGAAAAAGTTAACAATTATCCAAAATGTAAATTCTTTGAAACTCAACTAATAATTGATTGTTGAATGCTTACTCTTTTCAACTTAGTTATTAGCTTATATTTTTGTCAATTTTTTTACAATCTTACCGAAAGATTTTATCCTTAAGATTTTATTAAGATTGAGCTACCAGTTTCGAGAAGATAATTAAAATGTTTTGAGATTGATGTACATTCTCTTTAAGAGTTTCAACTATTACTTCCATTTCTGAATTATGAAAAAAATTAGTTGAGAATGAAAAGTCATGGATTTATTTCTTATTTAATAGATTAATTCATTTAGTGTTAACCTTTCTTGTTTTATGAGCAACAACAAAAAGAGCATTTTCTACTGTGAATCTAGTTAAGACAACTCATTAAAATAAGATGGAGAATGAATTTATTTCAAACTGTATATTTATTTACATTGAAAGAGAAATTGCAAATACTTCGACTCAAATATGATAATAAATACGTTTTATTTTTTGAAGAATCATAGAATACAACTTCGTCGATAGTGTTTTCTTTTTGTTTACATTATTTGTATTTATTAATTTTGCTTGTATAGAACAATTTTTTTGTGAAGTAAATTGAATTTTAAAAAAGAAATCTAGCCTACCCAAAAAAGGGTGCTAGCTTCGCTAGTACATGTATCATTTATCAAATCATTGCCTTACATGTCAAAAACTATATTTTTAGCATTGATTGTATGTTATTTTTATTAATTTAGTGGTCATGAATTTTCTCTTGAAATTTTGTGACTAAATTATGTTTTTTCCCATTATTATTTAGATGCACATTCAATCTAAAATAAATAAATAATAAGAAACTGAGTCGACCGTTGTCAAAGGCAACTAGGCTTGATTTTTCATGTTCCAGGGGCGTTGAATTTCCCACGTGGCGCTAAATCCAGGAGCCACGTCAACAAAGCATTCAAGCACTTCCAAGCCCCTATAATTACGAAACTACCACTCTCTAAGTCAATGACAGTTTGTTAACAACTCAGGGTTATTTCGTAATTTCACTCATTTATTATTATTTTTTTCGATAAAGAAATAAAATTCTGCTTCTAAATCCGTTCAGGCAACTAGCGAAGCCAGCTACTGTCTTTCATCATCATGGCGCTTCTTGCTCTCGGTGGTGGGTGCGGACGTTTAGCCGTGTCCCACCCCGCGCACGTTAGCCGGAGAACAGCCGTTGTTGCTACGCTGTCACCTCCCAAACGCGATAAAGTTGACTACTGGGTCGATGCAACTTCGAGCTTCTTTGAAGCAGACTCCAGACCCATCATGTTATATGATGGTAATTACTATTTTTCCAATATATATATATATATATTTATTTATTTATTCTATTTATAAATGAAGTTGATTCATTTTATTAACTATAGCTCGCTATAAAATAAAAAAGCTTTGCATATGCTCCTTAGTTAAATTTTAATTTACTTTTTGTCGATCCTACGAAATGAAATCACTCTGGCTGTCGAGTATAAGAAAGCTAGTGGCTGGAAAATATTAGCCGTTAAGTAGAACATAATGTTTACCAAGCACTTTAGCAGTCGATATCTGGCTAAGCTACTATTGTAGTTAATATTTCTTTTGAATTTTAATTCCATAGGTGTTTGCAATTTGTGTAATGGAGGAGTGAAATTTGTACGGGATAACGACAAAAATAGGTAAGTGATCTGACCGCTGGCTTGTTGAGTAATTTGATGAATGATGTGTTAAATGATAAATATCAAATGTTATTCGGCCTCAAGCCAATGTTTCACAATGATCGATCATGATGCTTTTTGCATTGACAATATTCCTAGATGGGCTAATTTGATCTGCCCCGTCAAAGGTATTCCACGGGTCAGCTCATTTTGATTTATACATAATTAAGCTACTGCAAAGGAAATTGGTCCTCCCAGATTTCACACATTTTCAATGTGGCATTCTGGCTTTTATTGTTAACTTTGTTCATGATGCTTCAAATTATTACTTCTTATGGTTAAAATGTATTATGAGAATTAGTTGAAAACATGATTATGAATGCTAAACAAAATTGAGGTCACGGAAAATATCACTTCTGTTGCCTGCTAAATTATGAACTGCCAAAGGAATATTGTTCTTCTAAATGATTTCTTAAGTCCAAAAGGGAAAAATAAGGGAAAGAAAATCACAGAATTTGGATCTTCACAATGTTTTAGCTATAAATCTGCTCCTAATGACTGTTCTTCTTCATATCTTCATCTTGCAATTGACAGGAGAATCAGGTATGAAGCTCTCCAGAGTGAATCGGGCAAGAAACTACTGAGGAGGTCAGGAAGAGCTCCTGATGATATTTCAAGTGTTGTGCTTGTTGAGAAGGATAGGTATATGTATATTATTTTCTGAGTGTTCTAAAACTGATATTAAATTGGTCTGAATTCTAAAGGATAGCAGCTGAATTTAGTTTATGACCTTTTTTGTGTTTTAGGGTAATGGTATCTATGTTCAACCAATTTTAACTTTTCACATTTTGTCAATATCTCTGTCTTGTAATTAATTTAAATACTAGAAAGTTTACAAAGGGATTTAGAGATTATCCCTATCCCCTCTCCCTTGATGTTTGTCTCTGTCTCTCTTGAATGGAAAAGGTTTGCACGACGATGATTAAAAATTGTTGTGGGGTTTCAGATCATATATCAAATCAAATGCTGTTCTGAAGATAATGGAATACATAGACCTACCTTTCCCTCAGCTAGCATTTTTTCTACAGTTTGTTCCTCAGTAAGTCATCCCTTCTTTGTTGCTGTAGTTCTTAAACAACTGGGTGGAGCAATTGAAATGTATTATTCTGTTATTCTGATATGGATGGTTGCAGGTTTGTACGAGATTTTGCATATGACAACATAGCGATCAACCGATACAACATTTTCGGCCGCTCAGATTCATGTGAGTTATATGATAATTAAGGATGTGCAGTCATTGCGGCTAATGAATGTTTGTATATATTTGAAAATCAAGAAATGAGGGATCATAATGTGGTCCATTGTTGATTGCTCTGTGGAATTAGAATATACTGTGAACATGTTTATCAATTGACATTTGACAACTCAATGTACATTGGTCATCTTGGCCATATATGCTTACAATTCTGACCTTATTGTTACAAATATTTAATTTTACTTGTTTTTCTCCTTATCAATTGATATGTATGAAGTGGATAAATTTATTTCCCCTTTTTACATGATTTCCTAGTTCTTCTGTTGATTAAATCAGAGCTTTATTGTAACATATTTGTGGCCATATATTAAAAAAAGCCTTCTCTATCTTGACGTTAACGTCAAGTTGTTTGTTTAAGTTCCTAAAGCTCTTCAAAGCCTATTGCGGCCAATATTATTTTGGTAACCATGTCTTTGCTCCTCATAGTATAGCCCCTTTTTTTAGTAGTTGATAGAATGGCACACACAATCACCCTCAACCTTCCATCCCCCAATCTAATTAAGTAGACTTCAGCAGCAAGCAGCTGCACATATAATGGAGTGGTAGCATCATAAGAGGGAAAGCAATTTGTGCTGCAGCTAGATTCCATGACTCCACTTAGAGGTATGGAGCTCTTATTTGATAATTTTAATATTTTAAATCCTGGTAGTTTTGTCGAGTTCTCTTGGTCCAAGGTCTACATCCTGTTAGGTTGGAAATTCGTAAGGACCAGGATAGTTTGAGTTCTAGGAAAAGGAAAGCAGGATTGAGATGATCCATTTAAATGATATCGTAAAGGGTTTGAGAGTATCAAAAGTTTGCTGTTTCTGCTAATTCCAAATGTTGGAAGTTTGTATCTGAGTATTTTGTACATCACTTCCTTGCTAAGTTCTCTTTTATCAGAAAGGAAGATATTTTATGAACTATCTGTAGTTATTGTGCAATTTTACTATTTCAAACATCTATCTCGCTTTTGTACACTTAAGAAAGCATCTGCCTTACATTGATAAAAGAATAGAAGTTCAAACGATAAGATCAGAGAACTGAGTTTTATACATATTCATAAATACCTAAACATTATCCAGTATTTATCTACATATATCTCATGTGTTCTATTGCATATGCGTGCATGGATATTGTCTATATAGATGTAAATATATGAAGGGTGGAATCCAGTATCCTAGTGGTACACGAAGGTTTTGCAGTTAAGCTGATACAAGAATAATCAGCTATGGGAGTCTGGGAGAGGTTTGTCTTGTGTCTTGTCGCCTTTGTATAGCTTGGACAAGCCAAGTGCATATCTGACAAAATGGCAATGGTTAGCTAAAGTTTGTGAACCCCAATTGTGAAATTTTCAACACATGTTTGAAATGTTTAGTGATATACCCGACGACTAAGAGGATTAAAGCTATAATCCAACACAATTGTTGATAGTGCATGTATTTGGGTTTCCTATGCTTGGCATCATATCCTGCAGCAATGTATTTTTTGCTTACATATCCATATTGGGGACGAAGAAACAGGATAAATCCAAGGAGAACTCCAGATACAAATCCTCCAATATGTGCCAAATTGTCCACACCATCCACACCAGGTATGAATCCAAAAGCCAAATTCAGGGCAATAACAGAACCTAGAATTGAAAGTGATGTGCACTGAACAGAGTAGAGTTAGAACTTTTTCTATTATATCTTTGTGAAAAATTTGGATTAATATCTGTATTTACTTCCTCAATATTATGAGTTAGTTGTGTTTTAGAAATATGTTAAAAATATTCTTTGCTAAGGAGGTTTATGTTAATTTCGACATTGATGACTACATGGGGAAAAAAAGTGAGGTTTTTGATCAATTTCATGACTACTTTTTGTTTTAAATAATATCTGTGAGGTTTATGTTATTGTGTTATTATTTTATAGCAGTTAGTAAAGTGATCACCTTATTTTCATAGATTGTCCAGTTTGCAATTAACTCAGAAAGCATTGTTCCCAACAGTCCAAAGAGTGCACCGGATGCTCCAACTGAAACAATTTCTTTCTTTCCTTCATGGTGAAGACAAGATAAAAGGCTTCCACCAAACCCAGAAAGCAGATACAGAGGTGCTATTCTCACTGCCATATTCAAGAGTGATATCAGTAAAAACGTATGGTAAAATAATTCATTTGTAGTTCATTATCAAGTTCTTACCGAATCCAAATTCCTGTTCCAGACGGTAACTAACAAGCATAAGGCTTGTCATGTTGACAACCAAATGAATGATTCCAGCATGAAGCCACATGCTAGACAAAAGGCGATACTTTTGATTTTTCGTCACAACTAGTCTTCGATTGAGGCCACCAAAATCTCTGAGCCTGGAAGAAAATGAAGAGTAATCTATCTTTGTTTCCAACTAATTACAAGAAATGAACAGAAACATTGTTGAGGGTTCAACTTCTTAATTACGTGGAGATGGAAGGGCCGAGGAGATGATTTTCCTTCCAGGGTTGAAAGGAATACCTCCCTAATATATCTCTCAAAACACATTGGTGATCATCTACAGAGTTCACAGGGCAATTGTTTACATGCATGGAGTAAACAAACATGATAATACAAACAACTAAGATGACCGGCGTGAGCCATGCGCGCCACTGCTTGGGAGCATACGGCTTGTTCTCCATTGCGGCCTTCCGGCAAGGAAGAGTGCAGGATGAACAATACCAGAAGAGAGAAGGAGAGAGGGGAGAATAGAATTTGGGTGGCAACGAGGGCGTCTTGGTAGGTTGGAAAGCTATTTTTGGTGCTTTTAATTTATTGCATATAGAAAATCTCTGTCAAAACTTGAAACTGCTGTTTCTAGAGATTGTTACATATGCAGTCGGGGTTTTATTGTTGAATCTTTGAAAATAATAATAATCATTATGCAATGTACATATCATCGTTTTTGGTCATCAAAATGTTTTTTTCAATAAAATGTAATTTCATAGTATTGTAACATCGTTGTCCTAGATGTGGATATTAATTTTTTTTATTTAGTTTTCATGTTTCACCGGACAGACACATTTGCTATGTTTAGTGTTCTAAAATTTAGTTGATTGTAGTATGAATTTTCCGAAAGGGAGATACGCAACCTTCCATTAAGTTTAGACGGTCCTATAATGTCAAATATGTGAGGAATAAATTCTATATGTAAAGAGTTAGATTAAGAAAAATAACTAGTCGGTCGGATATTTATGCAATATATGAAATAGTTTAATATTTGTTTATTTAGTTTTTTTTTTTCACACTATCAAACAAATTATCGAAAATCAGCAAAGATGTCTTTTCACAATTTTATACTAACAGAATTTCGTGTGGGGCTGCCTTAAAGCCATTCTGTTAGGAATTTTTGTCATAACACTTTGGCTACTTTTCACAAGTTGTCGTTACAAGTCCCAAGTTTGTCATGAAAAATTAGGGAAGTGTAACGACAAACTTAAAGGCATTGTACATACAGCGATTATAACATAGTCTGACCCATAATTTAGACAATTTTGGAGAACATTTATAAATTCCAGCGGCAATTTCCGAAGAATTTTGAGCTATCAGTATGGAAGGCACTAAAGAATATTGTATTTTGGATGGAGAAGGCATGTTGATGTTGCCAGAACAGTATTACATCTGCGGATGGCAGCTACATGAACAGATGTACTTCACAAATTTTTGTCTCTGACTGGGGGTGCCGAATGAGTTACGTCGGGCTTGACCAAGCCCAGGGCCAGACCCTTTGCTACGAAGCCCAGCTATTGGAAAAGCCCAGCTGGCTCATCTTGGTTGGGTCATGCAAGGTACCAACCCTGGTTTTTTTAAGAAATAATGAAAACATTAATTTTAATGTTTTTAAACCATTAAACAAATAATCGATTCAATAAAATTGTCTTATGAATATATACTAACAACATTTTGGGTGGGATTAACTTATAAGTTATAACTGTTGTTGGTTGCGCTTGAAATATTGTAGCTTACTTCGTTTGAGTCTAACCTATAATTTTTTAAAATTTTTGAAGGACTTATGTCCTTTCTAGTAAACTAGACTGTTTCTTAGGATTTTTTTTTTTATTATTCTCAGCAAAATTTTTGAAGATTTTTTCTTTATACTAAGAATACAATAAAATAATTAATATTACATAAGATATTTATAACTATTATTACAACAAATAATTACTGATATTAATATTGTCCAGATTATTTATTCTCACTGATATTTGAAAAATATTTTGCTCTACTCACATTTTTTTAAGAGCAAAGACTGCAACGAGCTCCACTTAATAATTCTTGATTAAGGGAGAAAATTGAGTCTCTTAGGACTCGAATTGCTGCTCTTATAGCTAAGTGACAAAATTTATGTAGAATTTTGAACCATATCGATTTATTAGTATATACGCTAGTGCAGAATTTCGTATTTTGGATACGAAATGTTGGAGAACCTACTTGATTCCAAAGTTTATTTAAGTTTATTACTAATAGCTCAATTACAATATTTAAGACAAGTTTAATAGGCTTGTTCATGTGAAACACGGACTAAAAAACTCTTTAGAGCTTCTAAAGGCGATAGGGCTTAAGGCTCAATAGTGTTATGATGGCCAAGTCTTCACATGTTTCCTTAGGTAAACGTGAATTGAGACCGAGGAAAGAGCTTTTAGTTGGGCCTAAAGACGAGACTGAGCTGATATGAAACGGAGTTTGCACAGGAATTGAAAAAGGGACCTTAATTCTGGCATCATATTAGAGTGGAAACAGCACAAAAAGGAAATATGTATAAACATTGCCAGAACAGTTAAAAAAAGCATCTGCATGTGATCTTATTATATAATAACTTTCAAAATGTGTACATATTTATAGATCTAACTTCTCTCAAATATTGAAAAGCTGTGTAACAGATCTAGTTTTTTTTTAAACTTTTCTTTTTGTAAGAAATAAAACTTCTCTCAAGTTTAAAGCTGTGTAGGGAAATGCTACAAACTTAGTTCAAACAATCAACCCTAGGGACTGAATCATCACATTTTCCATGAGCATTGACGCAAGTTGAATAAGTCCCCTTGTCCGAATTAATTGAAGCTATATGGATGTGCTCTAGCACTATATTGTCACAGCCAACAGTCTGACTGCAATTCAAGGCAATTGCATCTTGTTTGATCGACGTCCCACGAATTCCAGTATAAGAAATATCACTTATTTTAACTGCACTTGTCTTTTTAATTAATCAAAATTATAAAAGATTGTATTAGCAGAAGTATAAGCAATAAGAAACCTGTAATCAAGTATATGATATAATCAAGTTTTTTACTATTTGCTTACTTCATTACTGCATTTCTCATGTGGGCAGTAAAATTGGTCAATGATTATGGGATTATCAGCATCAATGAGTGTAATGTCTTTGAAAGTTATCTTCCTGGCATACCCAGATCCTCCCTATAGAAATAATAACCATTAAAAATAAAATTTGAAATAAGAAAGATATATATATATATATTATGAATATTATTTGTTAATTTAAGAAGATTTTAATTACCTGCCATGTTTTGATTCTCAATCCATTTTGAGTTGCTTTCAAACTACAATTTTCCACATTTACTTCCTCAACTGCTGCTGCCTCACCTTGCTTTCCTAGGCTTCCAATGCTACGGTAACAAATTCTCTTATAAGTATAGATATTTGGAACGCTTTGCGAATCGTGTGGATTAGATAGTCAAAGTCATCACGTGTCAGTATTATTCATCATAATTAACTAACCTTATACCATGCCCAGGACCACATGCCAACCCAGTCAAATTAATGTGAGAGCTCCCCGTGTTAATTGCAACACAATCATCACCTACAATCATACAACAAAAATTTCCATTATACGCACAATTAAACTCAAGAAAATAGAAAGAAGAAATGATGGTAAAAACACTGATCTAATTTGGAATCTTGGACTCTATTAAAGTCAAAGATATCTATTATATTTTATTATTACACCATATGGTGTAATAGTTTTTCCGGACTTTGATCATGAATTGGATAATTTCTAATGATAGTAATAAACAAAGGTACAAATTAAATGTTTTAGAGAAAAGCCAAAAAAAAAAAATCACCTGTGGCAATGTTACTGTTGAGAACTTGAATGTTTTGGGAGGCAGAGATGTCAATGCCATCAGTGTTAGGGCTTGATTCAGGGGCTGATATTTGGAGATTAGAGAGAGTTGCATCCTCACAGCTGTGTATGGAGATGTGATTTCTCTGACTGTTGATATGTTTCAGTCCACTGACTTGAAAATTGGTACAATTTTCAAATACTAATGCCTGCAGCCATCCATCATATTTATCAAAAAGAGTTATGTAATATTATCATTAAATTTCATGTGTACTTATTCTAATTAAGCAATTTGTTCTTAAATTTTCTTACTCTGGGTTTCTTGTCGGCCTCGTTATGCTGCAAATGATTGAGGAATGTGTATAAGAATTTGTTATAAAAATAATGCGAAAAAGCTTCAATAGAAGGGAAGAGAATTTCCAAAAGTTGTTGTGCACTCACATCTGGGTAAAGCTTCCACCACTGTGATCCTTGGCCATCGATTTGTCCATTTCCATGAACAGTAAATCCATTGACATTTACGAAGGAAACCCAAGACGATCGATCGTTTCCTTTCCAACTTGACGGTCCTTCAGGTGCACTGAGATTCCCCTCGATCTGTGTTCAGAAAATAGAGCTTTGAAGTTAGATTTTTCATATTGAAACATTACCAATTTTTTCATTTTTTCTAGTATATTAAATGGTATTTATATTGGGCTTCCAATAATTTAGATTTTAGTTGAGTAGGACCACTAGGGCAGCAAAGTTTTCTAACGAGTATTTAATATAGCTACATTCTCAAACTTCGAGCCGAAGACTTTAATTAAGTTAGAACAGTTTTAAGTCAGATGATTTACGCACTTGTTGATTCAAATATTTCATTAATACCCTTAATATTTCTATTATTGGTCCCTACATTTTCGTTATTGACCACTAACTTATTATATATTATGTACACAATACATAAAATTTTGGGACATACCTCATTAATGAAAATTTAGGAGTGTATCAAAAAAATTGAAATAGTCCACAGAGATTGTGATGACGTCATACCTTTTTATCGATAAATATTGATAGTTTTATGAAAGTTATGTTGTAGAAGAAGATATTGATGATGGTGAGAAAAGTAAAATTCATTTACCTGAACATGAAGGTTGGAAGATTTGCATGGACCTTGGAAACGTGTAGGTTGCAGCAAGAATGTTTTCCCCTGAGGAACCTGAAGTGTTGGATTGTTTGATGTATCTCCACAGACCGCGTTCCATGCCTTACTAAAAGCCTATAAATGAATTAAGTCACAGATGTCTTACCATAAATTAATGACACAAGAAAAAAAAAATTAAGAGGACAGAAATTAAAGAGCTTTGATATTTTAAATTGAGAAAGGCAAACTAGTTGTAATTAATCTCTAGACTCTAGTTATTCTAGGGATAACTGATTTTTTTTCTATTTCTCTTCTTTTGAAAGCGAATGTTAATTCGATGTTGTCATTAAATTTCTTGCAGTGCTTCACTTATGTATATCTCGTGTTTTTTTTTTTCCAATTACCAAAACCTCCGGTATCTATGTGGCAGTGGGGACTGGGTCATCTCCAAATAATAGCTCAGTTGATTTGACTTTCATAATAAAAACAAAGGATCATGGTTCAAGTCTTCGGAAACACATTTAATTTATGGTGAGATGGAATATGGTGCATAGCTAAATCTCAAACAAATATATGTTTACGTAACTGAAAATATGTATTATATATATTGAGGATAATAGCTCCTTAATTATTCTTAGGTATGAATGAATACCCACATCTTTTTTAAAATATAGATTTATTTTATATATCATATGGTCTATTAGTACAGACATCCGCATTAGAAAATGACCGATATATAGTTCTTTAATGCATCGCATGTAATTTAGCATTCTATCATAGGAATGAAATGTTTTATAGCATTAAATCTATATTTTATGACATGCGTTCCATTGGATAATGACTCGTATGTGAAGGATATATATTTACTTCGGAATCATCGGTAACTCCATTTCCCACAGCACCAAAGTTCATAACGTTATAAGGCGTTCCTTCTGGATATGATCGGCTCGAACCCAATGCAGCCATGCACATTACCAAAGAGATGATGAAAAATAGTTCCTGCATTGAGAGTGAAAATGAAAGATTGCAACACGATTTGCATATTGGAGAAAGAAATTTAAAATTAAAAGATTGAGAGAGTAAGAGACAGAGAGAGTGAATTATTTGAGAATAAATGTCTCTTCTTACCATTGTTAATTTGCAACAAAAGTGAAACTATGCAGTTTTAATTGTGAATATAATAATACTAAGACAAAAAGTTTTGATGATTTATAACAACTGATCATTTGCTCTTCTATTTATATTAATCCTTCAAAGCTTTATTACGGTAGATAATCTTATAATAGATTCTCTAGATGAGGTTTCCAATTTGAGCCCATATATAGATCTTTCTATTCGAATAAGTTTATAATTTTTAACTTATTTGTTAGAGATTTGATCTACAACCAATAATATTTATTTCCAAATTAATCCAACATGATCCAGATAATATATTCAATTAGGCTAGATTTTCATAATACTGTTCATGCAATATATATCCGATCTATTTGTTTAGGTTAGTTTTTAATTATCCGCATCATGCAATATCCAATATTTATTTTTTGATTGTTATAAATTTTTGATGTCAGATTCTGCATTAGAAGATAAAATTAACCCAAGTGCAGTAGTACAATAAAGTCACAGAGTGATGAATATTTTATATAAAATATTAACGTTGTAAATATAAATTAAAAACTTGTGTAGAAGATCTTGGTTAATAGTCTCGCTATATCTGTCATGAACATTTTTATATTGAAAGCACATGAAAACTTTTAAGCTAAATATTGACTAATTTAAAAAATTATCGGTGAAAATATATTACTTATTAGAGATTCATTTATAAGAGTAACTCAAGCCATTACCTAGCTAGTCTTAGCGATAAAATTTTTATTGTACGGATTCAATTGGATCATGCAATAAATCTGATCCAAGTATTATTTTATTTTATTTTTTTTCATTATGATTACTCGATTTTAAAATAAATGTATATATATCAAAATTTTATTAAACTGGCCTAGGAATTAGGTAGCATGTTCATCCCACCTAGATCTGTTTTAGTGTAATTGGGTTAGATATTTGCATAAACTGCTGAATACAGCAGCCATATTCATCGAATTAATAAGTTGGATTTTTTTTTATCATTGAATCGATAATTGAGATGACCCGCCCCATCTTCAGAGACGACTTATCGTAAGAAACTGAACTCAAATATTAAAATTATCTTATTAATGAGAATTCTACCAAAATTTCGGCAGAACTTCCCCTAAACATATAACATTCCTAAACTTGCAATTACAACACAAGTACTCCCAAATCATTTATTATACATCAAACTACTTCAATCTAATCTCATTTAGTAACATATTCAATATTACACACGTTTCTTAATTCTTATATCATATTCCTAATATAATTTCCAAAATAGGATGATTATACATTAACCAAAAGAAAAATAATTATTTTATTGTCTTTAGACAACCTCACATGGCCAAAATGACTCTAAATATGTACAGCTGCTGGGTTAACTGTTGTACCTGTAATCTCATGGGGGAAAAATATAATAAAATAGAATGAGTATAAAACTCAGTGAGCTCAGTGAGTGGATAGTAACTTTTAAAATATAAAATACTTGCAAAAATAAATGCATCGCTTGTGTAAATACTTTTATCAATTAATTTTTTTAATGTAAAAAGTCATTTCATTTCAATCATATTCTGAATATAAATATAATTGATACTGCCACAAAATCAAGAAAAACATCTCATGTTGAAATATTATCTTATGCTGAAACATCAAATACTAAGTAATACAAATATCCTTAAACAAATACCCGGGAGATAATCTAGTCATATTTAGACCTCAACGGATTGCAATGATGTACTATCTCAGTACCATCATGTCCGAAGCTACACGTATAGACGAAAGGACGTACCATCTCATGCTTATCAACATAACTCATACCCGGATCTCATCAGACGTGCTATGATGCGCTATCTAGTGACATCATGTCCGGACCACTCGGTCTTATATCTCAATATTTGTCTGCATGTATATGCTCCCAAAGGGCGAAAGCACCCAAACACACAGCCCAAAGCCTATATGTGTGTTCAGACGGGCCCCGAAGGCCTACTATCTCATCTTATCATATCTGGAGGGAATGAGTATTTGCTTTAAACTTAAAATCATGATCCAAATCAATATACATATACATTTTAAATCATGCTCAAAATCAATATATATACACTTTAAATCATGCTCAAGATCAATCATACGTTTTTTAAATCATACTCAAAATCAACCTATATACACTTTAAATCATGCTTGAAATCCATATAAATACACTTTAATTCATGCTCCAAAATCAATCATCTCTTTTACCAATTTAAAATCGATACGGAGCATAAATGAATAAATACAACTTAACAAAATATTTATACGTAATAAAAATTTATTTCAGAGAACCATTTAATGAAAGCACTTTAAATATTCATTTCACAAACAAGCTTTACTATATAAAAATCAAATAGTTTTAATATATTCCACTCACAGTGATAAATTCAGACTCGGCTATCACCCAAGTCCGCAGGTAGATTCTCGTCAGCAGATCTACCTATTTTACAGAAATGATATAATTACTTCCTATATTATAATTCGAACTAATCTCACAAAAATAACGCTTAAAATAAATATTTGTTCTAGCATTACAACTCTCAATGCCCCTACGGTCAACATTGACTGGAATTCACCCAACGGCGGTGGGGAAGCTCGGACTAGACACTTCTCATCGAGATGAGTTCAACAGTGCCAGTTATGTCCTTCCACGCGCGGCGGCAAATCGGCCTCCTTGGTGCCGGTGACTGGTCGAGAATGGAAGATGGTGAGGTGGGGAACCTTTTCCAGCCGGTGGCGCGGCCAAAGACGGCCAGAACCGGCGGTGATCATCCACGCAAACCCGCGGAAGTTTCGAGCTTCACCGGTGGCGTTCCATGCATTTTCCGGCAGCAAGGACAGGTGGGGGTGGACGCTGGCTCACAAGCTTCTGTTTGACACCTTGTTCGGTCGGTGAGGTGGCCGGAAATGGAAGAAACCAGCGGGTCGGGTCGCGGGTTCAGGTCGGGTCAGCTGGTCAACGAGTTCTCTCTCTCTCTCTCTCTCGGTTACAAATCCGAATTTCACCTGGTTTTCCCCTTTTAAATACACTCACAAAATATCAACTAGACCTTCTCATGATTATCACATATGTCACAATAATTGTTGGATAAGAGAAATTAAAAAAGAAAATCTTGATAATTGATTATTTCTTTAGCAAAACAAAACTCAGCACGAAATCCTAATTCAATTTAAATTACACATGTCAAAATCTATTTAAAATATTAAGAAAAAATTAGATTAAGAAAGAATCTAAATCCATCTTGTAATGAGAGCCGTACAAAACGTGAAATTTGACATTGTGACGAGAGTCTTTTTAACTCTATGCAAGAAACCCTTTATATAGTTACAACTTACAGTTTTGCAGCTGCAAGGTGAATGACACGCTCGGATTCTCTCTCTTTCTCTTTAAACCTCACGTATATCTCAAGCATTTGCCTTTTTATTTTTCGGTTTTCTTTTAGTTTCATTTTCAGTTTATCTATTTGTTTGTTGATGGTCTCTTTTATTTACTTATTTTCCCTGAATCTTATTGCATTCTTGTTTATTCGATTCATTTTATAATGTTTGATTTCTTTTTGCCTTTTCTTATTCTTTATATGTGGTTTTTCGTTTTTTTTTTTTTCATTCTTTCTTGTTTGGTTACTATGAAACAGAGGAAGAAAGAAAATAATAACTGGGAGCAGATTTTTTTTTTTTTCGTTTGGTACCTTCTATGCCAAGTAATCTTTGACTGAAACCTTTTTTTTTTTTTATTGTATTTCATATCGTGCTAACTAAATTTAGATTGAATTAAGCTGATTTTTCTGATCTTTAGAACTTCTGGGAAACTATGTTACTGTAATGATTGCTGCACTTTTTATAAGATTTTTTTTTTTTAAAGTATTATAGCTTAAAATTTACAATTACCTAACTTTAATATCAAATAAGAACAAAATATCTCACTCTCTTTAGATAATGTTTAATTTTTTAAATCCTTTTTTATGCATGGTTTGAGGTTGTGCTACCAGAAAAATCATGGAATATATATTGATTCCTGCAATATCGATACTTTGAACAGAGAAGATATGGAAGAGGTACAAAACTTGTTGACAATAGCAACTTCAGTTGCTATGATGCGAAACAGGTAGAATAAAAATTTTGAGTGGCTTCATCCTCCCATTGTAGCTCCTCCCACAATTCTTTCTCTCCCCAAATGACAATTTTACGTTCCTTTGTGCTGATGGAATTCAGGGGAAGTTTCTTCAGCTTTGGGCATCCATGTAAACTAATTTTCTTCAGATGCGGAAAGGGCAAGGGATAACGGTAGATGCTCTTCAAATTTCCGGCACCCAATAGGAATAGAGTTCCGAGTTGTGCAAACAAGTTGGGCATTCCCATTATCTCTGAAACTTCACCACTCAATTTTTCAGCACTAATTATTTCTTCCATGGCACGACACTCCAGTATCACAATGCTCTTGAGGTTTGGAGCAAAAACAAACCATGTCAAGTCCTTCACTGAGCAAAAACTTATGCCAACCTTGTGAAGACTGCGGAAACCACTTTGAAGCGCTTTTGGTACCTCTCCTGCAGAGTCAATCTTCAGCTCTTTCAAGTTACTGTCATAATCTTTAACTCCTTGAGATGCTCCATGTGTGCTAGATGTAAGACATTGAACGGTGGACTTTTACAGTATCTAACGGATAGAGATTCAGTAACGCTCAGCAGCTTTGGAAATTTCAAAAAGAATTCGACAGCACGTGAACTTTCGAAGGTCAAGGTGAGATGATTTATATGTTCCAAACAGAGCAATTCTATAATCAAAGATGGAGCATCTGCAGATAGACG
The DNA here is from genome assembly GCA_025617385.1 of Murraya koenigii. Taxonomy (NCBI): domain Eukaryota; kingdom Viridiplantae; phylum Streptophyta; class Magnoliopsida; order Sapindales; family Rutaceae; genus Murraya; species Murraya koenigii. Next base: position 22,273,863 of record CM046813.1, on the reverse strand, counting down.
GCATTCCCTCATCTTCAGTACCTGTAAATTTGGAAAGCTAGATATCATTTGCCGCGGGGTTCTAGCCATATGACACGTATACTCCAAGTTCAAGTATCTCAGATTCACCAATGCCTTCACCTCCTCCGGCAACCCATGAATTCGAGTCCATGATAGATCAAGATGTTGTAAAGAAACCAAACATGAAATCCGTGAAGGTAGTTTGGTTAGAGAAACATTTCTGTTTAAACTTAGAACTCTAAGAGATGGCATAAACTGAAAGAAACCATAAGTGATTATCTTAATTTCATTTCCAATGAGAAGCAAAGTATGGAGTCGAGACAAGTGGGAATTTCCAGTAGTCTCTCAATTTTATTTTCCATTAATGATATCCTTTTGACGCCTTCCCATTCATCAATCTTTGGTATTTCAGTTAATCCAACTCCTGCACGAACCAAAAAGTTCTCCTCCTCCTCGATTTTACATGTTATCCACAATGACATATCACGAATCACATCGTGCAGATTTATTCTATCGTCATCTTCTGCTTCTAATAAACACGCACGAAAGAGATCACCAATGGTAGTGTATCCATCCTCAAAATTATCCAAGAACCCCTCACCAACCCAATAATCTATCAAGTCCCTTCTATGAATCCTATAATCTTCAGGAAATAAACAACAGTACAAGAAACAAGACCTAATTATATCACTAGGCAAATTATCATAACTAAACTTTTTCGAAGAGCATTTTGCCATTCTTGAAGTGTCTTTTTCGAAGCCATGGCTCTGCCAATGGTAATTAGTGCAAGTGGCAACCCACCACACTCTCTTGCCACAGCTTTAGCCACTTCAGGAATTCCAGCACGACTTCTAACAGTAGCATTTCCCACTTTGCCTAGAAACAATCTCCATGATATTGACCAAGTTTAGACAATTCTCAAACTTGATCGTTGTCACCACCTTGGTTAACATATCTGCAGGATTCTCTACGGTCTTTATTTTTTGAAGAAGAATCTTCCCCTCATCAATAATTTCCTACACAAAGTGAAATCGTACGTCGATATGCTTCGTACGCGCATGATAAACATGATTCTTTGCTAAGTGAATAGTACTTTTACTGTCACAATACAAGTTAACATGCTCCTGGATCAATCCCAAGTTTCCAAGCAAGCCTTGTAACCAAACAGCCTCTTTAATAGCCTACGTAATTGGCATATACTCAGCCTCTGTGGTTGACAGTGCAACTATAGACTGTAGTGTAGACTTCCAACTAATTGGCCCTCCAGCAAGAGTAAATACATATCTGGTGGTTGACCGTCGTTTGTCTATATCACTGGCATAATCAAAATCAACGTACCCAATCACACCTTGACCAAGTGTGTCATTTCGTTCAAACAGTAAACCAACATCAACAGTTTTCTGAATGTACCATAGAATCCATTTCACAGCTTGCCAATGTCCTTTACCAAGATTATGCATATATCTGCTTACCATACTAACTACTTGTGAAATGTTAGGCCTTGTACACACCATTGCATACATCAAGCTACCAACTGCATTTGAATACGGAACTTGCAATATGTATTCTTGTTCCTCATCCGTTGAAGGAGATAGTTTTGCAGAAAGCTTGAAATAAGAAGGCAATGGGTACTTACAGGTTTTGTCTGATCATTCATGCCAAACTATTGTAATACCTTTTTCAAAAATTACTTCTGAGACAAGCTGACTTTACCACGAGCTCTATCTCTGCATATCTCCATGTCAAGAATCTTCTTAGCTTCACCTATATCTTTCATCTCAAATTCTTGATTGAGTTAATTTTTCAACTTCTTAATCTTATCTTTGCTCTTAGATGCTATTAGCATATTATCGACATACAAGAGTAAATATATGAAAGATCCTTCTTGTAGCTTGCAAAAATACACATAATGATCAAATTTATTTCTTGTGTACCTTTGCCCTTTCATAAACCGATCAAATCGCTTGTACCATTGTCTCAGATATTGTTTCAATCCATAAAGAGATTTTGTCAATTTATAAACCCAATTTTCTTTTCCAGCTACTCTAAATCCATTTGGCTGAGTCATGTAGATTTTCTCTTCCAAATCACTGTGTAAGAACGCGGTTTTCACATCAAGTTGAACTAGCTCAAGATCATATTGCGCAATAATGGCTAGCAAAATCCGAATAGACGAATGATACGTTTGTCACTTTGAATTTTCTATATTCAAGTCAATATTTCAACAAATCATGCTTATAGTGTGTTTGGTAATCAATAATTAGAATTATGATGAGTTAGAATCAGAGTAAAAAATGAGAATCAGAATAAATTATTTACTTGTAAGAATTAAAATCACAATGAGTTGTATTATAATTGATATGTTTATTTTGTCTTTAAATTAGAAAGGATCACTGCAAGTTACTAAAAATATTTTACTTGATTATTGTTATTATTTATTATAATAATTGTGATTATGATTATTATTATTCAAAATAGTTATGGTTAATAATAATAATAAAAAAGAAATAAATTTTAATAATAATAATAATATTGTTATTATTATTAAATAATGAATGATCTATTTGTGAATATCATAAAACTTATGTAGGGACTAAAATACAAAAATGATAAAACTTAAATGAGGGTAATGAAAATTCAATGGGATAAAATGGAGAGTTTAGGAAATGATAAAACTTAGTCGAAATTAACCATTCTACATTAATAAGTAAGCACAATCAATCGTTCACATTCTGAATTCTAATTCCACAATCCTACAAATAAGCATAGCCTTAAACTAATAGCTTATAACACGTTGAGGTAACTCAACCATTGATTCCCTCCCTAGTCCCCACATGTAAGCTAGACAGAAATTTTCAACAATCATAAGCTACCAGCTCAGAGAGATTTCGTTACTTTATTTTACACTATCCACTTTATTAATAGAAGAGTGACAAAATTAAAATTGCCCTCTAAGTTTTTAAAACATCAAGTTTTCTAAAAAAATAGTTAACTTTAACAATTAACCGCCATTAACTTGTTAAAGTATGAAAATATCTTTTTTTATCAGTTTTGTTAACTAACGATTTTAACACTAAAAAGTACTATTTAAATTAATAAATAATAAAATCATAATACAGTTTTGGTTGCCATGGCCGCATGCGACCATGGGTTTGGATGCCATGGCCGCGTGAGGTCATAGTGTTGGATTTGTGTGCCAATCTGCAAATTGATTGAATCCCTGTGATATTGACTGTGTGAGTTCAGTTCGTGTGAATTCCTTGGCTTAAAATAATATGTGTTCATCTTGTGTGGTCAAGTAAGATGCCACGTACAAAATCCACACACCCCGTGTATCTTTTGACACGGATTCCTTCAGCTTCTCATCTTCGTCAATAAGTTCTTGAAAATATCTATTAACCAAAACAAGAAATTACATTAAATTGAAGTTACAGCTTACAGGGCACAATCTCATTATCATTAACTTAAAACTGCAACACCAAAACTCTCTTGGATGAGCGACTAGGTAATTTTGTTGGGTTAATTGATTAATTTGCCAGTGCAAGCTGGTAAGTCATTATGCCACATCAACCTAAAACGAAGTGCATTTTCAGAGAGATTTTCTTCATGGGCTGCATCTCAATCCGAAAACGTTTCAAGTTGTTCCATAATTTCATCTTTAAATTGTATTTTTGGGTGTGTGTCAATCTGCAGATGTACTTATTCCATGGATTTGGTTCCCATGGTCGCACGGAACCATGGGTTTGGGTACCATGGTTGTGTGCGGCCATGCATTTGGTTCCCTTGGCTGCGCGCGGCCATGAATTTGGTTGCCATAGCCGCGCGCAACTGGTATCCATGGGTGCAAAATAAAATTTTTTTTAGAGTATTTGGTGCTACTAAAAATATTTGAAATATTTATATGTGTTTTGAAAAATTTAGAAAAATTCGAATCCAAGAAATTTAGTCTACATAGAAGCTTGACCTTTTTTTGTTAATTGACTGTTAAAGAGAATATCAACTACCATTTTATCCTTTTGGCTGTTAAAAATAACGTAAAAGCAACGATTTTTAAAGAGTAATTTAATTTTCTAAAAGGGGGACAATTTAAAAATTATTGTTGATGCAGTTTTTCCCGCGTGCCTCAACAGTGCCTCGAACCTTCAAACAGTGCCTCCAAACAGCTCGAACGGGAATGTTTGAACCTTCTGCTCGCGGTTTCAAACAGTACCTCGATCCTTCTGCTTGCGATAGGCTCATTCTCGAGTAGGATTACCTCCTTCGTCCTGTTCCGCTGTCTTCTTCAGAACAGAGATCTCTCGGACCTGTGCTCACAGAAAAACCGGGTCAGGGGTCGCCGGGCGTGTTCCGGCGAAAACCCTCCGACGCTCAAGTCAGTAATCGGGTTTGTCTTTTTGGTATCTCCCTTAGTGAGGGAGACCGGAAAGATGAAAGGGGTATTTTTTCGCCCCCCTTTTTTGGATAAGTATGGTGTTTTCAGAAAATCAAAGTGAGAGAAGTAAGAATAGAAAGAACCTGTGAATCAGAAAATCTAACCCCTTCTGAATTAGAAATGCCAACCCTTGTAACGTTCCCCTTCGTTTCCTTTTATACTCCATTTTTCCCGCTCTTTCCATTTCCAGGCTGTCCACTCCCACGTTAGTGGTATCTGGGTCCCTCTGACAGACGGATTGGCGGAATATTCCCTAGGGATGAGCGGCTGTCCCCTTAACCCGATTCACGTGGCCCGATCACCATGTCGGGCAAGTGCGCCAGGAATTATGACACCTTGGAGGCATGTGCCGGCCATCGGCAACAGTATCCCCACCACACCATGTGGGACCCTAGTCAGACATCAAAATGTGTGCCGGGATTCTGAGAAAAAGGGTCGGGTTTCCCTGGTCGGGTCTTGCCCAGTTGTGCTCGTGGATCTCTGCGAGCAGGAAAGATGTGCTCGGTTAATGACCTTGACCAGCTTTGACCTGAGGGACGACCTCGAGCAGAGGAAGGAGTGCTTAGCTCTCGACCTTGACCAGCTTTGACCTGAGGGACGACCTCGAGCACAGGAAGGAGTGCTTAGCTCTCGACCTTGACCAGCTTTGACCTGAGGGACGACCTCGAGCAGGGGAAGGAGTGCTTAGCTCTCGACCTTGACCAGCTTTGACCAGAAGGGCTTCTCGAGCTAGGCTGTCCTCGGGGTGTCTTACTCGAGCTAGAAGGGCTTCGAGGGGCCTGTCCGATATTACCCAAACACCAGTCCCCCAGTTTCTAGTCTTTTGAGTGAAGCGAGATAAGGCCGAAACTCGATAATGATGGGCGATCGCGGCCTTTTACTCTTCCCCACGTTTTCCAGCTGTCTCCCACCCAGTCACTTCACCTTTAAGGCGGGACACGTGGGTTGATCCTAGCCGTGCATTTAAAATTCGAAGGGACGTGACCTAAAAGGTCGTGTCCCTCGAAACGCACGCCGCCAGTTGAAGGGACACGTTCACCTCTTTAAAATTCCCCAACTTCTTCACTGTTCCCTCTATTTGCTTACTTTTCGTTCAAACTCACAATTAATCTGCTCTCCGCCGCCTACTGTTCTTCTTCTTCCTGTCAAGGCGATTTTCAGCCAACCACACTTCCTTTCGTGTTCAGGTACTGTTGATGCAGTTTTTCCCACGTGCCTCAATAGTGCTTCGAACCTTCAAACAGTGCCTCCAAACAACTCGAGCGGGGCTATGCGAAACTTACGCTCGCGGCTCAAGCGAGTACCTCGATCCTTACGCTCGAGATAAGCTCGATCTCGAGCAGGATTACCTCCTTCGTCCTGTTCCGCTGTCTTCTTCAGAACGGAGATCTCCCGGACCTGTACTCACAGAAAAACCGGGTCAGGGGTCGCCGGGCGTGTTTCGGCGAAAACCCTGCGATGCTCAAGTCAGTAATCGGGTTTGTCTTTTTGGTATCTCCCTTAGTGAGGGAGACCGGAAAGATGAAAGGGGTATTGTTTCGCCCCCCCCTTTTTGGATAAATTCAGAAAATTCAGATGAGAGAAATTAGAATAGGAAGAACCTGTTTGAGCTTACATATCCTTTGTGAATCAGAGAATCCAACCCTTGTAACGTTCCCCTTCGTTTCCTTTTATACTCCATTTTCCCGCTCTTTCAATTTCAGTCTGTCCACTCCACGCTAGTAGTATCCGGGTCCCTCGACGGTAGGGTTTGGCGGAATATTCCCTAGGGATGAGCGGCTGTCCTGTTAACCCGATTCACGTGGCGGATCACCATGTCGAGCAAGTGCGCTAGGAATGATGACACCTGGAGGCATGTGCTGGCCACCGACATGATATCACCACCACGCCATGTGGGATCCGAGTTAGACATTAAAAGGTGTGCGGGATTACGAGAAAGCGGGTCGGGTTGCCTCGGATCGGGTCTTGCCCAGTGTGCTCGTGGATCTCTGCGGCGGGAAAGATGTGCTTCGGTTCCGACCTTGACCGGTTTGACCGAGGGACGACCTCGAGCGGCGATGGAGTGCTTAGCTCTCGACCTTGACCAACTTTGACCGGGATGACCTCGAGCGGCGATGGAGTGCTTAGCTTTCGACCTTGACCGGCTTTGACCGAAGGACTACCTCGAGCGGCGAAGGAGTGCTCGGGGCTCGGCGACTCCGAATTCCTCGACCTTGACCAGCTTTGACCGGAAGAGCTTGCTCGAGCTAGGTCATCCTCGGGTGTCTTACTCGAGTTGGAAGGGCTTCGAGGGCTCGTCCGATATTCCCCAAACACCGGTCCCCGGTTTCAGTCTTTTGAGTAAAGCGAGATAAGGTCGAAACTCGATAATGATGGGCGAACTCATGACCTTTTACTCTTCCCACGTTCTTCTTCTTGGAGCCTATAGTTGGCTGTGCTTGGCTGTATCCCACTTGAGGTTTAGGCTTTGGGACCTCTGGGCTTGGTATTCTTCATGAGCTTCTTCTGCTCGGGCCTGCAATTGACCTAGGCTTCTTCTGCCGTCACTCCTGCTCGGGCCTGCAATTGACCGAGGTGCCTTCTGCTGTTACTCCTACTCGGGCCTGCAATTGACCGAGGTGTCTTCTGCTGTTATTCCTGCTCGGGCTTGCAATTGACCGAGGTGTCTTCTGCTGTTACTCCTGCTCGAGCCTGTAATTAACCCAAGCATGGCACCGTCCCGCCTAATGACTTAGGCTTTGGGGACTTCTAGCCAAGGAGCTCTTCTTGATCTTCTGCCTGGGCATGCAATTGACCCAGGCTTGCTGATACTCCTGCTCGGGCCTGCAATTGACCCAAGCGTGGCGCCGTCCCGTTGGGACTTCCGGCCAAGAAGCTTTTCTTGATCTTTTGCCCGGGCCTGCAATTGACCCAAGCGTCTTCTTATGTTACTCCTGCTCGGACCTGCAATTGACCCAAGAGTGGCACCGTCCCGTTGGGACTTCTGGCCAAGGAGCTCTTCTCAAACTTCTCCTGCTCGGGCCTTTTAATTGACCGGAACGTCTTCTTGAATCTCTACTCCTGCTCGGGCCTGCTGGCACCGTCCCGTTGGGACTTCTGGCCAAGGAGCTCTTCTTGAATTCTCCTGCTCGGGCCTTTTAATTGGCGAAGCGTCTTCTGAATCTCTACTCCTGCTCGGGCTGCAATTGACCCAGCGTCTTGATTATTACTCTCGCTCGGGCTGCAATTGACCCAAGCTTGGCACAGTCCGCCCTAATGACTTAGGCTTTGGGACTTCGGCCGAGAGCTCTTCTCGACTTCTCCCGCTCGGGCCTTTTAATTGGCCGAATGTCTTCTTGAATCTCTACTCCCGCTCGGGCTCGCGATTGACCCAAGCTTGATGCAGTCCCGCCTAATGACTTAGGCTTTGGGACTTCGGCCAGGAGTTCTTCTTGATCTTACGCCGGCCTGCAATTGACCCGAGCTTGCTGATACTCCTGCTCGGGCTGCAATTGACCTAGCGTGGCGCCGTCCGGTTGGGACTTCGGCCAGGAGCTCTTCTCAATCTTTTGCCGGGTGCAGTTAACCCGAGCTTGGCGATACTCCGGCTCGGGCCTACGATTGACCCAAGCATGGTACCATCCACGCTAAGTCGATGTCGGGTTTGTCTTTTTGGTATCTCCTTAGTGAGGAGGCCAGAAAAGATGAAAGAGTATTATTTCGCCCACTTTTTGGATAAGTTCGGAAAATTCGGATGAGAGAAATTAGAATAGGAAGAACTCGTTTGAGCTTGCGGATCCTTTGTGAATCGAGATTCCAACCCTTATAACGTTCCTTCGTTTCATTTTATACTCCATTTTCCCGCTCTTTCCATTTCCAGTCTGTCCACTCCACGCTAGTGGTATCCGAGTCCCTCATTGCCGGGTTTGGCGGAATATTCCCAGAGATGAGCGGTTGTCCGTTAACTCGATTCACGTGGCGGATCACCATGTCGGGCATGTGCGCTAGGAATGATGACACCTTGGAGGCATGTCGGCCACCGACAGTGATGATCACCACCACGCCATGTGGGATCCGAATCAGACATTAAAAGGTGTGCGGGATTACGAGAAAATGGGTCGGGTTGCCACGGGTTGGGTCTTGCCGGTCGTGCTCGTGGATCTCTGCGAGCGAGAAAGATGTGCTTCGGTTCCGACCTTGACCGGCTTTGACACGAGGGACGACCTCGGCGGGCGATGGAGTGCTTAGCTCTCGACCTTGACCAACTTTGACCGGGATGACCTCGAGCGGGCGATGGAGTGCTTAGCTTTCGACCTTGACCGACTTAGACACGAAGGGCGACCTCGAGCGGGCGAATGAGTGCTCGGGGCTCGGCGACTCTGAATTCCTCGACCTTGACCAGCTTTGACCAGAAGGGCTGCTCGAGCTAGGTCGTCCTCGGGGTGTCTTACTCGAGTGGAAGGGCTTCGAGGGCCTGTCCGATATTACCCAAGCAGTACAAGCCATTCTTAGTCTCCCGCCACTACTACTGTTTCTTCTCCCGCCTCGTTAGTTCACACCCTAGGAAAATATCAAATCCTCAGAGCCCCTAAGATGTCATGGGAGGACTCTTCCTCCTCTAGTGAGGCACTGACCCCTTAGCATAATTCCGTGAGGGATTCTAGTCCAGAGAGAGTTACCAGTGATTGAGACCCGGTACGCGGCAAAGGGCGAGGGCCGGTCGAAGGTGCGATCGTGGGGAATACCCGTTGACCTCACGAGGTGTGAAACCGCTCCCTCGGACTTAGATAGACTTAGGCGGACTTACAATATACACGATAGCGTAGTTTTAAGGTTCTTGAGGCGGTGAAATCCCGGTAGTCCCCGAGGATATACTGACCTCTACTTGGAGTGCTTGAATGGGGGTTAGGTCGCCTCTCCGACCTTATTTGGGCGGGTTACATGCGGGTTCAGTCGGCCTGCAGGCAATTGAACCCGAATGGGTGGAGGGTCCTTTCCGAACTCTTCGTTTTGTGGAAACATTGTGACTGGGTGAGCCCTCGGTAGGAAATCGAGACATCTCTACCGGTGAAGTGTAGCCCAAGGATCTTTGGTTGGTATTACTTTACCTCCGAGCTGAAGGGTGAAAGCCCATCACCGATCTCCAGAGCCTCCGGTGGCAGCTGGAAGAGCAAATTCTTCTTCGTTGGGGAGAGTGGGGCACTGCTGCACTCGTGTGAGGGGTCCCTCCAGTCCCGTGGCACTTTTGCACTCCAGGTCATTTATCTGCCCTGTGGATTTACTTTTAGTTTTCCTGCTCGAGTCTGTGCTCATTGTTTTGCTTTGATTATTTTTTGCAGTCTCCTGGCGTGCTTCTTATCCGATTGAGGTCGACTTGAGCACGTGTGCAGACTGTTCTTTCAACGCGAGCTCGTCTTGGGAGGCTGTTGACACCTCGGAGCTTTTGAGTCAATTTAGTATCAAGTGAAGAGATGAGCGGCGGGATGCGTGAAATGTTGCATCGGCGTGTGGGGACGGTAGAAGGTGCGAGCACCTCAAAGAGACCTCGGGCGGTCGAGTGCTCCGCCCCACTGCTCGAGCTGCTTCATCGCTCGACCAATTGAGGAGGCGGAGGAAGGTCCTCATCGCGAGAGACAAAGGACCGTGACCCGGCTCAGTCCTCCAGTCGGCCGTGTGTAGGAACAATGTCGGCCTGGCCGTTCAGAGCCTTACAGGAGGGCTTTCAATGAAGAGGCGACCGGCGGGTTCTGGATGAGATAGAGTCCTGCACTCCTGCAGTGCTGTTCGATATCTTCAGCGTCTCTCGTCCGAGCTTTGGCATCTGCGACCGAGGCTTAATGAGATAACTCTAAGTTCCGGGAAGAACTTGAGCAAGGTTCGAGCTTGAGGCGGTGTGAACAGTTGAAGGAAGAAAATCGAAGCTATCTGGGCGAGAATATAAATCTTGCGAGAGAAGGCAGTGGCCGACTCCGAGGTCTCCGGGCTTGAGAGGAGTTGGTCGAGACCAGAACAAGTGAAGCATGCTCGGAAGGATCTGGACACTCGGAAGTCTTGCTCTGAGCAGCTCATGGAGGAGAGGCTGCTTCGTCTTCAAGAGCAAATTGACACTCTGAAGGTCCGACTCACTCTTGAGTACAACATGAGGCGGACTCCATTCTGACTGCCTTATGTATGCTTTTGGGAAGGCATACCCGAGGCCGACATGTCGAGGTCGAAGGGTATGTGGCCGAATACATGAGCAACCACAAGCTATTTCATCCAGAGCCCCGAGGGTTGTCGAGAGCTGGCTCCTCTTCTTCCAATGCCCTTCTGTTGAAGCTCCTGCTGGTGTCCTTCCTCCTGCCCTCCTGCTGAAGCTCCATTGGTGTCCTTCCTCCTGCCCCTCCGTGGATGCTCCTGCTGCTGCTCGATGATGATCCTGCTGCTTGAATAACTTGGACTTCTTGACTTTTTTTTTTTTACATATGTAATCATTTTAATGAAATAAAAAAGATACATGTTGAACAACTCTATTGACTGCTCGTGTGCACACATTCTTGTCTTCTATGTTGAATTGACTTTGAATATGCTTCGCTGAGTAAAAATTTTCTAAGTGTTGGACTTACTATTTTCATTTATGACCAAGTGTAATCTTTGCTAACCATGCATGGTAGAGTTTTAATCTGACTTAGGCTAAAAGAGCCTTATGTCTATTTTACGAGCTCATTTGACTTGCTCGAGCACTGCATTTGGCTCTTGCTGAGACAACGTCCGCCTAGAGCTTAGGCCTAGGGACTTTTGGACAAGGGGTTCCTCTTGAACTCCTACTCGGGCCTGCAATTGACCCTCGCTAGGCACCGTCCCGCCTAAGAGTTAGGCTTTCGGACTCCTGGCCGTAGCGTTCTACGCGTGTTGCTTCTGCTCGGGCCTATTAATTGACCCTCGCTAGGCACCGTCCCGCCTAAGACTTAGGCTTTGGGACTTTTGGCAAGGGAGCTCTTCTTGATCTTCTGCTCGGGCCTTTTAATTGACCGGAGCTTTTTCTGATATTACTCCTGCTCTGGTCTTCAATTGACCCGAGCTTGGCACCGTCCCGCCTAATAACTTAGGCTTAGGGATTTCTGGCCAAGGAGCTCTTCTTGATCTTCTGCCCGGGCCTGCAATTGACCCAGGCTTGCTGATACTCCGGCTCGGGCCTACAATTGACCCAAGCATGGTACCATCCCGCCTAAGACTTAGGCTTTGGGACTTATGGCCAAGGAGCTCTTCTTGATCTTCTGCTCGGGTTTTTAATTGATCGGAGCTTGCTGATACTCCTGCTCCGGCCTGCAATTGACCCAAGCGTCTTCTGATGTTACTCCTGCTCGGGCCTACAATTGACCCAAGCGTCTTCTAGTGTTATACTCCTGCTCGGGCCTGCAATTGACCCAAGCGTCTTCTAGTGTTATACTCCTGCTCGGGCCTGCAATTGACCCAAGCTTGGAACCGTCCTGCCTAAGACTTAGGCTTTGGGGACTTCTGGCCAAGCAGTTCTTCTCAAACTTCTGCTCGGGCCTTTTAATTGACCCAAACGTCTTCTGATGTTACTCCTGCTCGGGCCTGCGATTGACCCAAGCGTGGCACCGTCCCGCCTAATGATTTAGGCTTTGGGACTTCCGTAGAGGCTCTTCGAAACTTCGCTCGAGCCTTTAATTGACCCGAGCTTCTTACGATAACACTCCTGCTCCGGTCTTGATTGACCCGAGCTTGGCACGTCCGCCTAATGATTTAGGCTTTGGGACTTCCGGCCAAGGAGCTCTTCTGAAACTTCTGCTCGAGCCTTTTAATTGACCCGAGCTTCTTCGATAACACTCCTGCTCCGGTCTTCGATTGACCTGAGCTTGGCACCGTCCCGCCTAATGATTTAGGCTTTGGGACATCCGGCCGAGGAGCTCTTTTGAAACTTCTGCTCGAGCCTTTTCATTGACCGAGCTTCTTCTGATAACACTTCTGCTCTGGTCTTCAATTAACCCGAGCTTGCCATCGTCCCGCCTAATGATTTAGGCTTTGGGACTTCCGGCCGAGGAGCTCTTCTGAAACTTCTGCTCGAGCCTTTTCATTGACCGAGCTTCTTCTGATAACACTTCTGCTCTGGTCTTCAATTGACCCGAGCTTGGCACGTCCCGCCTAATGATTTAGGCTTTGGGACTTCCGGTGAGGAACTCTTACGAAACCTCGCTCGAGCCTTTTAATTGAGCCGAGCTTCTTGAATAACACTCACTGCTGCGGTCTTGATTGACTGGAGCTTGGCACCGATCCGCCTAGTGACTTAGGCTTTGGGACTTCTGGCCAAGGAGTTCTTCTTGAACTTCTGCTCGAGCCTTTTAATTGACCCGAGCTTTTTCTGGTAACACTCCTGCTCTGGTCTTCAATTGACTCGAGCTTGGCACCGTCCCGCCTAATAACTTAGGCTTTGGGACTTCTGGCCCAGGAGTTCTTCTGAAACTTTTGCTTAAGCCTTTTAATTGACCCGAGCTTCTTCTGATATTACTCCTGCTCTGGTCTTCAATTGACCCGAGCTTGGCACCGTCCCGCTTAATGATTTAGGCTTTGGGACTTCCAGCCGAGGAGCTCTTCTGAAACTTCTGCTCGAGCTATTTAATTGACCCGAGCTTCTTCTGATAACACTCATACTCTGGTCTTCAATTGACCCGAAGCTTGGCACAGTCACGCCTAATGACTTAGGCTTTGGGACTTCGGCCAGGAGTTCTTCTTGAACTTACGCTCGAGCCTTTTAATTGACCCGAGCTTTTACGGTAACACTCACTGCTCCGGTCTTCAATTGACTGGAGCTTGGCATCGTCCGCCTAATAACTTAGGCTTTGGGACTTCTGGCCCGGAGTTCTTCTGAAACTTTAGCTCGAGCCTTTTAATTGACCCGAGCTTCTTCTGATATTACTCTTGCTCTGGTCTTCAATTGACCCGAGCTTGGCACCGTCCCGCCTAATGACTTAGGCTTTGGGACTTCCGGCCGAGGAGCTCTTCTGAAACTTCTGCTCAAGCCTTTTAATTGACCCGAGCTTTTTCTGATAACACTCCTGCTTTGGTCTTCAATTGACCCGAGCTTGGCACCGTCCCACCTAATGATTTAGGCTTTGGGACTTCCGGTAGGAACTCTTCGAAACTTACGCTCGAGCCTTTTAATTGACCGAGCTTCTCGATAACACTCCTGCCTGCGGTCTTGATTGACCCGAGCTTGGCACCGTCCCGCCTAGTGACTTAGGATTTGGGACTTCGGCGAGGAGTTCTTCTTGAACTTCGCTCGAGCCTTTTAATTGACCGGAGCTTTTACGGTAACACTCCCGCTCCGGTCTTCGATTGACTCGAGCTTGGCACTGTCACGCCTAATAACTTAGGCTTTGGGACTTCTGGCCCAGGAGTTCTTCTGAAACTTTTGCTCGAGCCTTTTAATTGACCCGAGCTTCTTCTGATATTACTCCTGCTCTGGTCTTCAATTGACCCGAGCTTGGCACCGTCCCGCTTAATGATTTAGGCTTTGGGACTTCCAGCCGAGGAGCTCTTCTGAAACTTCTGCTCGAGCTATTTAATTGACCCGAGCTTCTTCTGATAACACTCATACTCTGGTCTTCAATTGACCCGAGCTTGGCACCGTCCCGCCTAATGACTTAGGCTTTGGGACTTCTGGCCAAGGAGTTCTTCTTGAACTTCTGCTCGAGCCTTTTAATTGACCCGAGCTTTTTCTGGTAACACTCCTGCTCTGGTCTTCAATTGACCCGAGCTTGGCACCGTCCCGCCTAATAACTTAGGCTTTGGGACTTCGGCCGGAGTTCTTACGAAACTTTAGCTCGAGCCTTTTAATTGACCGAGCCTTACGATATTACTCTTGCTCCGGTCTTGATTGACCGGAGCTTGGCACGTCCGCCTAATGACTTAGGCTTTGGGACTTCCGTGAGGAGCTCTTCCGAAACTTCGCTCGAGCCTTTTAATTGACCCGAGCTTCTTACGATAACACTCGCTGCTCGGTCTTCGATTGACCCGAGCTTGGCACCGTCCCGCCTAATGATTCAGGCTTTGGGACTTCTGGCCGAGGAGTTCATCTGCGTCTGGTCTTCATTTTGAACTTACATTATAAATGCTTTTCTTATTCTTACATACATTGATAATTTTACATATCCCATCTTGGGAAGAGATATTACATTAGCATTTTACAATACAAGAAGACCTACTGAAAATACTTCCTCAAGAGTTGTGCGTTCCACGGCCTCTTGACCTCTCGTCCATCTAGATGAGCCAGCCGGTATGCTTCTGGTCCTGCTAATTGAGTGACGCGATAAGGACCTTCCCAGTTTGGTCCTAGTACACCTTGCCTTGGGTCCTTCGTGCTCTGGTTGACTTTCCTCAACACCCAATCACCCACCTGGAACCGGCGAATGTGTACCTTTTGGTTGTAATAACGAGCCACTCTCTGTTGATACTCTAAGATCTTGGCAGCTATCCTTTCTCTTTTTTCTTCCAGCAAGTCCAGGCCTGCACACATCTGCTCGTTGTTTTGCTCCTCGTTGAAGTGCTCTGTCCGGTGTGTCCCCATTCCTATTTCAGCGGGAACCATTGCTTCGTGCCCAAATACCAAGGAGAATGGGGTCTCTCCAGTGGCCGTTTTGTGTGTGGTTCTGTAGGCCCATGACACGGCAGCTCGTCCACCAGGCCCTTTGCTCGATCTTGTTTTCAGGCGTTTATAGTTTATTCGGCTCTACTTGCCCATTGGCTGTGGGTGTGAGGAGAGCAAAACTTGACTCTATCCCAGATTACGGCGAAGTCTCGAACTTGCCATTATCAAATTGCCTCCCATTATCGGTGACTAACGCATGAGGAATCTCATACCTGTAAATCACATTCTTCCAAATGAAATCAGTGGTTTTACCTTCTATGATGCTGCTCAAGGCTCCCACTTCGACCCATTTGGTGAAATAATCAATCGCAAATATGGCATAGGTGGCGGATGCTTTCCCCTTCGGCAATGGCCCAATCAAATCTATTCCCCATTGAGCAAATGGCCATGGCGAATTCATCACCGTAAGGTTCTCCGGAGGCTGAGTCAGGTGGTTAGCAAAGCTCGGCAGCTCTTCTGACTTCCGTCTTCTCTCGAGCATCTTGGTGCATGCGAGGCCAAAATACCCTTGCCTCAAGGCCTTGAAAGCCAAGGACCTTGCGCCAGAATGATTTCCACAGACTCCCTCGTGTATCTCTCGGAGGACGTAATCAGCCTCCTCTTGATCTAAACACCGCAGCAAGGGGAGAGTGTACCCCCGTCTGTATAAAACCCCATCGATGAGAGTGTACCTGGCTGCTTTGCACCCCAATTTCCTTGCCTGTTTCTTATCAGCCGGCACTGTCCCTTCCTTGAGGTAAGAAGTGATCGGCTCCATCCAGGTGTTACTCGTTGATAGGCTCATCACCTTTTCATTTCCAGAGGGATAGACTTTGGAAACTTGGGGTCCGAGGTGGCTGCCATGCGAGCTATCATATCTGCTCGAAAATTCTTCCGCCTTGGGATCTGTTCCACCTCGACAGCTCGGAAATTCCCCCTTTGCCTGAAAGCTCTCGTCGAGGTGATTCGTTACCAACTGTGAATCTGTTCGAAGCTTTATTTCCTCTGCTTTTACTACCGAGGCGAGCTTGACCCCGTTATTCTGACCATACTCGGCCTGATTGTTGGTGACTTCGAACTCTAATCTCACAGCGTATTGCATCTCCGCCTCCTCTGGACTTTTGAGCACCACCCCTGCTCCTGCTCCCTGACTTCCACAGGATCCATCTACTATGACTATCCATGCGTTGGTTGAGGCCTGGGAGCTTGATGAGGGCTCGCTCTCCATCTCTTTACCCCCTGCCGTGCACTCGACCACGAAGTCAGCTAAAGACTGTGCTTTTATGGCAGCTCGGGGTTGGTAATTAAGGTCAAACTCGCTTAACTCCACTGACCATTTAACCAACCTTCCAGAGGTCTCCGGTTTGTGTAGAGTTTGCCTGAGAGGCTGGTTAGTCAGTACCACCACTGAATGTGCCTGAAAATAAGGCCTCAGCTTTCGGGCCGCCGTGACCAGGGCTAGTGCCCACTTCCCCATGGTTGGATACTGGGTTTACGCTTACAGCGCTACTGCTCGTGTAATAAGCGAGGTCTTGTACCCACGATTCCTCCCTTACGAGGCCGAGCTCGTTGCCCATTGGGATCTGACCAAGTATAGAAGCGATACCTCTCCTACTCGAGGTGTTGATGATGTAGAGCTTTCAACAAATACTCTTTCAGTTCTTTGGAGCGCCTCCTCGCATTCGGTCGTCCATTTTGTCTTCCTACCCTTCTTCATTTCTTGGAAGAAGACTCGGCATTTATCCAGTGGCTCGAGATCACGAACCTGTTGAGGGACGCTAGTTCTGCGGTCGGACTCAGTATCTCCTCGAGGCTACGAGGGATCTCATTTCTATCACTGCTCACGATCTTCTCGGATTGGCCTCGATCCCCTATGACTCACCATGAAGCCTAAGAATTTTCCGAACCCACTCCAAAGCACATTTCTGGGGTTTAGCTTCATTCGGTACTTTCTAGGAGTCGCGAAGGTCTCCTCTAGATGCGTTACATGCTCCTCCGCGTCTTTAGACTTAGTGATCATGTCATCTACATATACCTCCATTGTCCGACCGATCAATGGCTTGAAAACCTTGTTCACTAGCCTCTGATACGTCGCCCCTGCATTCTTTAGGCTAAAAGGCATGACCTTGTAGCAGTACAGCCCCTGATTGGTGATGAAGGTTGTACACTCCTCGTTTGATTGGTGCATGGGAATTTGGTTATATCCTGAGAATGCATCCATGAAACTAAGCAACCCGTGCCCTGCCGTAGAATCCACCAGTTGGTCTATCTTGGTGAGTGGAAAGCTATCTTTCAGGCGAGGCCTTGTTCACATCTGTGAAGTCAACACACATTCTCCATTTCCCATTTGCTTTCTTCGCTGACTACATTCGAGATCCATTCGGGGTAGGATACCTCCCGTATGAATCCCGCTTTCAGCAGCTTTTCAACCTCGCAGTTGATGGCTTCGTATCTCTCCTGGTTGACGCACCTCCTCTTCTGCCTCACTGGCTTAGCATCTCTCCGTACTGTCAGCCTGTGACACGCCACTTCTGGGTCGATCCCAGGCATATCATCGTGTGTCCATGCGAACACATCTGCGTGTGCTCGCAGACATTCCACCAACTTTTCCCTCAACGGCTCACTAAGGTCCGAGCCGATTCGGACTTTCTTCTCGGGGTCTTCTGCTCTCACTTCGTGCTCCTCCAACTTCTCAGCTGGCTCTTGCCTTCCGTTCCTCGATTCCCCCCTCGTGTCTAGCGAGGTAATCTGCATAGTTTCTTTGGCGGCTACAGCGTAGCAGCTCCTCGCCACCCTTTGGCTGCCTTTCACGACCCCTAAAGCCCCATTTACTCGATATTTTAGGGCTAAGTAATGGGTGGACAGCACACATTGGCTGATCCTCATAAACGGCCTCCCCAGAATCGCCTCGGTATGGGCTGGTTTCATCTACCACCACGAAATCCAGACATCATGTTCTTCTCGAAGGCTTGAGCCCATGGTTCTTGCCAACTTGATGATTCCTAGAGGTATTAGCTTTCCTCCCGAACCCCTTCAAAGAAGTGCTCAGTATGCTCGAGGCTCGCGCTGCTTATTCATAAATCCTCGAGTATGGATTTGAAAAGAATATCTACCGAGCTCCCAAGTCAACCAATATTCGGTCAACTTCCTAATTAGCTACATTAGCTTTTACCACTGGGGCATCTTCAGTGGAGTACAGGCACCCCTCCTCATCTTCATCCATCCACATGATTGCCACTGCGAACCTTGGCCTTCTTGGCGCAGGAGGCGGAGAACAGGACTTCTCGCGGCGTGCAGCATATCTGCAATAGTTTTCAGGCCCTATTGGAACTTACGGCCATCGTTGGCCCACTGAAATTACTCTCGTGGATGGTGGCTCAGTATCTATTTCGTAAGCTCGGTCACCTTCCTTAGGTCATTGTTCGACTCAAGGTGCCCTCCTTCTGCAAACTCATCCGGTGTCGATTCCTAACTAAATCTTCCACTGGTTTTTCAAATCACGACTTCGTGATGTGGTTTGGCCATGGTCTCCATGGAAGCAGCGAAGCGCCTCTGCTCACTCTGCTAGTCGGCGTGGTCATCGGTGTTGGAGGGCCTAGCAATCCTCGCTCCTCAGCCACTTGAAGTATCTCTTCAAGAGATACCTTCAACTTCGTATACTGTCCGTAAGCAGGGCTCTGTTCCACTACTTGTATCGCCCTATCCCTCAGGAAGCTTCTTGGTGGGGGTGGCAATGAACTATCACCCCTGTTGTGGCTTACTTCAGGTCTGCTCGGTGGCTGGTTGCGGGGTGTGTGGCCATCATGACGCCTGTATTCTCTGTGATCCCGGCCTGGAGACCTGCGAGGTGGCTGGGGGACCATCCGCGGCGGGGGAATTCTCTGATATGGGTTGTACAGGGCAGCCCGGTCTCTCGCTGCCTTTGGAGCCAGTGTCCCTCTGGCAGGGCTCCCTTTCTCCTTCCTTCTTGCTCCACCAACCTGCTCACTTCTCGGTTTGGCGGCTTTTTCTTCTTCGATTACCATATCCGGCTTTACTTGTTCGATGCAGCGTCAGAATACGAGCGGATCGAAGGACTCGCAGATTATACCATGGTCTCCCAGTCAGAATACCATCCTTTAATCCACTCGGAGCTTGGGGATGGTTGAGCGCACCAAGATCTAGGACCGATCTATGGTATCTTTTGATAAACTCCGGAGGGACTCTCCTTCTTTACTGCCTCACTCGGCGGCTCCATCATGTCATCCTCAGGGGTCACTGCACCCCGAAACTGCTCTGCGAACTCCCTGCACATCTGTACAAAGCTCAAGATGCTTCCCCGTGGGAGTCTGCGGTACCATTCTCTCGCCCTTCCCTCAAGAGTGAGCGGGAAGGCCCTGCACCTCTGTGCTGCTGACAGACCCTGTACCCCTGTCTTGTCGTTGAATTATTGTTGATGCAGTTTTTCCCGCGTGCCTCAACAGTGCCTCGAACCTTCAAACAGTGCCTCCAAACAGCTCGAACGGGAATGTTTGAACCTTCTGCTCGCGGTTTCAAACAGTACCTCGATCCTTCTGCTTGCGATAGGCTCATTCTCGAGTAGGATTACCTCCTTCGTCCTGTTCCGCTGTCTTCTTGAGCGAGATCTCCGGACTGTGCTCACGAACCGGTCGGGGTAGCCGGGCGTGTTCGTGAAACCCTCCGACGCTCAAGTCGATGATCGGGTTTGTCTTTTGGTATCTCCTTAGTGAGGGAGGCCAGGAAGATGAAAGGGTATTATTCGCCCCCTTTTGGATAAGTATGGTGTTTTCGGAAAATCAAAGTGAGAGAAGTAAGAATAGAAAGAACACGTGAATTAGAAAATCTAACTCCTTGTGAATTAGAAATGCCAACCCTTATAACGTTCCCTTCGTTTCCTTTTATACTCCATTTTCCCGCTCTTTCCATTTCAGGTCGTCCACTACCACGTTAGTGGTATCTGGGTCCCTCTGACAGACGGGATTGGCGGAATATTCCCTAGGAATGAGCGGCTGTCCCCTTAACCCGATTTACGTGGCCAGATCACCATGTCGGGCAAGTGCACTAGGAATTATGACACCTTGAAGGCATGTGCCGGCCATCGGCAACAGTATCCCCTCCACACCATGTGGGACCCTGGTCAGACATCAAAAGGTGTGCCGGGATTCTGAGAAAACTGGTCGGGTTTCCCTGGTCGGGTCTTGCCCAGCTGTGCTCGTGGTTCTCTGCGAGCAGGAAAGATGTGCTCGGTTAATGACCTTGACCAGCTTTGACCTGAGGGACGACCTCGAGCAGAGGAAGGAGTGCTTAGCTCTCGACCTTGACCAGCTTTGACCTGAGGGACGACCTCGAGCAGAGGAAGGAGTGCTTAGCTCTCGACCTTGACCAGCTTTGACTTGAGGGACGACCTCGAGCAGGGGAAGGAGTGCTTAGCTCTCGACCTTGACCAGCTTTGACCAGAAGGGCTTCTCGAGCTAGGCTGTCCTCGGGGTGTCTTACTCGAGCTGGAAGGGCTTCGAGGGGCCTGTCCGATATTACCCAAACAATTATCACTTCATAAGAGAACACACTGAATTAACCCTTAATAGAATGAGCTTCTCGCCCATAAACTAGTTGTTTGAGATGATAAATGGATCCTACGTATCCATAATGTTGGTGCAAGCTAGCAATTTGTTTGTGCTCACATGTAACTTTTATCAAACACCTACACACCTTGTGGGCAAAATATAACCCAAAGTTGTACCCACAATAATAAGAAGCAATTTTGTGATTTAACTAATAAAGCTAAATAAACCAACAATGGATTTTGTAGGTCGTTATAGGCATAGGCCCCCATCTTCAGTTCTCTTATGGCCGGATGAAATTAAAATGGGATGACATTTCAAGATCTAATAAGTGTTCTAATTTCAAATGCTGCTTCCAAGGATGTGATTTGTTGCTTAATCAAGCAAACAGTACAGTTGATATAATTGAAGGTGCATCAATTAATGCTAAAGCATAATTAGCATAGCATATTGTTGAAAAATTCAAATCAAAGCACATGTTCAAAGTTTGGCCAAAATTGTTCAAAGCCAAATTGTTTAAAGTTTGGCAAAGCACATGTTCAAAGTTTGGCCAAAATTATTCAAAGCCAAATTGTTCAAAGTTTGGCTAAGAATTAGGTAATCACCAACCAAACTTTGACAATTTTAAAGGTTTGGTGAAATAGTGCTACCATGCATTCCTATAAATAGTTAATGTTCTTCATTTGTTAAAGCATCCCATAATTGAGAGCAATTGTAAGTGAAGCAATTGAGAGAGTTGAGAGAGCTTCCACTTGAATGCTAGGAGAATACATTTGGATGTATTAGGGTATTGGGTTTCTTGTGAGTTCTTCCCAATTTGTAAATTCTCATTTGTTAGTAAAATTATCTTCCAATCTTTGCCCGTGGATGTAAGTTTTACGCCGAACCACGTAAATTATTGTGTCAATTTTCTTTGAAATTATTTACATCACATTTACGTTTCTCTAGAAGTCATAATTACCATCAATTGGTAATCTACTCAACCTGCGCTTCCGCACAACAATTGGTATCAGAGCCGAAGGTTCGTACTTGGGGTATACAGTACTATTCACAAATACAGTACTAGATACGACCATTTGTACTTGGAGAACGATCTATTGTAAGTAGTGTGCATTTTGCATGTCTAGGAAAGTTACATCAACAAGGCGATAAGAGTCTAAGAGTCCGGGTTTTAAGTGGGACCATTATGACCCTCCATTCTCACAGGAACTTTCTCGGTGCATTTATTCACGCGAAATAAATATCATAGAGACTGTTTTTCAAGTGTGAATAGTTATTGAAGGAACTGATTATTTGAGGTTGAGAAGGATGGCAGAAGCGTCGTCATTGTCTTCGTCAGTAAGGACTACTGTGACTAATGCAAAGTTTGAAGTGGAGAAATTTGATGGTACCAATAATTTTGGTATGTGGCAATGTGAGGTGTTGGATGTCTTATGTCAGCAAGAGTTGGATCTCGCTCTAGAAGAAAAGCCTGAAAAGATGGATGATAAGGAGTGGACAAAAAACAATAGACAGGCATGTGGTACTATTTGCCTATGTCTGGCTAAAGATCAGAAGTACTCTGTCATGAAGGAGACATCAGCAAAGAATTTGTGGAAGACACTGGAAGAAAAATATATGAAGAAAAGACTTGAAAACAGGCTTTATATGAAAAAGAAACTCTATCGATTCACGTATGCACCTGGTATGTCAATGAATGACTATGTGAACTCATTCAATAAAATATTAGCGGATTTGCTAAATTTGGATAAGAAATTTGAAGATGAAGATAAGGCATTGTTACTGTTAAATTCACTTCCTAATGAATATGACCATCTCACCACCACTTTGCTCCATGGGAAGGACAATGTCACATTTGATCTTGTATGTAGTGCATCTGTATAATCTCTGAGACCGGAAAGAAAGATAAAAAGGATCACGGAGATACGATTGCAGAAGTATTGACGACAGAGGTCGTTCACAAGCCATGAACACTGGAAAAAGGGCAAGTCTAAAGGTAGGCCCGCCAAAGATGAATGTGCTTTTGTCGCGAGAAAGGGCATTGGAAAAGAATTGTCCTAAGTTACAAAGGGCAAGGCTATTTCTTATGCATGTGTAGTCGAGCATGATGAGGAGTCGAATTTAGTGCGGTTGGCATGGCGTTGACACGTCAATCGGATGAGTGGATTTTGGATTCGGGTTGTACTTATCATATGTGTCCTAATAAGGGTTGATTTTCTAGCTTCAAGGAGCTAGATGGTGGAGTTGTTTTTATGGGCAATGACAATGCTTGTAAAACCATGGGAATAGGTTCAATTCAATTGAAGAATCATGATGGTTCAATCCAAATATTAACAGAAGTTCGCTATGTACCGAGCTTAAAGAAAAATCTCATCTCATTAGGAGTCCTAGAATCCAAAGGGCTTACAATCACTATGAGAGATGGGTTCTTGAAGGTAGTAGGCTGGTGCATCGGCGATGATGAAGAGCACAAGAATGAATAACATGTACTATTTCCAAGGAAGTACGGTTATTCGATCGAGCATCAACAGTTTGAGAAATGATGCAGATTCGGAGGCAACCAAGTTGTGGCATATGCGTTTGGGACATGTCGGTGAAAAAGCTTTGCGAGACTTTGGTTAAGCAAGGCTTACTGAAAGGTGCAAATTCTTGTAAATTGGAATTTTGTGAACATTGCGTTCTGGGCAAGCAAACAAGAGTAAAGTTTGGTTCAGCAATTTACAATACAATAGGGATTCTGGACTATGTTCACAGTGACGTGTGGGGACCTACCAAAGTATCTTCTTTGGGAGGTATGCACTATTTTGTTACTTTTGTTGATGATTATTCAAGAAAAGTATGGGTGTATTGATGAAGAACAAAATGAAGTTTTGAGTATATTTACGAAATGGAAGAAGATGGTCGAAACTCGGATCGGTCGAAAGGTTAAAAGACTTCGCTCGAGATAATGGTGGTGAGTACAAGAATGATACATTTTACAAGTATGCTGAGATGAGGGCATTGTGCGACACTTCATCTGTTCTAGGTACACCACGACGAGAATGGGGTGGCGAGCGCATGAACCAGAACTATCTTGGAGAAAGTTCGGTTGTATGTTGTCCAATCTTTGGATTAGGCAAGGAATTTTAAGTTGAGGCTATTGTATATGCGTGCCATCTGATTAATCATTTGCCATCGAGCTGCAATTGAGGGCAAAACACCCATGGAAATGTGGATAGTAAACTCACTCTCGATTATGATACTTTACATGTCTTTGGTTCCACTTGTTTATTATCATGTAAAGGAGTCTAAGTTAGACCCAAGGCGAAGAAAACATTGTTCATGGGTATAATTGGTGGAGTAAAAGATACTAGTTTATGGTGTCCGGATACAAAGAAGATCATTTTCAGCGAAGATGTGACTTTTGATGAATTAGCCATGTTAAAACAAAATGATTCACAAAGGATGACAACACCGAGTAGTACTCCATGACGAGTGGAGCTTGAAAAGGTTAAAGATGATCCAGTTAGTGTTGAAGAGGCGGATGATTCTCAATCAACCGAAGATGAAGAAGAGGTTTCGACTCGGGAACCTTTAGAACAACAAGATTCAATTGCATATAGAAGGCGCGGAGAGAGATTCAGTAGACACTGCTCGCTTTGTTGATATGGTGGCCTATGCACTTCAATTATAGATGGTGATGTTCCTTCCACTTACGAGAAGCGATGAAGTAGCCACGAAAATGTCATGATGGAAGCAAGCAATGGATGAAGAAATGCGGTCTCTTGAAAAAATGGAACTTGGAAGTTAGTTACCTCTGCTAAAGACAAAAAAGCAATTGGGTGCAAATGGGTATATGCAAAAAGGATGGATTTCCTCGTAAGAATAAAATTCGATACAAGGCTAGATTGGTAGCTAAGGGTTATGCTCGAGAGAGAAAGAATAGACTACAATGAGGTATTTTCTCCGGTTGTTAAACATTCGTCTATTCGGATTTTGCTAGCCATTGTTCGCGTGATATGATCCGGAACTAGTTCAACTTGATGTGAAGCTGCGTTCTCGAATGGTGATTTGGAAGAGGAAATCTACATGACTCGACCGGATGGATTTAGAGTTCTTTGGAAAAGAAAATTGGATTTGCAAGCCGACAAAGTCGCTTTATGGATTGAAACAATCTCAAGGCGAGTGGTACAAGCGATTTAATCGGTTTATGAAAGGGCAAAGTACACAAGAAATAAATTTGATCATTGTGTGTATTTTCGCAAGCTACAAGAAGGATCTTTCATATATTTGCTCTTGTATGTCGATGATATGCTAATAGTATCTAAGAACAAAGATGAGATTGAGAAATTGAAAACTCAACTTAATTAAGAATTTGAGATGAAAGATCTAGGTGAAGCTAAGAAGATTCTTGGCATGGAGATATGCAGAGATAGAGCTCGTGATAAAGTCAGCTTGTCTCAGAAGCAATATTTGAAGAAGGTATTACAACAGTTTGGCATGAATGATCAAACAAAACCTGTAAGTACCCTATTGGCTTCTCATTTCAAGCTTTCTGAACAACTATCTCTTTCAACAGATGAGGAACAAGAATACATGTTACAAGTTCCATATTCAAATACAGTTGGTAGCTTGATGTATGCAATGGTGTGTACAAGGCCTGACATTTCACAAGCAGTTAGTATGGTGAGCAGATATATGCATAATTCTGGTAAAGGACATTGGCAAGCTGTGAAATGGTAAAGGCCTGACATTTCACAAGTAATATTTTGAACTACGGTTGGCTTAATCATAAATTTTGAGTACGTAGGCAGTCACAAAGATGCAGCCACTTTGGGAATGATGGTTCGTTGGTAGTCGGCTCAGATTTGGATAAATCTTCACCGAGGTGGAAAATTGTTGAAAAATTCAAATCAAAGCACATGTTCAAAGTTTGGCTAAAAATTAGGTAATCACCAACCAAACTTTGACAATTTTAAAGGTTTGGTAAAATAGTGCTACCATGCATTCCTATAAATAGCTAATGTTCTTTATTTGTTAAAGCATCCCATAATTGAGAACAATTGTAAGTGAAGCAATTGAGAGAGTTGAGAGAGCTTCCACTTGAATGCTAGGAGAATACATTTGGGTGTATTGGGGTATTGGGTTTTTTGTGAGTTCTTCCCAATTTGTAAATTCTCATTTTGTTAGTAAAATTATCTTCCAGTCTTTGCCCGTGGATGTAGGTTTTACGCCGAACCACGTAAATTATTGTGTCAATTTTCTTTGAAATTATTTACATCACATTTACGTTTCTCTAGAAGTCATAGTTACCATCAATTGATAATCTACTCAACCTGCGCTTCCGCACAACACATATAATTAATACTAATTAATCTTTAAAACAATGAGTTTTTCAAAGGCTTGGCCAAGTAGCTTTTAAGTAGTTTTCATTAACTAGTTACTCTAGTTTGAATCTTGGAATAAGTAAGGAATTAAAAAATTAATCTGAGACTCCTCAAGATGAAATTTATTTAATTGAATAAAGAGAACAACAATACAATTGGTAATTGACACACATACATCTTTTGCATTTAAATAAACTCAAATAGAAAGATAAAATAGTATGCCACACACATACACAAATAGAGAAGCTCTGCCACAGTTCTTGCTGAAACTATTTCTCCTCATTTCTCTTATTATTCAATAGGGTATGAAACTGAGAGAGAAAGCACTTTGTGTGGCTTAATCCTCCCATAGTAGCTCTTCCCACCATTCTTTCGTTCCCTGGATGACAAATTGACGTTCTGTTGCACTACTGGAATTGAGAGGGAGCTTCTTCAGCTTTGGGCATAAACGTGCTTCAATCGTCTTCAGGGTTGGAAAGGGTAAGGGATCCTGGTGGATGCTCTTCAAACTTTTTAGATCATACAAGTGTAGAACTTTGAGCTTTGCAAGCAAGAATAGCTCTCCTCTATTAATCTCTGAAACTTCACTCAATCTTTCAACACTAATTATTTCTTCAATGTCACACAACAAGCTATATCTAGCCTCTTGAGGTTTAAAGTAAAAGCAAGCCACATCAAGTCCTTCATTCTCGAGCAAGATTCTATTTCAACTATTACAAGACTGCTAAAACCACTTTGAAGCAATATTTCCACCTCTCCTGCCCATTTAATTTTCAAATTACTTCTATAAATACTTAAATACTTAAGTTGCTCCATAAAGGCTAGATATATGACATTGAGCGGACTTCCACAGAAATTAATTGTTAGAGATTTAGTAATACTCAACAGCTTTGGAAATTCCAAAATGTTTTCGACAGCACGTTCACTATATAAGGTCAAGATGATAAGATTTAAATGTTTCAAACGGAGTAATTCCTTTATCAAAGATTGAACATCCTCAGATAACAGGTACTCAGGATTGAACATCTTCCGCTATCGCTGTGGGATAAAGTTGAAAAACTGAAGAACCGCATTGCAGCATCCTGAGTACCTGTAACTTTGAAACGCTAGATACTAGTGCCGTGGAATTTTATACAAACGAGAGGTATTCTGCAAGTCCAAAAATCTCAGATTAACCAATGCCTTCAGCTCTTGCAGCAATCTACTTATGCCGCCCATGATAGGTCAAGCTGTTGTAATGAAACCAAACTTGAAACTCCTGAAGGAAGCTCGGTTAGAGATAAATTCTGGCTTAAATTTAAAACTCTAACAGAGGGCATAAATTGAAAGAAACCATCCGCAATCTCTACAATATGATTTCTATCAAGCAGCAGAGTTTGAAAATGATGACAAGTGGGAATTTCGGATAGATTTTCAATTTCATTTTCCATTAACGATATCCTTTTAATTCCTTCCCATTCTTCAATCATAAGTGCCTAGGTTAATCCAACTCCTGCATGAACTAAAAAGTTCTCGTCTTCCACCTCAATTTTACATGATATCCACAACATATTATGAATGAGTATTAGAATAATTAAATTGTTTATGGTGAAATCCTTTACCTAAAACCCAGGAACATTCATTTTGTATCACCAAAAATTAATAATTAAATATGCAGAAGCGTACTTGAATATATAATGCTAAATAATCCTCTAGGGTGGCCTTTCAAATCAACGCGTATGTCCTAGAGAGCCCTTTAGTTTCTCTGTGCACTCTTTCTGATGATGGGATTTCAGAAAGAATAGAAGATATATGATACGTGTGACCTGGGAACCATAACCACTTATATAGACAACATTTCCTTTTGTTATTAGGTATTCCTAATTCGGCCCATCATAGAGTTAGAATACCATTAGGTCTCTAGACATTAAATGCCCACACCCTAATAGATATATTAAAGCCCAAATTATCGAAAATCTAATTAGATCACTTTTAATTGGTCTTAACTTTATATGACAGTCCATAACACATAATTTTTCACATATAAGCCTAACATTGGATTAAGGATCCAGTATTATTGAATTAAATATCCAACAATCTCCTACTTGGACTATATATGAAACCTTGTATTTATGCTTCACAAAAATAATCATATGAGCTCAACCTTACAATTATTACCAAAATGTATCTATAACAAATTCAGTCCATCAATCATATCAACATAAGATCAAAGCGGCCCTCATTACAACTGTCATAACTCGACCCATTAACGGTCACAATGCCAATACAATTGAATAACATGGATTATAATATGGATGTGTAGCATAGAAATTGCATGTAATGTGATCTTAACATGCTAATTTCCAATTGGTCCACCTTAAACCTTAGTGAGATCAAACCTTACCAAAATCAGAGTGTGAGCAAACAAATACTTTGTTTCTGCAGAAAATAACCTTAAATAACCATAAACTGAAATAACTAAAAACATATTTATATCATAAGAATATCTAAAATTACAAACTCTCACTAAAACTGAATATCCTTAAATGTCATGATACCCATATGAGCAGTGTAATCATAAAACATTTTGAGTGGCAATCCCTTAGTAAGCGGATCCATAATCATGGAGTTTGTGCCAACATGATAGACAACTGTCCACTCTGAACTCTTTCTTTAACAACTAAGAACTTGATGTCTATGTGCTTCGACTTCGTTGAGCTCCTGTTGTTATTAGAATACATTATTGCTGACTTATTATCACAAAATAATCTAAGTGGTCTATTAATACCATCTACTATGCGCAGTCCAGTAACAAAATTCCACAACCATATTCCGTGATTGGATGCCTCATAACATATTATGAACTCTGCTGCCATCGTGGAATAGGCTATAAGAGACTGTTTAGCACTCTTTTAAGAAATAGCACCTTCAGCTAGCATATAGATGTAGTCAGTCGTGAACTTCATACTATCTTGACATCCAATAAAATCAAAGTCAGTATACCCAATGATCTCAAGCTGATATGACCTACGATACATGAGCATATAGTCTTTTACTCTTTATAAATACCGCAAGACTCGTTTGACTGCCTTTCAATGGTCTACTCCTGGATTCCTTAAATATCTGCCTAACATCCTAGTAATCTACATAATATCTGTCGAGATACTTTGTGCCTCTCCACATCACCTTTCGAATCCCTCTTAGTCCTAAATATCCATTTGCAACTAATGAGTTTCACACCTTCTGATAATGGGCAAGATCTCATACGTCATTATCCTTCATGGACTTTATTTCCTCATTCATGGCATCAATCCACTTCTAAGAATTAGAACTTTCCATGACTTGACGAAAATTGATTGGATTAACTTTTATCACTTTAATGTCTACCTTATGTTCTTAAAGAAATACAATGTAGTCATCTGGCACTGCACTTCTAATTTTTTTAGTGGTCTCCTTAATGGCATAGGTTTTTGAGATGGTACAGTTTGTTCTTCTGAAACAATATCTGGTATGGAGGATTCTCCAACATTGTCTTAATCTATTTTATCTTGAACAAAGTCATGAATGTAACCCTGATTAATGCCAATGACATATGTAGGAATATTAACATTTTCCTATTAAAAAATAAAGTCTCTTACTGTATCTCCCCACGCAAACTCGACATCCTAAATAAATCGTGCATTTCCTTACTCGAAAATTAATTTAGTCATGGGATTATAAAACTTATACCCCCTGATCATTCAGAGTATCCAATAAAATATAATTCACAGTCTTAGAGTCTAGTTTATTGTCATTAGGCCTATAAGGTCTTGCCTTAACTGGACATCCCCAAACTTGCAAATGCTTTAGACTATGCTTCCTATCTGTCTAAAGTTCGTAATGGATTTTAGTAGTTGCTTTTGTTGGGACTTTGTTAAGGATATATGCTGCAGTCTTATGTGCTTTTTCCTAGAATAATTTAGGTAAAGTAGAATGACAAATCATACTCCTCACCGTGTTTTTTGTCTTACCTCAAGAAGGCTTCAAGACTTTAAGCCTTTAATTATTTTATAAATTACTACTGCTCGCTATCCCCGAATTGGTAGGAGTAGGAAAATTTTGACTTTGTCTCATCTTAAGGAGGTTTTAAGACTTAAAATATTTTACTTGCCTTGAGATTATTTCAAAATTGATTTCTTGCTTGACTTCATCTTGTCGAGCAAGCTTGGGAAAACTTTCACTTTTGTCTTATCTCAAAGAGGTTTTGAGACTTCAAGGTTTTTATTTGCCTTAGAATATTTTTGAAATTGATTGATTGCTTGACTTCATCTGATAGAGTAAGCTTATTTAAACTTTGACTTTTGTCTCACCTTGAGGAGGTTTGAGACTTCAAGTCTTTTATTTGCTTTAGAATTTTTCAAAATTAATTGCATACTTGACTTTATCCGATCGACCAAGCTTAGGCAAACTTTGACTTTTGGCTCACATCGATGAGTTTTTAATACTTCAAATATTTTATTTTCCTTATAATATTTTCAAATCGATTGCCTACTCAACTTTATCTGACCGAACAAGCTTGGACGAACTTTGACTTTTCTTTTACTTTTAGGAGGTTTTAGGACTAGGCAAGTTTTTGATTTTGTCTCGCCTCAATGAGGCTTTGAGACTTTAATCGCCTTAATGAGGCTTTGAGACTTTAATCTTATACTTGCCTTAGAATATTTTTAGACTATAAAGAAATTGACAATATGGATTTCATGCATATATTTCATTCATGATTAGCAAATTACATGCTGTAAACTTATAAATGTATGAACTGTTAAAGGAAACGACTAGATATTTACAAAGAAGCTTACTGAAAATACTTCTTCAAATGTTTAGCATTCCAAGATCTTTTAACTTCTCGTTCATCTGCATAGGCTAGCTTGTATGCTCTTAGACCAACTATTTGTAAGACTTTATACTGGCCTTCCTAAATAGGACGGAACACTCCCTGGCTTTTTTGGGTTCTAATTTACCCTTTTGAGTACCTAATCATAATTTCTGAATTGTTGGGCTCTCACTTTCTAATTATAAGGGCAGAAAACTCTCTATTGATATTTAGCTATTTTATTTGAGGTTACCTTCTTCCTTTTAGTTAAAAAATCTAGGTTTAAACAAATCTGCTCATTGTTTTGCTTATCATTAAAGTATTTCATTCAATGCGCCCATTCTAATTTCAGCAGAGACTACAACTCATGTCTAAAGCCAAGGTAAAGGAAGTTTCTCCTGTAGCAATCTTGTGAATGGTTCTATAAGCCCATAATACACCAGATGGTTCATCTAGCTAAGCTCTCTTCTTTTTTCCTAATTAAGTTTTTAAAAGCTTCTTTATGGTCTTGTTCGCTACCTCTGCTTACCTATTTGCTTGTGGATCTGCAGGTGAGCAGCACTTCAGCTCTATGCCCAAATTCTTATAGAGCTCCCTAAAATTATAGTTATCGAATTGTTTATCATTGTTTGTTATGAGAGTATAGAGGATCTCTAACCTGCATACGATGTTCTTTCAAATTAAATTAGTTGTTTTCTTATCTATAATTTTATTTAAAATTTCAACCTTGACTTACTTCGTAAAATAATCTATTGCCATAATGACATGTATGACTGCTCCTAATCCTTTCGGAAAAGGCCCAATCAGGTCACTCGGAAAATATCCATGATGAAGACATTATAGTAAGTTTTTTTTGTGGCTATGTAGGGAAGGTGGCAAAATTCTGGCAACTCTTATAGCTCTTGGCCTTTTCCTATGCATAATGGTGCATTGTTAGTTAGAAGCATCTTTGCCTTAAAGTTTTAAAAGCTGAAGATCTTGCTCCTGAGTGGTTCCCACAACTCTCCTACTGTATCTCCCTCAGTACATAATCTACTTCATCATCATCATCCAAATATCTTAAGAGGAGCAAGGTGTAACCTCGTCGATACAGACTCTGTTAACTAGCGTGTATCTTACTGCCTAGCATTTAATCTTCCTTGTTTGTTTCTTATTTCTGGTAAATTTCTATTTCAAATGTATGAGAAGATTGGATTCATCCATAAACTCATTGTATTTAAATGCATCACCTCTACTTCCTGCTCAATGCTCGGGAAAGTTTTGACCTATATCGGAACAAATTTAAGCATCCTCACATATAAAGTTGCACCCATCCTCACTAAAATGTCTACTCAAAATTCTTTGCCTTCGATATTTTCTCAACTTCCACCTCCTAAAACTTGGTTATCATCTGTCTAGCACTTTTCAAATATTGTTCCATCTTCTCACCTTTTGCTTGGAAAATTTCATTGAGGTAAATGGCTATAAAATGAGAATTTGTCTGAACTTTTACTTTCTCCCCCTATAATATTAGTGCTAACTTCAATTCGGTGAGAAAGGCTTCGTATTCAACTTGATTTTTGGTTACTTTGAACTCAAACCTTAGTGCATAAGGAATTTCCACATCACTTAGCTAATTAAGATCACCCCTATCCTGCTTATTATTCTCCACAAGATCCATCCAACGTCCAAACACTGCCAGTGTTTTCTTTATTTACACTAAGACTGCTACTAGCTTTTCTATCCACTTTAGTGCATTTGGTAATAAAATTAGATTAATGTCTGGTCTATAATTACTGTTTGAGGCTAGTAACCTATGTAAAACTCCCTCAATTTCACCAACTATTTTACTAGGGGACTAGAAGTCTTTACTAGATAGTATATATTTATAAAGGGTAAAATCATCATTTTACACTCCAAGTCTCACTAACATCTCCATCTTTATGCATTTTAAGTTCCTTGTTATTTAATTACCTATGTTTATGTATATTTTTAATCCTTTATATATTTTAGGGGTATTTTAGTTATTTCTCAATAATCAACGGAAAGCATTTTTGAACTTAGAATAGCTAAAAACCTTAGGAAAGATATAAAGGGTAAAATCATAATTTTAAGATTTTAGTGGTCCCTGCTGATGTGACGTTGACTGCTGATGTGTCATTGACTGCTAATGTGTCATTGACTGATGATATGGCATTGATGGATGATGTGGCATAAGTCTATTAGACCGAAAATTGAGCTTACAATGCATGTAATGCATTGAATCATATTTGTTGACTTCTGCATTGACCGATGACGTGATAGAATATTAGTTGAACAAAAAAAGTGCATACCGTACATACATATACACGGAATGACAGCCTTGGTAACGTGTTCCAACCAACCAGAAAATGCTATTTGACGCAATCTTGGGCTTCCGAATTATTTTCATCTGATGGCTATAATTTACTCGTTTTATCTATAAATAGTAGGCTTTCCTTTAATTTGATACTCCTAAATTCATTTTTGGGCTCTATTTTCTATAATTCCTTCTCTATCTTGTATTTTCTAGGTATTTTAATAAAATTTCTATTTTACCCCTAGTTATAAAATGAGCAGCTAATTTATTTCCAAGCTTGGGTTAAAGGTGAAACCTCAACATGATTTATGGGCTTAGTTTGTTAAGTTTTTTTTCACTTTCTCTAATTTATTTAAATTGTTTTGACTTATCATAAATAGATAGTAATAATCTTGTCTAGATATTGTAGTGGTATGCCAGTGCAAGATTATTATTATTTGGCATGGTGAGTACTTTACACTAGATTTATTGGAGAAAAATCTCCCTTTAATTTATGTGATAGGTCTTGACTCATTGTTGACATAAAAATTATCTAGGTTAATTAGTGGAAAGTCTTGCCACATTTTCGACAGTTACATTGTTATTACCTAGCACAACGTGTTCTTGATACCACATTTAACATCAGATTATTCTTTCTGGCACAATAAGCGCTTGATATTATATTTATTAGAGTTACGTTTATGAGGAGTGGAAATACTCTCCTCATAAATTAATTGGACCTAAAACGAATATTAAGCCCATTGTGAAATATTGAGTGTGAATCCTAAGATTGAAGCACTTTATTACATTTATCAAGTACCAATTTATTCTCTCCATTTTAATTTCAATTTTAGGATAGAATTAACTAGGAAATTTCACAAAAAGCATAAATAATAAAGAATAATAATAGCTCTACATAATTAAAATCTACCTCCTTGTGGGATCGACATTCATTACCATTAATCTATACTTCAATAGAATCGTACACTTATAAGTTCAATAAAATTTGCACAACAATATGCTTAAGTGGCTAGTCTGTCATTACGATCTCAAATACGTCTGTAAGTAAGGCCTCAACTTGCGAGCAGCTACAACCAACGTGATTGCACACTTCTTTATTTTTAGATATCTAGTCTCTATATCGAGCAGAGCTTTACTGGTGTAATATACAGAGTGCTTGACTCTCGTTTCTTCTCTCACCATAACTATACTTGTGGCCTACTAAAATACTGCTAAGTATAAATATAACGTACCACTTTCTCTTAATGTCGACAGCAGTGGAGCCCTAACCAAGTATTCATTTAATTGCAAAAATGCCTCCTTACATTCTGCCATCCACTCTATCTTTGTTCATTTTCTCATTATATAAAAAAAGACATAGCAGTTGTATATTGCACGAGATACGAATTTGTTTAGTACCGTTTGCTTTCTTATGACTCTATATCTTCTTAAATTTGAGAGGAGATTTTACTTCTACAATGGCTCTTATCTTCTCTGAATTAGCCTCAATTCCCCTATGGGTGACCATGAATCCCAAAAGCTTTCCCGAACTCACCCCAAGTACACACTTCTCAGGATTAAGCTTTATCGTATCTCCTTGAGGTGCTCACATGTTCTTTAGGGTTTTTAGATTTGATGATCTTATCATCTACGTACATCTCCAATGTTTAACCAATAAAAGGTTTAAAGATTATGTTCATTAGTCTCTAGTAGGTCACACCTGGTTAGTGATGATTTTTCTTGCTTATACATTGGCATTTGATTGTAGTCTTAGAATGTATCCATAAAGCTGATTAGGTTGTGCCCTGCTATAGAGTTGACCAATTGGTTTATCTTGGGAAGTAAAAAATTATCCTTAGGACAAGCATTGTTGAAGCCTGTAAAATCTGCCCACATCCTTCATTTCTTACTGGCCTTTTTCATAAAGACCAAATTGGAGATCTGTTTGGGATAATCTACTTCTCTGATGAATTCTGCTCAAAGCAGCTTCTCTAACTCATCATTTATTGCATCATACCATTCTTGGTTAAAGGAATTCCTTTTTTGCTTAACTGGTCTTGCTTCTTTACTTATGATTAGCTTATGACATGCAATCTTTAGATTGATTCCTGGTATGTCTTCATGTAACCAAGCAAACACATCAGAATGCGCTCATAGGTGCTTGACCAGATTTCTCCTCAATCATTCCTCTAAACTTACTCCAATCTTGATTGTTTTCACTGCACCGCCTCATCTCTGATCGATTCTTATGCGTGTAACGGGGTTATCTATATGGGCTCTTTAGCGGCCATTGCATAGCATCTCCTAGTAATTCTCTGGTTATATTTTACTACTCATGCTACCCTATTTACTTGGTATTTGAGTGCCAAGTTGTGGGTGGACATAACTGATTAGCTAATCTTTATGAAGGGTCGCCCAAAAATCATCTAATACGGCTGTCTTCCTCGATTACCACATATCAAATATCAATAACTTCTCAAATGGCCTCAAACCAATGGTCATAGGCAACTCTACATCCGCTAGAGGCTTTAACTTTCCTTCTCCAAACCCCTTCAAGGAGGTGTTAATGTGCTCAAGCCTTAAATCTGTAATTCCTATTTCATCAAGTGTGGACTTGAATAAAATATCTACTAAGCTTCTAGATCTATAAGTATTCTGTTGAGGTCACTGCTCGATACATTACTTTCATTACCAAGGCATCCTTATATGGGTATAACACCCCCTCCTCATCATTTTCCGTGTACATAATAGGGACTTACTTTGTCTTGGCTCATTTTATTGTAGGTATATTGAAAAGTACTTCTCAGGTGGTAATTGCATATCTCTCATAATTTTTCCTAGCCTTGTTTGAGTCTCCTGCTAGTATTGGGCCTCCTACATAATTCTTACCACTAGCTGCTATCAACCTATTTCTCTAACCCCTCATCTCCTAAATACTATCGGTTTACTATATGATAAAAGCCCGCAATGAACTCATCCAAATACCAGTTTCGTACAAGATCTTCCACCTAATTCTTGAGATTATAACATTGGTCTATAATATATTTTTGAAATGATACCCTTATTTCCATGTCTTCCAGCTACTTTATCACCTACTTTGATTTCACGTTTCTGTGACTGCCTCCATTATGTTGTTGCTAGCAAATACCACTATTTTAGGTTTTGGATCTTCTAAATCATTCCCGCAAGAGATTCGGACCCATTTTTTTCTGATCCTTCAATAAAAAGATTCATTCAATAGTTACAGGTAAACGATTTGCTTGGGATAAAGTAATCATGAAACTTTGACTAATGTACCTTGCAGCTCGTATTGTTTGTTGACTATAATTCATGAAACCGGTTACCATAGGGAACATATTTTGAATATCTCTTCCTACTATAATTCTTACCACTAGCTGCTATCAACCTATTTCTCTAACCCCTCATCTCCTAAATACTATCGGTCTACTATATAATAAAAGCCCTCAATGAACTCGTCCAAATACCAGTTTTGTATAAGATCTTCCACCTAATTCTTGAGATTATAACATTGGTCTATAATATGGCCATAAGTGTCATAAAACTTACAGTATCTACACATATCCCGTTTATTGGTTGCTTTAGCGATTGGTGGTGGAGGGTAGAGTAGGTCTTTTATTAAATGGAATAACTCCCCAAATAAACTTTTAGAAGAGTGTATTGTCTATAAGCCATACTTTGATCAATCATTAACATAGCTCTGTCCTTAGAGAAACTACTGTTGATTGGTATATGCAATGGTCGATCTATTAAATTTGGTATTTTATATATGGTAATTTATTGGGGCATTATAGTGAGGGTAGCTATATAAATGGCGATGTTACATCCAACGATCTCTACTCGGAGACCAAAGAGGTAAGAATCGACTGTGGTAAAGTTGAGGTGATCTTTAATGGTGTTGGTAAAGGGCTAATTGACCACCTGCTCTTCTGTTTGAAAATGGTCTTTCATCTTGCCTAATAGACCTACTTTCTCTCTGAATTCTTCTCTCTTTGCATCTTAACTCCTCTAGCTACTCACTTTTTATCCTCACCACTTTTTTCTCCTCTATCTTGATATCTCTCTTCGTTTAATCATATGCAGGTGAATATGACTTAATTGATGGATTCCTTATATTGTGCCATAGCCTTTCGATCTTTGTATCTTCTTTCAATCCCTTAGTAATTGGGGATGATTGAAAGCTCTAAGGTTGAGAACTGCTCTATGGTATCATTTTGCAAATTACCTGAGGGCTTCATCTTCCCCATGTTTGATCCCATTAATTCCATCATATTGAACTCTAGGGCTACTATCCCGAGAAACTACTTTGCAAACTCCACACATATCTACCCGAAACTCCTGTTACTCCCATAAGGCGGCCTACAATACCACTCTTGTACCCACATATGGAGCCAAAACATTGATGTAGAAATTTGGCCGAGCTCGTTACGGCGACCAAGTGGCTACGTCAATGTTTGAATTTGTTTTGAATGATAGATGTTACTGCTTGAACCTCTTTACCCCAAGTAGATGTCAACTACCACGAGCACTTCTAATCAAGTTCACTTATATTCATAAATCATAGTTAGAAGTTGTCAGATATTTTTTCAGTGAAAACCCTCCTACGCTCAAGTTAGTAATTATGTCTTATATGGTAAAACTTATGCTACACCTCCTGTGGCTTGGTTATTATGCTTTTTTGAATAAGTAAATTGAAAGAATAAGATTCTAAATTTAGAGAGCAAGAGTTTTCCCTAGTATCCTAGTGTACTTACCTCATTTTAGATTTTGTGGAGCTTTTATAGGCAGTCAAATATGCCGTGTCAGTTTCCATACTAGTTACAAAA
The DNA here is from genome assembly GCA_025617385.1 of Murraya koenigii. Taxonomy (NCBI): domain Eukaryota; kingdom Viridiplantae; phylum Streptophyta; class Magnoliopsida; order Sapindales; family Rutaceae; genus Murraya; species Murraya koenigii. The sequence continues at coordinate 22,235,930 of CM046813.1, read as the reverse complement.
CATTGAAACGTCGATATGGTAATTGTCTATACGTGGGAATCGTGCCCCACGTTCTCCAAGGTAGCTCATTGGTTTATTCTTGACTAAGTCCTTGGATAGACCTGATTTTAGTCTCTTCATGAGTTTTCAAACTAACCTCACTCACATGACCAAACGTCTAGCTCTTTGAAATATCATTTCTGCTAAGGACTTCCTCGTTTTAGAATAAAGCGAGCCAATTCTATTTAGGGGATATTTGGTTGTTGAGTTTTCACCACCCAAACATTTATTATTGGAGCATAGCATATATACTTAACAAAAGATTTTAGCCGATATCAAATTATTTTCTTAATACGTTGTCACATGCAGACTATTTCTTTTTTATAATTCTTTTCACATGGTAAGGTAGTGTGGACTAAATCGTACATGAGTTTGATTCTGATGTCATAGTTATGGATCTAACTAATACTGAAAATTTGAAAATTGCCTCAAACTTATATCCCAAAATAAATTTTCAGCCATTGAGGTATTATTTTCTTAACAAGTCTTATTTATTTATTATTGTTATTATTATTATTATTATTGGTCAATGTATAAGATGAAACATATTCCTCAGAACGTTGAGCTATCAAGCGAAATGATTTTATAGTTTTATTGATAAGAGTTTGTATTATATTCCTCTCGGAACTATGATTTAATTAAGTACAACCATTTGCAAACAGGCTATGGAGTTATGAATTTGCTGAAATATGGTTAATAAGCGATGTCCCATAATATTCTACCTCAACTCATTGTTCATTGTTAGACATGTTCCTTTCATGAATTTTAATAACATTGGCTGCATACAATTTCAAAGGAATTTATGACATATAGCTAAAAAGAAAAACTTATGGACATGCTTTAAAACGTTAAACCTACCTAACCAACCATTTTTAGTTTTTTGCAAGTCAATTCATTAGTCATCAGAGCTCTGTTCTTTTACTGGAAACATTTTCAGCAGTTTTGCATTGCGCACTTCTTTAGTTTCTTTGAGCTTCTCAATAGCTAAGCCAAGAGGTTTTCCAAAAATACTAAAGAAAATTGAGCTAAAGAGCAATTGAGCCAAATGCAGAAATTGTATTACTTGAGAAAAATATTGCAAGAGAGCTTACAAGAGTATTTTGAACGCTTGCTCAATACTTGGATACTCAAATGCCTAATGTCAACCTATATTTATATGGAGGCTTGCCTAGCTCTAGAGAATTCTATACACATGTGCCAAATCCTAGAAAATTCTAGTGTATGTATAAGTGTGCTAGAGTTGCTAGAGAATTATACAAGTTTTCGAAATCGGGCCAAGCTAGCACATCTTGACTCATAATTTTGGGCCATTTTTAAGCTCAACTTGGGAGGTCCATAACAAAAAGCTGTCTTATTTTGAATAAATTTGGATTATTACTGAGCAAAACTCAACACCATGCAGAATCCAAATCCATTTTTAACTTTCCAATTTATTTTCTTACAACATATGTCTCGCTAAGAAGATTCCAGGATAAATAAATGCCTAATTGCTAGATGATGCTATTAAAAGCCCAACACCAATTTGTTTATCCAATCGAATTACATTTGCCTAAATCTAAATTCAAAGCCCAATTCATGAAAGATTCAAAAATTGTGTAGAGAATTGGAGATACTTCTAAGAATTGTGTAGAGAATAAAACATATTTTTAATCTAAAAATATCTAATGATGGTAAAAATATTTATATCTAGATATTCTTAAATATTTAGAAATATTTGTAAAGTATAGATGTTAATTTTTTTGTAATTTAATATTTATATAGTTTGTATTAGTTTTAGGATACTAGAAATACTCCTAGCTAGGCTCTTTGTTGAAGGTGAGTGAAGAATTAGAGGAGAGGAAGAAGAGTTAATTGAGTGTTGTGTCTTTCTTGTAAAATATCAATAAACTCCTTGATTTTAATAAAATTCTTCTAATGTATAAATAGTTTTAATTTTGAGCTGTTTAGTCCTCTCCAATTTTTCTCAACAGTTGGCACTAAACATTTATATATATATGGACTAGATCAGCACTATATACATATATTCCCTATGGTCCTCCAAAAGAAAAGAATCTATGAAATAATTCAATCTCCATAGGTATAGTAAAACGTGGGTATTTTTTTTACATGATAAATTGATGGGGTCTTTTTAATGGTAAATTGTGGAGAATTTTTCTAACGTTAATATTTATTTTACAATTAGTAGTGTATTGATATTTACATTTAACACCTACTAGAACAATCTTAGATCAAGTCTATAATGGCACAATACAAATTTCTATTTTAAAAAAATAAAAGATTAAAGGAATATCTACTTCACTCATATCAGTGGAGGATATGCCTACCTCTACCCAATTTTTAATTGGGAGAGGAACTATTCTTAGGGACTTGACCATAATCTCACTTTAGTAAGGGTATGAGTTCACCACTCAGCCAAAGATCTTTAAGTATATATATATATTTATCCTATATAAAATTTGAGCTGGGCTATTTTAACTAAAAATTTTAACATAAGTTCTAAGCCTTCATTGATCTCCTACAATCAAATGATAGATATCATAAAACTTGATCATCCAGTAAGTTTTTATCTTCATTATCAATGAGACTGAATAAGTACATGTAAATTATGTAGTCATAAGTAAATTAAAGTATACTTGACTGATCATAGATATAAAATCACCATTCTCATATACCATTTATCCAGTAAATTTTATCTTCATTATGGCTTGTCACATTGTGCGTATGGTATCTTCAAATTTAATCATCTACAAACAGGACTTAGGTTGATTGATTCCTCTAGTCTGGCCATTAGCATTATTGCAACTGGAAATGACTCTTTGTCCTGGATTTGCTGGTCTCAGTTGAATCGTGTCCAATATGATATTGGTACAAGGAGAGTTTCCGCTGCAATTAAGGTTGATTGCCACTTCGGTCTTCGATGTTCCAAATGACTGAGCGTAAAGAACGTCATCTATATGAACCCCAGTGTCCTTTAACACAACGAAAAAAAAATAAAAAATAAACACATATCAATATATCATATTTATGTGTGCATTTAAGTTTGAAAGAAAAGGTAAAGGGCCAGTTTTGTCTTTACCGTTTCCTTGCAGGAATCTGCAACATCACAGTAATGCTGATCAATAATAATCGGATTTTCCACTTCTTCGAAGTTTAAATCTGAGAACACGACGTGTTTTACTGTACCTTTTCCGACCTACAATCCAAATAAATAAAGTGTAATTTAATCTAACACCATTTTGCACATTTCTGAGAAGTAAATTTAATTCCGGAATCTAATTACGCGAAAATTATTTTTATATAAAAAATTATAATGTAATTCTGAATAAAATAATTATACCTGCCATGTTTTTATCCTCGCCCCATTTGTTGTCCCCTTGAAATTAACATTCGACACTGTAATATTTTCAACTTGTACCTCACTTCCATCCTTGCCTAAGCTTCCAATGCTAGGACCCATACAGTCATACAAATCAATGGTTATGGCTTTACTCCAAGATTTTAATTTTCACAATTATGATTCCCTTAACTTTTTAATCAATTTTTTGAACTGACTAAAAGAATTTTTAGAGTAACCGATTTTAAGATCTAGTGGATCGATTGAGACCGAGACAATTGAGCAAGAGACAGAGCTCAAAATAATATATAAGTTAAAGCACAGTTTGTACATGAAGCGGATTAAATTAACATAATAATTTGCTTTGATAGCATTAGAGAAATTGATTGACTCAATAACTTAAGTTGATAAATACTCCAATAATAAAATTTAAGACAAGTCTCAAAAGTTTCATATATATATATATATTGTCTTAAGTCATAAAATTAATTTCTTACCTCACGCCATGACCAGGGCCGCAATCAACTTGAGTAATATTAATGTTTGAAGTATTATCTCCAATTGAAATGCAATCATCACCTTAAATAATGATCAACAAAAGCATCATGACTTGACTGGAAGTTAATATTTATTTAACTTCAGTTGTGTTTAGCTGATCAATATTTATATAAATTAAGTACCATCACCGATATGTGCATTGTGGATATACACATTACTGGAAGCATGAATATGAATCCCATCAGTATTAGGGCTTGTTCCCGGAGCTTGTATGCTCAAGAATCCAAATTCTACTCCATTGCATCCAGCCACACTGACATGAGTTTGGGGACTATTGGTGAAGTTCACGTTGTTCATAAGAAGATTGTTGCACTGATCGAACTTGAGCACCTATATATACATGCACATATAGTAACAACTTGCCATGTATAAACAATTGAAACACTAATTTTTACACTATTAAATAAGCAAATTACAGCTTATTACTTACTGTTGGTGCAAGCTTGATACATCCCTGTTGAAATGTTAAAACCATGTGAATATTAGTTTATGAGAAATAAATGGTAGAAATTGCATGAAATTAAGGTATTCTCATGCGTTTTGCACTCAAATATTTCAAATTTGGCTTTATACAACAATGTACAGGTATTATTGCCCTTTTTTTATAACATACAGACGTTCGTTAATGAGAATTACATTTATCTATGTGTATACCTCTTTCTTATTAATTTTGCAAGAAACGTCCCACCAGGCTTTCCCACGTCCATCTATTGTACCGGAGCCGTCAATTTGGAGACTTTCTACTCCTTGAATTTCGAACCATGTTGATTTATCACCCTCCTTCCATTCATTAGGACCGTTCGGTGCAATGATCGAACCTGATATCTTTGTTTTTTTTTTTTTTTTGTGTGTGGGTTTGGGGGGCAGAGGAAAAAAATTGATGAAGATTCATCACTTTCATTAAACTTTAAGAAAAGTACAGTACTTATTGTATTCTTAATAATAACCAAAGATCACTTGAATTGAAGAGCTTTGCTCTCATGATGTGAACAACAACAATGTGTTTAACAAAAGCAAACATAATTTATAAACGTATTTGATGCTGTGAAATTAGGAGTGCAAATCATGTATAATCAATTTACCCAAGCTAGACATAAATATATAGCGTAATTTAATTCAAGTGTATTTCTGTTTTAGCTTTCTATGTCTTGAATCTGCTTACCATAATAGTGATGTCACTTGACTTGCAGGGGCCGGCAAAGGTTATAGGATGTACCAAGAATGTTTTTCTCTTTGGAATAACCATTGTAGGTGTCTTTGCTATGGCACTACATGTGTTATTCCATGCTTTTATGAAAGCCTATACAATTTCAAATTACAAATAATTAAGTCAGTTTCTTTTTTTTTTTTTTGGATTTATCACAGTCAGTATGTAGTTGCTTAAAGCAGATTCTGAATAAACAAAAAATATGATTCTTCAAAATTAAAAGCGAAAAGTTTACTTTTAATTTTTTTTTTTTGGTTGTATTAACAGAAAGTGAAAAATAACAAATTAAGTACCATATGTCCAAAGGAATAAATAATAAAAATATGATTCTTCAAAATAAAAAGAAAAAAGTTTTCCTTTTTTTTCTGTTTTTGTTTGCATTAACAGAAAATGAAAAAGAAAAAATTAAGTACCCAACTCCTTTATGGGTTGGATTACAGAAAATGAGAGGCGAAGTAGTTTCACAGAAAATGAGAGGTAATATCACCACCAATTTAAAACAACTCTTATAGTCCCAACAATTTGAGTCAATTTTATAAATAGACCTGTGTTTTCAAAAATTATCCAAACACTAATTAATGTCGTTCCCTTCATAGTTGATAGATGATAAATCCAATTTTTCAAGGATAAAAACAGTATCTTCTATCTTATATACATATATATATAGAGAGAGAGAGTCCTTCTCTAGTAAGAGCATCTTAGTAAAATATCAAGAAACACAAGTTTTAATATATTGAGACTATGGTTTTTTATGTGCTACTAAATTAAAATATTTATTTTTTTGTATTTACTAACATCCTTATTTTAACAACAAAAGAATGTCCTCACTAGAGAGAGAAAGATAGAGAGTCATTCTCTATTGAGAGCATCTCAGAAAAATATTAAAAACTCAAGTTTTAATATATTGGGAATGTGATTTTTGATCTGCCACTAAATCAAAATATTTGTTTATTTTTTATTTACTTGCATCCTTATTTTAATGGATAAAGGATGTGTTCACTGTAAAATGATTATATATATATATATATATATACACATGATAACTAAATAGGTTTTAACAAAAAAAAAATATACAATATGAATAGTTTTAGTAATTTTTAAAATTGTGGTGACTTGTTAGATAATTTACTCAAATGGTAAGAATTAAAAGAGCCAAAATTGGATAATGTTAATTGGAAAATCAACAAAGACTATTTGGATAATTAACCCAGCAAAATATCTTAGGAGAAACAAAATTTCAGCTTTTACCATTGAATCGTCTGCATTGCCATCTCCAGCTGCCCCATAATCCAGAACGTTAAATTCATCAGCATTAATGCGAATTGAGGCTGTCGAGATGAAGCACAAGAAGTATAATATAGCAGATAGATCCTGCATCATAGGTTACAAAGTATAAGTTTGAAAGATTTTATTGACTGTATTTTTCATAACATTACCGTTCTCGATTTATTAATATGAGCATCTAGCTTAGAAAAATACTGTTTAGTTCTTACCATAGCAAATAGAAGGCATGCAAACTGAATAAAAGAAAATTAAGCCAAATAATTTTCTATTGAAGCACTGAAGAAAATGTGAAATCAAAGGGGTTTAAAAGGCCGTTCTAGGTCATTTTCTCACAGAGGTTCTACAAGGAAAGAAATCTAAGATTGATTTTCATTTTTGTTACTGAACTCTAAAAATGTAGACTAAAAGGAAATGAATCGTACAAAGATTTAATTACAAATATTATTAGCGTAATCTATAGAATCATAGCCAAAAGTAACATTTTTGAGTTTTCTTGATTTTTACCATAAAATAAATACTGTATCCATGGAAGTAAATTATTTTGGAAAGAAACAATAATACAAAGATTTTTGCAGAAACCTGTACCACGCAGTGCAAGTTAATTCAAAGGTCTAGCAAATAGTTACAACAAAAGCAGAATCCAAGTGGTTGAAAAAAAAAATAAAAAATATTCAAACGAAAGTGTTTTTTTCCCTTTGCTGTGACATTTTAAAAATTAATTACAAATAATACATGAGGAGAAAGATATTAAGAATATTAAAATTGTAAAAGATTAAGAGAGAGAGAGAGAGGGAGGATTGAGAATCTCAACATTGTTAATTTGCCACAAAAATAAATTACGCGCTTTAATTAATATATACTCAGTGTTACAGCTGATCATTTATATTAATCCTTTCAAAGCTCTATTTATGCAAGATAATGAATAATAGATACTGTCATACTTTAGGTTTCCATTTGAGCCCACAAAAATCCTTTTATTTGAATATCTCTATACTAATTGCCACGACCGCACATAATATTTATTTCCAAATTAAATTCAATATATGTTCCTGAACGAGATTTGGTCTATACTAAATTATCCTCATGATTATTGGTTGAAATTAACCAAGTCTAGCTAACTAAACACAGGCTCTTTTTATATTCTAATTTCGCTGTTTGTTGATAACTGTTTATCATAAAATACGTGAATTTCTCGTAAATATCAAAGTTCTAATTAAAAAACAAAGAACATTCTGTACTGCACCAAAAATTAAGAGAAATTATGTTCTTTTCTATTAGATATGATGGCGGACACAAGAATTTAATCCAGAATGGACATGGTACAAGTACAACAATTCACTATGGTGGCATTTGACAATGAGATGCAATAATGATGACAACATTGATTTTCTTCTTCCCAGTCTTCTTAATTTTACTAATTATCATAACTTAAAGCAATCATGGATGGTAAGAAAGAATAACTATGAATAATCCGTAAAAATTATTGGGCACATGTGTTTCCTCATTTTATTTATATTTAATAGTTAAAAAATAGAACAGTGGACCTCTTAAATTTGAGTAATTTTGCACTCATAGATTTACTGTATGTTACATTATATATAATCGAGTTCCGAAGTTTAAACGAATATAAAGAAATTAACGATTCTTTTTTATCTGTAATATTGTTCTCCACAAAATCCAAATAGTACAAATTCCCAACAAGGAGGATACAACTCATGAGTTTTTGTGGTACAAGTAGCAGTGATACGGAAACCAGTTTACCATTAATGCTCATACTGAGCATATGGTATAGGATTAATTATGTTGTCCAGAAGAGAGGTAATCAAGATAATGAAAGGTGATGCCTAACCTCCCAGTACCCAAACAGAGGCGCAACCTCACATCACAAATTGAACAAGAATATCATTCACCATACAATGATTTTGATCAAGTTCTGTAGTACATGTTGAAAAATTCAAATTCAAAACCAAATTGTTCAAAGTTTGGCAAAGCACATGTTCAAAGTTTGGCCAAAATTATTTAAAGGTAAATTGTTCAAAGTTTGGCTAAAAATTAAGTAATCACCAACCAAACTTTGACAATTTTAAAGGTTTGGTGAAATAGTGCTACCATGCATTCCTATAAATAGCTATTGTTCTTCATTTGTTAAGGCATCCCAAAATTGAGAGCAATTGCAAGTGAAGCAATTGAGAGAGTTGAGAGAGCTTCCACTTGAGTGCTAGGAGAATTCATTTGGGTGTATTGGGGTATTGGGTTTTTGTGAGTTTTTCCCAATTTGTAAATTCTCATTTGTTAGTAAAATTATCTTCCAGTCTTTGCCCGTGGATGTAGGCTTTACGCCGAACCACGTAAATTATTGTGTCTATTTTCTTTGTAATTATTTACATCACATTTACGTTTCTCCAGAAGTCACAGTTACCATCAATTGGTAATCTACTCAACCTACGCTTCCGCACAACAATTGGTATCAGAGCCGAAGGTTCGTACGTGGGGTATACAATACTATTCACAAATACGGTACTGGATACGACCATTTGTACTTGGAGAACAGTCTATTGTAAGTAATGTGTATTTTGCATGTCTATGAAAGTTACATCAACAAGGCGATAAGAGTCTAAGAGTCTGGGTTTTAAGTGGGACCATTGTGACCCCTCCATTCTCCTAGGAACTTTCCTGGTGCATTTATTCACGCGAAATAAACATCATAGAGACTGTTTTTCAAGTGTGAATAGTTGTTGAAGGCACTGATTATTTGAGGTTGAGAAGGATGGCAGAAGCGTCGTCATCGTCTTCGTCAGCAAGGACTACTGTGACTAATGCAAAGTTTGAAGTGGAGAAATTTGATGGTACCAATAATTTTGGTATGTGGCAATGTGAGGTGTTGGATGTCTTATGTCAACAAGAGCTGGATCTCGCTCTAGAAGAAAAGTCTGAAAAGATGGATGACAATGAGTGGACAAAAATCAATAGATAGGCATGTGGTACTATTTACCTATGTCTGGCTAAAGATCAGAAGTACTCTGTCATGAGGGAGACATCGACGAAAGAATTTGTGGAAGACATTGGAAGAAAATATATGAAGAAAAGCCTTGAAAGCGAGGCTTTATATGAAAAAGAAACTCTATCGATTCACGCATGCACTGGTATGTCGATGAATGACCACGTGAACTCATTCAATAAAATATTAGAGGATTTGCTAAATTTGGATGAGAAATTTGAAGATGAAGATAAGGCATTGTTCGTTGTTGAATTCACTTCACGATGAATATGACCATCTCACTACCACTTTGCTTCATGGGAAGGACGAGTGTCACATTTGATCTTTGTATGTAGTGCACTGTATAATGCTAAGACCAGAAAGAAAGATAAAAAAGATCACAGAGATACAGTTGCAGAAGTATTGACAGCAAGAGGTCGTTCACAAAGCCGCAAACTTGGAAAAAGGGGCAAGTCTAAAGGTAGGCTTGCCAAAGATGAATGTGCCTTTTGTCGCGAGAAAGGGCATTGGAAAAAGAATTGTCCTAAGTTACAAAGGGCAAGGCTATTTCGATGCATGTATGGTGAGCATGATGAGGAGTCGAATTTAGTCTAGTTGGCATGACGTTGACATGTCAATCAGATAAGTGGATTTTGGATTCGGGTTGTACTTATCATATGTGTCCTAATAAGGGTTGATTTTCTAGCTTCAAGGAGCTAGATGGTGGAGTTGTTTTTATGGGCAATGACAATGCTTGTAAAACCATGGGAATAGGTTCAATCCAATTGAAGAATCATGATGGCTCAATCCAAGTCTTGACAGAAGTTCGCTATGTACCCAACTTAAAGAAAAATCTCATCTCATTAGGAGTCCTAGAATCCAAAGGGCTTACAATCACTATGAGAGATGGATTCTTGAAGGTAGTAGCTGGTGCATTGACGATGATGAAAGGCACAAGAAGAAATAACTTGTACTATTTCCAAGGGAGTACAGTTATTGGATCAGCATCAACAGTTTAAAGAAAGGATGCAGATTCAGAAGCAACCAAGTTGTGGCATATGCGTTTGGGACATGCCGGTGAAAAAGCTTTGCAGACTTTGGTTAAGCAAGGCTTATTGAAAGGTGCAAATTCTTGCAAACTGGAATTTTGTGAACATTGTGTTCTGGGCAAGCAAACAAGAGTAAAGTTTGGTTCAGCAATTCATGATACAAAAGGGATTCTGGACTATGTTCATAGTGATGTGTGAGGACATACTATAGTAGCTTCTTTGGGAGGTATGCACTATTTTGTTACTTTTGTTGATGATTATTCAAGAAGAGTATGGGTGTATTTGATGAAGAACAAAAGTGAAGTTTTGAGTATATTTTTGAAATGGAAGAAGATGGTCGAGACTCAGACTGGTCGAAAGGTTAAAAGACTTAGCTCGGATAATGGTGGTGAGTACAAGAATGATCCATTTTACAAGTATGCTCGAGATGAGGGCATTGTGCGACACTTCACTATTCGAGGTACACTACTGACAGAATGGGGTGGCAGACGCATGAACCGAACTATCTTGGAGAAAGTTCGAGTGTATGTTGTCCAATCTTTGGATTGGGCAAGGAATTTTGAAGTTGAGACTGTTGTATATGCGTGCCATCTAATTAATCGTTTGCCATCAGCTGCAATTGAGGGCAAAACACCTATGGAAATGTTGACTGGTAAACCCGCTACTGATTATGATACTTTACATGTCTTTGGTTCCACTGCTTATTATCATGTAAAGGAATCTAAGTTAGACCCAAGAGCGAAGAAAACATTGTTCATGGGTATAACTGGTGGAGTAAAAGGATACCGTTTATGGTGTCCAGATACAAAGAAGATCATTTTCAGTGAGAGATGTGACTTTTGATGAATTAGTCATGTTAAAACAAAAGGATTCACAAAGGATGACAACACCGATGAGTACTCACGACGGTGGAGCTTGAAAAGGTTAAAGATAATCCAGCTAGTATTGAAGAGGCAGATGATTCTCAATCAACCGAAGATGAAGAAGAGGTTCTGACTCAGGAACCTTTAGAGCAACAAGATTCAATTGCATATAGAAGGCCGCAGAGAGAGATTCGTAAACCCGCTCGCTTTGTTGATATGGTGGCCTATGCACTTCCAATTGTAGATGGTGATGTTCCTTCCACTTACAGAGAAGCAATAAGTAGCCCTGAAAATGTACAGTGGAAGCAAGCAATGGATGAAGAAATGCAATCTCTTCAAAAAAATGGAACTTGGAAGTTAGTTACACTGCCTAAAGACAAAAAGGCAATTGGGTGCAAATGGGTATATGCAAAAAATGATGGATTTCCTCGTAAGGATAAAATTCAATACAAGGCTAGATTGGTAGCGAAGGGTTACGCTCAGAGAGAAGGAATAGACTACAATGAGGTATTTTCTCCAGTTGTGAAACATTCGTCTATTCGGATTTTGCTAGCCATTGTTGCGTAATATGATCCGGAGCTAGTTCAACTTGATGTGAAGCTGCATTCTTGCATGGTGATTTGGAAGAGGAAATCTACATGACTCGACCATATGGATTTAGAGTTCTTTGGAAAAGAAAATTGGGTTTGCAAACCGACAAATTCGCTTTATGGATTGAAACAATCTCCAAGCGATGGTACAAGCGATTTAATCGGTTTATGAAAGAGCAAAGGTACACAAGAAATAAATTTGATCATTGTGTGTATTTTCATAAGCTACAAGAAGGATCTTTCATATATTTGCTCTTGTATGTCGATGATATGCTAATAGCATCTAAGAACAAAGATGAGATTGAGAAGTTGAAAACTCAACTCAATCAAGAATTTGAGATGAAAGATCTAGGTGAAGCTAAGAAGATTCTTGGCATGGAGATATGCGAGAGATAGAGCTCGTGGTAAAGTCGACTTGTCTCGAAGTAATATTTGAATAATGTATTACAACAGTTTGGCATGAATGATCGGACGAAACACTGTAAGTACCCCATTGGCTTCTCATTTCAAGCTTTACGCACAACTATCTCCTTCGACGGATGAGGAACAAGAATACATGTTGCAAGTTCCGTATTCAAATACAGTTGGTAGCTTGATGTATGCAATGGTGTGTACAAGGCCTGACATTGGCAAGCTGTGAAATGGATTCTACGATACATTCAGAAACCGTTGATGTTGGTTTTACTGTTTGAACAAAATGACACACTTGGTCAAGGTGTGATTGGAGTACGTTGATTCGATTATGCTGGTGATATAGACAAGCGACGATCAACCACCGGATATGTATTTACTCTTGCTAAAGGGCCAATTAGTTGGAAGTCTACACTACGGTCTACGATTGCACTATCAACCACGAGTCGAGTATATGGCAATTACGGAGGCTATTAAAGATCGTTTGGTTACAAGGCTTGCTTGGAAACTTGGGATTGATCCAAGAGCATGTTAACTTGTATTGTGACAATCAAAGTGCTATTCACTTAGCAAAGAATCAAGTTTATCATGCGCGTACTGAAGCATATTGACGTCGATTTCACTTTGTGCGGAAATTATTGATGAGGGAAGATTCTTCTTAGAAAATCAAGACTGCAGAGAATCCACGAGATATGTTGACCAAGGTGGTGACAACGATCAAGTTTGAGCATTGTCTAAACTTGATCAATATCCCGAAAGTTTAAAGCGAGTGAGAAAGGTAGAGATTGGAGGATCATTTTATACAAGGAAGTTCAGTAATATTTTGAACTACGGTTGGCAGCCACAAAGATGCAACCACTTTGGGAATGATGGTTTGTTGGTAGTCGGCTCAGATTTGGGTAAATCTTCACTAAGGTGGAGAATTGTTGAAAAATTCAAATTCAAAACCAAATTGTTCAAAGTTTGGCAAAGCACATGTTCAAAGTTTGGCCAAAATTATTCAAAGGTAAATTGTTCAAAGTTTGGCTAAAAATTAAGTAATCACCAACCAAACTTTGACAATTTTAAAGGTTTGGTGAAATAGTGCTACCATGCATTCCTATAAATAGCTATTGTTCTTCATTTGTTAAGGCATCCCAAAATTGAGAAGCAATTGCAAGTGAAGCAATTGAGAGAGTTGAGAGAGCTTCCACTTAGTGCTAGGAGAATTCATTTGGGTGTATTGGGGTATTGGGTTTTTGTGAGTTTTTCCCAATTTGTAAATTCTCATTTGTTAGTAAAATTATCTTCCAGTATTTGCCCGTGGATGTAGGCTTTACGCCGAACCACGTAAATTATTGTGTCTATTTTCTTTGTAATTATTTACATCACATTTACGTTTCTCCAGAAGTCACAGTTACCATCAATTGGTAATCTACTCAACCTACGCTTCCGCACAACAGTACAAGATGCAAGTTAATTATATCAAATCCTCTGCACAAACAAAATGATTAAGTTGAAGTCAGAAAAAAGGTTACGACCAAAAATATTTTGAGTATCTAATTCTACGAGTGCTTATTAGATTGGAGCTTAAAATTTAAGACGAATTCATGGTATCGTAAATCAATTTTTAATACAGTAAAATTTGATTTACGATAAGCACTTTAATTTCAGTGTGAAAATTTTTTTTCATTGACGACCAATCCAATTAGCCGCTAAAAACATTTAAACATTTTTTTTCTAACTATTAAATTAAATTTGTTTTTAAGTATTTAAAAAAAAAAACTTTCAAAAAAAACCCGATTCAACCCATTTGACACATCTATTCATTAAACTCATTCACAATATAGTTAAGTATATACGATAAATCCCTGATTAACTTTTCTTTTTCTTAATTCCATTTATCTGCATCTTGAAATTTATTCAATTATAAATTAGTTTTCAACAAATATCTAAATAAATGAAAACCATGTAAATGTAAAAAGAAATTTATTACTTGAGAAATTAAAACAATTCATGTATAAGAAAAAGGATGCGAGGAATTAATTCTGGACATTTATGATTTTCTTTTGACGTTTTTACTAAGTGACTGGAGATATGATTAATATAACAAAAGACTGAATTCAGGATTTTTTTTTCTTTTTTAGTATTTTGAAGGATTTGTTGAGTAAGATATTTTTCTTCTTGAATTTGGCACATGGTTGCATAAATACATCGGTGTTTAGTTATTTGTTTTTTTCAAAAATGATTTTCACACCACAATAAACTACACACATAGCACCAAACGCACCGTTTTAGCTTGAATATAAATTGTCACTGTACGTATTTCACACACAGAAGGGAGGTAAGCTCACATTGCATTCTTCCCTGTCACGCACTTACTCGCTCCCTCTTACATGGTTCATAATCTCTTGCTGCAAATGTTTAACCAAAATATTACTGTCCGTAGTAGAAAATTCTTGAAATGTGAAACTTGATAAATGATTGTTGGAAAATAAAAAAGCAACAATGCAAGTACCCAATGGCAAAATTTCAACAGAAAATCAAACAACAAAGCAAGTATCCAGATTCAAATAACGTAAATAAGAAAACTACATATTTTTTCTTTAGTTTCCAGAAATATGACTCAGCATCAAGAATCAAAAACTCCAATTACAAATCAATCTATCCGAAATGACTTGCCTAGTAAACTCTAAACTTGAAGACAGATACTCTCAACAAAAGTTATACTAACAAAAATTAATATAACGACAGCTGAAACTTCACAAATTCATAATCCTAGACAACCAATTTTGGAATTAATGAAGCACATTGGCAGCTCACGACGAGTGAAGTTGAGAGTCAATTTTTTGACATTGCCCAGAAAGAGAAGTGTCGTGAGGGAGCGAGATGCAATCGACGAGGAAAATAGAAAGAGCCGATGGTGAGCATGAAGCGTGGTGAGGGAGAATCGATTGCTGTTGATTCACGCCGCAAGTCAATTTCTGACCCATGTCAACTGTGGAGAGACCAGCTACGGAGAGAGAAAGCCGACTG
The DNA here is from genome assembly GCA_025617385.1 of Murraya koenigii. NCBI lineage: Eukaryota > Viridiplantae > Streptophyta > Magnoliopsida > Sapindales > Rutaceae > Murraya > Murraya koenigii. The sequence continues at coordinate 22,220,603 of CM046813.1, read as the reverse complement.
AAATGTATTCAGGACAGGGTAGAGAATGAGAGAATGTGCAAAGGTTTTATTTATTTAAAGTTAAGAAAATAATAAAGTACGCCTTTTACTAATTTCTTCAATAAGTAAAATAAAAGGAGATTTAGATTTAGCTCAAAATATTCGATTGTTTCAACTTTACATTAATTTATTGGTAGAGAAATATTCTGATACGCCAACATAGGTAGAAATAAAGATGCTGTACCATAATGTCGCCGATCAGAAGAGAGATGGTCGCACGGTGAGATTTAGGCGTTGTGAGTGAGTGTGAGGGAGAATGCAGTGTGTGCTTCGTTTCAGTGTGTGAAATGCGTACAACGTACAGTGGCAAATTATATTCAAACCAAAATGGTGCGTTCGGTGCTACGCAATTGCGTGTGAATATCGGTATTTTTTTTTTTTTTTGGGTTTATCTAACTCTTAAATTTTACTCTATTTTTCTAACTAAATTTATTTATTCTGCCTTAAAAAAGAGGCGGGATGAATTATTACAGTGAAGCACGTGTGTTCATGACAGACTTTTGAGGAGTGCGACAATCGCTAGCATCACTCGCTGTTACAGAATCTAGCTTTGTGTCAATTTTTATTGTATTTTTAGGGCATGTTTATTATATTATATTATATTATTTTAATATAAATATTATATATTTATATTATATTATTTTATAATAATATTTAATATTATATTATATTGTATTAATTTATTATAATTAATTTAAATTATATATTTAAAAAATATAATTTAAATTTGCAAACTTATGAAAGTGCTTATGATTGTAAAAAATATGAGTTTGTTGAAATACTCTGCTTACATATCCTAAAAGTGTTTGTTCGTTAGATATTAATAAGTTGCGGAGTCATTATGTTTTTGGAGACAAGAGATGTTTTTGGAGACAAGAGGCAAACAAATCAAACAAATTTTCTTGTTAATTTTTTTATAAATCAAACAAATTTTTTAGATAAATCAGACCAATTTTTTATATAAAAAATTTTTAACAAAAAATTTTGATTCAACAAGAAGTATTTTTTGAAAAAATTATTTGCTTTAACAAAAAAATACCAGTTAATTAGACGTAAATATAAGTTTTTATATATTGTACTATTTAAAAATAAAAAAAATAAGTAGGGGTATAAACATTATTTTGTAACTAATTGTCAGGGTAGAAATGTCATTTTGTAATTATTCTAGAGATAAAAATATTATTTTATAATTAAAGTTAACGGAAAAGTTAATGATTTGTCACCAATATGTCTATTTTTAAAAAATCTATCACACTTTTACTATTTATCAAAAAATATGCCACTTAGGTGATATTAACCCTAATAACAATAATAAAGAGAATTTAATTTAATGTTTGAGGCTTATCAAAAAAAAAAAAAATTGCATTTGCGGAGATAGTTAAGGTTTATGGTGGGTGCAATAATTTAGTTAACTAAATTATTTATTCTTTTTTATAATTTTGTTTAAGGTTATTTTTATAAAGAAGATTGTCAATTTTTCACTTACTATAATCAATATATATTATTTACCTTCCTGTTATTTTTATAATAACCAATAAGCCATTGATAACATAAGTTGATAATATTACTTATATTTTTAAAAATATTTTTATTCATATTTATTATAAATTAAATAAAGTATATGAATAGAAATTAAAATAAAAAATTAAGTACTAAAAACAAGAAATATATGTTTTGATGTGAAAATATTAATAATAAAATTAAGATACAATTAAAGCATGGTTCTTCCAAAATCAAATACAATTAATGTTTATGTCTTCTGATTTGTCACGAATTGTCACGATGCCACCAACTCAAGTGCATGTTTGGGATATGGAAGAAATGTAGAGGCATCCCCTCCTAGTGATGATGATATTGATGAATTATTCCAAAAATAAGCATTGGAATCTAAGAACGCGTGAGAACTACTCCCACATTCATTTTGGGTTTCAAGGTCACATGATGCTTCACTATTTTTGTTGAATGAAAATTGTTCACTTCACCAAGCTAGCTTAGAAATGTCACAACCATTCTTACTAACATTGGCTTCATTACTCCTGTAAGTAATCATTCATGACTCAAATGAAATTTAGTTGGTATAAAAGAGTAAAACAATAAACAACGATCATAAAAATAAGGAAGTTACTTGTTACCATTAATGCCATGAGGACAGCTTCTTGCTGTATGACAGTCTTCTTATACACCTCACACTTTCATTAGTTTTTAGCTGCCTTTTTTATTCTAATTGAAGCACATTTTGTTCTCACTACAATTGGATCTAGTACCTTTGAATTTCTTTGTGGAACATATACAGGACTTTGTTTGCTAATTCTTTCTCCTCTAAAGTATTGTTGAAATTTTAATATCAATTGATTGATCTCAGCTAAAGCCTCCTAATACAAGTGCTCATTTTTTGCCGCATAAAAACACATTCTATTACCAGCAGTAGGTCTAACCCAAATTGAGCAAAGGCGGCCACTTCGCGATATTATGCCATTTCCAATTTTAAACTACGAAGGAAACCTCACTGTTAACTTGTGGTAATGCTAAGCTGCATGATGTGTAATCATTAGCCTTTTTTGTCCATCGATGATTCATGACATAGAACATGTGTCAACATGGGTTTCCAACAGAATCCATCATTTGATAAGAACAATCTATTTTATTTAGTGGTTTATTATAAACCATTGTCCACTTCAAATCTACATTCCCAAACTGTGTGAGTGTTTTTTAGTGAATATCAGTGCAATTAAAGCCTTTACATTGAATTAAAGTGGCTTCTTGGTGAATTTCTTCCCTAATCTAATGGAATACCCTAATTGGGAAAACTTTTGTTGCATGCTTCTCTAGGCTGCATAAGTTTGTGGTCAATACAGGAGTACTATATTTAGTTTTGAACTCATACTTTGTTTCTGTGGCACGAATGCTATGGGGTGCACAATCAATTTGTAGCACAAATTCATATAATTTTAACCTGTATTGGAGAAAACAATTGAGATAAGAATTCATACTCTCATATCGTTCAGTGCTTCGCATGCCAGCAAAAAATGATCCTTTAAGATAAGCCTCAGCCCATTTGTGTCCATTTGCATACATTTTTTCTCCCCAAGTGTTATCGTGCAGCTTGAACCCGTCAAATAAAGTAAACTAATATTAGTTATATTCATTTGTACTTATGCTTTTCAATATAAGATTATGAAATTTAAGAGTGAAGTCTTCATTTTTAATATTTACTTGTGCATTCCTCTCTAAATTCCAACAACTAAGACAGTAAGTAGATTCAACAAAAATTATTTTAATTACCTTTGACATTATCTTGTTACTATCAGTAATTACGTACTTTGACTTATGGTTACCCATGATAGATAAAATAGTTCGGAGTAACCATGTGTATAATCCAACTGTCTCATTTGCGAGTAGGGCAAATCTAAATATTGTAGTCCGACGATAATGGTTGATCCTAACAAGGGTCATAAGTTGTTTATGATATACGTTAGTTTTGTACGTCGCATTAAATGCAACACATCACCAAAGCATTCATAGCAATACTGTACCATATAGTCAGTCCAAAACAAGCTCCTTAGTCTATTCTCATTGTCTAATATATACTTATGATATAGCTTAGGATCACTATTAGATTTTGCCCTAAAATATGCTATAATTGTCACGGAATCATTGTCTCCAAATTCTGCTCATCTATCTCTATCTAATCTATCCTTCAAATTCTTTCGTTTGAACCTATTTTCTGAACCCCTAACTTGATCACCCATGTAGTCGACAACATGCATCAATACCTTAGCTTGAGCAAGATCTCCTTCACTAACATGCCGATGTGAATAAAGGAGATGTACTTTGTTTGGAGAAAGTCAATCAATGATTGTGCTCACTGCTGAATTTTGTTACAATATACATGCCACTAGACTTATCATAATTCACTCGAAATGATGCTTTACACCTTATATGGTTATTGGTCGTGGTTCTCGCGCTCTATTATCATTTGCCAAATATTTCTCATCCCTATATCCTTCTAGATTACAAACTCACCGACAGATTGTAGTTCGTCCAAACTTTACATGACGAAGTTCATTTTTTCTAACACTAAAACCCACCATTATTGACCAATTCATGTACCATGCATTTTTATCTTCTACTGAATTGAATTGAGCGTCAAGTACATTTGATGGATGTAACTCAACAACAGTAGATGGAATGCTTATATGTAAATCTTATAAAACCATAGCATAAAATATGGATATAAAAATCAAATACAATAACAATGGGTATATTAATAGAGAAACATCTAACACCACAAATCTTTCACACTTATTAAAAAAAATTAATCCAATGGCTCAATTAAGGTTAACTAAATCCAAATATTAAATTTTCATTATTTAAAATGCCTATGATAATCTACTTTACATGACCCAAAAAAAATATATAAACTCAATTGTAAAGGAAAAAAATAGTATTTTACTCTAAAACACATACTTGAAGACCAACAATAGAAACTTTCATCGGCCCTCAATTGCACTTGCAGTAGTAATGTTGTCAATATAGAAGCTTAGTCCAAGATGAGTGAGTTATGATGGGAAGGTGGCATTCATTGAAATATTCATTTTAATAATAATTAAAATGAAAAATGAAAAAAGTAAATAGCTTAATTTATGAAAGGACGCTAGCATTAATTGAAAAAAAGTGACTTAATTAACAAAGCCATAATATATGTACTATTAGAGTAGGTTGTCATAATTTTATGGGTACTTGAATCATAATTATAAAATTATAGTAAAAAAATTCAGGCTATTGTCTTAAGCAATGTTAAAAGAATATTTTGAAAAATAGTCCGCTAGCAGCTTCGATGAGGCGGTCAATTGCATCAATTACTATTAGAGAAATTTTTAAAAGTCTAGGTGCAGCTTGTTGAGTGCTAGAGAGTGTCCAAAAAATGCAAGAGTAAAAGAAAAAATGAAAAAAGTTGCGAAAGTTGATAGTTTTTTTTTTTTGTTGTGCCATTTGATACTTAAGGAATCTCTTTTACTTTGAGAGCAAGAGAAAAGATTAAGAACTATTAGTTGCAAGAGCTGAAGTAATTCTGGAATCCTACAGAAGAATGCAGGTTGCTTTCCAATGATCATAGAATCTGATTCAAAGGAAGTGGAGGATTTAATTTTGAACAGGAAAATTTCCGCTATTCAAGACCGTCACCAGAATTTGAATCAATCTACAGTTCAACATATAACAAGAGAATGTAATGTTATTGCCCACTTTTAGCTAAGAAAGCTTTAGAATTTGAAAATCTTATAGTCTGGATAGGATCTTTCCCGCCTCAAATCATATTGTTATTTTCTAATTTCAATGAATGCAGGCTATATTTTCATATTAAAAAAAAATTAATAGAAGTATAATTCAGTTTCAAAATTTTATCTTTAATGTGCTTACCATAATGGTGATGTAACTCGACTTGCAAGACAAATAACTATGTTATAGGCATGACATGATAAATAATTATGTTGTGTTGGTGACATAATGCAACACGATAAATAATTGTATCATATCTTTGTTAGACTAGTTCAATGTTATTATACGCTTATGACAAGAATATTAATATGTGAACTTATCATATTTTATATTTGGATGAGTTATTATTTATTAATTATTGTGTTTTAATGATTTAAATTTACAGTTGTTGGTTTTTATAATTAAATTTTTATATATAGGATTAGTTTAGTTTGTTATGTTGTTTATTATTTTTTAATCATTTTTTATTTTGTTTTATTAGTAATTGGATTGTACTTAAAATTGTCATCACACAATTACACCAAATGCCCCACCACCAGCTGTGACACTACACGTGTTATTCTAAGCTTTTTATGAAAGCCCAAACAATTTCAAATTAAAAATAATTAAGTTATCTTTTTTATTTAACACAATCAGTAATTAGTTGTTTAAAACAGATTTTGATAAACAAAAATATGATTCCTCAAAATTAAAAGGAAAAATTCCTTTTTGTTGCATTCGAAAAATAAAGAAATGCTCAGGTTGGGACATCTATACAGATTTTCATGCAAACTTACATCATGAAATTGGTTTACAATGTTGTAAAATAGTGTGTCAGTCGTGAAAATCCGGACCTGAACATTTTCGGTCCAATTATGTAAAAATTAAAACAATTCCTTGTTTGAGCTACAATGCTAAATACTTAGGTAGTCCATGTGTATTAAAAAATTAGCCAAAACACCTCTATAGTTAGAACTGTACTTGGAATTAAAATAAACGAAAAAAAACACTATTGCAGGGTAAATGTGCTCTAAATCTCAAAATACTAGTATGTCGATCAAATTTTATTTCTGGTAAGTTTTTGCGAAATAACAAATAGATGCAATAACTATTGCACCCTAATATATTACTACTAAAGAATTACAAAATCTTGTAGTTTACTATTTTTTTTGTTAGTTCACGTATAAAATACTAATTTTACTCTTACTTTAAAGGAAAAAAAATTATTAATTATGAATAAAAATTAATTATTATTAAATATTAATCATTGTACTAACTAATTTTTCATTCAATTAAATGCTCGTTTTATTTTGATTATTAATTATCGATAAAAATTATAAAATTAGTATGTTATCAATTAAATAAAAACTTTATTATTTAATACTTGTAATGTTTGTGATTGTTTGTAAATATTTATGTATGTATGTATGTATGTATGTATGCCTGCATGCATGTATTTGTATGTATGTTTGTTTGTTAATTTTTATCAATAATTAAAATTTTAAATTTAAATTGATATTTAATTGAATAAAAAAATTATTATAATAAATGCATTACGGAAACCTTAGGTTACATTTTTATGTAAATATAAAATTTTATTTTTTTCGGATTTTTGATACAATAGTGAAAATTTTCAAGCATTATTAAGTAAGGGCAAAAAATTTGTATTTTATAGGTCAATCAACAGTCAACTAACGAAAAAGTAGTAAACTGTAATATTTTGTAATTCTTTATGATGCAATACTTGTTGCACCTAATCGATATTCCACAATAACTATTTTATTTAATATTAATTTTAATGTTAAAAGTCATTTTTACCCTTCAATAATGACATCTTTCGTTAATATTTTAAAGTCGGCAAACGAATTGTGATATTGAAAATTTATATCTACAAATAGAATCCAAGTGGTAAAAATAATAATAGTAATTCCTCTACAAAAGAGTGTGTTATTCTCCCCTTAGTTGTAACATTTTGGAAGAGAGAAATTTACAATAAGAGCCAAGTCCTAGGCCCAACTATGGCAGTTGCCCGAAGATTGCACGCCCAACCCAAGGCCCCCATACAAATAAGGCTGGTTATTGATAAATCTTAAGAAAAGCATGAAAATAAAACATGTATTATGTACATTTTATCTAAGTCCTTAAGTTACATTTAACTTAACAAAATTCACTAACTGATCCACTTACTCTCTTGTTACTCATTTTTAAATTGTTTTGCCAATATTTAAAGACCTAGAATCTTAAAAAACATGGTAAGACTGACATAATTTATTTTTGTTTTTTCAATACTGATACCGACAAATCCTAATTAGATATGACAAGGTCCACAGGCCCATTACTTATGTCATCATTGTGAGCCGGCCCACAGGCCCATTACTTTGTCATCATTCTGTGCCTCCACCCAATTGTGATTCTTAGCTCCTATACTTTTACCCGCATGAGGGCCCTCTCATTTCTTATGGAAGTCGTAATCTCTGAAAATTATTATTGAATTTGAATTAAGGGATGATCTTTCGAAAATGAACCCCGGGTGGGCCTTAAATATCAGTCAGTGTTAAACCAAAAAACTGTCATTTTACTTCTTTCAGGTCAGTTCAGTGGCCATTCCTCAGGGAGTGTTTTACTTTTTCAAAAATATATTAATGCTAGTTTGCCCGGACGAAATTACCCAAATTTTAGCAGGCAAGCAGGTGGGTTATAGGCCTTGGGAAGGCCCCTGCGAGATGGTGGCTGCAGAGCAATAGCATGAAATACTTTATAAAATCTTAATACACGCTTAATCTTCAAAGCCACATCATCAACTGACACATTTGTTTATATCATATAATGATCATCAATAAGAAGAATTATACTCCAATTCAGATTCTGATTGACAATGGCCTCATGCCATCATCAAACTATAGTCAACTTTTTAAATATTTTTGACAACAGCTTGTTCAACTAATCATATTGTCATCATCTGCATAAATGTCAATAATTCTATCCTCATAAGACAACTTTTAGCATAAGGCTAATGTAGTTTCGTAACAAAGTAGTTCTCAGCCATAAATCTAAGAGCATTATTATTCTAATCTCAACAAAGTTCCTGAACGAAAGCACCAAATTGACTACAATTCACTAACTCTCTAGCAACAACAGGTCACATTAAGGGCACCAGCTCTCTGTCTTATTACATTGCTGATTTGGAGTCCAAGGCAGCATTACAATAATTAAATCCGTACCAAAGATCATTAGGCATCCAAGTGTTGTAATAAAATGTGATAGACTTCGAGTAGTAGCCATACACTGTCACAGTTTCTGGCTTCCAGCCATCGTATCCACTTCTGTAGAGGTACAGATAGCAAATTTGGTATGTACATGGTCCATATAATGTATAAGTGTCTGTGGAACAACGTTCAAATGTCCTCGAATACGGGTCATCTAACCTCGGAGCATACACCTGAAAAATCCAAACAAAAATGATCCAAAGTTAAAATTAACATAAAAATATACTTTCCTAGTAACCTAAGGGCAATCTATACAATTCTGTGTTATAAGTGATACAAAAATCTTCCATATTATTTTGGTCGTAACTTTATATCATCTTGGTGACTGTTTTGTTCATAGTTCCCTAATTTTGCAACTCTCTTTTAGGACAGCGAGTTGAGCGCCCACTATTGCTTGTTCCCCTACAGATTAACAGTCTGTTTGTAATTGTTATATCGTCTCAGTACCAATACGGGCCAGGTCCAAACCCAGACCTCTTATAAAACTCCCAGAGATTTTATCAGTTAAACCAACCAACATCGAGTGTTGTGCTTATGCTTAACCTTACAAGATACAACACAACACATTCACTTATACTTTACCTAATTTATACCTGACAACTAGTGAATTAATACAGCTACCGTAGCACCGCAATCCATACTAATCCTACAAGTATATATACAAATAAAAGATTGTATGTATGTATATAACTATGAATTAGTAAATGATTGTTTGTATTTAGATAAAAACCTGATTGCCGTACGCATCACCAAAAGCGAGGCTGATTTGATCACGAGTATATCTGGTTGAAGAACAGCTTGTCCTAATACTCACGGTGTAAGAGCAGCTCCTATCATTCTGTCAAAAAGATTATAAAAGTTACCCATGATCTAGATTTTTATTTAAGAAAACAGGAGGGGGCCAAGGAAAAAGAAAGAACAAAAACGATACCTGGGTAGCATTGACCTCGAAGGACCTGTGAGGTTGAGGCAGAGGCCCAACGGGCTTGGCTTCTGAGTAGGCAAATATGAGAAGCAAAGAGAGCAAAAAAGCCACTGCTTTCATCGTTTTCTTCTGCACACAAAACTGCGAGTAAGAGAGTGAGATTTACGGTACGCTGGTTAGCACAAAATTACAGTGAGACATTTTATATTCTGAACATTTTGGTGAAGGGGATAAAAATGGAAAAAAGCAAGAAGGGCAGAATCGTCTTTTGATTTAATACTAACAAGTAACAAGTGAAGGAATCATTCAAGATGCTATTTTGATGCCCCATGTTGTGTGAACCGGAGAAAAGAGTACACTGCTAATTCAACATCAGTTGGCTTTGCTACTGCACATTTTCTTTGAGACCACATAAAATTAAATTATTATTTATTTATTTAAATTGCACATAAATATACACCCAACTCGTTAACTCTGTTGGCCAGCTTCATTAATTATGTTGCCTCGTGAGAAACAAAACAAACTTTAAAATCATGTTTTACACGAACAACAAAATTATATTGACACATTTCATATTCAGAACTTTCTCGAAAAATAAAATATAAAAATCATGTTTTACACATAAATCATGAGAGAGTGAGATTTCTGGTACATTGTTGGCACTAAATTACAATAACACAATTTATATTCAGAACTTTGTGGGGAAAAAATACAAGAAATATAAAGGGCAGAATAGTCTTTTCATTTATTCTTAACAAGTAAAGGAATCAATCACTTTATGAAAAAAAAATTCATTCTAAAAATTTAAAGTCCCGAATTAAAATTCGGATCAGATTTATAATTTCATAAATTAATTTTTATAACATTATAAATTAATTTATAATAATACTAAACATCTTAAATTTTTTTATTTTAAATAATGTAAAACATATTAGTTAGTTGATAAAATTAAAGTGAATTATTTATAATATCTTACTACCTAATCGGTGGCGAAGCCATGTGTTGCGGGCTATAGCCCGTCCAAATTTTTAAAAAATTTATAAAAATGCCATATAGAAATTTACAAAATTACTATTATTTTATTTACAATTTTACTATTTTATTAATTTACAACTTTGATATTGATATAAATATATAAATAAAGGGAGCTTCCTTCTCTAATTTTTCGTCTTTTTCTTAATAAGAATAGATAATAAATTTAATTTTTGTTCAATTAAGTACAATATATTTATTAATTGCAAGATAGTATCGTCTAAAGATTACATTATTTAATTATAGTTCCAATTTTATCATTTAAGATTATAATTTAGTCATTAAATTCTGGCATTCAAATTTTTGAATTGAGTATTGATAGATTAGAGATAGAGTATTTGAAATTAATTATTCATAAAGATAGATCATCAATTCAATCTATTACATTATATATAACGTTAATTTGTTAATTAAACATATTAATTGGTTTCTAGAGTGTTGATGTGTCATTGTGATGGAACGATAATTGCATGACTTTGTTTGAAAATCTATTACTGCTTATTATAATTTATTTTATGTTTATCTCATACTTCGACTGAAACGAACAAGTATAGACATCACCTCAAAATAAGATAGATGATGAGTTTCTAAAATTATATTATTATTTATATTGAAAGAGAATTTATACAGACCATGATTCAAATTTGATAATGAATTATATATTTTCTTATGTATTAATGAATTTTTTAAGATTTATATTTTTAATTGAGATAACATTAGACTTGCAAAAAATTTAGCTTACCCAAAAAGAATTTTCTAGCTTCGCCCCGCATTCAATTGATAAATATTACATTATTTGATATAGTTATTTAAGATAAAAAATTTAAAATATGTAACATTATTCATTAATTATGGTACTATAAATTTATTCTCAATTTTAATTCTAGCCTCTGAATATGATAAACATTTATGGATAGATCATTGATTAAACACACTTATTTTTCTTCTTCTTCTTCTTCTTTTTTTTTCTAAATAGTAAATTGTACTAAGTGTAAAATTAGTGAACAAACAAACATATAGGCTGCAACAAACTCAAATACAATACTTAAATTTTTATAAGAGAAATTAAGACTTAACTCTCGATTAGGAAGTCCAAATGCCTAACAACACTTGGTTAACCATACTTAACCTAGTTATTTTACATTTTATATAGTACCAAATATAGTTTAAGAAAGTTAATATAAATGACCAGATGTTTCATCAAATTTATAATAATACCTAACTTAACTTTTGTAAGGGAAAAAAAAAATCCAATAGTCTATTGTATGTGATATTATTTTTTTAGGAGCAGTAGTGTTCAAAATGTTCTGTTTTTAACAATACAAAAGAAAGAAAAGTTTATTAGTTGCCCTATTTTTAGAAGTTCACCTTAATTTTGAGGCATTTGCATTTTCCTGATAAATTATAACAAATATCCAACATAAATCTGAATTTACATAGCTACCCCTTCTTTGAGACATATATTTGAACCAGAAGAATAATCAAATGGCTTATCCAATTCTTCTAAAATGAATGTGACTTTAAGTCACCTAACTGCAGGACGCGTGTACGTGTTTAGTTACTCACCACCAAATTGGATACAAAAGACAAGATTTTTTTTTTTTCAATTTATTTTACGTAAATGTATGTATATCCATCTCACTGATCTCTAAGTTTTTATAATAAATTAATTTCTCATTAAAAAATAGATTTTACAATAAAATATAGCAATTGAAAAGAGTTGTATGCAATACCAAATGTCTATACATAATCTTCGTGATCGATCATCTTTTATAAAGCTAAATGAAAGCTCACACATTTTTATATAAGCTTGGGAAACATGAAAGATATTCCATACTAGAACAATAATAATAAAGAGTGAACATCTAGCTAGCCTCTTCTCAATGAAAAATCTTTGGGTACGTAGCTTTGGACGCCGGATTTATGGTTCTCCGGCGAGGAAAAGACGGTAGAGCATCGCCTCGCACTCCTTCATAAGGTTGTAAAGCAAGTCGGTGGACAAGAAAGGCTGGTCTAGGACCCTTGGCATGGAGTTGAATTGAACATTTGATCTGCTTGCTCTCTTCTTGTGCTTCTTTACTATCTTTCTAAATCCTGTTTAAAGTTATAAAAATAGCTTTATATAAAAATCTCTTGGGATTGTGCATGCAAAAGGTATGCTTCCGGTTTGATTTAGTTTACAGACTTCTTATATGATACTGACATCCACATATTTTATAATATATTTTATAATATCGTAAAAAATTTTATATTATAAAATATTAAATTTATATTTTAAATGATACGAACATCTGCAGCTGAGAATGATGTTCATTTATATTTCTGTAATGTAAAAATTATGAAAAGAAAAGATACCTGTAGAGTTGAGGACTGTGTAGTGCAACAGACAAACCATCTCTGCATGAAAATCTAAAATACTCCTTTGCAAATTTAGAATCATCTCACTGCAGCACAAGTTTGCTTCCATATTTTTCAGCTCCTGCAAATGCCAATCAGCGACGAACTTCCTTCAACCAGTTCGTTATTGTTTTGATCACTAATCAAAGTAAGAATGACAAATATGATACAATGGGCAAATATGATACAATTTTGGGCATTGCAGCATAGTTATTAATTAATTGTGTAAAATATACATACATATATATATATATATATATATATAGCCATTCTTTTAATTCTCATTAACACTTCAAATGGTTAATTAACAGCTCAATTTCTAATAAACATGAATGAGAGCGCATATTATGAAAAACGAGAGAAATTTTGAGAAAGACATATATATGTATGCATGTATATATATTTATATGTACCTTTAATCTGATGACATAATCTTCCTCTTTATCAATGTAAAATGAATTAACCTTGTGCAATTCCACATCTAACAATTGATTGAATCTCATGAAATTCACATCCATTCTTCCATTTCCAGCAAGAAAAAAATCTTCAATGGAAATTCCAGCTGACCTCTTCTTTGCCCTGGCCACAGGATCAATCAAATTCAATTGTTTCTTCAATTGCTTATAAGATATAAACTCACCTCTCCATTCAGGCAAGCATCTCTCTATCTCATCTCGGAGCCTTTTCCCATACTTCATTTCCAAGTAAATTAATTAATTCTTCTTTGCTGCATCGTAATGTGACAACTCTCTCTCTATATATATATATATACACACACAGCAAAATTGGGAGCAAATCTAGTTTGTTGGCTTTGGCTTAATTTTCGTAAAAAAAAAAAATTCATTCCTTGAATCTATCGATACAAGAAATTGATACTCTTAACATATTGCATATTCCAAAGTTTCTTCTGCTCTTATGTTATTCATGTTACAACAATAAAGCCAAGTCAAACTTTCCTTAAACCTTCAGAAGAATCAAATCGTCTGCGTTACCATTTAGGTGCGGATGGAGTATATCCTAAAATGTTCTTCCAAATATCCTCATCGAATTACTTCAAGTACAATCAACTATGGTACATGCATATTCATGTCACAGGCTCCCGTTGTTTTTTATTAATATTATTTTGTTTGGCACTGATTTTTCAAAATAATATTACAATCTACTTATCATTTACCCTAAGTAAAAAATATATTGTATTAGAATATATATATATATTTTTTATCTTTTAACTTATCTCTTATTTTAATAAATATAATAAAATATAATATATTCAAATATATATTTTTAATTTTTTAATTTATTCTTTATTTTATTAAAGTGATGAATTTTTTTATTATAAAATTAGCCCAGTAAAAATTTTGCATAATTTCAAACTCACCCACGTGTGGGAAGAACAATGATTCAAACTGGTACGGGCTGATTTTCCAACTTTTGTTTTCAATTCCTGCGGCTTTGTACTCCAAGGATCACATAATGAATTCAATTGAAGGGATGATGATTATATATTTTTTTTATTTTTAATTTTTAATTCCGAGAGAAAACAAATATATAATCTTGTAAATATCTAATACTTCAAGAGAAAACAAAAGAAAGAACACATTAATATAAGATTTTATATTGCCAGAGAAAGTCTAAATTGTACCTTAAATATAGTTTTACCAGAAAGTTCTAAATTTGTCATTGTATATGATTATCATTTATAAAAAAATGTCTTATAATATTATTTTTATATTAATGCTTGTACTAAAATGGTTGCCAGAAAGAAATCTCAAATATCAAATTAAATTTATCTCTAAACTATTTCATGACAAATTGTCATCAATTTGACGTATTGATCCAGCAATTTCATACATTCCAATCAGAAATTACAATAAGGAGTCACAACCGAGGTTTGACGAGAAACAATATTGCATCTAAGCAAGAACTTTAGTGTCTTCAAAAGATTGGCTTTGCTATTGAGCTATCAGTTTAGAACTCATTCGGAGGCTTGAGTCTTACGAGTCTTCTGATCCGGTCTTTCTCTGTATTCTCCAGCAATCCCTTCAAAATATTGTGAAAGATTAAATGTCAAGGACAGCATCTGCATTAAGTCATGCAACATGATATGCAAAAAGTTCTGAAAGCGAAAAGAATAACAGGCTCCAGCCAAAGATGGCCATAAAATATACAGATGGTAAACTGAGAAAGTTCTTAACTTTTAAAAAAAAAAAAAAATTGAATACAGGCAATGCTACAGAATATTCAGAATTACTATCAAAAAGCCTTGACCACCATGCCCATTAAATGAAGCCTTAGTATTGTATGAGTGAGTCTGTCCAAATATGAATTGTTTTCACCACATGCTTATGACAACTTAGACATATAAACTACTCGACGACATCTACGATGATGTTCATGAAACAAAAAACAGATGCATAACTGCAGGCATCGGTAGCATAGAATGAGCAACCAGTCAAATTTGTATAAGGAAAATTCCAGATTTCTCATCAATTTTGTCATATATTAAAAAAATTAGATTCATCAACTCACCTTCCAAACTATTTCATCCAAGCACAAACATATCTTTCCATATTTATCCAGGAAAAGGCGCTCAGTCGGAATCTTTCCACATGCATCCTTAACAGCTGTGGTAATAGCAAATATCACTTCTGCCACTACAAGAAAACAGGTGAGTAAAAATTAGGTGATAAATCAAGTATTAAGGTCTTGGGCACCTCAAAATCAATGCAGTTCAACAAGCACTGCATTACAGTCCATACAAATGCTAAAACTATAATTAAAGACTCTAAGCAGTCTTAAAACTAATTACAGAGTTGAACTACTGAAAGAAAGCATGTAAAGAAGGTATAAACATGTCACTTCTAATTGTAAATCATTCAAAATTGAAGATCTAGAGAGGACCCAAAAGATGAAGAGCTCCAGACAAATATTTTAATCACTTCTTTGTAACCTTGCATGAATGCATCCTACTCATTGCCCAGAGCCTTAACTTGAGCATTATACACATGCGCAAGCCTTCAGGCCATGGCCACAACAAAACTATAAGATAAGGCGCATCACATGCTTAAAGAAAAATAAAAATATACTTACAAGCAAGTTCATCATATTCATCCTTGCCCACAACAAAGATGCTGACATCACCAAGAACAGTGTAGACAATATATACTGACCTGATGAAAAGACAAAAAGGAATTTCAGTTAAAACTAACATCCCAGTGATGGTTAAACAATTTCAAGCAGAAATAAAAAGGCAGAGTAAAATCACAATGTGCCTCATAAATTCACAATGGTGGACTAAAGGTTGTTTTGTAAACAACCAAATCCTTTAACTCATAGATGCTCTGCAAAGTAAAGGGGTGTTCATACTTGTGGCTGGCAACAAGGAGCTCTTCATTTTTGACACCTTTAAGATTATCTGCACCTAGTTTAACTAAGAATGATCGCCAATGCAACCGTTCCTCCGCCGGAACTCCATTAAACCTGCAAAAATGAGATTGATCTTCAAACCAATACTTGTATCATGTTTAAAGCAAGAAACTACATGTCACCTCACAAGGGAGACCAAATCAATAGAAACCTGTTTTATTTTCTGCAGAACACCAAGAAAGCAACCATAAAAACTAACAAGTAATTTCCTGACAAAGAGATAGATACTCTGACCAACAGTCCCACCCAGAACTCTATATAACACTGGTTCACACAGGCTATAACAATGTTTGGCACAACAATGGTTCAAATGCAGAGCCCAAAAGGCCATAATGGAACTAGGCTAACAGAACTTTTGGACAGAAGTTCGTAACCAACTAGTGTATAGCCACACACAATCAAGAACAAGAACATTATCCAACCATAAAATAAACATCACTCTATCTCTATCCCAAAACCATATTACATTTCAACCATGGTATGATCCCATCTACATTTACAATAACCACAAACATATTTCACCAGTAAAGAGAACCCCTTGTCCATCTCAAAACCTGAAAAGGGGGACAGTTTGGATATCAAGCCAAAAGATAATTGTAATTAAACTCCTTATCCCAATTGTCCCAATTCTCAAAAACTCATATCTCTAACCTGTAATTGCTCCTACACAAACTAAAAAATGCACATAACTCTATGCCTACATCCATCAAGCAAAGCTTCAGCCTAAAAGTTCATCTTCAACGATTACACTTCTAACAACTTATTATAGCAATTAAGGATATCTATGGATCTTATTTCTTTTGTATAGGTAATATCAACACTATTTACAAAATCGAAGTTATTCAAATATTGGTTTTACTTTTTTCAAATTATTTATGTCTTAACAACTACTATAAGAGGAAAAAAATCGTATTTTAATAAGATAAAGTGAACCCATTTGATTAAAAACACAATCAAATGATTGATTTCAAAAAAATTCAAAAAACCCCATTTGAGATCTAACCCGATATCAAACAAGTAAAACCATAAATCAAAAAAAAACCACAAAAGGTATTATAAAATAACAATTTCACTGAAACAAATCGCAGTAAATATATGTGATCTGATGATTTAAGAAAAAAACTGACGGTGAAGATCTGTAGTACCTTTCGACTAGGATGTTGCCTTCAGAGTTTGCAAACAACACTGCAAGTATCATTTTCGAAAATTGAATCTTTCTTTTCTTTTTGTGCCTTTTTTCCTGCGAAATTATATGGAGAGAAATTGAACGTGGTTTTTTAATTCGATGTTCGCAGGGGTTTCAAACTTTCGGTTAAGAACTGGACTCAGGTGGGTCGGACTGACGGGCCGGGTTCGATTGGATAAAATCATTCAAAGATTGTACATTCTTTCTCTCTCATTGAATTTGTTAAGTGATTGTTTACTTTTTCAGATTAAAAATTAAGTGATTGAAAAAAATATAAATATAATCATTTAATAAATAAAAATATATTAAAATACATTAAAATGAGAATATCATAAATAAATAAAATATATATATTTTAAAACACTAATAAATAAAAATATATAATTTTTAATATATTAAAATACTTATTTATTAATATTTTAGTCACATCCTTCACTGTAATAAAATGATAATGTTTTAAATAGAAAAATATTATATATATATATATATATGTTATGATGTGGAAGATCTAATTAGGCCACAATCTTCTAAATCAACTTATATTTGAGAAGAAAGTCCCTTTTAAAATAACATCAAAGAATTTTTGGGAAAAACTTATAATAATATGATAAATGTGTGCTTATGAGTAAAAGTAATAAAATAATATTCTATAATAATGATATATAATAATTAAAATAAGTATGATATTTAAAATAGACTTTTTAGAGATAATATTTAATGATAATCTTTATTTTTATTGTAATAATAAGATTTCTTGGTATATATGAAATGGAGTCTTTGCAATTGATTATCAATCTTTGCCACTTTCTTCTATATAATAAATTCTCTTCTTAATATTTATATTATATATTTTTTGTATTGGAGTCATTACTCTCAAAATAAGTCTTCTATATCTTCTATTATAAAGTATGTTATGTGGTTATCGCTTAGACGGATCTTTCACATCATAAATATTATAGATTTTAGAAGTATAGTGTTGAGATTAAGTTTTGACTAAGAAATATATAGCATGAATTCTTTTGAATAGTGTAGACCTTCTTGTTAAGGCCAGGGAGAATTGTGTATTTTGAACTTATTACAAATAAGAAAGAATTATATTATATATTTTCCTAGATATTAAGATTCATTGTTAAGGTAATTCATGATTATGAATAATCATGATATAACTTAGTGTCAAGTAAATACTTTTAGTATGGAAACTTCTTTAAGGAAAACTTGCAAGAACCAATAATGACACGAATTAGCAGAAGCTGTAGTGGATCTTAATAGTAAAAGCAGTGGTGAATAAGTCAATAATAGTATAATAAGTTTATAATTATGAATAAAAATAATAAAGTAATATTTTATAATAATGATATGTAATATTTTATAAAAATTAAAGTAAGTATTATGTGTAAAGTAGATTTTCTTTGGATAATTTGTTATGATGATCTTTTGTCTTTATTATAATAGTAAGATTCCTTTAGTACCTATAAAGTAAAGTCATCAGGATTGTAATGTATCATTGATCCTTACCTCTTTCTTCTTTATAATAAAATTCTCTTTTTAATAGTAAAATTCAGTAAATTATTGAAGCAAAATTCAAAGCTAAAGGGAAATCTAATCACTATTAGATCTCAAACTCATTAGGCCTTCTAAATCTTATTAGGCCAACCCAACATTATGTGTCAATAAGGTCTTTCTGTAATTGCAGAGGTAGTTGTTGATGTAAAGCTTTTGTTGCATCTTCTGACCATATAAAGGCACATTTCTTTAAGTGTTTGGGAATATAGCTCGTCATCTTTGTTAAGTCTTAGATATGATCTATCTGTATAATTGATGAATCCCAAAAATTATTAGATTTTCTTTTTACTTAACAATTCATTAGGAAACTGAGATTTTTTTTTTTTTTTTTTGCAATGTGTTGGCTATAGTATAATGTGTCAATCCTTGATGTGAAGCCCAAAAAAATTAATTTCTTCCAGATCAATTTCAATGATCAAGATAGCATGATCTACCAGTAGAAATATCTCCACAACTCATTTAGAGATCAAGCATCTACCAGTAGAAATATCCCCATAACTTAGTTCATGAAAAATCCTCCTTACATATATAATATTCCAGTCTTTGTTGTAGTATTACCTCTACAAATTAGAAAGATAATATTTTTAAAAGTAATTGAGTGCCATGAAAACTCTAATGTATATGATACGAAATTGAAGATATGTTCATTCTTACAAATGTAGGAGTTCAGAAATTCAGTCTACAAAGGACGAGATCAAAGACTGTTCCAATCATTTTCGGAAAGAGATCAGATGCAGCAGAGGATATTTCTTGTCAACAAAATATTTCACTACAGGATTGATAAGAACATTCACTAGGGACACTATATAATCTGTGAAACGATCAATTAAGCTTCTTATATCTTTTGGTGTTGGTTAAACATAAAGAATGTAACTATACTATTCGAGTCAAATCTTATCCATACAAGCTGCTAATACAATAAGGGATAGTTTAATAGAATGTTTCTCTAACAATTCAAAGATTTGATGTCCAAGCATGGATTGGCATTATCTCAGACAAAAGACCATCATTACATATTTTCCCTAGATAATCTACTTACTTACTTTAATTATTACATATTATTATTATACAATATTACTTTATTACTTTTATTCATAATCACACACTTATCACACTATTATTGGCTTACTAAAAATCCAATAGATGCAATATTCGCATTAGATGCTCAAGACCAAGAGTTCGATAATATGTAATGATGATCTTTTGTTTTTATTATAATAATAAAATTTCCTTGGTGTTTATAAAAGAATATCATCAATATTGTAATAGATCATCGACCTTTGCCACTTTCTTCTGTATAATAAAATTCTCTTTTTAACAGTTATATTTTATATTCTTGGTATCAGAGTTATTACTCTCAAAATGAGTCTTCTATATCTTCTATAATAAAATATGCTCTGTAGTTCCCGCTTAAACAGATATTCCACATCAGAAATATTATAAATCTTAGAAGTATAGTCTTAAGATCAGATTATTTTGGCTAAGAAATATATAGCATGAATTCTTTTGAGTAAACATAGCATCCTCTTGTTAAGACTTGGGAGAGTCGTGTGTTTTGAGCTTATCGCAAGCAAGAAAGAATTCTATTATATATTCTCCTAGATATTAAAACTTGTTGTTAGGACTATTCAGAACTATAGATAATCATGATATAACTCAATCTCAAGTAAATACTTATAATATGAAAACTTCTTTAGAGGAAACCCTGAAAGAACCAACAGTAACACGGATTAACGAAAGCTGTAGTGAACCTTCGCATTGGAAACAATGGTGAATAAACCAATAATAGTTTGGCAAGTATGTGGAATGAATAAAAATAATAAAATAATACTATATAATAATTAAAAGTACTATTCTGTAATAATTAAAGTAAGGGTGGTGTGTAAAGTAAATTATCTAGGGATAATATGTAATGATAATCTTTTGTCTTTATTGTAATATTAAGATTCTTTTGGCGCTTATAAAATGGAATTCTCAGTATTGTAATAGATTATTGATCTTTGTTATTTTTCTGTTATGGACATTATGAGTGGAATGTTATGTCATTTAGGTTAAATAATTCACTATCAGAGTTTCAGCATAGGATGGATGAGGTATACAGGACAATATTAGATTTTTGTCTAGTATACATCAATGATACTCTCATATTCAGACAAGATAAAAAATGAACATAATAGATTACTCTTTCCTTCTTAATAGATCAATGAATATGAGCAAAACAATAAACCTTTACAAATCCATAAAGTTTCACATATTGAAAGAGTGCTATAAGGAAGAGTATCAGTTTCTTTTACCATAGAAACAAAATCTTTGTATCCTTATGAAAAGTGAAAAGCATCCAAAATCGTGTTCTCATATGCCAGTAAGATCTTACCTAATCAGACATATGGGTCTAATCAGAATTATCAATGCTCCTGCTAGTAAAGAATCAGTCAGACAAGTCTTTGGAGAATATGCAACTCTTAAATGGATAGTCCAAATAATAGATCCAATAGAATTTAGACCAATTGAGAAGGCAATTAATTGGAGTAATATTAAATCCTTTTATTCAACAATAACAGCTTGCACAATAAATACAAAATTACAAAAGCAAGTAAAGAGATCTCACAAGAGATGAACTATGAGACAACTCTCTGACTAGTATAAATCTAGAAGAATTTTCATGATTTGTTTCGCAAGAGAAGCCAGTGATGCAGAGAAGGCAAAAATACTACAATGCTACCAAGATTATTTTCGCAAAAAAAAATATCTTAAAAAAAAGATAAGCTTTCTAAACCAGCTCATGTTTAGGAAGAAATTCTATACAGAAATAACATCAAAGGATTTTGGAGAAGCTACGAAATGCCTTCCATTGAATCCTGGCTTATTAAAACAACATGCTGAGAAGAGTATTCAGATGATAGTACTTATGAATCAAGTTCTTTTGCACCAATATCTGTTAAGATAGAAAAACTACATTTTTCAGTTAATCATACATATGTAGATATCACAAGAAGATGATTTCAGCAATCTACATACGAGACTGGACAAGCATCAAGAATGGCATTAACAACTACAGTTGAATAATACCAATAATAACAACCACTTCCACAACCACAACAAAACCCTCCACCTCAAAAACCAACTGAACAACCTACAGTTGAAGCTGAATAGGAAACACGTCTTCATTTTCCTCATACTCCAAACATTAAAACATTCTGGAGCATTAATAATGTCAAATTAAAGGACAAAATAGCTTACATTGAAAACTTAATTGTATGGTATGAAAGTGAAAATCAAAGAGCTTCATATTTCACCAAACGTGTTGTCACATACAGAATAATCATTAGATTCATTGGATCTTTGAGATGATGGCGGTATTCCTTTAATGAAGAATAAATGGAATATATCTTAAGTAAACCAAAACTATGTAATGCTCTTATAAACACCTTGATTTTAGATTTTATTGGAACAGAAGACAATGAAGCTAAGATGGCAGAAAATTAATTTTTATAGAATAAATGTTGTGGTGTCAAAAAGCTTGAAGAATATTATATGAAGTAGAAATGTCTCTATTATATATCAACAAGCAGACAAATATAATCAAAAGAGAATTTATTTTCAACATGCCTCAGCCAGTAGTATATTGATTGAAGCAAAATTCAAAACTAAAGATCATACTGAATTGACAAATTTTAGTCTGACAAAATTGCTTTAATTTATAAAATAATTAATCTAGGATCATTGTATAAAACAAGAGTTAAAAAAGTATATGAAGCAAATTAAGAAAACTTTTCTTTCCAAGTATTGCAATGCTGAAGCTTAAAAATTTAGATGTCAAAAAAACAACAAAACATGTCATTGCAAACCAAAACTCCACAAAAGAAGAAAAGCATGGAAGCCATATAAAGGCTGAAAGCATAGATTTGTCAAGAAAAGAAAGTTCCAAAAAAAAAAATCAAGTAGATGGTTTATATGTGGAAAAACTAAAACTTTTCAAAT
This sequence comes from Murraya koenigii, assembly GCA_025617385.1. Taxonomy (NCBI): domain Eukaryota; kingdom Viridiplantae; phylum Streptophyta; class Magnoliopsida; order Sapindales; family Rutaceae; genus Murraya; species Murraya koenigii. The sequence goes on along the minus strand of CM046813.1, from coordinate 22,197,532 downwards.
TCAAGAAAAGAGTTCCAATTAAGTTCTTACAAATGATAGACGATCTAAACTTTGATGATACTTTATACATATGGTCTGAAAATCCAACGAATGCAATATTCACATTAGATGCTCAACATTAGGAGTTCGATGCATCTATTGAATCTGATGATTTAAATTTTTCTTCTATAGACAATGAACCACTCTATTCAATTGGTAAAGAAAAACAATCAGATCATATATTCATATGTGACTTAACCATACAATCAAGACTTTCGTTCCGGCTATATGTAATGGTGAGATTCCTTTAAAGGTAATATTTTGTAATAAGAAACATGTCTTCATGTTCTTTTGCTTGAAGATATTAATAAATATAGATCTGAAAGATATAATGGGTTGCATCTATGAGTAATCAGAATTGGTTTCCAACCCTTATTCCTTGCAGGCAAAAATGCTACTTGTTTCTTGGTAATTTTCGACATAAGGTGAAAAAATTTTGAGAATGCTTGGATCTCAACAATAGAAGTGGGTTTTAACTAAGGTCATGTCGTCATCCAAGTGGAGCCAAACTTTACTTTGGACTTACATAGAATCATACTCCCAAAAGCTATAAAATTATTAATCTAGATGAATAGGTTAACAATGAATGTAGATGAATCAGTCCTTCCAGTACACCATTCATAACCTATAGAGTCTAAACCCACATGTTTTCAATGAGTCAAACTAATCTTCCCATCACTAGAATGATTGGTGGTGAAGGAAGAATCATTCAATCCCAGACTTACAAATAAAATATATATAGGGCAAGCTTGGGATTGCGGTGACTGATTAAATAAGCTACTTCTGCTGTGCGGATGGAATAAATTATTGATTAAAAAAGTAGTTTGATGTTTGTTAAATTGTATTGTTGCAATTATTGTGAGTTTGAAAAGTAGTATACATGCGTTTGGTAAATTTAATTACGAAAGTGTTATTTTATTATATAATGACTAAAATATAAAAAAGTTTAAATTAGCTTTTATTTTAGAGTATATTTAATAAATTATTTAGAAATATCTTTTTTTAATACATAAATTACATGAAGTTAAAAAACTCAATTAAATAAAATCTAATGAATTTTATTGTTACACAAAATATGATAAACAAAATCATATTTATACATAATCTAAATAAAGTAAAATGTAATATTTATTAAATTTATATTATATTAATATGGGGAATTGTAGTGGTAATTTAATTATGATAATAATATGATATTTAATAATTTATATATTATGGTTTATGAAAAAGTAAGATATAATTATTTTTTTGTTAAAATACTAAAGTTATAATAAAAATTTTAAAAAATATATATAGTGACTTATTTAATAAGCTACTTATAAAAGACAACCTCTCACCTGTGTTTTAAAAGCTATTGTCAAAATAAAAAAAAATGATGAAATAATATACTTTTGTGACATTTACTACACATTATATTTATAAAAAATTATAAAATAAGTACTTTGTTAAGTTTCAACCTTAATTGCAAATGTAGCCATAGTCTTTTTCTATTTAGTACTACAACTAAAACTAAAAGTTTGTACATATAAAGAAGATTTTTCATTAACCAGGTTTCCATTGTCTTATGTTCCAATGAAATCCAAAACCAAGTTGTTTATAAAAGTAGTGCATAATTCACACACTTGTCATACTATTATTAGCTATTCACCATCACTTCCACTGCAAGGGTCTACTACAGCTTCGTTAATCTGTGCCATTGTTGGTTCTTATAGGGTTTCTCTTATGCATTCTTCCTCTTCCCATCGTTCTAATGCCTTGGCAATTTCTTTCTCTTCATCCATGGGATCGTTGGGTACATTATCGAGTTGAGGCCAATTATCCCCATCATCATTCTGTAACCATTGATCAACTTCATCATATTGATGTTATCAGTTATCCCAATCATCATTCTTAAACCATTGATCAACAGGAGCTTGGCTCATTAAAATAACATGTGGGGAAGATGACTTAGATGCCAGGACTTCTAAATCAAATTCTCTTGCACCAATACCTGTTAAGATAGAAAAACTATCAGTACAATAGATTTAAAAGAGGAAGCAAGAAATTCTTATGCAGCTTAAGCTTAAGTCTGTATACAAGTCTTCTGAAATTAAAATAAAAATGATTATATTTATATATTTTTGGATTGAAAGTAAGTCAAACAATCACTTAATTTTTATTTTGGAAAAATAAACAATCACTTAACACATTCAATAAAAGAGAAAGAATATACAATCTTTAAATGAATTTATCTAATCGAACCTACCCCGTTAGATCAAACCAACCCAAGTCTAGTTCTTAACCGAAAGCCTGAAACTCCTACAAACATCTAATTAAAAAAATCATGTCCAATTTCTCTCTATGGGGAGAACCTCATCTTCTAGATTGGCAACATCAATATAGTGAAGTTTATCAATGGTTCCAGAATGATTATTGTGATAATTGGTCTCAACTAGAGAATGTGCCCAACGATCCCATGGATGAAGAGGAAGAAATTGCCAAGACACTGGAATGATTGGAAGAGGAAGAAATGCATAGACATGGGAGAAACCATGCAAGAACCAACAATAACACAAATTAATGGAAGTTGCAGTGGATCTTTATAGTAGAAGTGATAGCGAATAGCTAATAATAGTATGACAAGTGTGTGAACAATGCACTGTTCTTATAAACAACGTGATTTTAAATTTCATTAGAACAAAAGACACACACACACACATATATATATATATATATATATACATATATGTGGAATTTATTAGAGTGTTATTTCTCCTCTTCATTATAGGGAATTCCTGTGAGGTGAAATCGATGGTGATGTCTCCTCTTTATCTATTGCGTTACTCTACACAATTGTCTGCATAATTTTTCATTATAGGGCATTGATTTTATAAGCATTCAAGAATCCCCACCAGATGGCTTCTCATCAAAAAATGCCCTATGATGAGGGGAAGAAATAACACTCTCAAAGATTCCACCACACACACACACACATATATATACACATATATAATTGATTCTTTTATTCTTGAAAACTAATAAAATTCTTCACAATTAGATTTAAATGAGCTTATGAGCTTTCTTAGAGTGATTAATATTTTTATTTCATTGAGTCTTGTTGAGCCTATCTCATTTGGGTAACCTAACCTCAAATCTTTACTAGTTTGGGTGCTTAAGTATTTAATGGAAAGATATTAGGGCTAACTGAAAATTGCCATTAAATGTGGCTTTATCAAAGCTATATATAAAGAAAAATAAGTGGAAGCAGTAATTATTACGAATGCATAAAAGGATGAGAAAGAAGAGAAAAGCCAATAACGTGAATTTGTTTTGGGAGGAAGGGTTTCAATCTTTGATTAGATAATCAGAAGTCAAATCTAACTCTATTTTCTCTTAAATTCTCTTAAATTTAGACGGCAAGTTCTTGGCATCGCCCGCTACAACCTTACTGGTATTGATTTTTATTTTATCCTTTAGTTGGCTATTATTTGAGATATCCACTTATTAAAGAGGTAGATATTAAGTTTTTACTGTATACTAAGATTATTAAGATTTTTTATGTTGTTAGTCTCTAATATTATCTAGAGTAAAATTTGTATTGTAATCCTATTATTAATATAATGGACGATTATATCGGACTACAGTCCAATAATTTTTCTTAATTTAAATTTTCTACATAAAAATTTGTGTCTCTTATAGTTAATTTATTACTTTAGATTGTGTTGATTTATTTTTTTCCTGTTAATTTTTAGTACACATCCCATTTTAATTACATAAAGAGGGAAATAGTTTGCTTCAATTTTAATTTGCAACTACTTGTTTGGAGTTCCTTTCTCAACATAGTGGTATCAGAACGAGGTTGTGTATCTTAATTACTTGTGTGGTTGAGATGGAGGAGTCTGTGACATGCATGATTAGATTGAAACCATGGAATTATGATATGTAGACGTATAGAGTGAAAGATATGATCTACATGAAGACTTACATGAACTTATTAAAGGTGAAGAAGTTAAATCAATTGATTTAGATGATAAGAAATAGGCTTAGTTGAACTAAAAGGTTGTGGGTACTATTAGGTCATGGATTGATCAAAGTATGTACCATCATGTCTCAAAAGAATTTAGATATTCTTAAGAGGAAATTGGAGATAATTTATGAGCAGCCTATAGCACAGAATAAAACTAATTTTATGAAAAGGCTTGTTAACTTGAAACACAAGGAGGGGAGCAATATAATTGAACACACTAGTGAGTTGCAAGGCTTAGTTAATCAATTACCTGCTATAAAGATTATTCATGATGATGAGTTGCAAGCATTATTGTTGCTTATTTCTTTGTCTGACAATTGAAAGATATTAGTTGTGTTAATAAATAAATCAACGTCGAACTGAAAATTAACTTTAGATATGGTTATAGATAGGCTAGAGAATGAATAATCTAGAAGAAAGAGTATTGAAGTAGTTCCCTCTGAGTCAGATGTACTTATTTCAGAAACGTAAGAAAAGAAAGGAGAAGTCAAAGTAGAAATTCATATCAGTAAAATAATGATAACCCTAGAAAAAGATCTTAAGTCATAGACGAAAAACATTAAGTGCTTTCACTGTCAGAAAACGAGTCATATAAAAAGGGAGTGTAGATTGTAGAAAAGAGAATAGGTGAATGAAAAAGGTTGATGGTCAACAAAATGATAAAGAGAATACTGCAAACATAGTTGATGATGATATGGGTATTATTTATTATAAGAGCTCTATAAACCTCACTTGTCATATCAATGATTGGATGATTGATTCGAGTGCTTCATTTCATGTTACTGCACATCGTGATTACTTTACATCATATACTAATGGTGATTATGATTATGTTCGAATAGAAAATGAAAGGGTATCCAAAATTATAGGCAAAAGAGATATTTGCTTGAAAATCAGTGGGAAATTTATATAAATAGCCAGACTCAATTTTTAAATTTCAAAATTAATCCTTTATTTTATATTCTATCAAATATAGCCAATCAAAACTCACACATCCTTAATTACCCTCCATATTTAATTTTTATTCCCTTATATATAAATTTTCATCGTCCGTCTTGCAAACACCGTTCCCTGCAACTAAAGATCAAAGCCATCACACGATACATTCATACCCAACCGTTTGTTTATCCAGCCGTGTGTAGGGTAATATAATTGTATTAAATATTTATATAAGTGTTATAAATTTCTGTGGTGTATCGTTTGCTGTTTATGTGCCGTCGAGCATTAGGGTTTATATTTTTGGTGTAACAGACAGTTGGTGAGACAAGCTTGGTGAGACAGTCTCACCAATCTTGGTGAGACAGGCTGTCTGTCGCACCAATCTTGGTGAGACAGGCTACCGTCAGCATTAAGCTCCGGTGCGACAGTCGCCTGTCTCACTAAGCTTAGAATCTACCATATTTCTGTTACAAATATAACATTATTAAATTACAATTATATAATTTAAAAATTAAACAAATCTATAATAAATTAAAAAAATTATTATAACATCATGTAACAAACAAGCAATTTAGTGCGACAGGCAACCCGTCGCACAAAACATATGCGATAGGCACCCATCGCACCAAATTTTAGAAAATGCAACAGGTGCGACAGACACCTTGTCGCACAAAAATTATGCGACAGGCACACCGTCGCACCAAATTCCAGAAATTGTAACCCAAGTGCGACATGCAGCCCGTCGCACAAAACTTCCAGAATCACGCGACACCGTGCCGGGCAGCACCCATTTTAAAAAAAAAGAATTTTAAATGTCTGACTTACAAGATTACGCTTTCCGTTAATCGATGAGAGACTGGGATCGTAAATCACTCGAAGAACTGTGAGAAACTTGAAAAACTTTGAGAGAATTTTGGCCAGGGACGAGTGAAGATGACAGGGATAATTTTGTCCTAAAACTTTATGTTTGGCTAATTATGATAGATAAAATCTCCAAAAGTTATTTGTGAAAAAAATAAAATATTTTGAGTTATTGATATAAATTTCCCAAAACCAGTGTTGGTTGTAAGTTATTATTTAAATATGTCAAGCATGTAGTAGATATTTGCCTTAATCTAGTCCCTATAGGCAAGCTTGATGTTGATGGTTATTCTAACCAATTTAATAAAGGAAAATGAAAACTCATCAAAGGTTCCTTAGTGTTAGCTAAAGAAAATAAAGTAAACACTCTCTATGTGATAAAAATAAAGATTAAGAAAGGAGGTATGAATGTGGCTGTAAAAGATTATAATATTTAAGACTTAGCATAAAAGACTTGGTCACATTACTGAGAAAGAAAACTCTTGCTAGAAAAAGATTTCTACCCAGCTTCGCAGATATCCCTCAAATCTTATGTTCATTGCTTAGCTAGAAAGATATACAGAGTAGATTTTAAAAGCTTTTCTCCATCATAGAAAGTCGCATATTCTTAAATTGATTCACATTAATTTTTACATTATTCAAAGTTGATCAATAGAATGTGCATTTTATTTTGTAACTTTTATTAATAATTACTTTAGAAAAGTGTGGGCTTTTTTTTTTTAATCTAAAGATGAAGTGCTTAATACATTGAAGTTCTTCTATGCTTATGTTGAGAGGGACATAAAAAGATTAAAATATTTTAGGGTACATAATAGTAGTAACTATAGAGGACTATTTGAACAGTATTACAGATCCTATGTAGTCAAATTTGAGAAGACTGTACTAAAAACCCCTCAATAAAATAGTGTTACAGAAAGAATGAACAAAACTATTGAAGAAAAAATTAAGTGTATGATTTCTAAATTTAAGCTTCCTAAATCATTTTAGGCAGAGGCTATATAATTAATTTGATTAACTTTTCTCCTTCAGCTCTATTAGATAGTGATGTACCTGAGAGAGTTTGGACTGGGAAAAATGTTTCTTATAAACATTTGAGAGCATTTGGCCATAGAGCATATGTTTATATTCCTAAGAATGAAATATCGAAGGTTGATTATAAAACTAAGGAATGCATATTTTTATGCTATGAGCATAAAGAATTTGGGTACATATTATAGGATCTAGTGGCAAAGAAACTGATCAGAGGTAGAGATGCTGTTTTTCTTAAAGATCAGATAGTTAGTGATGAAGAGAAGAGTATTGAGACTCAGTCATCTCTAAAGATTTTTATTATTTCAACTTCGGTTTCTCCACTTATAGTTTATGAAGATTACGGGGGAGCTGGAATAGATACTAATAAAGGTCTAGCAGAACCAATTGAGTAAGCACTTCTAGAACTACTTACACCACCAGTTGAGCTAGAATTAAGGAGATCTACTAGAGAATGGTGACCTTCCACTATATATCCTCAACATAAGTATCTGATGCTTACAGATACAAGGGGGCCAGAATGTTTTAAAGAAGCTATGTCTCACTAACATTAAAATGAGTAAGTTAAAATCATGCAAGATGAGATAAAATCTTTGAATGAGAACCACATTTATAACTTAGTAAACACTTATAACTTAGTAAAGCCTCTTAAAAGAAATAGAGCACTAAAGAACAAATAGGTTTACAAATTGAAGATTGAAAATAACTTACAGTAACAGTACAAGGCTAAATTGGTTGTGAAGGGTTTCAGTCAGAAGAAAAGTGCTGATTTTGAAGAAATATTTTCTCCCGTGGTGAAAATGTCTTCTATACGAGTTGTTCTGCAATTAATATCTAGCTTGAATTTAAAGATTGAACAGCTTGATGTAAAAACAACTTTCTTACATGGACTTAAAGGATGAAATATACATTGAGCAACCTAAAGGGTTTAGTGTCAAAGGCAAAGAAGAACTTATGTGCAAGTTAAAAAAAAAGTTTGCATAGGCTAAAATAGGCACCAAGCTAGTATTATAAGAAGTTTGATTCTTTAATGAAAAATTGTGGTTTCAAATTATGTGTGATCATTGTGATTTCGTGAAAAATTTTAGTGATAATGATTTTATTATTCTTTTATTTTATTTGGATGACATGTTGATTATTGGCCATGATACTAGTAAGATTGATAATATTAAGAAAGAGCTTAGTATGCTTTTTGCAATAAAAGACTTAGGACCAACAAGCAGATTCTTAGCATGAAGATTACTCGTGATAGAAAAGATAGGAAGTTGTGGTTATCTCAAGAAGCATATATTGAAAGTCTTGAAAGATTTAACATGGGTAAGATAAAATTTATTTGTTCTCCACTTGGAGGCCATTTCAAGCTTAGTTATGATCATTGTCTTATAAGTGAGAAAGATAAGCAAGAGATGAGAGGAGCTCCTTATGCTTCAACAGTTAGTAGTTTGATGTATGTCATGGTTTGTACAGTTAGTACAATCAGTCAGTTCTTTCTAATCCAGGCACAGCACATTGGACAAAATTGAAATAGATTCTTAGATATCTCATATGCTCTTCTAAGGCATGCTCATGTTTTGGTGGTGACAAACTTGCGTTACAAGTGTATACATGGAAATATAGCAAGAGATATTTGCTCACATTTGTAGAGGGAGTAGTTTCATGGCAGTCTAGACTTTAACAGTGTGTTGCTCTATCTACTACAAAAGTAGAGTATATTGTAATCACTAAAGGTTGTAAAGAAACCTTATAGATGAATAGTTTCCTATAAGATTTGGGTATGAAATAAGACTACTTTGTTGTGTATTACGACAATCATAGTTTAAGAAGACAGAGAATGAGTTAGATATGATGATGAAGTCATTGCCCAATGAGAAGCTGAAAAGTTGTATGCAGAGAACGGCTTAGTGGTGCCCCCCATATGATTTGGAGAGAAAAATTTGTTGGGTTCATCTCATTTGGTAGGCCTAAGCCTAAATCTTTATTAGTTTAGGAGCTTAAGTATTTAAAGGAAAGAAGTTAGGGCTAATTGAAAATTGCCCTTAAATTTAGCTTTTCCAAGAAGAAAAATAAGTGAAAGTGACAATCATTATTATGAATGCACGAAAAGACAAGAAAGAAGAGAAAAGTCAGTGACATGAATTTATTTTGAGGACAGGGTTTCAATCTTTGATTTGATAATTAGAAGGTGAATTTAGTTTGTTTTCCCTTAAATTTGGGAAATAAATTCATGCATCACTTTCTATAATTTTATTGATCTTAATTTTTATTTTATCCTTTTATTTACTGTTATTTGAGATATTTATTTATTATAAAAATATATATTAGGCTGTTACTATAAGTATACTCGACTTAAATTTATTTTGGCCCAATTTTTTTTTAAATTTTTAAGCTCAGATTATATATATATATAATTTAAATTTTTATATTTATAAATATATTTTTATTTATTTTATAATTTTTAAATTTATTTTAATAAAATTAAACAAGAAATATAAACTTTAAATATTTAAATATATTGAATAAATATATAAAAATATAATTATTTAAAATAAAATATTTTTTTATAATTTTTTTTTATAAAATATGGATTCCAGATTTCTCAAGTGATAGATATTATCCGATCAACATCATCTGGGTCCGGACCAGATCTGGGCTTGGCGGGTATTTTTGTTACCCCTAACTGTAAGCTAAGATTATTGATATTTTTTATATTGTTAGCCTCTAGTGCTATGTAGAGATGAATTTATGTTGTAATCTCATTATTAATATAATGAAAGATTATATCGAACTACAGTCTCGTGGTTTTTTTCAATTTAGATTTTTTATGTAAAAATATGTATCTCTTGTTGTTGATTTATTTTTTTAGATTGTATTAGTTTATTTTCTATCTATTAATTTTTAGTATATATTCTATTTTAATCATGCAGAGAAAGAAAAAAAATTGTTTTCATTTAATTTGTAACTGCTTACATGGAGTTCTTTTTTCCAACAAACTTGACATGTAAATTAACTGGTAATTGACTTGAGCTCACATTAAGTCAAAAGAATATATCACTATTCTTATTTTTAATATAAATTCTGATCATGACAATGAAAATGTGAATCACATTCAAACACGCATATAAGACCAAGTTAACAGGAAACTGGTCTAGTACGTGAGGTTGCAAACCATAACTTTGCTCGTGACGAGGTCCTATTGGAGGGTCGGGGTTCCCACAGAAAAGCTCCTACCAATGATAACTCACCACGTTCAAAGTCAAACATAAAATATCCAGCTAGGGGCAACATGCACTCCTATGTCCTATCAACCGCATGAACGATGAATGGAAACTTACACAAATAGTCATGTAGCTTTCATCCCTTCTGGAATGATGTTGATATATATATATATTCCATTTTTTTACTAAAAAAGATTTAAATATTTATGGTGATATATTTAAATTGCATGTACATGCCTTAAGAAAATTTTTATATATAACTTAATTCTATTATACCCATTATATAAAGACTAAAGACATCAAAACTTTACAACTCTTAACATCTTCTTCGTTAATTATCATCGCTAGACAAAAAAGGTGATGTGTAGTTTTTTTTTTTTTCTCTTCTTCTTTTTGCAGGTTCTTCGCTTTTTATTGTTTTAACAGGGTTATATATTCTGTTTAAAAAGTTAAATTATCATATGTTATTTTTATCATGCAATAAATAACAAGATTCTTAATCTTCATAAATGATCATGAGCTTCTAGGGCCTTCCAGTGGAATAAGGATTTTCTCGTGATGATTGTGCTTTAATCTTTTCGACATTTGTTGCATTTCATGAAAAGCAAATTTCCCTATAACATTTTATAAACAAAAGCTTATAGCACTGTTTTAGAATGAAGTTTGAAATTAAAAAAAAAAAATACAGAAACCATTCATGAAATTAATGTAAATAAAATATCAGTTGGAAGATGGTAAAGGATAGAAACTGCTATTAAATGCAATAGAAGTAACTAGGCCTATAAAGAGCCCACAGATGATAGGAACACTTTAGTTTATTCCACTTGTTTAAGGCAATGAAATCCTTGAATGGTAGATGAACAGTGGAATTTTACAACTTAGGTCTTTTTTTATCACTTAATTAGTTTTTTTTTCTAATGCTTTAATTTTTAATCTACGAATTTTATTTTTTAAATAATAAATGTGACTTTTTAACGTATAACCTTTGTATTTTTTAACAAATAATTTTACATTGGACCAACGACAGAAGTATAATAACAATACTAAAAGAACCTAAAAAAATGTATTTAGTAGTAAAAATGAGAAATATTAGCAACTTAAGCATCATTCTCCAAAAATTGATGCACAAAATTGATCTTAGACGAATTAAAGCATTTGCCTGTTTAATCTCAGAGACAATCATTCTAACAAACCCATTTCCGTTCTTCGCTGAGAAAGGAATTTAGCGTGTGTTTAAGGCAATTTGTTGGTAAACCAATAAGATAACGTGGCTCCCAGCATATCGAGTTATATATAATATATGATAAATCAATGGAAAATTGGACGAATTTTAATTATCTGAACAAAATTTGCACATTCGCCCCAGCTAAAGAGGAAAACTGAAAGAAAAAGATACCAAACTCCCATAGCTAACCTATAATGTTAATAAATAAAACCCTCCACTTTTTGAAATGTCTCTATTGATAAGAACCCTGCAAATTGGGCATTAATTATTGGTGGTCAAGCAACAAACTTAGGTTGCCTTTCCTCTCTGCTGACTACAGTCAATTTTAAGCCTCTATTATCTTGTTAGAAACATATATACAAGTGCCTCAGCTTTTTCAATGAATCTCTCAACCACATAAGTTTTATTAGAGTAGACAAACTCAAATGGATCTTCAATAACTTTCATGTTACTTTCACATGGCAATTGGCAAGAGTTATTTCCAGCAAGAATCAGAAATCACGTTCACACAAAAAATATGAGAAATTGACCAAAACTCACCTTTTCTTCGGTAAAAATTAACCATTTTTTCTCTCATATGATGATTTAAAAAATTCACCAAAATTCTCTTAACATTAATAATATATTAATATTTCATTAATTGTTCAATTTTTATATTTCAAAATAAGTGTTAAACTCCGTTCATTTTATGACTATTAAATTTAGGAATAAAATCTTCTATTGATCTAAATTCAGTAAAAATTTTAAAGATCTTCTATCAGATGTATTTTAGTAGTAGAATATAAGTAAGATTTAACTTTTTTATTTTTTATTTATTAACTATCAATCAGTAGTTAAGTTATTGGCTTAGTACATGATTAGATTATGAGAGAATCATAATCCTTAAATTTGTTCATTACAAAATGATTGAATTGGCCCTTAAAAAATGTATCAAATTATTTAATAGAGATTCCAGTGATTTTTAAAAGATAATACAGAAAATAAATTACTAAACAATATGTGAGTGTCAGTCATTTTCCCTGAAAATATTTTCCAGAGTAATAGTCAAGCCTTCCTTCGTTTGAAACTCTAATTATGTTGCGTTTGCTCCTATGGACAATTTTTATTCAACATGGGAAACTACGGAGTCTTTATCAATATTATTATCACATATGTCATAACATTAATATACAAGCACTGATGTATAATAATGTTCGATGTTGGATTCCTTGATCAATTAATCAGTATCAAAGTAATGTATTACTCACGTGCACAATATTGCAATTAAAGTTCAAATTGTAGTGCATATATAGCACATCAGTATTAATGTTACAGTAACATCATATGTCAACATTAGTTGTCACAATGACTTTTAATTGTATGGTTTATATCGCGAAAAGAAATTGTTATGCATGTCAATGTTGTGTTACATTTCCTGATCTGCTATTTGTGGCCAAAATGTTTATCAATTATAAATGAAGTGGTTGCTATATGAAATCATATATACGACTTGCTTACAGATGCACAACTGCGCATAATGAATCCTATGATTATTGTTATATGCCTATAAATGATTTCAACATCATCTCCTTCCACGGCTCTTTCAGGCATGCACATGCACAGAAATTTAGGATAGATTGGAGCTACTTCCACATAATTAGGAAAAGAAATTACCACAAATACACACGAGAATAATCAAATCCCTTATCCATTTATGTGAGAAGGCCAGGAAAGTGATTTATCATCTAAGTATTAAATGGTTCGTATATTAAATGGTTCATATTGACGCAAATTTTAATAGAGTAAAAATTTAGAATGTATATTTTATATAAAGGTTATGAAGTCTTAACAATTGTTTATTTTTAACATTTTAAATTTTTTAATTTAATACTTTAAACTTAAACCTTCGATCTCTTACTTCCACTCAAGGCTCCTACCAACTAAATTATCCTTTGGGGTTAATTGCTTCATGAATTTCCAAACCTTTTAACAACTTCAATTTTTGTCTTTTATGTATAATTATCTACCTAATATAAAGAAATAATATTCTAAGATGAGATTTCTTCTCAACAAAACACAAACGCTTATAACACAAGAGAGACAGAGATCAAATGAAAGAAACCCAACATGTATAATTTTTCTGGCTTCTCACAAATACTAAGAATTAGAATTTATTTAATATTGAAGTTAGATAGTTGTATCTTAGAAAGTACAATACTAAAGTATTTGATAAACACCAACAGTACTAAAGTATTTAAAAATTGTGTTTACTACATATTATTATATTTTATTTTATAACTATAATTTTTTTTATAGTTCAATAATAAATAAAACCTTATTATATATAGAGAGAGAGTCTTTTTCTAATACATACGCCTTCATTTTTTTCATAGTTTTAACTTTTTTAAACTGCATAGTTTAAAAATATGTCCGTATTTAAAAAATTAAAGATGCTCGCACATGAAAATAATTATATATATATATATTCTCTCACTATATTTATCCCTCCATCATTTTATTTATGAACTAACTACAAATCAAATATAGCAGCAAACGCCTAGTAATCACTTGTCCTGTCTTTGAAAGCTCCCTTATTTTAATTTGTTGCTTTCGCCAGATGATCGATTAATGATCAATTTTTATTAAGCAATTCTTCTATCATTTGCAGTGCAACCCTCTCTTCTTCATCTAGTCCATCACCACCACCACCACCACCAACCAAATCCTTCCTTGCAGCCATCTCTTGTAATGCTTCAGGCTTGGCCAATTTCGGCTCCGATGGTGATGATGATGATGCTGCTTCGCCATTAATCTTCATCTTCCCTAACTCAACTGTCATAACCCAACTGGAATCCGAACGAGGCCCGGCTCTCTTCTGCCAGACTCCAATGTGTGAGCTCTCCGTGTCAAGCCTTAAACAAGTGAGAGATGGAGATGGAGACTTGCAACTTTTGCGAAGCTTTGCACTGAGCTTAGAAGAAAGTGATGGGGTAGGAGATGCTGCAGTATTCTGATTACTGCCGTCGCCTTCTCCGTTGGTGATGACCGGAAAGTTAGTCTTTGCATTGCGTCCACTCATCAGAATTGCTGCCTCATCATATGCCCTAGCTGCCTCTTCAGCCGTCTCAAATGTCCCAAGCCACACCCTTCTTTTGCTACAAAAATTAAATAATAATAATAAGAAGAAGAAGAAGAAGAAACAAACAGTAAAAGCAAATTAAGATAAGTAATTATGAGGAGGCATAGATATAGTAGTTTGTGGAGAGTACAGTAAAGGGTGGCGAATCTCAGAGACCCAAGATCCCCAATGGCGCTGCCTGACACCTCTGAACTTCTTTGATTGTACCATGTTCGTTGGGAACTATAACTCTTGTGAGTGTTGTAAGAGAGAGGTTGAAGTATATATCTTCAGATAAGGACGATGTGGGACAAAAATACAGGGCAGCTTAATGAAAGCAGTACATATCATTTAAACCTCTCGGAGACATGTTTGATATGAAGAAATGAAAGGAGAAGTGGAAAAAAATAAGGATAGAATCACTGAATTTTATGTTAAACTAAATAATAAAATTGAGATTAATCCTTTTTTTTTAATTATTTTATCTCCCCTCTCTTCTTTCCGCTCCTCCCCTTTCTTTTCAATTCGTCCAACCAAATAAGTACTGTTACATTATATTATTGCATGCACATTGCGCATTTACAGCTTTATGTACAGCAAATTAAGATACCCTTAACTTTTTAGTGGTCCTGTGTACGTAGAATTTTTTAATGAAGAGCAATGCGGAGGGTAAAGGGGTTAGCGTGCTTTTCAGCTTTGCCAGCTTTATATATACCGTTATGATACAAGCCTTAGTGTGGCTATGATTTGTTTACTGTGTACTTTCATCTTTAGAGAGATCAATGGATCTCACCCATCTTTTGGGTTCAATGGGGCCGGATGCACGACAATTCAAACTCTTGTCCTCTTTTGTGGGCCTGGATAGCGAGAGAACTTTCGTACTCGTCGGAGGTATGTACTTTTTATGTATGTATTTTCGTTGAAAAATAAATAGAAAATAATTTAGTACATCGCTATAATGAAATTACAATTGTCATGTTACCATTAACTGGTTGTATCATCTTTGGCATAAAAAACACTTTCGTCTAATTAGTAGTGATAACTCGAGTCGCATCATGCATGAACGATTAATAACACTTACAATAGTAATTCATTGAAGCCTGTTCGTGTAGGGAAAAAATGGTGCACCCATGGATCATTCAAAAAGTTTTTTGGTAATTGTTTGTCGCTTGTAGACATGTAAATCCTCATCCTCGAAATAATTTTGTGCCGTTCACTCAAGTGGAAAATCCTTATTTAACAACATATGCAAAATTGCAAACAACAAATGTGATGAATTGCAACCACCCACCTGTTAAAATACAACAAATAACACTAAACAAGACATCCCTCGATGAAGATGTTCCTTCAAGAGCACTTGAATTAAGCAGCTGGAAATTTTATTTTTTCCCTTTTAATTTATGAGAAATATGAGAAAAAATTTTCAAAATTTTTGTTGCTAGAGTACTTTATATAATTGTATTTTAGTTTGATGCGATGAGATCGAAGACTTAAAGGTCATCACCTAGTACTGCAAGATTTTAACAATAGCTTGATTACACAGTTGCCATAACCCACTGCAATCACAAGCAATTGCGCATAAGATGATATAAAGCTGTGTTTGATACATGACATTATGGGATATTAAAATATTATTTATAGTTTTATAATCTCATACTCATGTTTGGAAGTAATTTTATCTTTATATTGGACTTGCTAATGCAGCAAGCTAAACATGAATCACATAATCTCATACTCATATTTGAAAGTAATTTTATCTTTGTATTGGATTGTGCTATTGCAGCAAAGCATTAGCTTTACCTTTTTTTTTTATTTTTCTTTTAATTTTGTTTTATAATAATAATAATAATAATTTAATATAATATTTTTATTTTTATATTATAATTATTAAAATAAATTAATAAATATATAATTTATTATTCAATAGTATTAATAAGTATTTTTTTTATTTTTACATTATAATTTATTAATAAATTTATAATTTAATATAACTAAGAATAAATATTTAAATATGAATAATTTGAATAATATTAATTTAAAATTAATAATAATATAAAATATTAATACAATTTAAATATATATAAATAAAATAGAACATTAATATAATATAATATATAATTTAAATTAATTATAAAAAATTAAGATACTAAATGTAGCATAAAATATTATATAATATTATTATAATATAATATTAATACAATAATATTAAAATAATATAATATAATATACTAAATACATACGAAGAGAGTATAAAATATATTGCTTACGTACATATGGAATTAATCACCGAAATTGGATCACTATCATTGCAAATTTAGAGAGAGATTGCAATCATTGGAAAGAGCATAAGAAAAGGAAAAGAAAATGTTACTTTTTGTGCATTAAATATCTTTCATGATTTCTCAAAAAGCAAAAAAGTAAAGAAAAACATATTTCCATGAAACTTATAATTAAGAATTAACCCCTATACCCTTTCCAAATTTCATAACCTATACTATTAAACAAGAAAGTGAAGCAAATTGGGGATTCCGGATCGTGGAGATTCATCCATGTTCCCGATCCGAATTGAATTCGAGTATCGATGTTTTTTCTATTTATTTTTCATATAGAGTAGGGATGAAAAAATCTCCCACATGTCTGGGCCCCCATGCGAATCCATCTCAAATTGTGGCGACATAATTATAGAAAATTATTATTCTATGCATGAGACTTTGTTAATTGAATCCCTTATTTGAGTTACCTTACCTATCTCTAACCATGCATTTAGTTAAACTAAACAAAAGCATGTGATCAAGGAAAAAAGACAAAAACGAAATTGATCATAAAAAATCAAAGTCAAGGCATTATTTCGTTTAGACACATGTTGTAAAAAGCTTGATTCGTGGGGGCAAATCATGGGGCATTTTGATTGCATAATAACAGCTTGGGGAGGGGTCTATTATAATATAAAGAACTGTATAAATGTCAGAATGGACCACGGTACAAGGCTTCTGAGTTGTAAGTTGTGACTGCATTAAACCAACAATTCGTGCACTTGCTTCTATCAACAATATTACTCTAGAGTCTAGGGATTCATTTCATTTACTTATTTGAAGTTTGTTCGAAAAAGATATAAATATCAAGATTTTAGGTCTTTTACACTTTTTATGATCTAGTTTCAGTTATTTAGAATTCCATATGCTTTACGTTTTTACGAGTGTTTGTTTTCATCTTACCCCTTGAAAACTCGGTAATTACAACTCAGTTTAATTAAAGTAAATTTAATTATTTAAACCCCTCGTAATCTTTTGAAAAACTTATAACCACGCGTCCGTTAATGATAGTGCATGTGTTGTGAGGTTTGACCGTGTAGAGTAGCTATTCATTTGTAAAAGTATATATGATATGTGAAATTTTCAAACGTTGATACTAAGATGTTATGAATGAAAAATAAAATTTATTATAATATTCGGATTAATATATTTTAAAGTTATTCAAGGTTAAGTTCAATTCATATTTTAGATTAAAATAAAAAACAGCATTGTCATAGTTTCTAGATAATTTTTTTTGATGACTTTTCTAAGAATGTTATGATAACATTCTTAAATATATCAAAGAAGGTGAGTAACACTAAAATAAAATAAAAACTACTCAAATGATAGACAATAGATATAACATCTAGATCAACATTCAACTAAGAGTTAGATTTTTAGTATATATTACAGTTATATTTAAGAACAAATACAGATAGAGATAATTCTATTTATATTTTATCTCTCACTTCAATTTATTGTAGTTGCACATGCATGATCTCTTCTTTCTCTCTCTTCAATCTATACAGCATTTAAAATATTCATCTTTCTTTTATTATAATAATTATTTTTAATTTTGGGAAGCTAGTGTTTTAATTTTGTAGAAAGAGAAAGTTTGAAGAGAAGAATAAAGATATCAAGGTTTCAAGAAAATTTTAACTTCTAAGAGCGAGAAAATTTCTTAAAATTGAAAATTTTACAAATGAAAAAAGTGTTTGTTTAGAGAGATAATCATTAGCCAATGACAAAACAAGTTATGCATAATCATTAATGAAAATGGGGTTTAAAGAGGATTTTGGAGGAGTGCTAATACTCCAACCTCTTCATAGAACTTTTCCCTTTAGACCTGTTTTAACCGAAAGGCCCAGTTAACCCACCTTTAGACATTAAGCTCGGAAGCTTACAAAGCCCACTGACACAACGTGTCAGAAGCAAGTTTAAATATAGAAATATTATATAATTTTTTTTATTGTATATTATCTTAACGGCTGTTAAGTAATTCCATCAACTAACGTTGTGCCGTATCCAAAATTGTTGATGAAGTGGCATTCTTCCGAACGAATTATGAATCCACAAGTGCTGCATAAAGAGGGAAGGGAAGGGTCGTGGCTCGTGAATCATGATGATACTTTGCTTCGTAAAGTGGGATCATTATCCGATATCATAATAAATGCCCTTGATGGGACTGATGGATCTGCTATTCTCATCTAAACCGTCCGATCTAAATCTGTGGACCACCACTACTTGTCGGCAATCCTCAATTTAAGCCAGCGCTGACTCAACAAAGAGGGGTGTGGCCCATTTTGATGCTTTTGTCAAAACTCACGATTTTAGTATTATTTATTAGGAAATGCCTTTTGTGAAATTTACAACCTTAAAAATAAAATATCAAGTAATATTTTTAAAAATTAAATAATTATAAAAAAATTATAAGAATTAAAAGAAATATTATTAGACTTAAAAGAAGAAATAAGAAATAGAAAAATTAAAAATAGAGATGATACTTAAACAAGTTAGTAAGAAAAAAAAAGTTAAAAATTAGAAAGATATAAAATAATAAAATTTGATTTATTTAAAAAATTTAAAATAAACATTTCTCAAAAATTTCAATCAAGAAGTTTTGATTAATGGTTTATGGCTAATAAATATCCAAAAATAATAAAAGATACTAAAAATTTAAAAAAAAAAGTTTGAAAAAAAGATAGATAAAGAAAAAAAAATAGAAATTAATAAAGACAGTAGTTCAGAATAATGGATAAAAAAATAAAAGAACTTACAGAAAATTTTTTTAAAATAAATTTAAGTGATTTAGAAGACTTTAAAAAAAATAAAATAAAAATAAATATAAGCGGTGGATCAGAAATGAAACTAAACATACCTAGCCCCAGCACATCCTATAAACAAAATAATAAACAAAAAAAATATAAACCTTTCTATGAATATACACCATTAAATAAAAATAAGCAATGGAATTCTAATTATAACCCTAAAGATAGCGAATTATTACAAATAAGTAATATAGGAGTAATTTTAGATTTAAATTGTAGAAAATACCCACAAAAAATTTTAGTAAATTAAGAACTACAAATGAGATTATTTTATATATATAATGGACATAAAAATTATTGGAATATAGAGACAGAAGACCAAAAGATAAGTATATTCACTGAAATATTAATAGCGAGTTTTGTAGGAAATCTTTTTAATTGGTGGCAAGAACTATCTCTTAGTGTTAAAGAATTAATAATAAATACAACTAAATCATGATTTTTAAGAAGTAAAGAACAATGAATAAAAACAATTATTGAATTTATTTCTAATGATTTTCTAGGAGAAATGTAGATAGAAAAAGGGAACAATAATTAAAAGATGAAAAATTAAGAAATAGGTTAAAATTAATAAACCTAAATATATGTAGTATGTGTTATGTAAAAGAATATACTTATGAATTTAGTAAATATTATTATGCCCAATATTATAGTAATGAAGACCAAAACTAAGCATATAGATGGAAATCTGAGTCATATAATAAAAATAGAATTAAATTTAATACAAGAAATGAAAGTTTAAAAATTTTAAAAATAAAAATAAGATTTATAAATAAATTTATAAAATTCTTAAAATCATGGTTTAAAAATAAAATATAATGGATAATACACATCAACAACTCTTAGTTCAACAAACGTTAGAAAGAATACATGAATTATACTTAAGTATAGATCATATGTTTATTGGATGAGAAAATATAATAAATATATATAAATTTGTTAAATCAGAAGATAGAGTCTTTAGAATTAGAAAGAGCAACATTAATAAACATAGGTCAACAAATCTATGGAGAATTTATAGATTTATATAAGTTTGATAATCATCTGTACTTATATAAACAAATACAAAAAACTATAGAAAAATAAAAAATAAGTGTAAATGTGATGGTAGAATAAATGACCAAATATAAAATTAAAAAGAATAAAAACTTGGATAAAATTCACCACACAAAAGACAAACAAAAGTAAGTTATATAAGTTGTAAGTTAAATAGACCATATTTATTAGGATTTTTCTATATTAGAATTTATTGTAACTTTATAATCAAATTTTGCAAGAAACATTGTGAATTTGTGAGGAAGGGAGCCCGTGGATAAATTTTATTTTGCTGTAAGTTATATTAAATATAATTTAGAGAGATCTTATTTGTTTTGTGAATCATAGATTATCATTATTATTATTATGAATTAAGAAACATTAGCTTTTATTTTTATTATCTGGAATTACGGATCTATTTAAGAACTAAGCGTTGCCAATAGATTAAAAATTAAAAATTAAATTTATTTTATTGAGATTTTCGTGTGATCTGAATTATCACACTTATTTTATTAAAATCATGTGCGATATGAATTATAAGACACAAATTTATATTTGAGTTTTGATCATGTGAGCGGCGTTATTTTTTTTATGCAAAATCACACGTGTCCAATTCTCATTAAAAGAGCTACATAACAAATTGGGAAATTTATAAAAATAGTCAAAAAAATTTTACAAATATCTAAAATAATCAATTAAACTTTTTTTATCATATGTAGCCATATATTTATTGTATAGACTTAAATACCCTCGGATCTATAAACAAAATTAACAAATCTCACACATTCTCAACCAACAATTTTCAAAATCCAAAGCACATCCTAATCCCTAAAACTCACCCACTAATCATCAACTCATCAACTTGCAAGCAAAAAGTTGAGATTAGTATTTATTTTATACTTCTATTTTTCGATTAATCAAAATTTATGAGTTATTTTGAGTTAATACGAGCTGGAGACGAACCCGAAAACGCGCAACAGTGCGCTCGTCACGATGGGACGAGTGCTCTGTCGCGACGTGGGACGAGTGCCTGCCGCATGCTAATAGGTTCTATCCAACCGTGGACAAGCACTGTCTCCGTGCGGCGACGGCACTGTCGCGCACTGCCATGCAGCGCGCGGGTGCGCGACAGTGCCTGCGCGCGATTGGCTGCATCGTTTAAGGATGATAGAAAAAATATAAATAATTATTTTAGATATTTATAAAATTTTTTGGTTAGTTTATAAATTCCCTAACAAAATCCATATCTCTTCTAGTAAGAGCTGAACACGTATAGAATCGACCTCCATAAAATCACGTCGCAAGTTCTCTCAATATTTATTTCATTTCTTTATGTTTTATTGTTTTAAAGGACGGTCAATTTCTAATCCCTTCGGCTCGTCGTACGTTTAATGTATATTGGAGGAAAAAAGTGAGACCTTCGAACAAAAATATTTGAAAAGCGCGTAAATTTAATGCACACGTTTACTAATTTGTGTTTCTTTTTTCTTCAAAAATTACAATTTACACAGATAATATTTTTTTTAAAAAAATTACATTGAGATATTAAAAATATAAAAAATATTTTTAAATTTTGATTAGACACGCAATATATTATAAAATCTCAAATGTTATCTTATTATTTTCATCTCAATTATTAAGTGATACTCATTAGTAATAAAATTATTTAGAGAGAATATCATTAATCATTTTTTAAGTTGAGACTATTTTATTAAGTTCTAGACCATCTGATGATAGCCCACGAAATCTAAATTATAAATTACGAAATCTCAATCAAACCACATTATACAATCGGATCAATCCAGTGATCCAACTTAAAAAGAATCCAATCTATTTATAAATTATTCATGAAAAAGTTCACCATATTATAATATTATTATATTTATACCAAAAATTAAAATAGAATTGTTCCTCCGAAGCAATTAATAATTGTCTTACGTGGATTGAGGTATAGCTCGACTCAATGGCCTCATTAAGGGTGTTAAAAATATTCTTTTCACCTGGATTCTGTCAAGATCCAGTTGGTTTAAGTCGGATAATACTTAATTTAAATTAATCTCATGATTAAATCTGGATATCATTTGAAAAACTTGAAATTTAGATTTTATATGCTTAGATTTGTCTTACCCATTCAGGAACTGCCGCGTGAGCAAGTTCTTGTATCATAGCTTGAATTATTCCCAAAGGGCCTCCTAATCTGCGACTTTCCTGAGGAAAACTTTTAAAACACGTCTCACTTTTTTCTTATTGCTCCCAAATAGAATATTCCATATTACCTCTTTGTTTTTTGTTGGTTTTGCGAGATCAGTGCCCGCTTTTAACGTTAACGAGAAAGGGAAAAGCTTGACAAATTTTTTCTTTTACTTAAGGTGTAATACTCACTTGTAAATGATTAGTGTAGAATTTTTCACTGATTAGATGTGATCAATCTCATATGTGTAAGAATTAGGAATTCTTCTTCCAATTCGTCCTCGAATAGGCGTTATGACAAAGAATAAGAAAAAAACAAAAAGAAGAATTTTTTCAATAGTAACAAAAGGTGCCTCCACAGGTTGATATCCGATCCCACCTAGTAATAAGCAATCCGCCGAAAGCAACCGAAATATTCCTTGGTGAATCGGGCGAAAACTTGAACTACGCACATAAAAACTGGTGCTATTGTATCCGATTCTAACTCACTTCTAATAGTAGGGATCAGATAGTTATCACTGAGCTATCCAAAGTTGCTAGCTCCGGGGCATTAAATAAAATCATTGGTTTTGGGGACAAAGAGAGAAGAAGAGAGGGGATTTTATTCCATATCAGACTTTGCTGTATCTTAGATGCTTTGTTGGAAGTAGAATAAGAGAAAGAGATGCAGAGCATTGCCTTGGTTCCGATAGAGGTGGAATATAGCTTGGTTCTGGTTCCGGCACTCGATGAAGATGAACATGCAGATGGCTCGCCCTTGGTTCTGATGAATGAGATGGCTTAAGGACTCACCTTATCTCGTGAGTTGGTCCCGGAAGAGACGAATAAAATGTGCATGGCAATGGACTCGGATTGGCTGGCTTACTTGCCTTTGCTTAGCTTTTCATGTAGTTCCATCAGGGTCTTTGAAAATGAAGAAAGAATGATGAGATTATGCACAAGGATGGTACAAGCATGTGTCAGATCCTATGCAAGTTCCCATCGGACCCGTCACAAGAACTCGTGTAAAGAAAATCAAAGAAGGACTTAATAGGCTGATTCAAGCAACATATGATCAATCGAATTCATGAAGGCATATTGAAGGAATCTCACAAGATATTCAGACTAATAAATGCGTAATTCAAGCTCTTGAATTTTATAAGCAATCAAATCCATGAAATCGGCGCATTACAGGATGAAAGATATGCCACTATCTTTTTAGATACTGTTTCCATTTTTAAAAGAGGTAACAAATCAACTATTTTGATTTTATTTAGTCATTTAAGATACTTTTCTTTTTTTTTATTAGATAAAAATCCTGATTTATTAAAAATTATTTCTTTTTTATTAGATTAAATTCTGATTTATTTAGGATTCTTTTCTTATTTCAATTGGATTAGAAATTTGTTTCTGATTAATATTTCTTATAACATATATATATATGTGTGTGTGTAAAATTCAATAAGAGAAGAAATTTTTCATGTAATTTACTTGAGAATATAATTCTCTTTAGTCTTAAATGAACTCTTTGAGCTTATCGGATTTTCAGTGGCGTTTAACCCTTAACTTATCAATCAGAGCCATCCATAGCTAATTGTGGCATCCTCACATACTAAGGTTCTTACTTCATTAAGCAATAGGTCGCGGTTCCTTTCAATTCCTGAAATTAGAAACGATTTTGCAACTTAATTTGATTACGATCTCGTCAATTCTTGGCAGGGTTTATATCAGAAAGAGATCGGTTAAGTTGATTCCACTCATTCCTCCAAGGCTAGTGACTCGAGAGAAATTTTTAGATGCTTGCCTTCCCGTCGCTAAGAGAAACGATGGTAGAGAGAGGGCCTTCGTTAGTTCAGTGACAGAAAAAGCACCCTTTCCTTGAAGCTTGCATGGCAACCAGTCATATGAGAAAAGTCATTACTTCCATCAGTGAGAGGAAGAACGTCAAAATTAGCTTTGGAGATAGGCGCTTCCATCGTTAGATTGGGATCGGACTAGGCACTTTCATTCCATCTTGATCCGAAGAAGAGAGAAGGTTGAGTGCGGGCGCCTGGAGCAAAAGTATGTATGATTTTATTAGATTGATAGCTTTTAAGTTCCAGGAGATGCATTCAACGATATGGGTCTGATGGCTCATACCTCCTTCCCGAAACAGCACTACTTCGAGCACCCTGGAACTTTTGGTTGGTGTTGGGAAAGAAGCAAAAAATAAAGAAGCATTGGATTCGAAATGGGATGAGTTTGCCTTTGCTGGAAGAGGATAACTGGGCCTAAAGCCCTGTCGAAGGGGGAACAAGCAGATGGATCTTGAGAAATGTATAGAGATGGAGATGAGTTCTTGGGTTCGGGTCCTAGTAATAGAGTTGATGGCTCTTTCTTTGCATTTCCTTCTGATGAGGGATGGGACCAGAAGAGCTAGTTAGCTACATACAAGTATTAATACAGACACTACTAGACCTAAGGTGGAGAAATGGAATGCAGGGGGAATACAGTACTGGTCGGTGTAACAAAAATTTCTTATCTGTCAAAGTAGCTAATGAGTTTAAACTTAGGCTCGAGCACAACTCTAGCAGGATCAAAGCCACGTTCGCTCGTACTGGGCAGTAGCATTCAAATTACCTCTCTTTCCAGAGGCTGAGATCTTGGTTGAGGCTAAGGCAGTGAAACTCTTTGCATATTTTGTTCCAGTCAATGACACCCCATTTGGCGGTTAACACTGAAGTTTTGAATGACTTTGAAGGTTCTTATTATGTGCAACTAGGCCCTCCCTTTTTTCCAAGGATGAAAGCTCGAGACAACACCAATTGCCCACTCAGAAGACGTTGGCTCCAAAAGCACGTGCCTAGAACATTTGTGGGCTAATTATCTCTTTCTCCCCGGTTATGAAGTACAATTGGAAACACCTTTTTTTGGGGCATCAATCCAATATTCATAAAAACCTGAGAAAGGTGATAAAAATCCTAAAAGCCCTTCTTTTTTGCTTGTTTCAACCCAGCATAAAGATCATAAGTGGGTTCCTTCTTTTTCCCGACAAACAAAATTAGTGGGGCAAATAGTAGAGGTTGGAGAAAGAGTATACCGCATAGAAGGGCTCCATTAAGGGGGTAAAGGTAGGTATGAGCCGTCCATCTTGCGAATGAGACAATTACGACCTGAACTATAAATATGGAACATATATTTACTGAAACAAATGCAATCAGTCGTACAGATAGTGGAATTTAGAGAAAGCTTGCCTCCGACCAGTCATTGTTTATCTCGATTGAACGACCAACCTTTCTTCTCTCACAATCATTCAACCCTTTTTCTAGATCTATTATTTATATATATCGATCTATAACCGATCAAAAGCACGATCAATAAAAGAAGATTTGTCCAATAGCCGACTATTGAGAATAAATAGACTCTCTACCTAAATACGTAACGGTAAAGCTATCACTACTTGCCAATAGTGCCTATTCGCTATTCAACATTCGTTGATAATTAATTGATCGACCCGTTTGGAGATTGGAGTACTACTGAAACAATTTCGTGGAAGGCAGGTTGATCCTAGAAACCTCTTAAGGAGTATTCAAAGATCTGTAAATCCCTTACATTATGTTATTTCGAGGTAGAGCACCCAAGTGATAGAGAATCTGGGAATGAAAAGGACATGCCGATAGCAAAAGTGGTGTTGCTTGAAACTGGTGCTGAATAAGTGGTACTGCTGGCGCTAATAAATCATGAACCCCTTCTTGTGAAGCTAATAGATCATGAAAGACTTCGTTTTAAGTCATACCCTTTCTTTCTGTTACTGGATTAGAGGTCTTCTCGCGGGTATGGCTCTCTTAGTGAAGAGGAAGTCTTTTTTTGTACCGTGATATAGTTTCATTTGTTCTCTCTTTAAACCCCGCTTGCTTGGTAGACCATTGTGCTCTTCTGGTCAGGTCCTTTGCTCAATTGTAATTCTAGAGGATCATGATATGACATACTAATAAAGTCAAGTAAGTAGTGCTCACGAAGCAGAATATGAAGCTTGACACGATCCTTTTTCGTAAACATACTCAGAAGGCATCCTTGGGTATAAGCGTCATAGACTTTAAAGAATAGGAAAAAGATCCCAGGCAGCTCTCAACTTAGTCCCCAACGTCGGGCACAAAGAAAAATACTTTCTAGAACAACCAATGCACGAACAAGAACAAATGGATCTTACCTGACCAACAAGGGCGCATGAATAATGGAATCGAATAGATGGATCTGACCTACTTTACGAGCGTACAAGCTATCACTGGTGAGCTTGAATCCAATCGAAAGGTATTAATAGAAGAGGGACTTGCATTGCCAAAGGTGGAAATAACTAGGATCATCTGTGGATATCTCACTAGAAGAGAAATTGATAATATCCAATAAGATAACGAGAGTCAACATAGAAGTTGGTTGGCGGATATTCCCTGTGGGTTACATGGGACTGATCAACAGGGACTACATAGCATTCCTTTGACTAATTGGGGTCTTCCATCCATCCTTATACATCTTTTAGTACATATCTAAGTCAAAGAGAATGGAACGTATCTACTAATCTACTTAAGCTAT
The DNA here is from genome assembly GCA_025617385.1 of Murraya koenigii. Taxonomy (NCBI): domain Eukaryota; kingdom Viridiplantae; phylum Streptophyta; class Magnoliopsida; order Sapindales; family Rutaceae; genus Murraya; species Murraya koenigii. The sequence goes on along the minus strand of CM046813.1, from coordinate 22,170,229 downwards.
TAAGGGAATTCGGGAAGAGAGGGAATCGATGACTCGATGTCGATATTTATGGAAAAGGATGGATTACCCATCGCATCGTCCGACGAAGGATTTAGATTAGAAGAATGAAAGAGAGTTCATACACAAATTGAGTAGAATTGCCTGGAAACATTAAGAAAGCAGTGATATATGTAAATAGATGGGTGGTATCGCTACCTTCTGTAATTTGATAAGTGGGTGATATCTTTTATAACTTATAACTATATTGATCGTGATTTCTATTTTAAGCATCATTACGCGCATGATTCGACCATAATGGCCAAGAATGAGCAAGATGTGCTAGCTTGCGATTCAGAACATTCTAGCAAACTCTAGCACTTTTGTACATAGCCTAGATTTATGACACTTATGCGGTCTAGGTTTAAACACATGTACATAAAATTCTCTAGAACTAGCCAAGCTTTGCTATAAATAGAGATGAGCTCTAAGCATTGTAATCATCCAAGCAAAGCATCAAACACTTGTAAGCTCTCTTGTAAAGCTTTTGTCTATCAATACAATTTCGCGTTTAGCTACATTGCTCGCTAGCTCCTCCTTCTCTTTAGCATTTCGGGAACCTCTTGGCTTAGCTATCGAGAAGCGTAAAGGCTTACTTAGCAACATCCAGACAAGGTTGTCTAAGTGCGCATGCGGGTTCTTCGCGTAAAACACCCATCCGTGACAAGTGGTATCGAGGCTACGGTTTGCACACGCATTCTAGCAATGGCCAACCTCCGAGCTCAAGCGTGACACGAAGCGTGCTCGTGGTGTGGAGATTATCCGGAACCAAGCGGGGCGCGATGAAACTTCGCGGGCGGGCCAAGACTCGAGGCAAGTCGAAGGCCGCATCTGCCGATGCTTTGGAGCCCACGATTAGCTACGTTGGAAACAACAATGTCCGTCAGCTGAGGACACCCTCGAAACATTGGAGGAAAGGGTTGGCGGCCTCGAGGCGAATATGCCGAGCTTCAGCGGTGGCGAAGGCCCTCGTGCAAGAGCAAGCCAACACCTCAGGGAATTCCAAGTATTCCACGAGGTTGATGAAACTCCAGCGACCGTGCAAGGCGAGTGCTGTGCTATCCGCATGGAAGTAGAGGAAGTCGCGAAGATTGGGCATGCCACTAGCGCACACTCTCCGCTAGCCAAGCTTCTAAGCATGAGTGATGCGCGGCGCGTTGGCGATGCCAAGCCGGACACTACTGATGGCACGCGGAATGCAACCATCGTGGACAACTTCCTGTCGGGCTAGATCAATACTCGATGCCATGGGTGTGAGAGATGAGGCATCAGGTGGGCACTTGCACCAGCGTTCTTGAAGTGCTGCACAGCTATGGTGGCGTCGTGAGCATGGCGAAATGGGCAAAGGCATCTGCGCCATCAACACGTGGGCGGACTTGAGCAAGAACTCCGAAGCGGTTTGCCCGAGCGATGCAGAGAGAGGCGAGAACACGCCTCGTCGCCTCGAGCAAGCGGGTGGCGTGCACGACTACGTCAGCGAGTTCACTACCCTCATGCTCGAGATCGGCGACATGTCCGAGCAAGGATTCGCTCTTCTACTTCGAAGATGGCCTCGAGGATTGGGCCGAGGCGAGACTCGGCAGGCGTGGCGTCCGAACACTGGCGATGCTTGTGCCACTGCAGTGGTCATTGCGTGAGTACTCCGCCGATCGAGGAGAAAGGCCTAGCCAAGGCAAAAGTGGGGAGAGTCGCAAGGACAAGGGCCGTAATCGCAAGGATTGAGGGCGAGAAAAAGCCTCCGGCGGCAGAGCGGGCAAGCAAAATCGGAAGGCAGAAGGAAGCTCAAGCCTCGCGACCCATGCTTCGTTTACAGCGGGCCTCGTTGGGTTCGCGTTGTCAGGAGAAGAAGTCGCTTGAATGCCCTCGTTGCCCGACTCGAGGGCACTCTACATCATCATCGGATGAACCCAGAGCCAGCGTGGGTTCGATCCGAGACTTGGCGCGCTCGGCGGCACTCGATCGGCACTCGAGAAGGGCGATGTATGTAGGCGCGACGATAAGCGGCCACGCCGATTCGCGCGTTCTTTGGATCTGAGAGCCACGCTAACTCGTATCAGGGATGAGGCCAAGCGCCTGGGCGCTTGGAACTACGAGGCAAGGAGGTACAATGAAGGCGGTGAACTCACCTGCCAAGCCCATTGCGAGCACCTGCACATGGAGTGAACGTAGCACTTGGCACATGGGCGGAAGCTCAATTTCTCTATCGTGCCCATGGACGACTTGAGATGGTCCTTGGCATGGAGTTCTTCGACCAAGTCCATGCCTTCCTCTTCCGACCACGAACTCCCTGAGCATCCTCGGCGGGAGTAAGGCATGCATGGTTTCTACGGAGCGAGGCAAGTCAGGAGAAGACCCTCTCGCCATGCGATTCGAGAAGGGTTTCGAGAAGGACCCAAGCTTCTGGTCTCCATCAGGGAGCTTGACGAGGAGAAGATTCGATGAGTGCTCCGATCCGAGTCCTCCATCCATCGATCAGGTCCTCGAGGAGTTCGAGGACGTGATGCCTCCGCGACTTCGAAGAAGCTTCCACTGCAAGCGAGGTGGATCATCGAATCGAGTTGGAGCGAAGTTCAAAGCCTCCGGCTTTGGTGCCTACTGCGTAGCGCCACCCGAGCTCGAAGAGTTGCGAAGGCAACTCGCGGTTTGTTGGATCGCGAGCTATGTTCGCCCATCAAAGCCCGTTCGGTGCTGCGGTCTTGTTCGAAAGAAGAAGGATGGATCGCTGCGGATGTGCATGTCGACTATCGAGCGCTCAACAAGATCACTTATCGAGAACAAGTACCCAATACCCTTGATAGCGGATCTATTTGACCCGACTTAGCGGTGCTAGGTGCTTCGCTGAACTTGACTTGCGCTCCGGGTACTACCAAGTACGCATCGTCGAAGGAGATGAACAAAAGACGGCGTCGTCATGAGTACGGATCATTTGAGTTTCTTGTTATGCCTTCGGACTAACAATGCCGCATGACGTTCGCACTCTCGTGAACAAAGTGCTACTGACCATTCCTCGGCCAGCTTTGTGGTGCGTGTACTGGATGACATTGTGGTGTACTGACTGCGCTCGAGGAACATGTCAAACATTTGCAGCAAGTCTTCCAAGTACTTGGAGAATGAACTCTACATCGAAATGGAGAAATGTTCGTTTGCTCGAGAAGAAGTAGAGTTCTCGAGCACGAAATTTCAGCCGGTAAGGTAATGATGGAGAACTCGAAGATCAAGGCCATCCTCGATTGGAAGCCTCCACGAAGGTACCGAGCTCGATCGTTCTTGAGCTTGGTGAACTACTACCGCTGTTTCATTCAAGGCTATTCAGCCAGCGGCACCGCTAGCGGATATGCTCGAGAAAAATCGGACATGGCATTGGTCGAGGATTGTCAACATGCATTCGAAGGCTTGAAGCTAGCAATTTGGAGGAGCCCATCCTAGTTCTTCCGGACCACGCAAGACCTTGAAGTGCAAGCGGATGCCTCAGACTACGCCATTGGCGGAGTCCTTATGCAAGATAGCCACCCATTGCGTTCGAGGCGAAAGCTTAATGACACGGAGCATGCTACGCAGTTCAAGAAAGGAGATGGCGACCATCATTCATTGCCTACGAGTGTGGCGACACTGCTTGCTAGCTCGCGCTTCACGATCATGACGGACAGCGTAGCCATGACTACTTCGAGGCCGAAGAAGTTGAGCCCCAGCGAAGCACGGTGGCGAGATTTTCTTGCGGAGTTTGACTACGAGCTCGAGTACAAGCCGAGGCAAGGCCAGCGTCGTTGCTGGACGCACTAAGCGCCAAGGCGGAATTAGCCACACTAGCGCGAGCCAACCAAACTCGGACCTTGTCTCACGCATCGAGGAAGGCCTCAGATAAGACCCGTTGGCGAAGGACTTGCTTGGAGAAGGTGCTTCGAGGAAAGACAAGGCGTTTTGGCAAGAAGAGGCATCCTCCTCACCGAGGAGATCGGCTATTTGTGCCAGGTGGGGAATCTACGCAGAAGTCATCGAGAGTGCCACGACTCAAGTGGGCTGGTCACCCGAGAATTGAGCGCACCGCGCACTAGTCCAAGCCTCGTATTTTTGGCCAAGTATCGCGGGACGACGCCGAGGCATATGTGCGGACTTGTCTTGTGTGCCAACAAGACAAGATTGATCATCAATTCTGGCGAGGATTGTTGCAGCCCTGCCTCAGCATCGAGTAGTGGGAGGCGTCTCGATGGATTTCATAGCGGCGCTTACCAAAATCCGAAGGTTCGTGGCGACATCGTGGTCGTGGTGAGCCGCTACTGACAAGTATTCTACTTTCATTGCCGCATCGCTGATTGCAAGGTGGATGAAGCGGCCGTCTCTTCGTCAAACACATAGTGAAGCATTGGGGTGTTCTAGAAGCATCGTGAGCGATCGAGACCCACGCTTCACGGGAAAATTTTGGACGGAGCTCTTGAGATGTTGGGGACCGACCTCGAGTTCTCAACAAGCTTTCATCCATGAGCGGATGGTCGAGCCAGCGCATCAACGGCCTCCTCGAGATGTACTTGAGGCATTATGTGGCGCTCATCAGCGAGATTAGGCGAGAGTTGCTAGATGTCGCCTGATTTTCTTATAATCTCCAGCGAGGCGAGGCTACTGAGCAAGAGTCCTTTCGAGATCATCATGGGATTCCGACCCATGACCCCAACGCCATAGCCTCGACATATGGAGGGAAAAGCCCATGACACGCAAGCTCGCCGCGAATGGCATGAAGAAGCGGACATCACGCGAGCATACCTCGACAAAGCCGCGAGGAAAATGAAGAAGTGGGGCGATACAGGAGGCGGCACGTCGAGTACAAGGAAGGTGATCGAGTTATGATCAAGCTCCCGCCCTAACGAGTTCAAGACACTTGCAAAGTCCACGAGGGGTTAGTGAGGCGCTACGAAGGACCCTTCGCATCATCAGGCGTGTAGGCAGCGTCTCGTATCAACTAGAGCTTCCACGAGACTCGAGATTCATTCGGTCTTCCATGTGAGTCTTCTCGAGCCATATCACGAAGGCGTGGAAGAACCAAGTCGCGGAGAATCAAGGCGTGCCCAGCGGTAGTTGTCACCGCGTTCGACAAAGATGTGGACTACATCGCTTGCGATCGCATCATTCGAAGAAGGGCGTGCCACCGTACTACGAGTACTTGGTGAAGTGGAAGAACCTCCCGAGAGCGAAGCCACTTGGGAGCGAGAAGATGAATTGTGGCGGTTCGCGGAACACATCCAAAGATACTAAGCGCGAGGACGCGGCGAGGCGCCGCGAGCTTAAGTGGGGAGGATGTTACGGTACGCATGATTCCAGCCCATGATGGCCCAAGAATGAGCCAAGATGTGCTTAGCTTGGCCGATTCTAGAACATTCTAGCAAACTCTAGCACTTTTGTACATAGCCTAGATTTGTGACACTTATGCGGTCTAGGTTTAAACACATGTACATAAAATTCTCTAGAACTAGCCAAGCTTTGCTTATAAATAGAGATGAGCTCTAAGCATTGTAATCATCCAAGCAAAGCATCAAACACTTGTAAGCTCTCTTGTAAAGCTTTTGTCTATCAATACGATTTCCGCGTTTGGCTACATTGCTTCGCTAGCTCCTCCTTCTCTTTAGCATTTCGGGAACCTCTTGGCTTAGCTATCGAGAAGCGTAAAGGCTTACTTAGCAACATTCAGACAAGGTTGTCTAAGTCTGCAGCGAGTTCTTGTCAGAAACACCCATCCCGTGACAATACGCTCTTATATTTATTCAATATATTTAAAAATTTAACTATTTAAAGTTTATAGTTCATTTTTAATTTTATTAAAATAAATTTAAAAATTATAAAATAAATAAAAATATATTTATAAATATAAAAATTTAAATAAATATATAAAATCTAAATTTAAAAAGCGTGAAAAATTTAGGCTCGATATTAGTATAGCCGAACTCGACCCAAATTTTTTGCTAAGCCTCACTTATGGCCCACGGAGACAGGTCATTGTTGTAATTATCGTTAGGGTCCTACTACCATGTTACAGTTGCAAGGTACCCAAACTTTGTCATTTTTTGATTCAACCAATAGATTAACTATTTGACAGCGGAGATGTGTTCAATTGGTTATTAACATTGCAGTCCCTACTATTTATTACAAACTCATAAAAATTAAAACTTTTTAAATACTTTCTTATATAATTCATATTGTTTTCAATTTTAAAATTTGATCTATTAACCTAAATTTGTCTAATAAAATAAGTGATGGTGTAAGGATAACAATATAAATCTTTTAGACATGAAAAATCGATAAATATAAATAATAATTTTTTATTATATAATATATATTTAATATAGAATAATTAAATTGATTATATATTAAAATATAAGTCATTAACCTTCCAATGCTTCAGAAAATTATAAAATAAAAATAGATGAAATTTCTAAAATAAAAAATATGTAAAAAGTATTAGGTTGTAACACTTTATTATTTTATGATTATAAAATAACATTGTATAATATTTTGTATTCCACTATACCATATTAATTTTATATTAATATTAACTAACATTAATTAAATTTATTATTAATTATATTAAATTATTATTTTATATCAGTGATTAATGTATAAATGTAATATGTTATGATAAAATAATATTATAATATTATTTTTTTCTTATAATAAAAATAAAAATATATTTAATGCCTCAATTAAAGCAAAATAATAATAATGACTTAATTAGAATAATAATAACAATTAAATTAATTAAATTAATAAATTTCAAAAATATCAATTAATATTATTAATAATGATGATATTAATGACAATAATAATAATAATAATAAATAATAAATTTAATAATTATAATAATAATGACTTAATTACAATAATGACAATCAAATTAATTAAATTAATAAATTTCAAAATATCAATTAATATTATTAATAATGATGACATTAATGACAGTAATAATAAATAATAATAATAATTAAAATGATTAAAATAATAAATTTTAATTATAATAATATAAATATAATAATAATTACATTAATAAATAATAATAATAACAGTTAAAATTTTTTAAAATATTATTTTATCCATAAGAAAGGACTTATATATCAAATTTTGTAACTTCTAATAACTATTTAATTGTAACAAAATATAAGGCAATATTTTGTAATTAAACTAAAAAAAAAGACAAAAATGAGCGGGATCGTCTTGCAACATAATTTCATCCCATTAATTCATTATTCAAAACAAATTATGAGATCCACTTGAGGTTTATCCACATGCAATATGAAATTTGACACGTGTTTTTAGAATTATTTTACGGTGAGGTTTTTTATAATTAGATGTTTAAAATTATAATATATTTTTAATTATTTAATATTTTATATGTATAATTATAATTTATGTTCTATTTTATAGTAACTTTAAAATGACCATAACCTATTAGTACTCTTACCAAAACTTTGATTAATTAAATTTGCTTAAGTTATATTTATTATAATTTACAATTAAACTCAATCTTGTGAAAAATGAATAACCAAAGAGTGAAATTAAATGCGTTGGTGCTGAATTTTATCCGACTGTAAATTATAAAAAATATCTCTGAGTTGGAAATATATTTTTTGCTTTTCACGTGGGACTCCAATAGTCCACCGCTCCGTGTATATTTCTTCAATACATTTATAATCAAATATTTGATTGTTAAGTTAATTTTATCCTCGATTTCTTGATTAAACGTAATCCCACCTTAATTTATGTTAAATGCACTTGTAGAAAAATGTTCATAAAAACTCGATCTCGAATTTGAAGTAAATTATCGAGTTTATTCTAATCCATGAGAAACCATCACTAAATTACATTATAAAATTTACATTACAAGAAAAAAAAAATATTAATCAAAATTTAAGGAATGCACCAATTTAATTTAGCAAAAGAAGAGCTGTACTTGTCAATAATTTTACAATGTTATTAAGAAAATAAAATTACACGAGGAATGTGAACAAGAATCACTAAACTTTAATCATTTAACTTTTGAATTCATTATCATCGTTCGACAAACTTTAACGTGCCTTAAGGTCAATGGATCGACGCTTCTTTTTCTACGATGGAATTTAATATTGAACGATAATTACTAATTCAAAATCACATGTGCCGTCAATTATTTTATCATTAAAAGACAATGGCACATTACTTTTCCGAAATTATAGTAATTCTTTTATTGTCGAGGCTATCATAACCCGCAACTTAGGCAGCGTGTGGTCATTGGATCTAGCAAGTGAAAACATTCATCTAAAGCACAATGGGTGAGAAAATCATTCAAAAAATTTCTTTTACCTTAGTAAATGTTCTTTAGCCATACACTCATATATGTGTTAAAAATTCATTAAGAATAATTAGATAAAAATAAGAATTTAAAAGTCTGAATTTATATCTCTTTTTTCTTCTGACCCTGTCAAAGAAAGAGAAAAAATTGGAAATGTAAAGCTCTTAATATGTCCACAAAAGAAAAAGAGTTACCTCATCATTCACCGATAATGGTATCTTTTCATGGTTTTTACCTTCAGCAAAGTCCCCCATACTATAGAAATTCTTCTTTTATTTCCCCATCACTTACTTTTATGACTTTTTTTTTTTTTTACTTCTGTGAATACTCCCCAAATTTTGAAATTCGTTTAATTTTCTTGTTAAACAAATTATGATATCTTGACCCATAATATTTATTATTTCGTATAAAAATTTATTGACAAACTAATTCCAAAAATCTCTAAATGAATTAATAATATTTTTAATATTTTACAAATAAATAAGATGACATTTGTATTTAAGTTTAATTGAAGATAGTAATTATCCATATCACTTATTTTGATCCATAATTTTAATAATAATTATACTAATTAGACTTAATACACTATATCTAGAATGTTTATTTTTTATAATTGTAGTAAAGAAGAAGAATTATTGAGTAAGTTGAGGAAGTTTGAATAAATTGAATGTAAGCTTGCTTAAAATTATGAGTGGAAATAATTTAAAATAAAAGAGGAGTTGAAAATTCAATACACTATATCTAGAATTTGTTGAAAATTTAACACGCTATATCTAGAATGTTTATTGTTTAGTATTATAGTAAAGAAAATGAATTATTGAGTAAGTTACGAAGGTTGAATAAATTGAATGTAAACTTGCCTAAAATTATGAGTCGAAGATAATTTAAAATAAAAGAAGAGTTGAACTCGGATAACGATAAAAGAAATTAGCACATCAATGCTTAAATTAATTACCCAAATTTGTTTCGTACTTTCAAATTTCAGATTTGAATATTTTCATATAATATATAACTTCACATTTATAATATAAAATGTCTTATTTAGCATCAAACATTCTCGAAAATTTACATTTTTCCTACTAAGCAAATTTATTGAATTAAAAAAAAAAAGCAGTGCTATTAGCCATTAGGCATTTAGTCAAGTAATCCGGTTGCTTTCCTATTAAATTTGTGAGGACCATCGTTGAAATCTCTATAAAAATAGTGTGGGATAATTAAAGAGGCATATATATATATATATATAATTACTAGTCTTGGTGTCTCTTTCTATTTCCGAATTTTGTTCACATGAAAGCAGCATGAGACTCATGGAGCCTGCAGACTTAATAATAAGTCCTTCGGACTCCAAATCTTTAATTTCATTCCCATAATGTTGTTCCGGATCCATATTCATTTGGATTGGACGAGCTTTAATAGAATATTTTCTCATCAAAAGAAGTTTCATAAAGCAAATCTACTATATGTTGCTTTCGTTCCGGAATCGCAGACAGTAAATCAAGACATACTTCTCTTTTAATGAGTGTCTCAAACCGAGAAATCTTTTGTTTTACAAATTCATTTTGAAGTCTGTTTTCAATTCTTTAGTACATTTAAATCCTTTTTCAAACAAACCAAATTATTTTGTTTTGTTTTAAGAAGAGTACTAATATGATTTTTGTAAACGAACATGCTTTAATAATGTTTAGATTTCTTGTTTTCGACTTTTCAATGAAAGGAAAACAAGTTCTTTACTTCGGCTTTAAAGATATACTTATCATAATTGACAGTATAAGGAGTAATGAGGTTTATAAATGGTGTTCCTAGAATGACAACATGATGAATATCATTTGTCAGTAGGAATGAAGTTTTAAACTTAAATCCACCATTATAAACAGAAGCATCAACTTTGGATTTAATTTTTAGCTTTGAATTGTTTGCTGCAGATAGTCTTTCAGTTGTTTTCTCATGAAAACAATTTGGGACAATATCTTCTCTTATACTGATTCAAATCAGACCAGATGTCAAAGAGAGCAATGGTGTCAATCTTCTGTCTATGAATAGAACATAGATGGAATGTCTGAATACAACATCCTTGGGTTGTTGCAACAAATGACCATGGCAGCTAATGCCTATAAAACTATATATATATATATATATATATCAAGTGTAATTAGATCAAACGTGATTAAAATAGATATATTTTGAATATTAAAAAAAATTTAAATATTAATAATAATAATTTTATAAATATGAGTAAAATGGATTTTTTTTAATATTTAAGGAAATAAAAATTTAGGTATTAATTATAATAATATTTTATTATATATTTTAGTAATAATTTTATATAATATGAGTTTTCCAGTCATTGGCCCCACGAGGTGCACAAAAGAATAAGATCTGAATTTACGGATCTTTTTCACTAATCTTTCATCACACACTCTGTAAGATGTTCATCAGTTTCATATTCTTAGTACATTGACATCGCACACAAATCACAATCACTACAAAGTTTTAATCCGATTCCAAAATTCTTCATTTTTTCTCGACAAAATTAGATTTTTAACATATCCATTTTACTCCAAATTATTATTATTTTTTTTGAAAATTTTTGTCATCTGGGTTTATCTGTATTTTTGTTGTTTTTAAGCTTGAAGGATGAGTTTCAATGGTGTGATTTTGATTACACATTTGGATAAAATGAAAAAGTAGTGATCTTTGTTTTAAAGTTTGAATTTTTATTTTATGTCATTTTTTTGGGGTGATTGTTTGAGGGGTTTAGCTATGTTATTTTATTTTAGTTTGAGGAGTGTCAATTATGTGATTTTGATTCCTACGCATTTGGGAAAAAGAAAAAAATGAAAAAGCAGTGATCTTTGTTATAAAGATTGAATTTTGATTTTGATATTTTTTTTTTGTTTTGGATGATTGTTACAGGTGAAAAATGGCGCAGATTTTGCTACATGGTACTTTACATGCTACGATCTATGAAGTGGATCAGCTTGAAAAAGGAGGTGGCGGAAACTTTTTCACTAAGGTGAATTATATGATATTGTAGTTTCTCTTTCTCTTTTGATGGATCTGTAACTTTTTCATTTTTATTTTTAATGGTGATATGAGTGTTTTCTATTTGGATCTTGATTTCTAACAGTTGAAAAATTTTGTGAATGCTACTTTTTTGGGTTGTCTTTCAGGATTTAGTTGATAAGTTGACTGATCTGAGCAATTCTTGCTTTTTTGTAGTGATCAGTGGAAAGAAAGATAAAATTTGAGTGAACTAAATCTAGTTTGTAATTTTTGAAGTGATCTCGGTGCTATGGACTGATTCAATACTGCTTGAAGTTTATCTGCTATTTTCCTTCTTGGAGAATAATCACTCTGAATCTATGGTTTCATTTCACTTTCTGAATATAAAGTGATTTGGGATCTTCAGTTTTCACGTTTCTCTCTCCTTTGATTTGAACTGTGCTTATGTTACCTCTAAATCTTTATTTCTCTACAATTAACCACTTCCATGCTATTCACATGCTGGCCCGAAGTATCGTTGGAAATATTTGTTCTGAATAGTGTTTTAATCTCAACTTGACTTCTATGGTCAATTATTCTAAACATGGAAACTGGTTTTCTTTTCTTATTCATGTTCTGTAGCTGGATTTTGCACTTGCACTAGTTTTTCAGCTTTCATGAAAGTGTAACAATAGTTTGGTTGATATTGAAGAGAATTAGCCTTCTTAAGCTCTTTAGAAGCAATATGTGGCCAGTTTTAAAAGCTTTTTCTTTTGTATTCTGCATTCTATGGCCAGCTTTATTCATGAGAAAAACTCATTTATTTTCAAATCTGGTATGAAACACTGAAAATGTCTCAACAGGACTTAAAGATCCACTGCAATGGCTTTTATTTATTTCCTTTTTCTTGGACATTTTTGCTGCTTTAAATCCTCAGATTTATCCATATATATGTAGTTTGAGAATTTTTCTGCAGTGCAATGCTTTCAATTATGGACTTGTGTGTTCTTTTCTTTCTCTTTTGTATCATGTTGATACCTATCTACTTTTAATTTAAGGTTTTGACAAAGTTTTGCATATTTGTTATAGAATATTTTGTATTTCAATTGTTCTCATCTTGTATGTCTAGTCTTGCGGACTGCCTGATGTCTGTTGATTGATTCTTTCCTTCTATTCCTTTTTCCCTTTTTCAGTTATTTACATTATAAACCATTGTGGATGTGAGCTAAATTTGAGTTCAGGACCTTTTTTACCACTCTTAGAGATCTTACCAGATGAAAAGGTTCTACACAATTGCTTTTTTTGTGTTCCTTTTTTCAAAATTTTGATTTGAAGACATATCTCCATATTTCAACAGCAGAGTTCTGAATTAATTCTTTCTTGTGGGCTCGGATTTCTAACCTGAACATACCCTAGAATTTCCTTATTCATTGTGGACTTGGATGTGCTTTATGATGCAATCTTTTTTTATTTTCTAAATTATCCAAGTATTTAATCACATTTACTTTACTTCAGTTTCTAACTGGTAAATTTTACTTGTAGCTTCTTGGTGGTTTAGGCAAAGGAGGTAGTAAACTCTATGCAACCATCGATCTTGAAAAGGCTAGAGTTGGGAGGACCAGAATGTTAGAGAATGAGCAATCTAATCCCAGGTGGTACGAGTCCTTTCACATATACTGTGCCCATATGGCTTCAAATATCATATTCACTGTCAAGGATGATAATCCTATTGGAGCAACTTTAATTGGGAGGGCTTATGTACCTGTTGAAGAAGTTTTAGGTGGGGAAGAAGTTGATAAATGGGTTGAGATCTTAGATGATGATCAAAAGCCTATATCTTCGGACTCAAAGATTCATGTGAAGCTCCAATATTTTGAAGTAACAAAAGACAGAAACTGGGGTCGGGGCATCTTAAGTGCTAAGTATCCTGGGGTTCCATTTACATTCTACTCGCAGAGAAAAGGTTGCAAGGTTTCTCTCTACCAAGATGCTCATGTCCCTGATAAATTTGTTCCTGAAATTCCTCTTGCTGGAGGCAAGTACTATGAGCCTCACAGATGTTGGGAAGATGTTTTTGATGCAATCACCAATGCAAAACATATGATTTATATCACTGGCTGGTCTGTTTATACTGAAATCTCTTTGGTAAGGGATGCCAGGAGGTCAAAGCCTGGGGGAGACATGAAGTTAGGTGATCTGCTTAAGAAGAGGGCAAGCGAAGGTGTTAGGGTATGTATGCTTGTTTGGGATGACAGAACTTCTGTTAGTTTACTTAAACAGGATGGTCTCATGGCCACTCATGATGAGGAAACTGAAAAATTTTTCCAAGGTACTGATGTGCATTGCATCTTATGCCCCCGTAATCCCGATGATGGTGGTAGCATTATTCAGGATATACAAATCTCCGCCATGTTCACTCATCACCAGAAGATCGTGGTTGTGGACAGCCCAATGCCCAATGGGGATCCGGAAAGGAGGAGAATTGTGAGTTTTGTTGGAGGTATTGATCTTTGTGATGGGAGATATGATACTCCATTCCACTCTCTTTTCAGGACGTTGGGCACAGCACACCATGATGATTTCCATCAGCCAAACTTCCCTGGGGCTGCAATTGAGAAAGGTGGTCCAAGGGAACCTTGGCATGACATTCACTCCCGCCTTGAGGGTCCCATTGCTTGGGATGTGTTATTTAATTTTGAGCAGAGATGGAGAAAGCAGGGTGGGAAGGATGTTCTCGTGCATCTGAGAGAACTTGGAGATGTCATTATTCCCCCATCTCCAGTTATGTTCCCGGATGACCATGACACATGGAATGTGCAATTGTTTAGATCCATTGATGGTGGGGCTGCTTTTGGCTTCCCAGAGACGCCTGAAGATGCAGCTAGAGCTGGGCTTGTTAGTGGGAAGGATAATATCATCGACCGCAGCATTCAGGATGCTTATATTCATGCTATCCGGCGTGCAAAGAATTTCATCTATATCGAAAATCAGTATTTCCTTGGAAGCTCTTTTGATTGGAGTGCTGATGGCATTAAGCCTGAGGAAATTAATGCTTTGCATCTGATTCCAAAGGAGCTCTCACTTAAGATTGTTAGTAAGATTGAGGCTGGGGAGAGATTCACTGTATATGTTGTTGTCCCAATGTGGCCTGAGGGGATTCCAGAGTCTGGTTCAGTTCAGGCAATATTAGATTGGCAGAGAAGGACAATGGATATGATGTATAAGGATGTTGTTCAAGCTCTTAGAGCAAAGGGCATTGTGGAAGATCCCAGGAACTATTTGACATTCTTCTGCCTTGGGAATCGGGAGGTGAAGAGGAGTGGTGAATATGAACCTCCAGAAAGGCCAGAGGATGATTCGGACTATCTTAGAGCCCAGGAAGCCCGACGCTTCATGATCTATGTTCATACCAAGATGATGATTGGTAACTTTTTCAGATACAAATTCGTCTTTTGATTATTTTTCTTTTTTAAGTCTTTTGTTAATTTTACGTATTTCTTTCTTTAATTTTTAACTGGAAGATATTTAAAAAAAATTATTTCATTTTTATTTCTCTATGTTCTTGATTACAGGGATCTTCTTTTGATTATTTTTCTTTTTTAAGTCTTTTGTTAATTTTACGTATTTCTTTCTTTAATTTTTAACTGGAAGATATTAAAAAAAATTATTTCATTTTATTTCTCTATTTTCTTGATTACAGGGATCACTTTTTTTTGTCAATGCCACCAATAGGTGTGGGGTTAGGCTGGCAGATAGTTAAATACAAAACACTCTGTTCCTTTTCTTGTCTGTTTGTTGGTCTAGGATAATTATATACTAAGGAATGATATTTTTCAGTTTTCTAAATATTGAGTAGAAGAGGAAGAGATTTCTTGTTAAAAAATCTATGTAAAATATGTAAATTATCTATAGAAGGCATTAGTTAAAAGATACTGATTTTCTTGTGACCTATCTAGTGAAAAATTCCTGCATAAATGATTGTTCCGTCGAGTCTCTTTCAACACAAAAATAGTTTGTTTCATTCTAAAGATACTGACTGACTTACCTTGTTGCTATATTTGTATGATTCATCAATAAGTCTTTGCTTTGCAGTTGATGATGAATACATTATAATTGGATCTGCCAACATCAACCAGCGATCAATGGATGGTGCCAGGGACACTGAGATAGCCATGGGAGGCTACCAACCATATCATTTGTCGACCAGGGTGCCAGCACGAGGCCAGATCCACGGCTTCCGTATGTCACTGTGGTACGAGCACCTAGGCAAGCTCGATCAAACCTTCCTCCAGCCAGAAAGCGTCGAATGTGTTAAGAAGATTAACAAGATTGCTGACCAGTATTGGGACATGTATTCCAGTGAGTCTCTTGAGCGTGACTTGCCTGGTCACTTGCTCCGCTACCCCATTGCTGTTTCTGGTGAAGGAGTTGTAACAGAGCTGCCAGGAACCGAGTTCTTCCCCGACACCAAGGCTCGTGTTCTCGGTACCAAATCGGATTACATGCCCCCAATCCTGACCACTTAACGCCCACCATATGGTACCAAAATAATGCGATCTACTGCTTATGGTAGTGTTGCAAATAATAAATGATGTGTATTATAACCTACAGGCGTGGTACTATTTTTCTGCTTTGGTTGTGTTCATATGAGGATTTTTCAGAGATGTGATGTGATTTGATGATATACTGACAGGGAAAACTCGTGAAGTTTGTTTATTTGTCCATTATGTTTAAACCGTCGTAAATTTTGCTTCTGTTAAATCTCTATATTACTAGCCTTCCATAAATATCAACGATGATCTAAATTTTGGTATCAGTTAGCATTTCTTGGACTACTTGAAAGAGACGTTTCCAAATTGCTACGCCTGATTTTGATTTGGATCTAAAAGATTATTATGAATAGTACTGTGTTAATTATATGTGAGTACATCAACTGACACATTTTCGAATTACCTATTTCCTTTTTGGGTGTAGTAATAAGTCTTGATAAATTAGAAAGTTGTCCTCACAAATTGTTTTCTTGATTCAAATGTTAAAACTTTTAGAGACTTGAATTTCGCTCATACTGCTGAAAAAAATTGATTGTGTAATTCTTATATTGGTAACCTAATATGATCTTTGAACACACTCATTGGCCTAGTTGTTATTATCTTTTACATTAAAGCATATTTTTTCAAATTGGATTATGACTATACTACATCGCCATAGGCAATAAATCACAAGTGGACCAAAGTAAGTCGAAATTTTTGAGTATGTCTATTTTTAGCGTGAATGCAAAATTAAGATGATGTTGGTTTCTTTCATTGAGATGTGAATAACGTGAAGCAAATGAATGGTGAAGGTCCTTTTTTTGTATTGAAGTGTTGTAATTTTTAGGGTATAGCTATTATGGTAAAAAAATTATAATTATAAAATAAAAATTAATAGTATATAATAAATATAATTTTTAAATAATAATTTTGATAAAATTGTTAAAGATATAACAGAATTTTCATCAAACAAGTATAAAATTAAATTAACTTAGCTTCTAAATTACAATAATTAGTATTTACCAAATATTTTAATACTATAATTTTTAAGAATTAGTTGTCTAACCTCAATCTTATACAGGGCCGCCGAATAATCTTTAACTTAAAATGAATGTGAATGTGAACATGATTCTCATTGTTTTGACTATTGTAATTATGTATTGCATTCGACTTTTTATTTTAATTTCATGTCTCTTATAAGGGATTAGGTTTATTACGTCTCCATGACAGAGTGTTAATCCTAATTTTTTATATTTATAAAGTTTCCTCACATGGTCAAGGTTTAAAAATTAACTTATAACTCACGTTAATATCTAAAATACTCTTTCCTCCATTTCATGGTATTAACTATAATTTATGGTGCAAAACTATAATTTAACTTATGTGCATTCGGCTACAAAATATATTAGAGCCTGCGTTATAATTGTTGTTCGAGGTTGATAATTGATGTCAAACTCACTAAGTTCTATCGACCACTTCACTAGCCAACTAGAGTTCTCCGACTTGTATAAGATTTATCTAAGTGGTTGATCTGTCAACATAACTGTTGAATGCGCTTGAAAGTAGGGCCTTAATTTTCGAGCAGCTGTAACTAAGGCAAGTGCCAATTTCTCTACTTGCGGATATCTAGTTTCTGCTACCACCAGGGCTTTACTTATATAGTACACCAGATGTTGACCCCTTCGATTCTTCTCTTATTAAGATTGAACTTGTAGCCTACCATGACACAACAAAATATAAGTATAATACTTCTTCTACTCGCGGCATTGATAGCAGCGGGGCCTTAAGCAGATAATCCTTCAGTGTTGAAACGTCGCCTCACATTCTGGTGTCTATTTTATCTTATTTCCTTTTCTCACCTCTTGAAAAAAGACATGACACTTGTTTGTTGCACAGGAGATGAGCCTATTCAAAACTGCCAACTTTCCCGTGATACTCATGTATTTCCTTCAAAGTGTGTAGTGATTTCATTTCTACAACTGCCCTTATCTTCTTTGGATTGGCCTCAATTCCTCTGTGACTAACCATAAAGCTCAAAAACTTTTCAGAGTCCATACCAAAAATGCACTTTTCTAGATTGAACTTCATTTGATATTCCCTTAAGAGTGCAAAAATCTCTTCAAAATGCTTGATTTGCTCATCTGCATCCTTGGACTTCGTGATCATGTTATCAACATATACTTCTATCGTTCATTTGATTAGAGGCTTAAAAATCTTATTCACCAACCTCTAATATGTTGCTTCTGCATTTTTAGGCCGAAGGGCATGATCTTGTAGTAGAATAAGCCTTGATTAGTAACAAAGGCTGTGCATTCTTCATCTTACTCAAGCATGAGGATTTTTTTGTAACCAGAAAATGCATCCATAAAGTTGAGTAGGCCGTATCCTGCTGTGGAATCAACTAATTGGTATATTTTTAGTAGCAGAAAGCTATTATTGGGGCAAGCTTTGTTCAAGTCTGTAAAATCTACACACATCTTCCATTTGACATTTGCCTTCTTGACCAAGACTACATTTGAGATCCATTCGGAGAAATTAACTTCTCTTATAAATCATGCTTTTAATAGCTTCTCCAACTCTCGATTTATGGCGTCATATCTCTCCTGATTAAAGTACCTCCTCTTCTGCCATATTGGCTTCACCGCTTTATTAACTATTAACTTATGACATGCCATTCTCGGATCAATCTTTAACATGTCATTCTGGGACCAGGCGAATACATCTGCATGTGCTCGCAAGCACTCGATTAGACTCCTCCTCAATTCCTCACTTATATTCGAGCCTACCTTTATTTTTCTTTTCTGGTCATCTTGTCTTATCAAGACTTCATCTAATTCCTCAACGGACTCTTGTCTTCCCTTTTTAGAATATCCTTTTACATCTAACGACGTCACCTACATAGCTTCCTTAGCTGCCGTTGCATAATAGCTCATTGCAACTCTCTGGTCTCCTTTTACAACCTCTACCATGCCATTCATTTGATATTTTAATGCCAGATAATACGTTGACATTACCGACTAATTGATTCTCATAAATGGCATTCTCAATATCATCTGGTATGAGCTAATTCCATCTACCACCATAAAGTCCAGCATCATGTTCTTCTCAAAAGACCTTGAGCATATTGTAATTGGCAGATTTATGATCCCTAAAGGAGTCAACATTCCCCCACCGAATCTCTTTAAAGAGGTATTCGTATGGTTGAGCCTCACATCAGTAATTTATATCTAATCCAAAGTAGACTTGAAGAATATGTCCACTGAATTTCCTGAGTCCACTAGGATCCTACTAAGTTCCCTATTTTCGACAACAGCCTTTATAACCAAGGTATTTTCATGGGGATACAAAACCCCTTCCCTATCCTCCTTTGTCCACATAATTGACACTTGTCTGGTCTTTGCCCTTTTTACCACCGATATATTAAGTAGAACCTCACAATTAGCATATGCATATCTGCTGTAATTTTTCCTACCTCTGTTTGGATCTCCTGCTATCATTGGTCCTCTTGTTATCATTCTTACAACAGGTCGTTTCCGATTCGCCCTACAAATTTGGTTGTCTATAATATGTTGTCGATCCACCACCGGGTGTCCCTCATCGATGAACTCGTCCAAGTATCGATTTTTCACCAAATCCTCCACTTGGTTCTTTAAATCATGACACTGAGATGTCGAATAGCTATGATCATTGTGGATTTTACAAAATTTGCTTCTGTCCCTCTTATTTACTGGTTTGGACATTGGTGGTGAAAGACATAGCAAATCCTGTTCTTCCACGACATGAATCGTCTCCTCTAGTAGTACTTTTAGAGGAGTATAATACCTGTAAGTGGAACTCTGGTTGATCATTTATATAGTCATGTCCCTAGGAAAATTGGTTGTGGGTAGGGATAGTAGGCGGGCAACTTTATCATGGTTTTGTGAATGCCGACTCATAAGGACATTATAGTGTAGGTTGCTATTGAGTTAATGGTAACCCCTTTAATTTCTACTCAGTGATCTGTGGAATGGAACGCTACCAATCTAAGGTTGGGACATCCTCTGATAATGGTGGTAAGGAGCAGCTCGACTTCCAGTCCCTCTGGCAGACGATAACCCTTAGGTCGGCCCAACTAACCCTACTCATTTCTAGGCTCTTTTTTCTTTGCGTCTTATTCTTTCAATCTGCTCACTTCTCAACTTCACCGATTTTTCTTATTCAATCATAATATCCCTTTTACCTATTCATACACATTAGAATATGAGCGAACTAAAGGACTTCGCAGATTATATCACGACCTTCCCATTTTCACATTTTCTTTTAGCCCTCTTAGTGCCTGTGGATGATTGAACGCCCCGAGATCCAAGACTGCTTGATGGTATCTTTTAACAAACTTCCAAAGAGATTCCTCTCTCCTTGTCTGATCTCAATCAGCTCCATTATATCATCTTCAAGGGCTACTGCACTACGACACTGCTCTGCAAATTCTATGCACATTTACTCAAATCTTTAAATACTTCATCGTGACAGTCTACAATACCACTTTCGTACTTGCCCTTCTAAGGTGAGCAGAAAGGCTCTGCATTTCTGCATCGCTTGTTAGGCCTTATACCCCGGTTATGTCATTGAAGCGCTCAATGTGCACCAATGGATCATTTTTCCGTGAAAATTTTATGTCAGTAAAACGAAAATCTCATGGGACTATAGCATTCATGATTTCTACTAAAAGTGGGGACTTATTGTCTAACATGATCCTCTAACTTAGGGTTTTCTCATGCCCTCAAATCCCGTCAATGACCTAAGCCAATCTTCGGACCTCTCATTACAATTCTTCAACACGATAAGGATTTTGTGCTGTGACTTACACACGTTCTTGCTTTGTGTCCCGCAGATGCTGTCTTAATTCCCTCTCATTCGGACTCAAATCCACCCTGCCAGCCATGCCTTGTACTATCTATTTTTACGCTCCAATTTTCATATCTTACCCAACAGGAATGGCTCAATAATTGGACTATAGAATGTCACAACTTGCTCTCCTCTATCCGTCCCTGAACTCCTAAATGATAGCCGTCAACGTCTCTATTTACTTTTCCATATGATCCATCCTATCTTGCAGTGCTTTATCCCGAGCCTTGTTTGCCACCTCCTTTAGAGTCATTAACTCTTCAAAACCTGCTCCTATCAGACTATTACTCCCCATTGTCATGTTCCCCATAGATGGCTTCGAAATGTTGATGCTGAAGTCTGATCGCTTCTCTATCGAGCAAATCTTCAACCAAATTTTCTAGCCAACACTCGAATCTCTTTGATTCTGGAAGTGAGTGATGTATTATAACCTGTGCTCATAGAAAAATATCAGAGATCGCTGGATGTTTTTCCGGCAAAGACTTTCCGACGCTCAAGTCAATGATCAGGTTTCACTTTTAGGAATTTTCTTTACAAAGGAAAATAAATTCAAAAGCTCACTCTCTTTTTCTTTCTGCGTGGTTTCTTTTTCTAATTCTTTGTGTAATGAAGGTCTAACTCTCTTTTCTCTCTTTTTTGAGGTATTTATCTAGGTCTTTTATTCATCGTGTTTATTGCTTCTCTCTCACCCTTATTCCTGTAATGCACGTTTTTATCTTCCCACGTACCTATCTATTTTGAGACAGTTATTTGGCCATCATGATGAGAGTTAATTATGTGTGGGAGTTACATACCCATTTGCGGGTAGAGTCATTTAACTGATTCCCACTATGGGCTCAGGCTGCCACACTTAAGTTTTGCTTGAGAGCTGGTTTATACCTGCTCTTGGTGCTGCATATAATACGATAAGAGCTCGCTTAGCCAGTAATGAATGTTCCTACTCTTGCTTAGATTAACCTCAAGCAGAATGAAATTTCTTTCTTTTGGCTAGCTTAATCTCGAGCAGGAGTACATTTACATTGGCGATTAGTGTTTCTGTTTTTTGACTAGCTTGAACCATAGCAGGTTTACTCTTTATTTCCCAAGACAATGCATGTTACGAGCCTTTTGTTTATTTATTTTCAATGCCTTATTTTATTTTTAATTATGAGTCCATTAGTTGAGTTTGAGTCAATTGAGTCAAGTAAGTCAATGGTTGTTAAGTTAGACCAAGTCTTGTGGTGGAGAATATAAGCAATATTCTCCAAAGAGTCTTAAGGATCCATTATAAATGCTATTTGAATGATATGTAAAGATTACCAAAATGCCCTACCTAAGGAGAGGAAAGGCATGCAATAAACATAAAGAGGAAGATATAATTTATGATTCTATCATTATCTTTAACTATTCATCTTCTTCATTTCATGTCGACTCTGGTCGTACTGTATCCTGAACATCTTAATGTCTTCCAAGACCATCTTAGTTGGGTTTAATGAGTGTTTTAATTAGCAAACCCATCATAATTTAAAATTTTATGTTTTACTTAGCAAACTCATCTTAATACTTATTATGCCCTCATTGAACAAAATTATTATAATTTGTGCAAATCTCTTTTCATGGCTTCTTTGTCCTTTCTCCATGTCTGCAATTATTATAAATCTTTTTCCACAATTTCAAATGCTAAGGTTTTTCTCTCATATTAATTTTTTCCACTCATTGTTTTTTGTCCTATTAGCCTTTGCATGTATTTTCAGAAATTACACCAAATAACAAAATCATAAATCATACCAAATAAAAAAATAATATTTCTCCACTATTTATTTGCAATATATGCTCACGCATGAATATAGAAATCTTGACTAAAAACCAATCGAATAATAAGAAATTGGGTTAGGAAGATCCATTAGCTAAATCCAACTTCCTTCAATCTTTATTCTAGTAACATGTGAGAAACAAAATTCAAATTCTATCATCTTTAAATTTAGATGCAAGCCAAATTCATGACAAAGAATATCTCTTAAGTAATTATCCACACTGATTCCAATTAATTCAATACCATTAAACAATGCAAAGGAGATCGAGATCAAAAGAATCTTTTTTCCCCTTTAAATTTAACCACATTATCTTATCTACAACTGTAATTTATTGTTGGGATATTTTAGTAATAAAAAATTCATTAAAAAATAGGTTTAGTGAGTATTTCGGTATGTTCAAATGGTAGCACTTTTTCATAAATCACAAATATCTAAAATATGATTATTTGACATTTATGCTTTTATAAGAATTATTTACACTTATTATAAATTTTAAGAGTTAAATACATACACATTACAATTAAAATCAAACATATGTAGAATTAGGTAGTAATCATTCTTTAAATAAAAATGTTGTTACATTATTCCAAATGCAAAAATTTAATTAATCTTATTATAATAATTAAAATTTTTAAAAGATAAAAAAATCAATTATATCCTTGAGAAAGTTGATTTGCCTGTTGATCTTGTATATGTTGCATAAAGACTCAATCTGATGGTTTAAGAAATTACTTGCACTTATTAGTTAATTCAAATTTACAGTGTTATTTTTCAACTCAACTTTTTCATTGTCATACTCTAAAAATAATCATCTAATGTTTCAAATTTCTTAAACTTAAAACTAACAAGACATGCTAAATAGAATCAAACAATACACAAATATAGTATATATATACGCATTCACATCTCACCCAGGATACTAATTAGAACATATCAATGCAAAATTGATGAATTGAACAACCTAGACAAATAATTGAGAAACTATAGAATTTTTATCAATTTTTTTCTTAAACCAGTAATAGGAACCACATTGATAAGATAAAAATAAGTTCCAAACCTTCATCGCCCAATTTCACTCTTAAAAAAATTGAACGATTGTAGTGGGATTATTCTAAAAGAATATTTTATTTATTTTCCTATAAAACGCAATTATATTGAAGACTCTCGTAATAAAATATTTAATGAAATTTTTGCTTTTGGTGTGTATATTATTAAAGCTGGCTTTTGTCAACGTCACATCAATCAAAATCATTCTTTATTAATATATATTATAATTATATTTTTTATATATTTTTTTTCATGAACAATTTCCTAAAAGTTGCTCCAATTGCAATTTTGTAGGCTATTTAAAAAACTAAAGAAGAACGTTATTTTCAACTACGGCAAAGTATTTTATGATATTTAATAATTTAATTTTCTATAAACCCTCACTGTCCAGTTTTACTCGTGTAAAATTTTATAAGACAAACTTATTAAATTATGGATAAAGACTTGCAGAAGTTATTTTTCAAATCTGTAGTTTTATTTTTGTTTATCAACCAAGTTTTTTTACATCTAAATAAAACTATTTCAAGTATGAGATAGAATATGTAAAAGAATATTTATAAAAATTGTAAAAAAAAAAGAAAAAAGAAAAGAAAAGAAAAATACTATAACAATGGAGATTTGATGACCGTTGTGCTTGAAGAATTCCACTGCTAATGAAAAAGAACAAATTAAAAGAATATCAAACGTGAATTATAAAAGAAAAAAAAAGAGAGAGGATTATGTTTTATAATATGGAAAATATGTATATTTAATATGGATATTTTGAGATATAGTATTTATTTTTTATTCAGACTTTTTTTCATTCAGATAAAAGTCACGGAGTTTTACTTTTTCTATTCAAATATAAATATCTGAAAATCAGATATAAGTTACAAAAATCAAACAAATAAATTTGAAAAAAAAAACTGAAATTAATGAAATTCCAGACTTTAGATGGTTAAAAAACGAATTCTTAATCTTGTTTTCATATTTTTTTAAAAATTACTTAAAAGATCTTTGTTTCCACTAAAATTTATTTAATTATCATCTACTGGTTCACCTTATACATGTTTGATATTTGTTTGAACTTGAGTTATATCATTCATAAATACTTTTTTACCTTTAAAAAATTAAATTTAAGAATTACAAAACTAGCGCCATGAATATTTAAATAATCTTAAAAAACATAGGGAGTAATTAAATAATTAATTTAAATTAATAAAAGCAACAGCTCAACTCAATTTGCCGCGCATCATACCAAATTTTAGCCCATTAAATCTTTGCATTTTCATATTAAGCTTAATTTCAAGCCGATTTTAACTTAATGTAAGGTTTTCGCACTTCTGGATTCTAAATTACCATCCGTTTCACATATTAAAAACATAATTATAAATTTATAAAATATTACATAATTATAAAGGTGAATGACAATGAAAGTGCAAAATAACAATTGTATTGTTCATTGAACATATATTTTTTAGCTGTAATCAATATACATATAACAGATTGTGTAAAGAGTTTTTAAGAAAAAGAAAACTTTTATAGATGTTTTTGGATTAAAAGGAAAAAAAGCACTTTTAACCTTTTCGAAATTTAACCAAACGCATACTAATTCTCTTTGGTATGATCAGCACGCACGTGTGCAACTCACGTGGCGAACTTAACATTCCACTGTTCAAATATGTTATTGTCTGACGGACACGTGTAGAGGGATCATAATCATCCAATGTTAAGTACGGTACGATTGTTGGGACACATGGCGACCGATAATTTGCTTAATTGCTTCTCGTGAGTGTCCCTAACCTAGCCTGCAGACACGTGTGATGGATGATGATTTGATGATAAGATTCTATCTTATGTAAGAACTCCTTCCGTGAGTTCTATGGACTATCCAGTCCCTCAAATTTTCATTCGTCTTTTAAATTATTGTCATTTATGATCTTTTTATAGGCAGAGTACCTAACCTTTTAGAAGGAAATAAATTTTTTTTGGGCGGTATAAAATGTATGAAGTTAGAGCCCCTTTATATATTATCTTGTTTGAATTAGATAAATTTGGATTAAAATAGACTATATATATTGAAAAAAAAATCTCAATAATATAGTTTATCTTATTTTAAATAAAACTGAAAAATAAAAAGAACTCTTTCAATTTTTCGATATAATTCATGATTTGCTAAATTATTGACTCAGAATTCAAATTTGCTCAGCACTAGTTAATAATTTCCAAAATTACTAACCGGGTGATGTGAAAAGTTAGTACAATTGTAAATGCGGTTATAGTTTTTTTTTTCTTAATTTATATTTAATGTTTGTTTGGTACGAATCTTCTACCCAACACTCTTTAACTCGAAGTGGGAACACAAACCAAACAACTCAACTATTGACTCCTGAGTCGCGAGTCCGTAAGTTCTCACTACTTTAAAACTTTCCACACACAATAAGCACTCACTTTCCCCGAACTCCCAGATTTTGACCAGTTCCCATTTTCTAGAAACCCAACAACGCCTGCTTATTACCACTTGACTTCACCCAAAAGGGCTTGTCCCTCTCTTTAATTATTAGCTTTTCCGTGCGGTGCACTAACAATACCAATCACATTCCAAAACCAAAATTGAAGCCAAAACCAAATCAAAAACAGAACCCCAGAACCAAGTACCCCGTCCCCGGAAGCCACCGAGAACTCTGGATTCCCACGTCAGTTTTTTCACACTCGACTATAAATTTCTAGCCCACTCGCCTCGCCTTATTGCACCAGCAAGCTTGACTTCAAATATATTAATTTAATTGTTTCGTCATCTCTCAGCATGACTTGTATTATTAACTCCACTCAATCTTTAGTGTTGGCAACTGCCATGGTCGTCTCCAGCACTGTCCTCTTTCTCGCTTTCTCCAAGCAAAAAAATGATTCTAAAGAACCCCAACAAGAAGAAACCCTACGTTCTTGCTTGTATTCAGGTATGTGATCACGATTCACGACCAGGATTCGAATCTCAGACCCTTTTTTTTTCTTTCAAGCAAAAGAAAACTTTATGATCTTTTTTTTTTTTTTTTTGAATTTTGTGTAGAGGAGAAGAAGAGGAGGCGGAAGAAGAAGAGGGTGCAATTTGCGGAGAATGTGAAGGACACAGCCGGGAACGGAGAGGAGTACAGGAAAGAATACAACAAGAAATTTACAAAACAATTTGATAGAATTTGCAGAAATGATCGAATTCAAGGGATGCCTGCTAATAGGGTTGCTCTGTACAATGGAATTCTTAGGGGCAGAGTGCACAGAATGGAATACTCGTACTGAAAATTTTTAGATTAATTAAGTGTATGTAAATGCCATATGTAGAGCTTAATTTTGTCTAATTAATGCTAGATTTTAATGACAAAAATTGGACAAAGTTATCGTATTGTAAGTTCCCTGTGTACAATTTGACAAGATATAAATTAATCTATGTCTTTTCTACATTTTTGGTGCTACGGCGTCCATTCTCCGACCGAAATTATTTATATTTTAATTAGACTTGCATTTCTTTTTTTTAATTATTGATATATTATAATATGAAATATATTGATATTACAATTAGAGATTAATTAATTTTTTTAATAATTTTAATTTAGTACAGCATAAAAATTAATTTCTACTTAAAATTAAAGAAATATATATATATATTTATCTTACATGAGGAAGGCGCATAAATTTTTATTAAATAATCTCAAAATTATTAATAATTTAAAACTATTGACGCATAAGATGTCAATAGACTACGAATCGGTTGACTAGACTAGCATTTCTTGAAATTGGGAATAGAAGAATCTGGTCGCTTAGGCGTGAATCATGATCAAATATGCATAGATTAACAAATAATATATAACTCCATGCAACAATAGAAGAGTCTAGTCAATTCAGGTTAATCCAATAAAATCTGACAACTGCTTCTAGGAGTTCTCTCCATGTGAGAACGATTGCAGTGTTTAAAGACGGAACTTAACATTGATTGGGCAATAAAATAATTGAACATGTACGTGTTCACTGTTCATAAACGGGTTTGTTAGCGTGTGTATGCATCTGTTGATGAAAAAAGTTTTGGATGTTTCTGCAGTAAGCAGTGGTGTTGTTTTTTATTCATTTGTTGTTAGCTACATGTTTCAGTCAATCATAATTATATATATATATACATAAATAAAGAATAATATAAGTAGAATATTTTATGGTCCAAAATTTTAAATTTATTAAAGTTTAAAAAATTATTAAATTATGTAATTTAATAAATTTTTAGGAATTTAATAATATTTAGAATCTTAGACTAGATTAAGACTAATACTCTAAGATATAGATGGTAAAACTCGAGTTTTTAATTCAAATTTTTTAAATTCAAATTTTATATTTTATAATATTATATATATATATATATATATTATTGATTTTATAATTTTTAAATTTATTTTAATAAAATTAGACATAAAAATATAAATTTTAAATATATTTAATAAATAGGTCAAATAAATATAATTATTTAGAATAATATATATTTTATAAAATTTAAATTCCGAACCAAACTTATAGATTTATCAAGTGATGTTCGAGACCAGTTTGAGCTCATTCTTACCCGAACTGCTGCATCTGAGATCAGTCCGAATCTGGACTAAGCGGATATTTTTGACATTCCTTGCTCCAAGAACGTGAAAGACCTCGTGTAAGAAAGAAGAGATCATTCATCTTTAACTTTTTAATTACACGATGGTTGATACATCTATATTTCTTTGAATGATTTTGACACTCATGTCCGCTCAATCAATTCAATCCACTTTCGGTGATATGTCACGGACATCGTGTTTAAATTTGGATAATGAAACCACGCAAACAAAATGCAGTCCGTGGCATACGTGAAATCTTTTGCAAGTTGCTACTCGGTACACTTGGAAAACCCAAAAGAGAAAGGGGGTTGAATCAGTTGATGATCCCTTTCAATTATTGAGTAAAGGAGTTGCAACAGGAAAAGGATGACAAGCGGCCTGACAATTTTGACCAGACAACTGGACCACTGACAATGGGTTTTTTCTCTTTTTTTTTTGAACTTTTTGGTTTTTTTTGGGTTTATTTTCACTAATTCGTTTATTGTTGATGCTTTTGGATATGTTCGAAAGGACAGATATTTTAGATTTATGGCTCTAAGATTTTGAGAGGTTAAAATCAGCAGCAGCAGCAGGACAAGTGGGTGGCAGCGTGGGAGCAAAGCAAAGGGCAAATCAGCTAACAGTGTGGACTGCATTTAATTATTAGACCTCAAGAACTTGTGTCAATGGTCGACCTTGGAATACATGGGAGATCATATTGATTGTAAGGATTTGTTTGTTGAGTATTTAATTTTAAATTTTTTAAAATTTACTTGTTTATTTTTATAATTTTTATTTAATTTTTAAATTTTTACATTTAAATAATAAATTTAAACTTTTATGATTTTTATTTAAATGAGAAGTAAATGTGATATCTCACTATTAATTACGTTTTCTTAAGTTATAAAAAATAAGAAAATTATATAATGTTATAATGAAAATTACGGCATCAATACTGTGATTGATATAAATATTATAATTTACATATATAATTAGTAAATATAAAGTAAAATCGATAAATTTATATAGAATTATTAATTATTTAAAAAATTATCATTGTTTCTACATAAATTTAGTGAAAATATTTTATTCATTTACAAAAAAAAATCTTTACTTAAATAGAGAAAACAATAAATCATTAATTAAATAAAAAATTATGCTAAAAAAGTGGAATAAATTTTATTGACTTAGTTTAATCATAAATTCTATAATTAATCTAAGACATTTATATACTTTTTTTTTCTTATTTTCTATAATAATATATATTTTTTACATAAGTTAATTAAACACAATTATTTATCATGATGTCGATCAAGCAAAAACAAAATAAAAAAATATTATATTACTTGACTTATATATAATATATCAATAAAATTAGATTTCATTTGAACTTATGTATACTTCATGTATTTTTAAACTTTTTACTTGTATGTAGAGATCATTTAGGGTTGTTGTTGAGGAAGCGTCGAAAGATATAAAATAACCTTATCTTACAATAATTATAAAAGATATTAAAATAATATTTTTTTCAAAATTCGATTTTAAGAATAAATTTCATCTTTAGTAAAATATCATAAGTATTACATAAATGTAAAACTAAAATTATTTAATTTAAATAAAAAAATCAATAAATATATTACATAATAAATATTATGATGAGTTTTTATTTTATAATTGTGAATTTTTTTTTTGCCAATAACTCTTATATTAATTTACTTATTTTACTTTTTATTCATAAGTATTAGGCATAATCTACAAAATTTATATTTTATTTTACACTTAATGTTGATTTACTTGTTTCATATTATATTTGTAATTTTTTATTTTATTTTTCAGTAATACATCAATTTATTAGTTTTATAATAATTTACTTTGTTTTACCTTCCTTTGACAAGTTTCATTTTCTAGTTCTAAAATTAATATTTTATTTTACAGTTAGTGTTGATATACTAGATTTATGTTAAATTTGTAAGTTTTTATTTTGTTACTACTAATACATTAATTTATTAATTTTATATTAATTTATTTAGTTTATCTTCTATTTATAATGCTTATGTCCTATTTCTAAATTTTATGTTTTATTTTGCGCTTAATGTTGATTTACTAGTTTTAAGTCATATTTACAAGTTAGTAATACATCAATTTACTAGTTTCATATTAAGCTACTTGTTTTATCTTCTATTTACAAATTTTATATTTTATTTATAAAATTTATGTTTTATTTTACACGTCATGTTAATTTACAAGTTTCATGTTTTATTTACAAGTTTTTACTTTATTTATTAGTAATACATCAATTTACTAGTTTTATATTAATTTATTCATTTTACCTTCTATTTATAAGTCTTATGTTTAATTTATTGAATTCATGGTTTATTTTATATTTAATGTTGATTTATAAATTATATGTTAAATTTATAAGATTTATGTTTAATTTATATAATTTATGTTTAAATACGGTATTAATATCGTAATTTTAATTATAGTATCATAGAATGACTCAAACAAGAAACAAGATTGACAAAGGAAAAAAAGAATCGTGGAGGAGAAAAAAGGAAACAAGATTAAAATTAAACTATAGAAAAAAAGGAGAGAAAATAATAAATAATTTTTAAATCAGGCTTACATGTTAAAATTTCAAAACCTATAATGTTTATTGTTTTTAGGAAACAACAAGGACTATTCTGTAATAGAACCAAAATTGTGGTACGGTACATTCGTGACAAAATAGTTTCGTCACATCTTACGTGTATATATATATAAAGTAAATTACACTGATGTCATAATTATAATGAAATTTGAAAATCATGGCCCAACTTTTGACAATTGATTTTTTCTTCTCGAGGAGCCTGAAAGTTGAAATTTACAGAGAATAAAAATCCTACGATTATTGGATCAATAACCAAAATTTAAGGAGTTGTTCAAACACATCGTTGTTAGTTTCCAAAACGACAATGCTTTACCACTGACTTTTATGATAGCTTGAAACGTGCATCTCGTTCTTTGAAAAGTCACCAGAAATTATACGCGGGGGAGTTGGCAAATTGGAAATTGGAGGGTCCGAATTCCACTAATCGTCCAATCCAACTTTTATTATTATTATTTTTGAATTTAACAATCAATTTTATTTAGTAGATAAACATATATTTTAATTTCTTAGGTTAATAATTTGGTTAAAGATGAGTATTTTTTTTATAAGCATTTATTTACTTATTATTTTAAGATTTTTGTTGGCCAAGAGACAACCCTACACCTCTTGTGTTTTTTCTTCGGACAACCCTACTCTGTGGTTGTGTGGTTGCGGAAGTTTATTTATTTATTTCTTATTTATTAAGTTCAGATTTGACTTTAATATGTTAAGGCACGAAAAAATCATAATAAAAAATTTGTTGTAAAATTTATCCCAAAAATAATAAGTGTAAAGAATAAAAATTAAAAAAATAAAAATTTTCACTCGTATATCTTTAAATGATACTTTTATTAAATATATTATAATATTTTTAATATGTATCACTCGTATATCTTAAGTTGACAAAATATTTTTACCATTTACTAATCTATTAGCTATCATTTGTAAGTGTTAATGTCATAAGGGTAATTTAATCTTTTAAGATAAAAGAAAATTTGATAAAAATGACATGCCGTTCTATTTACTTATAAAAAATTATATATTATTAAATTTATCTAATAAAAAATAATATGTCGTGTCATTTATCGGACGACCACATCTGGTAAAAAAAAAAACTTTGATAAAAAAGACATATTATCCCATTTATCTTATAAAAAATAATATATAATTAAATTTATCTCATTAAAAATACATGTCATTCTATTTATTTGGACGACCAAATCATCTATATGAAACAATGTTGTTTCACTGGATCTTAAAAAAAAAAAAACCTATTGTTTCATG
Source organism: Murraya koenigii (assembly GCA_025617385.1). Taxonomy (NCBI): domain Eukaryota; kingdom Viridiplantae; phylum Streptophyta; class Magnoliopsida; order Sapindales; family Rutaceae; genus Murraya; species Murraya koenigii. The sequence continues at coordinate 22,138,154 of CM046813.1, read as the reverse complement.
ACCGAACCTCCTCCTCCGAGCTTTAACCCGAATTTTTTAAGATTTGCTCTTTCATGCTCCAACCCAAAATTTTTTATGGTATAATAAGTACTGTTAGTAATAAAATAAAAAAATTCATAAATTAAAATTTATATTAATTTTTGAGATAATTCTATCTTTTTATTTTAATTTGAATTTGAAGAATAAAATCATTATTTTACCACAATTTTATTAGCTTACAAAAAATTAGTAATAATTTAGTAATAAATGGAAATATTTTATCAATTTAAAATATGTAAATAATTCATATTAAAAGTATCACACAACGTTTGATAAAAGTATCATTTCAGACATGCGAACGATAATTTTGCTTAAATGAAACGTCACATAAGACGAAATTGAGCTCCACTGTATTTAAACCTCACCAAGAAGTCATTGAAGCTTCCGTTTCCTCCTCTTTTTACCCGCAATAATTACAAGAGAAGGCCAACAAGCGAGAACCCGTCTGAGCTTTTTTTTTTTTTAATCCGTTCGAAAATTTCAGGAAATAGAGGTACAGAGAGACAATAAAAGGGTAATTTTTTTTTTGTTCAATTTATTTACAAGTTTGGGTTTTTATTTTATGGCAAAGCTTGTATTTTGATTTAATTCACTTATTCTGTTTTTTGTTTTTCAGTTCTCTCTGATCTTTCTTTCCTGGGATTGGGTACTTATTTTGAGGTTTTGTTTGCAAGATAAGCGTTCATTTGCAGATCTGTTTTGGAGCTTGTGAGTGGTTCTTGTATTGCATGCATGGGGTAAGCGTTTTGATTTTGTTTTATAGATTTGTGATCTTGAAGAGGAATACGTTGATGGGTTCTTTGAGATTTCTGAGATTCTTTTGTTTTGTGAGCTGTCATCTGGTCTTTTGCATGATTGTTTTGTTATTTGGTCGCTGCGAAAACTAAGAAAAAGATGAGATTTAAAATATTCAATTTTGTGGCTGTGTTTTGTTGCTTAGAAAGTTTTGGAATGAAATAGGCATGGGACTTGTTTTGAATGAATTTAGTCTGGAGAATTTAGGATTTGTTTTTGTCATTCTAGGAGCTCTTTCAGTGCTGTGAATGGAGATGAGATATGGCAAAGCATTGCTCTATTTGCTGGTTTTGTTGTAGCTTGATCGTGCAACTTTGAGTGTCTGTTTGCTGCAAAATGTTGGGAATATCAATGACTTATATTAGTTTATGGCTCTGGAATTCTTTTAATATGTTATGCGTGATCAGCCCTTTTCAATTGGAAATGTTCGTCTTCAAACTTAATGTACCAAATAAAATCATTTATTTTTGTTTGCTAGGTGTCGCTGTGGAAGTCCTATGTTTGTTGTCAGATTTTAGTGTTTTCTCAGCAATCAAGCTTTTAAACAGTTTAGGCTTCAAAAATACGATTTGTTTCCTTGAGCAGATGATATTGGATGTATAAAAGCAGATCTATCTCTGCAGTCTCTGAATATTCTTCATTTTTCTCTTCAAGGTTGATCAAAATATCTCTAAACGCACCTGAAACCAATTTTTATCATTATATCAACGAGGTTGTTCTCGAGCTTTGAACAAAAATTTCGATTTTCTAATAGTACTTCCCATGGCTGGGAATATTTTGGTACAAGTTGAGGAAAATCTGTAGTAGTTATTTTTTAAGAAATGGTTGATATGAATGTCACCATTCTTACATATAAATTCGTTGCTTGACAATGATGATATTTTTGTGTAGTTGTAAGTAGTATGAAAGTAGTCATCCCAATTCCATTTTCCAAATACAGAATTGGGGATAATTTTTTTTTTTTTTAATTGGCAGTTAAATGTATATCCTAGTGATAGCATTGCTAATCATTTGACAATTTTTGGCTATATAGAGCCTCTAATAGTGTTAGGATGTGAGGTTATGTCAGTTCGTGATTTCTAGGTCCGCCAATTATGTGCTAAATATTTTTGTGTCTTTTGTTAATATCGGGATGTGTTGCACACATCAACATGTTTCCTACTTGTAAATAGCCTTTTATTTTACAGTTCACTCTTGCTGTCTCCTTATTCTTTCTTCTTTATGCATACAGTTATTTGTAATTTTCTTAGAGTTGCAGAGAAGAATAGCTTTCACACACTAGTAAACAGACATCATGGTTCCTTTTCGAGCATTTAAATAGAAGTACTCAAGAATGTTAATTCTATATGAAGTAATTAGGTATAAGCTTTGGTTTGAATCTCTGGTGTCTTGTTTTAATAAGTCATAATTTTATGTCATTTGCAACAGAGCAGTGGCTGTCTTGGATGCTTTATTAGGCCCCCAGTAAATAGCTCTGCAAGCAACCCATCAAAAGAATTGGGAGTTCCAGGTCATTCGGCAAGGAAACGTAGTATATCAGAAGATTTTTGGACCACCAGCACGTGTGATATGGACAACAGTGCAGTTCAGTCACAAGGAAGCATCTCGTCACTTGGCACAAACAATCAGATCCCTGACACTAATGGTGGCTCTAGGAGTGTTAGTGCACCTCCTGAGTTTGTAAACCATGGCAAGTTTTATTTCTCCTCAGATGTATGTGGAATTGATTGTACATACATGTTAATATATTTGAGCAGGCTGTATATGTTGTAAGATATTGTTTATACCACCATTTATTGGTTGGTAATGGCTTCCTATTGAAAACCGAACAAGACTAAACTGTCTTTGCAGTACCTCACACAACCTTTTGGGTTGCAGGTTTTCTTCTCTGGAATCAGACCAGGCAGCGTTGGATAGGAAATAAAAAGGCTGAGACCCGAACTCATCAAGTTCGTGAACCCAAGTTAAAGTGAGTTTCTTGAATTTCCCAAGTTAAATCAATCAAACATGCCTACTATATAACAATCTGCTTGCAATACATTTTGCAATTGTTTTTGACAAGGGACTTGGCATCAACACATGTTCAAGATACAAATTCACAATCTTAACTGATCAGGTGATTTATTTTAGTTACTTATCGAGAAACCTGTATGCTAGTGTAAATGCCGGTCCATAGCTCTCGCGATAGAGTGCCATTTGGATAGGGGTTCTATGTCAATTTGTTATGTTCCTTACTGGGCATTCTAAGGTATATGTGTTTGGTAGGTGATGATATCAATACAACTAGAAAGGGCATTTAGAGATAATAATGTCGAAGGAGTCATTAGTGCACCTGGTGGATATTGAGATGAACACCATTAATTTCAATTTTGGTTGGCCTTTTCTCCAGGGGAGAGGGGATACAGCATTACTCATGAGAACAATTTTTCGTTGTAGAGAGACTAATATGTTGACAACTGTCAATTGTGCTAATTATTTCTAGGTCGCACATGCACGGTGCTAATTACAAATGATTCAGACTTATCGGAAATGGTTTCACTCTCTGTTTACACATGCTAATAGCTAAAGAAATTCACATCTTCAACTTTGATTCCTCTGCTAACAATTATTCCCTTTTCTGGTTTGGCATATGAAAGAAACCGAAAAAAAAAGAAAATTCCTGAACTAATGTTTAGTTGAGACCAATGCAATCGCGATTTCTTTGCCAGATTGTGGAGAAGGGTAGCATCATTTCATCGTGAATCCAGTGTTTCTATGTTCATAACTGCTGTAAATATGAAACTAGGAAGAAAACTGTAGTTCATTTTCATTCGCTGTGAACCAGCAATAGTTTCTGTGCTAGTGCAGTTCAGAAGTATCTGTATGTATTTAGATGCTATGTTCAGGATATAGTCTCTAAAAGTGGCCAAGCTATTGGAGTTTAGATATGTTGGTTTACAGCCTTCGTGTGTAGGTTTTAGGAGTCTCTTTTAGGTGTCCATGTATGTAGTAGGAAACCATCTCTGGATTGTGTACTTCTCTAAGGTAAACTTTGATCATTCATGAATTTCTTTTTTCTTATTTTGTCAGCACTCATTGTCTCTGCCTGGTTAAAAAATTCTGGCTTTGCAGTTGGAACGCAACATATGAAAGTTTGCTTGGGAGCAACAAACCATTTCCTCAACCTATTCCTCTTTCAGTAAGTTCCACTTCCATGAACTTCTTCCCCCTCTCTTTTCTAAATATAATACGATTAAAATGATCATTCGTCGATCACAATCGTGGCAGGAAATGGTAGATTTTCTTGTGGACATTTGGGAGCAGGAGGGAATGTATGATTGAATGTAGAAGTATGAGGCACGTAAAGGTTGGTCAAATATTGAAACCCCACTTAGCTGCAGTAGCATAGGACGTGCTTCTGTAGTTAGCATGGAGTGTACATCAGTTGTAAACTGATCTGTCATAAGCACTATGGTCGATTTTTGTTTTGCTTTACGGGCCTTTCTTGATGACCTTGTATGCATTGAAAACTCATTGAAAGAAAAGAAAAAAAGAAAACACCTACTGCTCTGTTTTTAGAGCAACATATTTTTCATCGATTAAAAGTCACCGTGATTCATCTCTCTCTCCCCCTCTTCTGTGTGTGCACGCGTATGTGTATGTATGTGTTATGTATATATGTGTGTGTTTGTACACACTAAAACATGAAAATGTTAAGTGAAGCTTTGCCAAAATTGCAAAATTTTCCTAATCATGCAAGGACTCGGTAGATTTAACTGCGGGCATTGGATTCTTGAAATGGTTTCAAGGTTTTCATATTGGTTAAGAGAATCAGTTACAATGGTTAAACTATACATGGTTACTCCCAGATCTCTATTGTTCATACCCAAGAAAATGCACCTCTTGGTTTTTTTCTGAGTCCTTTCATAATGTGTTTGTACTTGTAGTCTGTCATTTTCTCAGGTGCATATGCAACATATTTGAAGATCAACTACTAAAGCAAGAAATTCAACTACAGTTCGGGGAATTAAATTCAAAGTCAAATGTGGATGAGTTTCTTCTAGATCCAAGCCAAGAAAGAGATACTTCATGGGCTATGAAATTAAAGACAGCACTTCTAGAATATGTAGAGCAGCCTGTAGTTAATTTTCAGACTTTCAGTCATGAGCATAAGCAACGTGAAGCATAAATTTTAATTTTTATTCCATGTACTGAAGGGGAAAAAAGAGACCAAAAGCAATATCATTTGGCATCCGATTCATTTTCCTCTAGATTGTGTGGAACACTCGCATGAATAGCTATTATGTTAGTGAAAAATAAATGTTAAATTAATCTCTATTCATAAAAAGTTAAAAAAAAAAGGTTGTTTTGAGAAAGACCAAGAATCATCTATTGGTCATGACATCATTCATAGTCAGAAATGAACCTTTTACTTGATGCGTCTTCTAGCCCCCAGAACATCTCAGAGACTTCTCAAATTATCCAAAGCACAACTCACTCGTCATCCTTAAATACTCATGTATCCTCGCTCTTTTAATAAGAGGCAAAAAAGACACAGAGGACTAAAAACCAACAACCCAAGTTCTCAAAAAACTCCCAAAGTTATCGAAGAAAAATGGCTTTGGCTCGTTTGGCATTGAGGAACTTGCACCGAAGGGTCTCAACTTCTTCACCTTCTTTGGTAAATTTGCATAATCTTGGCGAGAGAAGTGCTAGTGCCATTGGTGGTGTACAAAGGCAAAAGTGGAGTAATGAGTTGTTGAAAAGGTTCATGGCAACAGCTGCCAATGATGAGAAAAAACAAGAAAAAGAAGTCGCCGTAACTGAAAAAAAATCAAGGCTCTTTCCGAGGAGAAGAGGCAGGAGGGGGAGTCTTTGGAGGAACAATGAAATTCCTCAACTTTCTGGTAATACTTTTTTTTTATCTTTCGTGTGTTCCAAGTTTTACTTTTCGTGTTGCAAATGAGTATTAATTGCCTCCGTTACTGTCTGCTATAGAATTCTTTCCTTCAGGGCTTGGAAATGCTCTAATACAAGCAACCGAAAACATTAACAGGTTATTCGAAAACCTGAACATAACACCATCACAACTCATGGGGCGGGTGAAAGAGGAAGACAAGTGCTACAAGCTGCGGTATGATGTCCCGGGGCTAGGCAAGGATGATGTGAAGATCACCATTCATGACGGGGTTTTGACAATAAAGGGTGAGCAGAAGGAAGAGGAAGAGGAAGGCTCTGATGATGATTACTGGTCAGCAAGGAGCTATGGTTACTATAACACAAGCCTCGTGCTGCCTGATGATGCAAAAGCTGATGAAATTAGGGCCGAGTTGAAAGATGGGGTTCTGAGTATTGTAATTCCTAGGACCGAAAAGCCTAAGCAGGATGTGAAGGAAGTGAAAATCCATTAGTGTGAGTGGAGTTTATAATGTTCTTGTGGAGGGTTTTGAAATGGAAATAAGATTTGTAACTTTGCTTTGTGATTAAAAAATAATCCAACTTGTGTTTAATTTCTGGAAGACCCTAGTACTTCTTGGTGTTGTTAGAGGATTACGTGTTCTTTAAAGTATATTAATTTTATGATTAATAAAATATTTAAAATATTTATTCATATATTTTAAATTATATTAATATTTTAAATAAAATTTATTTAATTATATTATATTTATTTATACGATCATTATATAAATTTATAGAAGACATAAATATAAATTATCTTATAATTAAATAAAGTTTATAGTTGATAAATAAAATTGAATATTTTATTTAAGTATAGATTGTAATAAATTCATTGAGTGATTTATTTTAATTATGTATGAATTTATTGATGTAGTATGATTATATTAAACTGGATTATATATGAGATTTAATTAACTTAGTAATAACTGTCAAACTTATTAAATCTTATAGGTATTGATTTATTGTAATTTTAATCTTGAGTTAGTTATAATTTCATGATTGTAGTTATTTTATTTGAGTTATTAATGGGCATGATCTACACATGTAGTCAAGATTATCCTGGTATTTTGGTGGGAGCAATTATAAGTATTGAAATTATAGATTAACCATATATAATTTGTACGATACATCTCTTGATGGGTTTTCAGTACTTGATCACAGAATTCTCTGATCAGAGTGTGTCAACATAAATCAATATGTTGAAAATTATTATTAGAGAAAACTAGTAAATATCAAGGAACAAGATGTAATTAAATTGATTGAATAGTTGAGATATCAATTTAAATTAACAATGTGGTACAAATGATTATACAGTAAAGAAATCAATGTGGCTTGGGCGAATTATTAGTTGAGCATACAATTATGGACGTCAGTTTTAATCTTATAGTAGAGTAGAATTGAAATTAAATAATTATATTTGTTTAATTATAAATTTAATTATTGTAGCCACTATTATATGTTCCCAAATGATCCCCGGTTAGCTCATTTAATTGACAATATCATCACTGAATCCAAAAACAAGAAAAATTGGCATATTATGTGAAAATCATAATTATAATATTTGTTAAGGCCTAATATGTTATATTCAAGTGTAAAAGAGGGTTTATGATATTTTACAAGGTTTTCCGATAGTTAGTTATACATTCTCTCAACTTTTACGTAAGTGGAGAGATAATATTTAATTTAAATATTTAAATATCTAAATGAAAAGAGGAATCCTATTTTAAATATAAATTCTAATCTTAACATACTAGGATTTTTCATATGATATTATAAAATGGTATTTCTCTCTTAAAACTAAGAAAAGAGAAAACCAGGGCTCTTGAGAAAAATACAAAAGACATTTAAGAGAGGGCAGTTGTAATTGGGAGTGGTGAAACAGACACCCACATGTCCAGTGTTGATCGATCTTGAGTCATTGCTTAGAAGATCGTTTGGAGACGGATCTACAACTCTCAATTGTTCATTTTCTCAAAACATCATGGTATGAATTTCTAGATTACTTAATTCTTATATGTTGTATGAGATCGGTCCTAAAATGTTTTAATTGAAAAATTGAAAAACTTGATTTTATCCCTACAATTGGTATCGAGCTATCTCATAATAATATATAAGGATTTCGTAAGAAATCTATCTTGTTTATTATGTATTAGAGTGACACAATTTATTTAGATATATATTATTTATTAATATATGAATAAAGTATACTTGAATTGTCTCAATTCATAGTTAGAAATTTCTCTGTATTTTTGTTTTGGATTTATAACCAAAAGAGGTGGTCTATTATCACCATGTTTCCTTTTTTATTTTAATTCATTATTCTTAGATTTTTTTTTTGGTAAGCCATTAATGATATAAGAATTCTTGTAAATATTATTTTGTTATAAAATAGTATAGAAATCAAGAAAAGAAGAAAAATGAAGAAAAAAAAGAAATAATTTGCGCAAGAACTCATGCTCATGCTCATGGAATTGGCTAAAAAAGGATGGGTGTCCCTTTTTGATTTTTTTCATTAGACACCCTATACTTTAATAAATTATATCTTTTGACATAATATTAGATATTTTTACATTTAGGTCCAACAGAATGTAACGGGTGATGGCGGCTGGATAAGAAAATATGAGATTGGTTTTGAGTGGTAATTATCACTCAAACCTCTAATTTCTATAATATGTTTAGAATATGTAAAATTAGTATACTATTATGCATTTAAATCCAAATATAGTTTTGAACTTGGTAAATTCTAGTTTTAAGTCCAATAAAATTTAGGCTTAATGGATTGAAATGCATGAATATAGTTTAAACAAATTAAGTTTATTTTTGTCCAAAAATTTTACTTAAAATTTTATTTCATTTTCTTTAAAATTAAAAATTTGGACAAATAATAAATTTAAAGTCCATATTAGCCAAGTCCATCAACAAAGATAATTCAATGGAAGAAGATATTGAACAAGAAGCTCAATAAAGATTAGGCTTAGGGTTAATATTTTTTTATTTTAGGAAAACCATAAATTGAGATTATTTAATTTTATATATGTTGTGTTTTGGATGTTAACATACCATAATAACATGTCATATAGAATAGGTAGTGTCACTCTATGCATAATGATATATGTCATTCATATAACATGAATTCATGTATATTTTTTGAAATTTACAAATGCTTGATAATATAAGATATCACTTACATAATATTATAGGAAGCATGCAATTAACAATATATGTATGTTTTAAAAGAAAAAACCAACTTTAAAATATTGAGTGGGAGAGGGAAGATTCAAGATAATTTTTCCATAGGTTCCATTGTTAGTTTCATAATAAAATTATATCTATACCTTGACTTCATAATACGTTGATGCTCTCTACGGAGGGTATATATATTACACATTTTATTTGATGAAATTCTTTAAAGATAAGATTGAAATATTTTTTCAATCTGTTGATCACCCTAACGGTGGTTACATGATATGAGAAATACGTAAATTAAAACAATAGTTATACACTCAACAAACTTTGTTATTAACCTTCCCAACGAAGCTCTGTTAACAAAATTTTGGCCCTAAAAAGATAACGATAGTTATTTATCATGTTATGACATGAAAGTAAATAATTTAATGGTTAATTGGGTCTAGTAAGTGGCGGCATGACTTCCCCAATGGATAGCTTGCTAAAGCGGTACTAGATTATTGTTACAATAAAATAAAAATGCATTTATGATTTTTTGCATTTTAGATTTTTATTGTGAATATTATATCAATGTATTTATGCATGTATATTTTAATTTTTTAGAAAATATTTTCATTAATCTACTATTAATTATCCTGGTTAAAAATGAACTCATTGGTAAAAATTACTTAGATTGAAAACGCAATTTATTTAATATTCTCACTGCTAAAGACTGAAAATATGTTCTGACCCAGAAATGCCCTTTAGTACCAACGTTATACGATTATAGAAACTAGAGGGAGTCTTATGAGAAATGGTGCGAAGCTAACAAAATGGCGCTATTATTTGTCGCTAAGCGCTATTAACAAAATGTGGTATAAAGAATTATGCAGTAAAGAAATCAATGTGGCTTGGGCGAATTATTTGTCGAGCATACAATTATGGAGGTTAGTTCCAATCTTATAGTGGAGTAGAATTGGAATTAAATAATTATATTTGTTTAATTACAAATTTAATTATTGCAGCCGCTATTGTATGTTCCCAAATGATCACCGGGTTAGCTCATTTAATTGACAACACCATCACTGGACCCAAAAACAAGAAAAACTGCCATATTAGGTGAAAATCATAATTATAATATTTGTTAAGGCCTAGTATGTTATATTCAAGTGTACAAGGGGGCTTGTGATATTTTATAAGGTGGTCCCCTAGTTAGTGACACATTCTCTCCACTTTTACGTAAGTGGAGAGATAATATTTAATTTAAATATTTAAATATTTAAATGAAAAGAAGTATCATATTTTAAATAGGAATTCTAATCATAACATACTAGAGTTTTTCATAAGATATTATAAAAGGGGTACTTTTCTCTTAAAATTAAGAAAAGAGAAAACCAGGGCCCTTGAGAAAAATACAGAAGACATCTAAGAGAGGCCAGTTGCAATTGGGAGTGGTGAAACAGATGCCCACATGTCCAGTGTTGATCAATCTTGAGTCATTGTCTGGAAGATTGTTTGGAGACGGATCTACAACTCTCAATTGTTCATCTTCTCAAAACATCAACGTATGAATTTCTAAATTACTTAATTCTTATATGTTGTATGAGATCGGTCCTAAAAAGTTTTAATTGAAAAATTGAAAAACTTGATTTTATCCCTACAGTTGTATCAAAAACTTAATTGGAATCCGTTGAAATTATGGGAATGAAGAAAGTAAGAAGTTTCTTTTTTCCACCACGGGGGTCTTGGGTACAACGTTATAAGGAGGTTTCACAAATTTTGATCTAAACTGTAAGTATTGTGCTCCCGTTTGAAGATTGTACTTGAAATTTAATAAGTTGTTTATTTAATAATTTTTAATAAAATTAATGTTTAATAAATTTCGTAAAATAAGTTTATTTTATAATTTTTCACAATATCTTTTAAAAAATGATGGGGAGTTAAATGTTACTCACCTTAATCTCTCTGGGAGAATCAAATCAAGACTCTCTATGTTTCCCTTACAATGGGTTACTGTTTTTATGTCATTTTTTGTGTGTTTTTACGGGCATAACTTATTTCAAAGACACATAGCAAGCATTATTTTAACCGATACTTTTTTATAAGAACTTATTAAATAAGTTATTATTTTTAAAGTTCTTATTATACTTTTAATATTTTAATAAAAAGATAATTATATTTTATTAGATATTATTATTATTATTATTATTATTAAATTATTGTCATTATTGTTTTCACTAATATCAATTTAATATGAATATAATAAATATTAGATTTTATTTTCTTAGAATTATGTATAAATATGAATTTTTTTTTATATTTTGTATAATAATAAAGTTTATTAAATTTTATTTAATTGAATTTTTTTATGTTATGTAATTTTATGTATTTAAAAAAATATTTATATAATATTTTCAAACTCATTGCAACCGTCATAATATAATTTACTAAATATTAAGTTACTTTTTTAATCAGTAGTTTATTTTATCTATATAGTAAAAATAATTTATTTAATCAACCATAACAATTTTAAACTAACCATTTATGACATATGAGGAATTAGTAATATTGTGATCATTTTATTAGCCAATTACGAGTGCATTTCAATTAATAATATATATATATATATATATTATAAATTTGAGGGAATAATATATTATAATTGTAAAGGAATAATATGTAAGTAATTATGATGATTTAAGGCGGTCAAGCTAAAAACTTCTACATGTATAAAAGGAATGGACAAATAGAAGATGAAATTGAATATAAAAACGAAGTGAAGACCAAGAATGATCAAAGAATTTAATTCTCTTGTTTCACATTATTGTTGGAAATATCTATTTGAAAGAAATTGCTACCTATTTATACTAAGTTTGCACCTTTAAGATATCAATAAGTGGCAATAGTTTATTGTAACTTGGCTAATGATCATCCACTATTACTAAATATTTCACTATATGAGATAAGTAGTGAAAGCTACGAATTCCACTAACTTATGTAGGAATGATGCTAGTGCACACACCAACTGTAGTAGGGATGGCAATGGGTCGGGCCGAGACAGGGCTTGGCCAAGCCCGAGCCCGAGCCTGAGCCGACATTACAAACATAAGCCCGAGCTCTATAAAAGCCCGAATGCTCAAAATTAGGGTCAGGGCCGGGCTCGGACTTTATCCGGGTCCGATCAAATATTTTTTTAATATTTAAACAATTTCAATTTAAAATATTATAATATATTAATATTTAAAACTTTAAAACCTTATTAAAATAACATAAATATAAAAATTATTCTAATCAACATCTTTACCATAAATTATATAAATAATTAAACACAAACAAAAATTAGATCTAATTCAAATAAAAACACAATTTAATTCAATAATCTAATTAAAGATTTCATTAATTTAACAAACAAATAAATTAAAATAACATAAATATAAAAATTATTCTAATCAACATCTTTACCATAAATTATATAAATAATTAAACACAAACAAAAATTAGATCTAATTCAAATAAAAACACAATTTAATTCAATAATCCAACTAAAGATTTTATTAATTTAACAAACAAATAAAAACACATAATTCGATTACACAATTTAAACAAGAAGTTCTTTAGTTTAAAAATGATAATTCACAATCCAACATGAAAAAAAAAAATTACTCCAATACTTATGGACATACGCTTATTTTTTTTTAAGTCAGTGGACAGTAGGCTATATAAAGCCCGAGCCCTGGCCCGAATTTAAAGGGCTTGATATGTATAAGCCCGAGCCCGAGCCCTTAAATTAGGGCCCGAGCCCTAAAAATAAGGGCCGGGCTAATCGGGCCAAAATCAGGGCCGGACTTTTTTGCCATCCCTAAACTGTAGCACTAAGTATATAAATATAAAATGTAAATGGTGGGGACATATAATTCACATTATTCTTTCTTGCATTCATCATTTTCATACTTTAATGTAATAGTATTGGATGTGTTTAATACTACCTCATTAAAAATCTTTATCAATAAAAACCCAGTAGAAAAATATGGTTAAAGAAAAAAGAGTATAGTGTACATATTTCAGATTATGCTCCTCTCTTCTAGATGAGTTCTCCTTCTAATAAGTATTCATCCTGATGCCAACATGTCTTAATTCGAGAGTTTGTTGAAACGATGCATGTTGATACCATATACAATTTTCTGAAATGTAGATGTAGGTATAGCTTTTATAAGTATGTCAGTTAAATTATCCGTGAAGCGTATTTGTTTGATATCAATTTTCTTGTTATGTAGGAGCTATTGAATGTAGAAGAATTTCAGTGAAATATGTTTTGATCTATCCCTTTTAGGTGGTGTTCAGTTGACAGTAGAGCAAGCGGGAGATGAGAGAAGTTGGATTTCCCCTATGATTTCCTTCGTTCGATTGGCAACATTATACGAGAAATCAAATTTTGAGGGAAGTCCAATTTCCGTAAGTTGAAGAATTCAGTTTCCTCTCTCAGGGGTGAGGAAATCTGATTTCGACATAACTAAAAGGCTAAATTCTCAATCTACCCTTAATTATATTTTTTATTTTCAATTCGCGAATTATCCTACGATCCCGCAACTCTCATAACTCAAAATCAAATCAAAACCATAAAAAAGGAAAACTAAAGTGTCTCTAAACTTCCGATTGTGAGCTTCATCTGTTAGCCGATGAGCTACGGCGGCGGCATTTGAATCATACCTCATCTCACACTGACGTTCTTCATTCTCAATGAGCGATAAAAATTAATAACACTATGAGGCGTTGATTAAGATTTTGTTACTTTATGTTGTGAATGGATGAGTTTATAGATATATGCCCAACAAATGTTTGATGATCTATCTGAGAGAAAAAAAATTTGGTGCTTTGCTTCTGCTAATTATGGCCTAGGAATTATGATTGCATCTAGAAGCGAATTTCCTTCTCCTTTCCTTTCTCCTTCTCTCATGTCCCCTCCTCTCTGTTCCCTTCCTTTCTTGCAACCGAACATGGCCTTAATGTATCCTCCTCTGAGTTGATCTATACATGCAACATTATCTTCATACATCATTGTTGGTGGATATTTGAAGTTGAAGATATTCTACACATACTTTGAATATAATAGATTACAAATTGCAACCATAAGCATTCTCGATTGTTTCCATGTAGTCCAAGAATTTCAAAATGGTTGGAGGATATTGAATGAGAGTTTGTTTCATAAACTTCTTCTAAGAAATCGCTATACCATTAAAAAGGAAAACATATCTTGTTTGTGAATGAGTTTATAGGGATCAGATAAATAACCTACATTAGCAAAACTAACAAGACTTGACTTTTTCGTTAGTTCATTAAAATAAAATAAACATAAATAAATTGTTCCTTGAAGATAAAAAAAATATGTTTGACACCATTCCAGTGTCTTCTAGTTGGTTTGGAGCTAAATCGAACTATTAGGTTAACAGAAAATATTATGTCTAGTTTAGTGCATTGTACTAAATACATTAGAGCACCAATTGGTTTTAAATATAGTATTTCAGGATTAAGTATCTGTTCGTCATCCTCTTTAAGATAGAATAGATCTTTTTTAGGATTAAAAGATCGGACTACAATTGGGGTACTCAATGGGTAAGCTTTATTCAAGTTGAAACATTTTAAAGTTTTCTCAATATAATTTGACTGATGATAAAGATATTATTAGGTCTGTGCTCGGTCTACAATACCTACTTTTCACCAAATCTTACATTTCAAATTATTTTTTTAAACAATTAGTAATTTTTTAAAGTTCTTTAGGAGATTTTATTAAATTCAAATCATCAACATAAACTGCAACAATAACAATTCCATATTCCGATTGCTTGATAAAACACATGGACATATAGGATCTTTAACATATCATTTTTTTAATTAAATGTTTATTGAGGCGATTATACTACATACGTCCAGATTATTTTAATCCATATAAAGATCGTTGTAACTTTATTGAATACAAGCTATGATGTGATGATTGGCAAGATTCTGGCATTTTAAATCTTTCAAGAATGTTCATATATATATATGTATATACATATGTCAAGCAACCCATATAAATAAGCTGTCACCACATTCATGAGACGCACATCAAGATTTTCTAATACGACCAAACCAATTAAAAATCAAAACGTAATTGTACACATTATCAAATAGTATGTCTCATTATAATCAATACTAGTTCTTTGTGAGAAGCCTTATACAACAAATCGTGCTTTATATCTTATGATTTCATTATTTTGTATATTATTAGGGTTTTTGATATTTTTATAGATTATTTGCTCTTTTGAAGTAATTATTCCTTTTAGATTTTTATCATTATTTGCAACAAAATCATGTTTAATCAATTTTTCTCACGGAACACTATCTTTTGAACCAATTGGTCTACTACGTTTCTGCCGTGCCATAGACCATTCCTTAACTACACTTTCATTGTTGTTCTTTAAGTACAATGACCTAGCCGGGTATATTAGCAGTTGCTATATATGATTTAGTTACTTTTGCCACATTTATAAATGCATCTGACAATTGTTCTGTAATTTGCTGCAAATGAACTATCATACCAACTTCATTTTAACTTTAAGATGTGTGTAGATCTAAATGAGATAGATAGGACACTTTTCATTGAAGATTATGCCTAACCTTATGAATCTTTTTTCTTTCTCCCAATAGAGGAAATTTTATTTTATCAAAATGACAATCTACAAAATGTGCGGTAAATACATCACCCGTCGATAGATCAAGTTATCTAACAATAGATGGTGAGTTAAATCTCACATAAATTTCCAATCGACGTTGGGGTCCCATTTTAGGGTGTTGCGGGGGTGCAACCGGAACTTGTACTACACAAATAAAAGTATGTAAATAGGATATATCTGGTTGATATCTTAATATCTGTTGTTTTAGGAAATATTTATGGTAAGTAGTAGGTCTCATGCGGATCAATTCCATAGCATGCAAAATAGTATGTTCCCATATCGAAATAGGTAATTAACTTATGTTGGGCTTAATTTATGCTACTATGAATAATTAGTGTCAATAAGCAAGTGGACATAACAAGTAATATACTTATGAATATTCAGATCGTCTCTCACTGGGATTGATGCTATCTTGCTTGCTAAAGTAATCTTAACAGTGCAGAAAAATAAATAGATGATTAATAGTTTAAAGAATTTAAAGAACTAATAAACTAAATTATGTAATAAACTAATTGAAGTAAAGAAATTCTTCAAACAAACATAAATATATAATCAATAACAAATGCATAGTTGAATGATTAAACTTACTTAATGGTTTTATTATCCAACTAACATTCTGTTGCTACAACATTAGTTACAACACTACGTAGAGTACTAATGTATCCTCAACTGTTACTTGTTGGATAACTTATATCTATATGTAATCTAAAAATGACCAATTGTTACGCCAACATAAGATATAGCATTACATGCTCTTTGATTCTAATTAACCCTATAAAGTGAATCCTTATGTCTAATTCTACACTAATTCTAGATTAAACATGACCCTATTAAAGTCAAAAGATTTTAACTCAAGAAACCTAATCTAAAACCATGTATTATCTTAATTATTTCTACTAAGTAGTCATTTTTTGGGATATCCCTTAGTTAGGTACTACTAAATGGGTGGTCAACCGAAATAAGGAATTAAAATAAACTCAATCAAGATAAAATGCTTTAGTAAACATGCAGCAATATGCAAATATCAGTCAAACACCATTAAGTTTATTTATCATTCAACTATAATGAAATTTAGTTCATGATTTATAATAAAACTATAATAAAAATAAGTTCAGCCATCAAATATATCATCATAAAGAAATGAAAACACAAAAAGAAAATAGAGAAGTAAGTTTTGCTTAGCCTTTACGTTTTCTTCCACTTTTTTTTTTTTTGTCTTTTGATATGTCGTGCAACCTTCAAATCTCTTCTTAATTTCTCCTTTTCTTTATTATTTTTGCCTTAATAACGGCTCTCACTCTTTCTTTTTATATGTGCTCTTTTTTATAATGCAGAATTAGGGTTACCAAAGATGTGTGGTAGCGAATCTTTTGTTTTTGGAAACTCTATATCGTAATCTTCCATTAAAACACAGAATCTTGATTATCTCGTTGCTCCTGCAACAAAGATGCTACAGCAACTATATTGTTCCAAAGTTGTCTTTAGTTTTTCATCAACCACATTCTTTTGTCATCTCTTCAAGCTTGATTAAGCACATTCTATCTACAAAACTTGAGATTCTTGGATACCTAAAATCAGAGCATCAAATGATTTAAAATAATATTAATTTATTAAAAATAAAGTAGAACAACTACTTATACAAAATATAACTAAAAATATAATAAAACACATCATTTATTCTCTAAGTCATATTGATTCGTCATATTGATTCAAGCCTAAGAATGCAATGATAACTCTCATTTCATAGAGTTATCACACCCCTAAACTTGAACCATTACTTGTCCTCAAGTAATGACAACAACACTAACATTCTAAATACAAAATCTTACAATAAACAACTAAACTATATTATCTAGATTACTTTGATTCATCCACCCTCAAATTTCATTCTAACCATGCAAAGTTACTAACAATAGTTACAACTCTAGACTTTCGCTTCATTCTGTCCAATGTGTGTGTGTGCATTTTGATCAAGTTCTGAGTTGCTGTAGTAGAAGCTCAAGCATCAGTTATTTTTCAAAAGATAAGCAATAAAAGCATTTTCATTCATTGGGGAGCATGAGTTATAAAAAATAACAAAAAATGTTGTATCATTCATAATTTGTTCTTTGTACTTTATATATATATATATATATATATATATATATATATATATATATATATATATATATATATGAAGATTCTATCTACAAAGTAGGTCAACGTCAACAGAGAATACTAAAGTTGCTCTCACTGACAACATACGGTTCTCCTTAAAGCCTTACTCTCTCTCTTTCTCTCTCTGTCTATATATATATATATATATATATATATATATATATATATATAGGGGACTCGTCAGCATGACATTGATTTTTTGTGTGAATATCTATCAGGGGTTCTGATGATACCCAATTACTTCATCGATGCACAAATCAAAGTTGTTGCAACATGGGCAGTTAGTGTCATATCTATGGACATTTTTTACACAAGGCTGCACATGGGGTTCACGTTCAGACTTAGCTATTTAGTTTCCTATATAGAGGACAAATATTGCTATTTTGGTACTGCAGCAATGCTCATAACTCTTGCGATCTTTTTGCACAAGTCTGTATGTAGGGTTTGCACTCAGCCCTAATTACTCAGCAACTTAAGCCATTGGAGTAATATTTATTCTATTTCAAATAGTTTGTAAATTTAGTTTTGAAAAATGTCATAGTTCCCCAAACTTAAGCTATTTTCTATCCAAAATGTTTGAACATTTTGTAATCTGCTTAGTTATATTTTGCTACAACATACTCATAAACTTAATCAAAATCTATGTTTCAAGACAGGGATCAACGTCATCCAAAAATTATTCTTTTTAAGGTAACACAATCTATTTCATCACACAAAGTATCCTCATTGGGTGTTTTATCTCAACAAAAACTAGATGACAAAGTTACATACTTAATCACACATATACGAGCACACATAAAAAACATTCACTTACATTTCACATTCTCGCATAAACTAAAATTAAACTACTCAAACACAACACATTTATTCATTCACACCTATTGCATTATAAATTACAATTATTAAAGCACTCAATAAAACTTAAAACACAACCCCCCAAACTTGAAAGGTGATGCGTCCTCATATATACATAACATAAAATAAAGACATTCATGCAAACACTAAAAATTAATGTGCAGAATAAAATAATATAAAGAATAGGAAAGAAAAAAGTTGAAAATTTTTAAAGGATAAGTTGGCTGGAAGGGGATACTCCTATGGTGTGGAAAATGCTACTACAGCATTGATGGAGTAGGTTTACTGTCTCTGTCTTCTTGAGTTTCTTTTTGGTGAACTGAGTGGTGTAGCAGTTGATTTTCTCTTCTTTCGGCTTGGATTGGTCTGAGGTATTCCAGCAGTTTGTTCCAGAATGGGCAAGGTGGACTTTGTCTTCTTAGGCCCTGGTTCTTCTGGTACTTGTATTGCTGCAGCACCTCCAATGGAGCCCTCTTTTCATTTGCTAAATGCCTTAAGAGTAGTAGCAAGAGTTTTGATTGGAGTTTTTTTTACAGTGGATATTGGAGGAGTTGTTGTATCAGGTTCCTCAGCAGTGATTTCAGCAATAAAGTATATTAAAATCGTCGTCTCCTCAGCAGTGCTGGTATCCGTTGTGATAACAACCAATTGCTGCATCAAGATCTTACTCCTCAGTTTCGAACTCCTCATCAATAAAGACTTTCTCTTTGACTTTGCTCTTTTGTGTAACAACTGGTGGCTCTACTTTTTCCTCATCTTCCCCAATATCTGCTTAAATTATATGCTTTCCTTTTCGTTTGAGAGGTATAATTAGGGTCGCCTCTTCCTTCTCTTCTACAGTTTCCTTAGCATCACTCGTTTTTGCATCATTATATTCTTTTTCTTCCTTTTTTTTTTTTTCTCTTTTTTCATTATTTTTTCTTCTGGTTATTAGTCTGTTGTTGGTTTTACCTTTGTCTCTTCATCTTCATTCTCTGATTCTTTTTCCTCTGCAGAAGCATCCCTTACTATCTTGTGGAAATCAAATGGCTGCAGTAGTGTATTAGAAAAATTGTTGTTGTTTCTTTTCATGAACACAGCCCATTGATGCTTTTTAGCCTCAAGATGGCTTAGGTAAGTCCAGAATCGTTGATTTTTAACTCTTTGTGCTTCCACATAAGTGTCTAACTGATTATTCAAGTCTTGTAGCTTATATTCAATTTCTGTAGGTTGTTCTGATTTTTTTGCAATAGGGTGCTCTTTAGTATTGTAGTAGCAGATTCTCCAATAATTCTTTCAACTGTCCGAACATTGACTATACTTTTATTTTGAATTCTCTCATCGTTCGCAGTAATTTTTAATTTAAAAGCCACATAAATTCCAGTAATGATTGATGAAAACAAAAGGCTTGATTTTTGCTTCTTCATAGCTCACTCTCGGATTTCTCTCTTAATCATTATCCTCACATTGATTCTAAGCCCCTTGATTATGGCAAACAACAACAAAATTCTATCTTGGGAACTTTTAGGTACTGGTTTATTCAATGTTTGTTCAATTACTCTTTTACTTGCAACTATAATATAGGCATTAGGTTAAGCAATAATGATATTTCCAACATACCAAAACTAACTGTCACTCTACCATAGTAGGAGGTTTAAGGATATTCACATTTGATTTGATGGTCACAGATGAATTGAAAGCTAAACAGTGGTAAGATTTGTGAATTATTCTAAACTATTCTTTAATAAAATGGAAAGAGCAGTGACATTGATCCCAAGAAGCCCAACAAATCTTCAAATTCACAATCCTAAATTTCTCATTAGCCCATGTACTATCGGCTACTGTTAAAGTTTTCAAGACTTCTCCTCAGTGTTTTATAGTCACTCCCTCAACAAACTTCGAGTACTCGCAATCAATTGCAATAGGTAAGTTGTTGATGCTGTTTTCTACGTGCCCTCGAATAGTACCTGCAGACTCCTGCTCACGATGTACTTGAGCTCGAGCAGAAGTATTTCTCCGATTTCAATTCTCCCTTATTCAACGGAATAGCGACCTTCTCTAGCCTGCACTCACGAAAACAAAGTCAGGGGTCGCCGGGTGTTTTCAGCGAAAACCCTCCGACGCTCAAGTTAGTAATCAGGTTATTCTTGTTGTATCCGTCTTTGTTAGAGAGACCGGAAAATTCCCGGGGGATTTGGGTCCTTTTTGTAAAAATAGCTTCCCTGGAAAAATCAGATGAATGGAGAGCAATCTTAAGAAGAAGAAGAAGAAAAATTTCGGAACCCCGCAACTTACACTTCGATTCCCTCTTATCCTTCCGCTTTCCCGCCCTTTTTCCTCTTATAATTCCGTTTTCCCGCCATTTTTCCTCTTCGGGGTTGCCTTTCCTTCGTTTCCAGTGCCTGGCGCCTCTGACAGCCGGCATTACTGTGGGATTTCCTGGGAATGCGGGATTGTCTGATGACACTGTGGGGGCGTGTGCGGGCCATCGGTAACAGTTGTGACACCATACCGTATAGGGTATTGGTCGGGCATCGATCGTTGTCGCTGAGTTGCTGGGGAGACTGGTCGGGCTGTCTCGGACCGGTTGTATTCTGGGTCTTACCTTCCCTCCGTGTCGTAACCAGCATGATTGAACCATGCTTGGAGGATTTGAAGACCTCGAGCAGAAGAATGTGCTCGGTTTTCGACCAGCATTGATGTTCTTCGACTTTGACCATCTTTGACTGGGCTTATAAATACCTTGAACAGAGGAATGAGCTCGGGCTCGACCAGTCTTGGACTCCTCGACCTTGACCAACTTTGACGCCTAATGAAGCTGTCTTTGCGCTAGCGGTCAGGTCTTCTGCTCGAGATGAGTTGACCTCGAAGTCTTTCGCTCGTGCTGGGTTGACCGCGAGGAGGCCTGTTCGACATTACCCAAACACCAGTCCCCTAGTTTCTAGTCTTTGGAGTGAAACGAGATAAAACTGAAAACTTCTTGTTTGGGTCGACTTCACGGCCTTTTTACTTTCCGTGTTGCGCTGTTTTCTGCTTTCCATCATTTTACATTTAATGCGGGACACGTGGGTCGATCCAGGCCGTGTGTTTGTATTTCGAGCGAGCGTTACTTGAGCAGTCGCGTCGAAGCGTCCTCTGAAGACCCTCGATCTTCAGTCGTCTATTGCTCATTTTCGACTCAGTAAGCTCTTCTACTTTCGGTATAAACCCCTTTCTTTTCTCTTGCTTCTGCTCTACTCTTCATTTATTTGGGTTTTCGGTTCCAATCTGAGTAGACTGTGAATATAGGAAACATGCCCAACACCTAACAACCCCATAGGATGTCACCTGAGGAGTCGTCTCCTTCTAGTGATGTAGAGCCTCTTAGCATAATCCCGATGAGAGATTCCGGTTCGGAAGGGGCATTAGCTGCGTCAGAGACCCAGCCGCATCAGGGGGAAAGGGTCAGCTAACGGTCAGAGGGTAGGGGGTACCCTATTGACCTCATGAGGTGTGAAACCACACACTCGGACCTGGATAGGCTTAGGGACACCTACCACATACCAGACAATGTGGATTTACGGGTGCCGGGCAAAGGTGACATACCCAACCGTCCTCGTCAGGGATATGCCACCTTCCATATGGGGGGTTTTAGGTGGGGGGTCAGGTTGCCTCTACAGCCCTATTTTGCCCGAGTTCTGTCCAGGTTCCAGTTGGCCCCGGGGCAGCTGAATCCGAATGGGTGGAAGGTGCTATATGGGCTCTATGTACTGTGGAAATGGTGCAACGTGGGTGAGCCTTGGTGAGGAGATAAAGAACCTCTATCAGTTGAAGTGCAGTCCAAAGGATGCTCGTTGGTACTATCTCACCTCCAGCCTGAAGGGTAAGAAACCCATAACCGATCTCCTCACTTCTGGTGGCAACTGGAAGAGTAAATTCTTCCTTGTCGGGGGAGATTGGGGGCATGCTGCACCTCTTTTCGAAGGGATCCCTCTGGTTCCACGGCATTTCTGCACTCCAGGTCGTTCACCTGCCCGACGAGTTTTTATTTTAGTTCTTCTGCTCACACTTATTCTTACTACCTTACTCTGGTTATTCCTACAGTATCTTGGGGTGCATCTTATAGAATTGGGGAAGAGCTTCGAGCGCGTGTCAACACAGCCCTTGACAATGCGAGCTCGTGCAGGGAGCTACTAGCAGCACAAAACTTTGTGGAGTTTGGCCTGGTATCAGAGGTAGAGATGAGTGGTGTGCTTGGCATGATGCAGAGGTCTACGAGGACCTCGGGGCGCGCGAGCACTTCTTCTGCTCCATAGAGGCCTCGAACCGATACTCCTGCTCCGCCGGCTTGAGCCACCCCTCCAGCTCAGGAGATGGAGCTAGTAGAAGAAGGTGCATCTCGCAAGCGTCTGAGGACTGCAGCGTCGACTCGGTCTCTCTCAGAGCGTGCTCAAGAGTTGGAGCGACCCAACCGTGTCGATCCCTACGTCAAGGACTTCACCAGGTAGATAGAGGATAGGTTCCTGGATGGGGTAGAGTCCTATGATGTCGATGAGTTGATCGGGGCCTTCCACCGCTTCTCTTGCCATGCTGCCGTTGTCGCTACCAGATTAAGGCCAAAACTTAAGATTCCCAGAGGAAGCTCCGAGCAGAAAATCAGAGCTTGAAGCAGGGTCTTGAGGAGAAAGAAAAGGAGAATATGAAGCTTCGCGAGGAGAATTCTGTTCACGACGAGAAAGCAGCGATGCCAGATTTGAGGGCTCTTCAGTTCAAGAAAGAACTGTCTCTTGTCCGAGAGAAGCTGCTCAGTGCTCGTAAGAACCTGGACATATAGAGATTCTCCCTTGAGAAGCACATAGAGGAGGAGGCTTCTCGTTTCCAAAAGACGGTGGACTCTCTAGAAGAGAGGCTCGCGACTGAGTACAACGAAGGGGTGGCTTTCAGCTACAACTGCCTCGTGTATGCCTTGGGCAAGGAACATCCTGAGGTGGACCTATCTAAGGTCGAGGTGGGTGTCACGGAAAACATGCGCGAGCACGATGCTTCAAACAGAGGGTCTAGAGTTCCCCCTACTGAGGTCTCTGCCCCTCCTGCTGCCGATGCCACTGCTCCTCCTACTACTGATGATACCGCTCCTCCTACTACTGCTGCCTCTGCTCCTCCTGCTGTTGCTACTTCTGCTTCTCCTGAGGACCTAGCTCCCCTTGCTAGCCCTACTCCTCAGCCGATTGATTTTTTTTTTTTGTACTTGTAATATTTAATGAATGAATAAAGAGTATACATTGGGCAACTTGATTCTATGTTTGTATGCATATACATGCGTTTTACATTTATGTATGAGACTGACTTCGTGCACTTGCTAAGTAAAATTTGTTATAAGCACTAGGCCTTTATTTTTTCTCCCCTAAATTATTATTGCTCGTATCATCCCTTAGCTTATGTGTGACAAAGCCTTGCCTTGGGTTAGGCTGAAAGCCTTCTGTTTATCTTGTGAGCTCGGTCCACTTGAGCTGATGTTTAGCTTGTACTTGGTAGCTGTGCATTTTGCAAACCCATTCAGCTCGAGCCTGATATTAGCTCACGTTTGGCTATCGCATTGTATCCCCGAGCTTTTCTTACTCGAGCCCGCAATTGGCTCGCACTTGGCACCGTCCCGCTTTAAGCTAGGCTTTGGGACTTCTGGCCTTTGCGTTCTTTTTCGAGAGCTTATCTTGCTCGAGCCTGCAATTGGCTCACGCTTGGCACCGTCTCGCCTTAAGCTAGGCTTTGGGACTTCTGGCCTTTGCGTTCTTTTTTGCGAGCTATCTTGCTTGAGCTCGCAATTGGCTCACGCTTGGCACTGCTCCGCCTAAGCCGGATTTGGGACTTCGGCTTTGCGTTCTTCTTCGTGAGCTTATCTTGCTCGAGCTTGCAATTGGCTCACGCTTGACACCGTCCCGCCTTAAGCTAGGCTTTGGGACTTCGGCCTTCGCGTTGTCTTCATGAGCTTATTGGCTTCAACTTTCCTATATTGAATTACACTGGAAGCACTTTTTTGCTTTTACATATGCTCGAGATTTTACAACTTTTCATTTAGAAAGGAATTGCATATTAATGCTTACATCACAAAGAGACTTACTGGAAATATTTAATCAAACGTTGTGCGTTCCATGGCATCTTGACTTCTCGTCCATCGGGGTGAGTCAGCCGATATGCTCCCGGCCCGACTATTTGAGAGACCCTGTAGAGACCTTCCCAGTTTGGCCCTAATACACCTTGCCTGGGGTCTTTCATGTTCTGATTGAATCTTCTGAGTACCCAATCTCCCACTTGAAACCGACGGATGTGTATATTCTGGTTGTAATAGCAAGCCACTTTCTTCTGGTACTCTGCAATCTTTGCAACGACCCTTTCCCTCTTCTCTTCCAGCAAGTCCAAGCCTGCACACATCTGCTCATTGTTTTGTTCTTCGTTAAAGTGCTCTGTTCGGTGTGTCCCCATTCCTACTTCAGTTGGAACAACTGCCTCATGTCCAAACGCTAAGGAGAATGGGGTTTCTCCCGTGGCTATTTTGTGTGTGGTTCTATAAGCCCACAAGACACCCGGAAGCTCGTCCACCCAAGCTCCTTTCTGCTTACCGAGTCTGGTTTTCAGGAGACGTTTTATAGTCTTGTTCGCGGCTTCTACTTACCCGTTGGCCTGCGAGTGTGCTAGAGAGCAAAACTTTAGCTCTATCCCCAAGTTTTGGCAGAAGTCTCTGAACTTGTTGTTGTCAAACTGTCTCCCGTTGTCTGTGACCAATGCATGGGGAATGTCATACTTGCAAATCATATTTTTCTAAATAAAGTCAGTGGTCTTACTTTCTGTGATGCTGCTCAAGGCTCCCACTTCGACCCATTTGGTGAAATAATCAATTGCTACTACGGCGTGAGCAGCAGATACTCTCCCCTTCGGTAACGGCCCGATCAGGTCGATCCCCCATTGAGCAAATGGCCACGGCGAATTCATCACTGTAAGGTTTTCAGGAGGCTGAGTCATGTAGTTGGCAAAGCTTTGACAACTTTTGCAGCTCCTGGTCTTCTCATGCGCACCCTGATGCATGCGAGGCCAAAAGTATCCCTGCCTCAAGGCCTTGAAAGCTAAAGACCTCGCGCCTGAGTTATTCACGCAAATTCCTTCGTGTATCTCTCGGAGGACATAATCAACTTCCCCCTAGTCTAAACACCGCAGCAGTGGGAGAGTGTATCCCCGCCTGTACAAGACCCCATCGATCAGAGTATACCTAGCCGCTTTACACTTCAGTTTCCTTGCCTGCTTCTTATCGGGAGGTAACACCCCTTTCTTAAGGTAAGAAACAATTGGTTCCATCCAGGTCCTGCTCGATGACAGACTCATCACCTCGCCCTCCTGCTCGATGCTCGAGCAGGTCTTGATTTCCAAGGGGATAGACTTTAGTATTTTGGGGTCGGATGTAGCAACCATTCGAACTATCATATCAGCTCGAAAGTTCTTTCCCCTCGCGATCTGCTCCACCTCGACTGTTCGAAAATTCCTTATTAGCTGCTTCACTTCCCGGAGGTAGGCCTCCATCTTCTCGCCTTTTGCTTGAAAGCTTTCGTTGAGATGATTTGCTACCAGCTGTGAGTCTGTTTGAAGCTTCACCTCTTCTGCCTTTACTACCAACGCGAGCTTCGATCCAGCGATTCATGACTCATACTCGGCCTGATTGTTAGTGATTTCGAATTCCAGTTTCACGGCATACATCCTACCCCTTCAGTACTGAGAAGTACAATTCCTGCTCCCGCTCCTTGATCTCCACATGATCCATCAACTGTGACTGTCCACGCACTGGTTGAGGCTAAGGGATCTAATGGAAGTTCTCCCTCCCTCTCTTTATTCCTCTCTATGCACTCAACTACGAAGTCAGCCAATGACTGAAATTTTATAGCTGTTCGGGGTTGGTAGTTGATGTCGAATTCACTGAGCTCCACTGACCATTTCACCAACCTTCCAGAAGTCTCCGGCTGTGCAGAGTCTGCCTAAGTGGCTGGTTCGTCAAAACCGTTACCGAATGTGCTTGGAAATAAGGCCTCAGTTTTTGGGCTGCTGTCACCAGAGCTAGTGCCCATTTTTCCATCAACGGATATCGAGTTTCAGCCTCCAACAAAGCTCTGCTCGTGTAATTGACGGGGTACTGCACCCCTGATTCTTCCCTCACCAGAACCGAGCTCGTTGCCCATTGGGACACAGCTAAATATAAAAACAGAGCCTCCCCTGCTCAAGGTGTAGACAGCAACGGGGCTTTCAGCAAATACTCTTTCAACTGTTGGAACGCCGCTTCGCATTCTGGTGTCTACTTTGTCTTCCTGTCTTTCCTCATTTCCTAGAAAAAGATTTGGCATTTATCCGTGGCCCGAGATATGAACCTGTTGAGGGATGCCAACTTGCCTGTAAGGCTTTGTATCTCCTTGAGGGTGCGTGGGGATTTCATCTCCACTACTGCTCTGATCTTTTCCGAATTTGCTTCGATACCTCTGTGGCTGACCATGAAGCCCAAGAATTTTCCCAAACCAACCCCAAAGGCACACTTCTTTGGGTTGAGCTTCATCCGATATTTTCTTAGGAGTGCAAAGGTTTCCTCTAAATGCCTTACATGCTCCTCCGCGTCTTTTGACTTGGTGATCATGTCGTCCACATACACCTCTATTGTTCGACCAATCAATGGCTTGAAAACCTTATTCACCAATCTTTGGTATGTTGCCCCCGCGTTCTTCAGGCCAAAAGGCATAACCTTGTAATAAAACAGACCCTGATTGATGATAAAGGCTGTGCATTCCTCGTATAGCTGGTGCATGGGGATTTGGTTATAACCTGAGAAGGCGTCCATGAAGTTAAGCAGCCCGTGTCCCGCCGTGAAGTCCACCAGCTGGTCTATCTTTGGTAATGGGAAGCTATCCTTTGGACAAGCTTTATTCACGTCTGTGAAGTCCACACACATTCTCCACTTCCCACTTGCCTTCTTCTCCTCTCCTGGTTGACGCACCTCCTCTTCTGCCTTACGGCTTAGCGCCCTTCCTTATCGCCAGCCTGTGACACGCCACTTCAGGGTCGATCCCGGGCATGTCCTCGTGCGTCCAAGCGAACACATCAGAATGTGCTCGCAGGCATTCGACCAAATTTTTCTTCAGTTCCTCACTAATGCCCGAGCCGATTGTGACCGTCTTTTCGGGGTCGTCTGGCTGTATTCTAACTTCCTCTAACTCTTCGGCTGGTTTTTCCCTGCCATTCCTTGACTCCCCCCTCGAGTCTAACGACGATACTTGCATGGTCTCTTTAGCTGCCACAGTGTAATAGCTCCTCGCGACCCTCTGGTTGCCTTTTACGACTCCTACAGCCCCGTTTACCCGGTATTTTAGGGCTAAGTAGTAAGTGGACAGAACGGATTGGCTGATCCTCATGAATGGCCTCCTTAGTATTGCTTGATAGGGGCTGACTTCATCCACCACCACGAAGTCGAGCATCATGTTCTTTTCAAAAGGCCTCGAGCTCATAGTCACAGCCAACTTAATGGTTCCCAGAGGATCAGCTTCCCTCCCCCAAACCCTTTTAAGGAAGTGTTTGTCTGCTCGAGGCTCGCACCCGCTATTCCCAAATCCTCCAGCGTGGACTTGAAGAGAATGTCTACAGAGCTTCCTGAGTCCACCAATATTCGATCAACTTCCTTATTAGCAACGTCTGCCTTCACGACCAAGGCATCCTCATGGGGGTATAGTACCCCTTCCTCGTCTTCCTCCGTCCACATGATGGGTACTTGCCGCACCTTAGCCTTTTTGGCAGCAGGTGCAGTGAATAGGACTTCTTTGCCAACGGCAGCGTATCTGCAATAATTTTTTCGAGCCTTGTTCGAGTCCCCTGCCATTGTGGGCCCTCCTGATATCACTCTGGTGGCCGGTGGTTCTAGCTCCATGTCATAGGCTCGGTCATCTTCCTCTGGTTGCTGCTCGACTACTAGATGTCCTCCTTCGATGAATTCATCCAAGTACCGATTTCTAACCAAATCTTCCATTTAGTTCTTCAAATCCCGACATTGCGACGTCGAGTGGCCGTGGTCACTGTAGAAGCGCAAACTGCCACTTATCTCGTCTACCAGCTGGTTTAGCCATCGATGTCGGAGGGCTCAGCAGTCCTCGATCCTCTGCCACTTGGAGTATCTCTTCGAGTGGCACATTCAGCTTTGTGTATTGTTCGTAGGCGGGACTCTGCTCCACCAATTATATCGCCCGATCTCTTGGGAAGTTTCTCGGTGGGGGGGCAATAGACGGTCTGTTCTGTCGTGATCCAGCATAGGTCTGCTTGGTGGTTGGTTGTGGGATGGGTGGTCCTCGCGACACTGTACTCCCTATGATCCAGGCTTTGAGACCTGCGAGGTGGCCCGGGACTCATCCGAGGCTGGGGAGCTCTATGATAAAGATTGTAGGGAGCGACCCGATCCCTCATTACCTTGGAAGTCAGCGCTCCTCGGGTATGACCTACATTTTCCTTCATCTTCGTTGCATTGCCCTGTTCACTTCTCAGCTTCGCAGCCTTTTCCTCTTTAATGACCATGTCCATTTTCACCTGCTCATACGCATCTGAATATGAGCGGATTGAGGAGCTCCGTAAATTGTACCATGGCCTCCCCATCCTGATTCCGTTCTTCAGCCCCCTCAGTGCTTGGAGATGATTAAACACCCCAAGATCCAGAACCGATCGGGGGTACCTTTTGACAAATTCCCGGAGTGGTTCTCCCTCATTCTGTCCGATAATTCCATCATGTCATCTTCAGGGGCCACTGCACTCCGAAATTGTTCTGCAAATTCTCTGCACATCTGTTCAAAGCTCAGAATGCTTCCCCGCGGCAGCCTATGGTACCACTCTCTTACCCCTCCCTCAAGAGTGAGCGGGAAGGCCTCGCATCTACAGGGCTGCTGGCGAGCCCATGCACTGTCATGTTGTTGAACTGCTCTATGTGCACTAGCGGATCACTCTTCCCTGAAAACTTTAAATCCGGGAAACGAAAGTCACGGGGAATCGTGACGCTCATAATCTCCGTTGAAGTGGAGATTCGTTATCTAGCATTATCCTCAAACTTGGGCTTTTCCCATTTCCCCGAAGGTCCTCCACAACTTGTGCCAACCTGCGCACTTCCCCCTGCAACTCCTCTGCGCCGGAGGTTGGTGCTGTATCCTGCAAATGCTGACGGGGACCCCCTTTCCTCCATGTTCGTCTCCTCCCTCCCAGCAACATTTGGTATTCTCGACCTCAGGCTTCGTCTCCGCATGCTCCCGGCGAGGGCATTCCCACGGCTGGATTCAGGGACGTCATTACATGCTTTTCTCTGTCCATCCCTAAGTTCTTGTAATATGGAGGTCAGCATCTCCATTTGTTTCTCCATCCGATCCATTCTTTCCTGGATCTCCTATTCTGAGCCTCATTAGCCACTTCCCTCAAAGTCATCGACTCCTCTGGACTTACTCCTCTTCTGCTGTTTCCTCTCATTATTGCGTTGCGTCTTCTGAATATGTTGGGAAATCAGGCTTTTTGATCTGATCCCCACAGATGGCGCCAAAATATTGATGCTATTTTCTGCGTGCCCTCGACTAGTACCTGGAGACTCTTGCTCGCGATGTACTCGAGCTTGAGTAGAAGTATTTCTAAGATTTTAATTCTCCCTTATTCACCGGAATAGCGACCTTCTGTAGCCTGCACTCACGAAAACAAAGTTAGGGGTAGTCGGATGTTTTTCCGGAGAAAACCCTCCGACGCTTAAGTCAGTAATCGGGTTATTCTTGTTGTATCCGTCTTTGTTAAAGAGACCTTAAAATTCCCGGGGGATTTGGGTCCTTTTTTTGTAAAAATAGCTTCCCGGAAAAATCAGATGAATGGAGAGCAATCTCAAGAAGAAGAAGAAGAAAAATTTCGGAACCCCGCAACTTACACTTCGATTCCCTCTTATCCTTCCATTTTCTCGCCCTTTTTCCTCTTATACTTCCGTTTTCCTGCCCTTTTTCCTCTTCGGGGCTGCCTTTCCCACGTCTCCAATGCCTGGACCCTCTGACAGCCGGCATTACTGTGGGATTTCCTGTGAATGCGGGATTGTCTGGTGGGCATGGTTTCACATGGCCCGATCATGGTTTCGAGCGTGTGTGCATGGAATGATGACACTGTGGGGGCGTGTGCCGGCCATCGGTAACAGTTGTGACACCATACCGCGTGGGGTATTGGTCGAGCATCTATCGTTGCGCTGAGTTGCTGGGGAGACGGGTCGGTCGGGCTGTCTCGGACCGGTTGTATTCTGGGTCTTGCCTTCCCTCCGTGTCGTGACCAGCATGATTGAACCATGCCTGGAGGATTTGAAGACCTCGAGCAGAAGAATGTGCTCGGGTTTCGACCAGCATTGATGTTCTTCGAATTTGACCATCTTTGACTGGGCTTATGAATACCTTGAGCAGAGGAATGAGCTCGGGCTCGACCAGTCTTGGACTCCTCGACCTTGACCAGCTTTGACGCCTAATGAAGCTGTCTTTGTGCTAGTGGTCGGGCCTTCTGCTCGAGATGAGTTGACCTCGAAGTCTTTGGCTCGCTGCTGGGTTGACCGCGAGGAGACTTGTTCGATATTACCCAAACATAAGTTATAATAAGTATTAATAACCCGAGAATCTAAAGGCACCTGGATGTTCCTGACTAAATTATCTGTTGATCTTGCTACAGCATATTTGAGTAAAACTCCTTGACGATTGATGGGATTGGGTCTTGCAGGTGCAAGCAGAACTTGTTCCAGCCTAGCCTTGCAGCATAGAGGAGTATGGTTTTGAGGGTGCTTGTTAGTTGTTGAGGAACATTAAAACCTTTCTCTTGTAACAATTTTCACAATTCTATAAGGTATTCAAATTTCTCCTCAACAGGATAACTTGAAAATCTCTCTGGGTCTTTAAGTCTTCTAGCACGAGCCTTGATTTTTCGCATTCCTAAAGCACTAAAAAAAGCTTGGTTCGGGTAAAATAAAAATCTTAAGAGAGATAAGTTTTGGAGGATGAATAGAGTCGGTGATAAATAAAGGGTAAAAAATTGTAATTTAAATCATAAAAGGAAAATTGAAAGAAATAATTTAATTTAGGAATAGAATCTTAAAAGAGTTTTAATTAAGAATCCTAATTAAAAAAATTAATTAAGAAAAATATATATTTTAATATTCAAAATCCAAATTCATAGCGGAAAGAAGAGATAAGACATAATTTGAGTTTTAATTTTTACTGATCTGCTGATGTCAGCGTATCAGCCCTTAAATAGTAAAAAAAAGGAACAAATCTGTTAGTGATATTTGATAAATCTTTGTGACTGCTGATTGATGCGTTGTTGTAGGATCAAATCGTTGCTGCAACACAAACATTAAGGCTTATTTATAATATGAGTATCTTGACTTCTGCAATGCTGACAATAATGCTACAATATCCCCCGTTGCTTGACCATAGTCCAATTTCATTATCCATCCAACCAACATAACCTAAAATTTTTTTAAAATTACAAAATAAAACATGAATTAAAATTAAATTACAAAATTTAAAAAATAAAAGAACAAAGTAAATTGCAGTAAAAAATTTAAAGTAAAATGTTTAAATATTTAAAATGCACTTCCCTCATTGGGTTGTCTCTCAATTAGTACTTGGTTTTAAGTCTTTCAGCTTGACCTTCCCCACATGTATTAAGCTGGATTTGTTAGGAGCAAATCTTCCCTTTGATCATTCATAACTTTACCCATATAATGTTTCACTCTTTGCCCATAGACCTTAAAATCTTGACATGTCCTTTTATCCTTGAGATCCACAACCCTGTAAGGATAAATCTTGATAACTTTGAAGGGCCTTGACTATCTAGACTTTAATTTTCTATTGAAAAGTTTCAATCTAGAGTTGTATAATAAGACTTGTTGGCCTGGAATTAATTCTCTTTGTTATAGATTCCTCTGCTCTGCTACAGCATGCATATCCATGTTCAATTTCTTTACTGCCCAGTATGCCTTATGTTCCAATTCTAATGGAAAATAACAAGCTTTTCCATAGACAATTCGGTATGAAGACATGTCTAGTAGTGTCTTATATGTGGTTCTGTAAGCCCATAAAGGATTATGAAGTTTAGTAGATCAATCCTTTCTATTAGGATTTATAACTTTTTCTAGAACTTTTTTATCTTTCTGTTGGACACTTTTACTTGACCATTTGACTGTGGATGATATATTGTAGTAATCTTGTGTTTGATACCATGCTTAATCAATGCTACAACAATTATTCTATTACAAAAATGTGTTCTTTCATCACTGATGATAGCTCTAAAATTCTCAAATCTTGTAAAAATATTATTTTAAAGGAATTTCACTACAGCTTTGGCATAATTTATTAGTAATGCTGCAGCCTCTACCCATTTAGACACGTAGTCTGCAACAATTAGGATGTATACATTATCAAATGATGGAGGGAATGAGCTCATAAAATCTCTCTCCCACACATCAAAAAGCTCAACTTCTAGTATACTGGTTGCTCAACTTCTAGTATACTGGTTAATGGCATCTCATCTTCATAAGATATGTTTCTAGTTCTTAGCTGCTAGTTTGTGTCCTTCGTATACTGCATTATGACAAGATTGAAAAATACTTACAATTTCTTCATAAGGAAAATATTTTTTGATTACATGATCTGAATATATTTTATACGAATAAGGTTCAACCCATTGATAACTTTTGACATCATGGAGAATCCTCTTCCTATACTGGTAATTTAAGTCAGGTGGTAGTAACCCACTCACTAAGTAATTAGAAAAATTTACATACTATGAAAATTCAAACTGTTGCAGATTTTGCGAATGTTGTAGCATCAACAATTGCTCATCAGAAAAAATTTCAGTGATGTCTTGTATGGTCAGGGTGCTTGCATTTGCTTCAAGCCTTGAAAGATGATCGGTAACTTGATTTTCAATACATATTCTATCTTTAATTTCCAAGTCAAACTTTTTGTAGCAAAAGAATTCTCTGAATTAACCTCAGTTTGGCATCATTTTTTGAAATCAAGTACTTTATGTCTGAGTGATCTGTATTTCCTCTCCTCAGCCATTTTCATTTCAGGTTAAGAATATGTGAAAGCTCATTTCTCTCTATAAGAACACGGTGCATTACGAGATGTAAAGTAAGAGAGAATGAATTAAATAGACAACTTATTACCAATCAAATAGGCTCTGAAGTTATCAAATGCAAAAACATTTCCCAGCAACTTCTTTTCCATGGTGGTATAGTTAAGTTGTGTATCAGTTAGGGTTTCGCTGACATAATAAACGGAATAAAAAATCTTGCCTTTTCTCTGTCCTAGTGCTGCTCCAAAAGAATGGTTACTAGCATCGCACATTATGTTATAATAACAAGTGTTGTTGTAAGAACTTTCTCAATGCATCAAAAGCTTTCAATCAATTTTTATCAAAGTTAAAAGGTCTCATGCAGCAACAACATACATAAGAGTTTGGATATTTTAGAAAAATCCTTGATGACCCTTTTATAAAATTCAGCATGACCTAAAAAACTTCTTATACCCTTGATTGAAGTAGATGGTGGAAGTTTACAAATCACCTTTATTTTTGCATTATCCACTTATCATTTTTATAGAAATCCTATGATCAAGAACTATCCCTACTTATGCCAGAAAGTGGTATTTATCTAAATTCAACATTAAATTTGTCTTTTCACATCTCTTAAGCACATTTTCTAAATTATGCAAACAATCATTATATGACTCCCCAAAGATTGATAAATCATCCATAAAAACCTGAAGTGTTTGCTCAACCATCACACCATATTTTAAAAAATAAACATCATACATCTCTGAAACGTTACTGGATTCAACTCACTTAATGGTTATTGACTATTTTTCAATTAAGGTTCAGTTGATACAACATCTACTACAGTACTAGGTAGAATCTCTTATGCATCCTCAGTTGTCACATGTTGGATATATTATATCTATATGCAACCTAACAATGAACAATTATTAATTTAACATAAGACAAAATATTATGCATTCTAGATTCTATATAACCTATAAGGTAAATCCTTATGTCTAGTTATTTACAATCGTAGATTAAATATGACCCTATTCAAATCAAGATTAACTTAACTTAGAAAACCCAACCTAAGATCACGTTTGTCTCGATTTGTTCCACTAAGTCAGATATTTTTTTACCCTTATTTTTAGCTTATATCTACTAAATGGGTGGTCAACCGAAATAAAGATTTACAATAAATAAAATCAAAACAAAATGCTACAGCAAATCTTAAACAACATACATATATAAATCATATAACCACTAAGTTCTTTTAAAATCCAACTACTTTAAAGTTTAGCTCATGATGAACTTTAAAACAGTAACGTAAGAATATGTCATCGAATAAATCATCAAAGTGAAATTATAATAAGAAAATAAGACAATAAAGTTGAGATATAAAAAAAAGTTAAGTGTCACGCTTTTATCTTTGAGTATCCCTCATTCTCCACGAATCTCCTCTTGTTGTAACTTTGAATTTCCTTTGATTTTTCCTTATTTTGTGTGACAGTGGTGGGTAAAGATAGATAAAGATGGATAATGTGTTTCTTTAAAATGTAATCTTTTATAGCTTGGAATTAAGGTAAGTCAAAAAGACATGAAGATACTTGTCAAGCTTTGGTAACTTAAGACTACATTTCATTTTGTGAGATGCATGCCATTGTTTTGTCTAAACTTGAAAGTGGCAGTGCAATAACGACTGCATTAAGCTTCGTCTGCTAACATGTGACAGGCTAGACAGTTTTGTCTTCTTTGTTTTGCTCATGGATTATTGCTGTATTTTCTATGGTTCAGGCTTAATTTTATTCATGTGCAAACAAATCTTTTGTCGTTTCCTCCAAGTATATTGCTGCAACAATGCAATCCTTCATATAGAGCATCCCTCATCAAAACATAAGTTTTTGGGTCATCGATAGTAATGTACAAAATTAGAGCATAAAATAGACTTTAATACATTATTTTATCACAACTAAAATTAAATATATACAAATGCAAAATGTACTTAAAACAAAATTTATTTGTACGAGACTACGAATAAAGGCGTATATGTTTTGAAGTTTCATTTCTATTTGTTTACTGCTACAAAGTGAAAATTAAAGTTGATTTTATATAACCATTGGATCTCTCAAATCTATTTTCTTGCCTTGGGCAGACTTCAAAAGCTACGCAGCATTTCACTACCAAATACATTTTTAGTACCGTACATAATTAAATTTCATTAATATATTGTTATAAATACACACGTGATAAAATATCCTGGAAAATCTGCACTGATCTATCGATCCGATCTAGCAGTAGATTATAATTATATATATAATAATAAAAAAATTAATTGGTACGAGTGAAGGCAAATGTGTTTTAAAGTTTCGTTTCTATTTGTTTACTTTTACAAAGTGAAACCTGAAAAGAAAAGTTGATTTTATTTAACCATTGGATCTCTCAAAACTGTTTTCTTCTCTTGGGCAGACTGTAAGCCGACAGTGTAAATTAACAAGCATTCGTAAAAGTGGCCTGTTCTGAACACCACCTGATTTTACTACTTACAACTTACATTGATCTCTCTCTTTTATCCAAAATGACATTTTCACTTCTTCTTCCTCCCTTTCCAATAAGTTTCCACGTTAAAGTTCTGCTCTGTTTGGTTGCTTTCATACACACACACAATAGTTTTAATTACCAGTAAATATATATATATATATATATATATATATATATATATATATATATATTTATATTATGGGGTTCACCATGGGTACGGTGGTACGTCACACAATTTGGGCACCGTTAACAAATTGAAAAATTAATAAAATCTGATCATTTGACAGTGCTTAGACTGTGGAGTATGAAATTATAATCACAACCTTATATACAAGGAAAAATAATAAAATGTAGTAAGTCAATTAATTATCAGAGATAAGAAAGAGGCAGCTAACTTCAGATTCGTAGGAGTTAATAAAAACCTTAATTAGTTGCTTGTGTGCCAAACATATGGAGGTGGCTACCTTACATAATCTGTAAGGTACGCCCCAGCTAAATTCACCTCCATTACCTTACATAAAATAGAACGTAGCCCACCTGAATTCACCTCCATTTTACTCATTATGTAAGGTAGCAAGTTCCGAAATATATAATGTATGTCTAATTTTCCAAGTAAGATGTAGGTATAGAATTAAATGCTGCCACCGACGTGCATCTTTTACGTAGTACTTGACCCTACATGCAGTCAATAATTAAAAAAAAATAGTAATAGTATCATGATTTTTTTTTCCTTTTCTTTTTCAACTTTTTTTCAAGGGTGCATGTTTTGATTCAGTGTGTACACTTCGTTTTGTTGAATTTGTAACTTGTCTACCTTTCAAATCTGGTCCGTTGTAAATATATTGACAAATGCATCAAAAGTTTGCCCAGTTCGAATATGCTTACCGTGAGTCCAGTGACGAAAAATCCACTCAAATCCACGTCCATGCACAATACTCGAAGTCTCGAACCCTCGATGTAGGAATAAAAAATCTATTCCCATAACATATATAGGAGACTCGGACTCGGATTCTTTATAAAAGTCAGTAAATCTAACAAAAATTACCACTCAGTTGTGCAAAAATCTATCTCTGATCCCATAAAAATGATCTCAAGGTAATAATTATCTTTGTATTAATTAGGGTACAATCTATTATTTATAGACATACAATTAGAATAAAATAGGTAACGAGATTAGGGATTATGGTATAATTAAAATACGAATACTATCTAATTTTAAAGAGTAATGATATACTTATAAAATTAGCAAGCAACAATTGTATCCAAAATAACTTAACATTAATCAGTAATTGTCTTCGATTTTGTAGTATGTAGTTGATTTTTCATATCATAACTACTAAAATAATTTCATAATATCAATGAAAGAATATTATATCATTTGGATACTAATTTTTTAAACCGAATGCTTCAAGACTTTTTAATAATCCTCAATGATGAAGCGAGCAGGTTACCCTCGACTTTAATGATGAAATGAGGAGGTTGCAATCGTTATGCTAAATAATGGAATTTATCTTTTTGCTAGACTTAAACATCAAAAGTCTTCTTAAAATGCATATATGTATGCCATTAACATAATCTACTCTAAACAATAAATAGATATTCTGTAATTTTAATGTGGAGCATCATTTCGATGATTTATTATTTATTTATTTTATTCATTCTAGTTATAAAGTTTGAATGTTGTTCATCGTTGTGAAAATTGCTATAGCTGATAAATAATCAGGACATCTGAAGTTTGAAACTCATCCTGAATTTACTCTGCAGCTTCCATATTTTATCTCGAAGGTGAAAAAAAAGCTTACTTGTAAGTCCAAGGCATCATCCCAAGGTGTCATGATTTGATGCCGTATCAGACCAATACCGATATATCGAGACATTGGTTGTGGTTACAGTTAATAGCATTAAATGCCCTTTTGACGATTGATAATTTGAAAGATGATAAAGGAATGTGTATGAATCATGATAAATAGTAGAAGTTCACGGGCCAAAATTTATGCAAATGTAGGTAGAGTTATTCAAATTTTACTCGATCTAACATATGAGATTATTGAAAAGTCAAATAAAAAAGGGTCGCTCACATGCAAATGGCCCACAAAAGTTGGACAGTAAGAACCGAATTTTGACAATTTGGAAAAGGATGCTGATATCTTAGACTTTTGCTGCTCCAATTGCGGTGAAACTCGTTTATATCTAGAGAAGCGCATTGGTTAAGTATCCCAAAATAATTCCTAAAGTGAAAAATTATTGGTAGTAAATAATTAAAAAATGTGGATAATTAAAAAATATATATATATATATATATATATATATATTTTAAATGTTTGTGATAATATTATGTGTATTTAAGTTCTAAAAAGTTTGTTTCTTTATTTAAATATTATACTCTAATAATTATTAATAATACAATTATTTTCTCTTATTCTTATGAATATAGATATAATTACTAAATTAAATTAAATTTTTGTATTATTTATTTTTTAAAAATTATTTAGTACGCTTAATTTTTCATTTAAAGTAGTAATAATACTTTTAATATTAACATCATTCATAAGATACTGATTGAAATTGGTGGGTTAATCCTAATTTCCTTGTTCAGACATGAACAAAAAGAAAACAAATGAAAAATTAGGGCAACACCTATGGATGAATACATAATATCAAGTGTCATTAATAATGGGATTTAAATACATATTTTTTGTTTGAGGGGAGTCGGATTTGAGTGAGAAATGGTAACTATTTTTGCTAGTATGGTCAAGTCTTCTAACGGTTGATGAACCAATGTCTGATCAGTCATCAACTCACCAGTTTCCAAAGAAAGACTTAAGGAAAAAGAAGAATTTATTATTTGTCAACACAGTAAAAACTATTTAATTGGTTAACAAGCCATTGAATCAGAGACATGTCCCCTCTTCTACAGGCAACAGTCCTCAACAGTGTTAAAAAATCACTGTATATATATCAAGCAATTTTTATCCATTCCACACTCAGATAACATCTCTTCTTGTTAACTTCTCTCCTCTCTCTCAGTCAACACACACCCCATATGCTGATCATCATGGGTACAGCATCAAGATCATCAAATGGTCATCACTCACATGTCACTGTGGCTTTCATCATTTCCCTCATAATATTCCTGCTGCTGCCTCTCACATCATCAGGTATAATAAAATTATTCTTTTCCACATATGCATCTATTATTTTTAGACCCCCTTTTATTTTTTATTTTTGGAATTTTTAATGATTTGGGTTCTTTAATTTTTAATTTTCAGGTGAAAATGGTAATGAATATGAGAGTTTGTTTCAAAAGAAAATGGTGTTGGGATCAAAGCCACCTGCTTGTGTTAACAGGTGCTCGAGTTGCAGGCCTTGTGTGGCCACTCTTGTTGTGCCTTCTCACAAGAATCTTATTAAAGCATCAACCAACTCTCATGGAGATGATGATAGTTATTATCTCCTTTCGTGGAAATGCAGATGTGGGAATAAGCTCTTTCAACCTTGACTTGCTCCTAGCAGGTCACTAATTAATTAAATCTCATTTGTGGTATTGTGTGTGTGTGCGCTTATGAAAAATATTAGATATTATATCTGACGAATGCATAATTAAGATGTTTAATGACTAGTTAGTTATTTGCTTAAGATTTGATGCGTGCATACTTCTCTTTTCCTTCTTTTCTTGATTTTTATATGCATTTGTGCAGTAATATGATCAGCAAGCCGTACAATCTAACATGAAGACGATGATAACACTAATCTCTGGATGTGATAAAACGACGGGTCAACATTATTATAATGTCGTGTTTGCACATGCATGTATAAAAAGCTGAGATGATAATTCATAAAATACAAAAACGCGAGAGCACGGGGTGACGGTTTAATTTGGACCATTTCTAGCAGTGTGAGTAGTTAGCGAGAAGAGGACGAGAAAGCATAAAGCATCAATTGATTGATAATTATTGTTTTGTGACTTTTGTCTCTAAGGTAGTAAGGTTCCTTCGTAATATCCGTAAGTGAATTAATTACCTGCCGAATTATTTACTGTGTTCTTTGAGTGTGAGCGGTACAGTAGTGGCCAGAATGGAGACGGATATAACATTATATCACTAAAATTGATTAGGCCAAATAGTAGGGGCCAAAATAGAGAATTCATAAAATATGGTAGATTTAAATAAATATGAGGGCGGAAACGTAAAATCTACTTAAATATGATGGAATTTCAACTCGGACCTCATTTTCTTATAACGTTTTACCAGCTTGCAGTTGTACTTGGTTCCATCCCTATCAAACCAATGTACAATTGTATAGGAATCCAAGGTTCTTCGGATATCGACTTTTTGAATTTTGAGCGTAACATAACTCCTATTCTTATTATTAAAATATGGGTGGTGATAATTTTATCATATAAATTCTGTAAATTCATCTTATTTTTAAAAAATAATTAAAAAAATTTATATTATTTTTAAAACTTCAAATAAAGAAGAATTATGAAGAATTAATTATTTAAATCTATCTTAATTAATTTTTGTGATATCTTAATTTATTTTTTTGTGATAGAATTTTTTGTTATATTGAACTACTAAGATTACTTTAGCTTAAATTCAAATAGATTATTTTACCCTTAAAAAGTAAAAATTCCAAAAATATGCTAACATTTTTTTAGTTTTATGCTAACTTTACTTTTTGTAAATAGTTAATTCTATTTTATTAGTATGATTATTAATCTTTAATTAAACTAACATAATGTTTTTATGTGACGATACTTGTATAAATTATTAAGTTGTCAAATTTATGTCATTTATATGTAAAATATTGAAAATTATTATATTTCGTTTAAAAAGTTAGATTATAAGTCATAAAATTAAATACCTAAATTATTAAATACAAAAACACATATTTCTTTGAACAATCGAGTTATTTTATTTCATAAAAGTAAAATAATTAAACAAAACCTATATTAAAGTTAAAGCAACCTTAATGGTAAAAAAAAAGGTTAAAAAACCTAAATAAGAAAAAAAAATGAGAATGATTTAATTGATTAATCATAAAAATAGTGTTGATGATTTGTATTTATTAGAAATAATGTGAATTTACTATAAACATATTTTAGTGGTGGGGTGGGTTTACACAAATAATGAGGTGAAAATATCCCCATACTCTTAAAATATGGTATACTCATTCCATGCTAATAATTTATCTTATTTAAATCCTTTTTAATTAATTATTAACTCTCTACTACGAAATGACCAAACTTTTTAAAATACTGACAAAATAATAACACTAAGGTAATGTTTGTTTTTTTATTTGAAATCTGAATAAATCTGAATGTTACTGAAGTCTGAATTAATCTGAATGCATATGTCTGAAAAATATATTTATTTTTTATTCTTTGATATTTAAATATAAGTGGTAAGATGTTTATTTTTATAAAATCAAAACATCTTAATTTTAATATTTTTACACTTATAACCTTGAAAATATTAT
Organism: Murraya koenigii; assembly: GCA_025617385.1. Taxonomy (NCBI): domain Eukaryota; kingdom Viridiplantae; phylum Streptophyta; class Magnoliopsida; order Sapindales; family Rutaceae; genus Murraya; species Murraya koenigii. Next base: position 22,096,422 of record CM046813.1, on the reverse strand, counting down.
ATATACTTGATATTTAAATAAGTATATATTTACAATGATTTCTAGTACAATAATTTTATATGTTATAAATGTTTATAAGATAAAAATTTTATATATAATTTATAAAAAATAATTTTAATAACATTATTTTTTATTTAATATAATATTTATATATAAAATGTTATATTTAATAATAAAAAATTTTGTTTAAAATTCATATTAAATGTTATTAAGGATTTAATATCAAATATAATTTAAGATCTATTAAAATTCTAATACAGTATCTAATAGTTACGTAGAAAATAAATACATTTAATGAGATTATTTATAAAAAAATAATAATTTTTTATTCAAAAAATTTTATTTTTTATTTAAATAAAGATATCTTAAATTAAATCAAATTAAAACTTCAACTATAAAAATAAACAATCTTTAAATTAAAGATCTCGTGTCATGTTTGGTTTTTTACAAGCTTTCACCGAGTAGTAGTGATACAGAAAGCACCGTCCTTTGTGATAGCGACGGGCCACGTGGCAGGTTCTAATTGAGAGATTTGTGCAGTCGAGCGATCATGCACACTTGATCAACGGTCATCCTTTCCTGTAAGTATATTTATATTTCATAACAAGTGTATGATTCAGATTTAGTTACAAATTATTTGTTATCCAGTAACCACGGATCACAAGTTATACAAAGTCTAGTTAGTAGTGATTCTAAATCCAATAAAATTAAACTGAGTATTGTGGGGTCTATTTAAACATATTGAGGCCCAATTAATATTGACCCAAAGCCCAGCCTAATACAAAGTCCCACTATATATTCCAAACCCAAAAATCTCAGACGAAAATAAAACAAAACCAAAATGGAGATTCTTTCTCCTACACGCACACGCCTTAAACCTCCATTAAAATATTTCCACGCAAATCTATCTCCACCGTCCACTTCCTCGCCGTTTATTCCCCACCGTCCGCCTATCCCGCTCCTCCGTAAAACTTCCAGTACGCCGCGTCTGCGCAGCTGTCTCGCAGCTGGCCCTGGCCCTGCTCCTCAATCCAACCCGCCTCCCCCAAATGACCCTATTGAATCCACAGGTCAGTTATTTTAACTGAAATTTGAATGGTAAAATATTCTTATTTCGCAATTTAAGTTTGTTGATGAAATCGCTATTTGATTATTTGAAATTGAATTAATGGTTCATGTATATTTTTGAGCTCATTCTGTTGATGATTTTTTTTCTTGCATATTAATTATAGAGTCTTATCACTGTTTTATCAATTATAAATGTTCATATTTTGTTGAACCTTTGTATTTTTCACTCATCCACTAAATTTATAATATGGGAAAGTTTGTATATGGTGGAAATGAATTTAAAAAAAAAAATTGCCATGGTTTTTCATAATATTAATTATTAATAGGCTCTGTTTTTCTGTTATAGCTGTTGTGAAATAGAAGCTATAGCTCAATAAATATGATTTTTAAATAATAAATAATTTTAACAAAAATACTAAAGTTTATTAAACAACTTGAGAGTAAAATCACCTTAACTTTCAAACCATTGTTGCAGGTGTTTATTGAACACTTTAGAGTTGTAACTTTAAAAGCTACAGTTGCTAGTTAGCTACCAAACACAGGCTAAATGTACAATGCTCAATATATTTAGGATGCGTTTGGTATTGATTTTACTACAACTCTAAAGTATTTGATCCAGCTGTGGATTGGAAGCTAAGATGATTTATCTCACGCTTGTATGATGTAGAAAGTACAATATCTTTACTATTTTTGTCAAAATTAATATTTAAATAAAATCATATTTACTAAACACTTTTTACTTTTATTTCATAGTTACAATTTTATTTTATTTTTTCTCTCTACACAATACCAATGGACCCCTAGGGTTCTGTTTTTGGAGACAAGGGATGTATTCTAGTTTCTAGTTTTGCTGTGATGGGCTGTTGTGATGACGATGACCCAGGATTGTTCTGGGTAAATTTAGTTTCTTCATTGTTGGTCTAATTCAATAATAAGTGGAAGAAGTCAAGCTGCTTATATATAGTCTTCTAAAGTTGTCATTTCGAAATCCACTGTCTTCATTTTATTTTGTAATTCTGCAGCAAAATGAATCTAATTAGCATTCAGTTTAGGCCTAAAATCTAAGCTGTTGTCTGAATATGACTCTGTATCATTAAAGGAAGGGAAACATTGTAAATGACGTTTTTTGACATCAAGGAATATCAACTGTTTCATGAACTAGAATGGAATAAGTGAATTGCACTGATTTTGTAAATAATAAATATGCTTTTTTTCCCTGCCTGTTTTTTGAAGTTGAGTTTTGTAAATTGTACCAAGATTAAATAGACCACATAACGGTTATTGTCCTACCAGAGGTAATCTATGATATCAACCTATGATTTTAGTTGTTAGATCTGGGCAAGCTATAAAATTCATTTGTTTTTGTCATCAGAGTAGACGATCTCATATTCTACAAAGTGGTTGCTAAGTGATGCATATGCTATTTGACTAGTAACAAGCTTATACATGCATTAGTGTACCATTACCTTTTTATATCGGTCTGGTGGAAGAGCATAACACGAGGAAAAGACAAGGAAAGAAAAGAAAAGATAATAGAAAATAGAAAAAGAAAAAGACATGAATTAACAGTTTCGGTATGTCTAGAAAGTATAGTATGATGTTGGTGTAGGAAATATTGGGTTTTTGAATCCCTTCTGCTGAGATGTTAACCGTGAGTTTGCTAGAGTTTCCTATCAAACATATATATTTCATAAGAAAGACACAAGCAAACTATTGTAGCAGGAAATATAGTATCTTGAACTGGTGCTTTAGTGCTATACTTCCCAATATGCAATCCTGGCTTTGGCCCTGATTTGGCTCTTCTCTTTCTTTATTCCGTTCTAAATTTTAAAATTACCACTGAAGTGCTCTGAAATTACATGTTTTGATTATACTTTATGGAACAGGTTTCTCTAAACTTCAAGATCGCATTCGCATCTTCATTGCAGTTCTTTTCTGGATGTCTCTGTTCTTCTGGGCATCTGCATTTGATAAGAGAAATAACGGTAGACCGAACAAGGGATCAAGATTTAGAAGGTAACTGAGAAGCATGTATCGTGTATATATGTAAGACTTGGAATAGGTTTAGAAATACACGAAGAAAATTCAATGTTGTTTAGATGCCTAGTTTTCAGAAACTTGTATGAATCATCATCTGTTAGTTCATTGAAGTTACATAACCACTTTTGTGTATCACATGAGGAAACAAACTTCAAAATGGAAATAAAATTCCAGGTTTTTTTCATTACTTGTGAGAGATTTCCTTTAGCAGGTTATATTTGCTCTTTTCAGCAACGATAAGCTTGTTCGCAAATTAGAGTATCATTGTGTTAATACTTCTCAATTGTTAGACATTTGTCTTAAATTTCTTGTATGGCTGATAATTATTTCAAAATGCTTCCGTCAACTTATGGTATTTGAGGGTTCATGTGCTTGCATATCTTCAGATTTGAGTGGTCCTAGATTAATCAAAGGCAGACCATTTACAGATTTTCGACCGACTGTCTCCAGGATTTTCCTGAAAAATATCTTGGCTGGCAATAATACTCCCCTTTAGCAGTTCCTAGAGTCAATCATGACTGGATGCTTGAGTTTGTCTCATTTCTAAAATCAGTGATCTTGGAATTAACGGTCCCAAAATATCTGGAAGATTTAGGGTATCCCAACTTAGTTGCTATAAAATGGAGTATGATCAGGTCGCGCCTAGTTCTTGTAAAGTGGAGTGTGATTCGGTGCATAAACTGTGTGCATGTCAAGTTTTCATTGTGAGGAGTTGAGTTGTGTGAATCCCACGGCCCCCTAATGGGAGCTTAACACGCACTGCGCCCGTGATTAGCCCTTGAAATGAAATCACTAATTTTTGTACGTCAGTTGATGGATACGTCGATAAACATTCGATACGAGTACGAGTAGGCATTTTAGCCCATTGTGCGATTGAAAACTTAATCAGAAGCATAGTAGTTACAAACATACTCGGGAGTCGGTGATAATATGAAACGTAAAATTAAACATAGTACATAAAATTAAACATAAATCTATCTACTAACATGTTATCATTCGATTCATTCACATGTGCGATAGCAAATATTGGTTTGGTTACAACCAGAATTCCATGTGAACACGTGATGTGGCGTGAATGAAAATAATAATACCTCAATAACACGATGGTTACATGAGAGTAACTCCATATAGTGACTTAGCTAAGGATGCCATTTTCAGACCCACAAACAAAAAGCCAATTTCTTCTTTTCCAAACTGGCCGAAAACTTATATCAACAAATGATCATGATTATGACTATAATAATGTTTATTAATGTGTAATCTTCATACCTAACACAAGACCAATGATCTCTCTATCTTATCACAAGAAACAAAAAGTGAATTAAGCTTATCCCACGCGTTAAATTCTAGAATATATGTATTTGCAAAAACATCTGAAAATTACTATATGTCAATTGATATATTGCATGCATACATCACAAATTTTACAAGTCCAATGAGTTTAAAACTCGTATCAAGTTTATTAATAAATTATCAAACCACTGGGGTTAAAACGATCTCTTTAGGGGTTAAATAATAATTATTAATAAGCTAGCAGCTTGTACTCAAAACTTATAAATAATTGAAAAACATAATTTATTATTATCCCATTATCATTCAATAAATCGCACTAAATCAAATTTTCAAAACATCAATTTTGGCTGTGTCTAGAGTCCACTTATGAAGCCAAAAATAATTCTTAATAATGAGATTTAGGACAAACAAAGGCTTAACAGCACTCTTTATCTTTCAACGTCAAGCACTTCATAATCATCAAATTTATATTATACACATATTTTTTAATTTACTGCATAAGTGAAAGTCCCACGTGGATACCAGCTGCATAAGATGTTACGGAACAAGTGCAAAATGATGATAAGAAGGATGACTTTTTTAATATTTTTTTAATACCACCAATAGGCGGGGATTAGACTCGACCTCTACGTGTTCTCTTACTTGTCAATTAAACAAAAGTAAAAAAGTGTATATGGAGGTTACATAGGTTAAAATCTCTGAGTTATAGGAAATATAATTAGGCAAATAAAATATCAATACAAAGACAGTATCTTAAACTAAATATCCGAGAGATCATCTCCCAATGTAAGGAATTTCTTGGGCATTGAGCTGAAGAATATTGGTCAATCTCGGACTGAGATTTTTAAGATAAAGAAACCGATGCTGTGTTTGATAAAAGTAAACCCAATTGGCCATGAAATCGGCTGGAGTATTAGCCTCTTAGAGGACATGATGAATGATGATCAACTGTAAAATACATAAAGTTCAAACTTGATCAATAAGATATGCAAAGTTCTATTTAACTGAGCGTTGAAATATAATCCAAGAAACTACCATATCGAAATTTGATTCTACCTAAGGATAGAAAAAATGAGTTCGGTAGGTATTTTTTAATCTTTGTGGATAGATAGTCGTACGCTCTACAAATAAAATCAGATGGTGCCTTAGAAAAGTCCCAAATTTGATGAGTACCGACTCCTGATGATCACGAGACATCTCTGGGTTGCCTCGAGAGCACCCATCCATACTCAGTTTAATCACCCCTGAAGTGGTCTCAACCAAGAAATAAATCTGACAAGTTTAATATATGTAGCACTATAATCCGTAGGTCTATCCTCATGTGAGTATCCATGATAATAAGAATGATGACTTTTTGTTTGTTCTGGTTTTTGTTTTTACCATTATTTCTTTATTATTATTGTCAAACAATATTAAATTTTCCTCGAGTTTCTGTAGCTCCTGCTAAGATTTTGTCTTGTCTCTCCAAATTTTTAGTGTTCAAGTTGCTCTCGTTGGTAAATTACTTTGTGATCGAGTATTGACTGCTTTATTACCTCACTCTTAAAATCATGATATTTTTAAAAGTAAATAAATATATGTCGTTGTCCATTAAGATTTTCAAAATAAATTTTTAATTGTAAGGATTAATATATTGCTATCGATAAACATTATCTGTCCCGATTGAGAACCTAATTTTAGACCAATTTTGTAAGTTTCCTTACTTTCCCCTCCCATCGAGGCATCGCCTTCGGCTCAATAATTTTAAACAACTGATCCTTTGTGAACTAAGAAGGCACAAGTTCATTTCGCTAGTATTAAAGTGAAAAATCTTCTCTAAGTCGTTTTCTAATTTTATCTTTCAAAAGCAAAACACGTGTCGATCTTCTTTTGGTCGAAAACATTCAGTAATGCTTAAGTACAGTGATGTCCTCTTCAGGCACTCCCCAAGCTTAATCCTCGACCGTCAATTCCTCCCCAATAAGAAAATAAACAAATGCCGCCACTGGGTCCCACTGCTCGACTGCAGTTAACGTGTCGTTTGATTAGAGGCCGTAGCAGCTGTATGAGTAAATGTGAAATGTCTCACCCGTGGGCTTGTATGCTAAAGACACGCATAGTAGTCATGGGCTCTCTATCAGTCCGTTTGATACTTATCACTAACTAAAATCAACGGCGGAGATCTCATCACGCCCAGTTTCTTCACCCTTCTATAAAAGCATTCTCAAATAATACTTGGTAGCTCTAAACAGAGGAGTCTGTTCCTCTGCTTATTTCCCTTCAAAAAGCACTTCTTCAAAAAGCACTTTCTCACAAAGCGCCTTTTTCTCAGTCTACTACATTCAACAAACATGCTGCTAAGAAGCTCATCAACGCCAATATTGAACTCATGGCTACCCCAGCACAGCAAAGACTCATCATCATCATCATCATCAAATTCATCACCAGAGCCAGAGCTTCAAGTTCCTCAAAGAACAAGATCAGTTTCATTATCAGATGATCATCGTCATCATCATCAGTCAACAAAGCACAAGCTTTTAACTACAACGTACCAAAGGGAAGAAAGAAGGGACTCACAAATGAACAAGAAAGGCAATATCAAAGCTTTAAAGCCACCACCAGGAGCTCTTGCTCATGATCATCATCAAGCAAAAGAATCGAGTTCAAGGATTCAAAGACTGTTTTCAAGTTCTGGGTTGGGGGAGAAATTACTGAAGGATCATGATGAAGAAGAAGGCTGTGAATTTGAAGATGGTGGTGGTAGTAATGTGCAAACAATGGTCATGGGTGGCGGTTTGGGAAATAATGGCGGGAAAATCTGTGGCGGCCGCGGCGGCGGAGATGGTGGTGGTGGGTCGGGGTTTTTTGGGAGTAGTAGTAATTATAGTAATAATAATCACGGGAGTAGTAGCACTGATGCTTATTATATGACGATGATAGAAGCAAATCCTGGAAATGCTTTATTGCTTGGAAATTATGCTAGGTTTTTGAAAGAGGTAATGTTATTAGTTTTGTGAAATATTGTTTAAAAAAAAAAATTGAACTTTGCTAATATTTTTTGGCTGTTAAATGGACAGGTCAGAGGAGATTTTGCAAAAGCAGAGGAGTTATGTAGCAGAGCAATTTTGGCTAACCCAAGTGATGGGAATATCTTGTCACTCTATGCGGATCTAATTTGGCATGCTCATAAAGATGCTCCGAGAGCTGAGAGTTACTTTGATCAAGCTGTTAAATCTGCCCCTGATGATTGGTAAGAGATCAAACCCATATGTGCTTATGCATTGATTGAATTTGATTAAATTGCAGCTTTGATTGTTGTTTAAATGCTGACTTTGTTAATTATAGGGTGACTGCATAACAACTTGTTGGGTTTTTACTTGATAGATACTGATTATATTCAATAACGACTATGGATTAAAAGTCACGACACCTCAATGTCCAACGGTCAAGTAGTAACTTTATAACTCCATGTAGGTTCTTCGAAGTGGAATTTTTTTTTTTTTTTTTAGAAAAAATGGTGCGGACAGGTCTAAATATATTTTTTTAAACTACCTTCTCACCTCAAGAGTCGAACCCGGACTGCTATCGAGCAGTGCGCTGGCATGATAACTAATCCGACTTTGCCCTTGGGGCAAGTGGAATTTGATCAAAACAATTTGGGATCTTTTGGAACTTGGAATGTTACTTTCAGAAGTTTGTTTGTGCTTTCCTATTTGTGATAAGGCTTGTTAAAATTTCACCTGAAATCTTATGTTGAAAATTGAATTTTTGTGCAGTTATGTGCTTGCATCATATGCTAAATTTCTGTGGGATGCTGAAGATGATGAAGAAAAAGAACAAGAAAATGAAGAGGGCCATCATCAAACTGATCACAGCCATATGTCACCACCTAATTTCTTCCATGGAGCTTCTCATCATCCACCTTTAACTGCTGCATCTTAAGAACGATATAAGAGAAGTTAAAATCAATAATAGCTGTTATGAGTTGTAAGATAGCCAAGTATACTAATGCATAGCCAACAAAAATATTAACATGGTTCCTTTCTCACTGTAAAATCCTTAAAATAACTATGCCTAAATATGTAATGCAGGAAGAAAACAATCTTTTATCATATATGTATATTTCCATCTTTCTACGTGATGAGCCTATGGAATTACTATGTAACTTAGCCCTTTTTCTGTACGAAGGAAAACACTTTTCAAAATCTTCGTTCATTCAATAATTTGAAGTTGGAGGTGCAAGTAAGTCTAAGCCTTCAAATATCTAGAACAGAAAAGGGAGAATAGGTAAATGAAGTGCCAACAAATCACTCATATTTCTTTTCTTTTTGTGGCTCAAAATTCTTTGTGGCATCCTTTAACCAATTTAAGTGGGTCACTAGATTTCATTTTCTTTCATGTAGGAGGATAAGTTGATTTGCCCTGATGATTATTGGTTGTGGAGTTGCAGAGACTTCTATGTCATTTTCAATTTTTTTTTTTTGGGTTATCATAACATCACCAAGAAAGTGATTGGAAGATAGATATCAAGCTTATGATTCAAGAACATTTTAGCAGAACAAAAATCTCAATCATTGAACTAGAATTGGCTTTGGTAGCAGGGGCGGGGGGTAACAATATCTACCATTTTATATTAGGTGGATGTGAATAGTTTCCAAATTCAATAGATATTTCGTCATAAATCTGATTTAAAATTCATTAAAAATCTCTCTTGACCACATATCTAGAAACCGCCATCAGAAGAGCTTGTGAATGGTCTCATTGTGAAAATCTGTGGACAATTTTCAAGGTGTAATGAAGCCAAAAGCAAAAAATGATTTATGATGTAACCTTTGCATTAATTTATGTTATCACAACTCAATCTGCAAAGACCATCCAAGGAAGCAACAAAAAGAAAATCAGATACTCTGTCTGCAAATTGAATGTTTTAATATGTTGGTCATAGATATTAAAAGAAAAAACTCACCAGCTACCATATATTGTAATGGAAACACTAGATCAATCTTGAATCCTCCCGATTGAATTTACAGTGTGTGATATTAAGCAAATCGCAAATGGTTTTGGTAACAATTGTCTTGCTTTTGAATCTCTGATGTGATATGTCCTCTCAATTGATTACTTACTTGAGGATTGGTTAAATATCTCTATGTAATAATCATAAAAATATTTTTTGTGCGCATCAAATAACAAGATCAATTTTAGATGTAATAGAATACTAGTATGAACAATCTTCGGTTTGTAAGTTGAGTGGCTTTCAGACCAAACTGTAATAAACTTGAAGCGAGACTGAAGGAAAATTACAGAAGCTAATATTAATCTCCCAAGTTTAAATGAATCTAAATAAGATTAAATGGGACAGTTTCCATTTCATCTGTCACAAACAGTCCAAAACTACTACCGTACCTTAAATCAGAGATCATTAGCCATTTTTCAAAACCAAAAGTAGAACAAGGATAACATACAGTAATGATATTGTGATCGGAAACTTCACCAAAGACAAGACTAAAAGCTCACATACACTAAAGGAAACTTGTAAGAACTAACTTGTAAGCATATTTAAGAATTTGCATATAAAGGATCATAAAACTAGAAAGTTTCAATGGCTTACAATGCAATTCTATGGCGGCAAAAGGTAACCTTCTGCAGTTGAGTGAAGATATTTCTATTCATTGTCTATTGTATTTGTTTATATCATCTTGGGCCTGATAATTGAATTTCTGACAAAATGCACCACTAGTGCCATCAACTACTCCTCCTGAAGAAGTAGCCTCTTCACTGCTCCGCTTAAAGAAACTTGAGTAAACCCATGAATTCAACTGAGAAGGGGTTGGAGGCTCAGGTACCGGACACAGACCTTCAAGCATTTGGACAACTTTCGTCATCGATGGTCTCAACTGCATCTCATTTTGTATGCACCACAATGCAACTTTAATTGCAGAAGCAATACTCTCATCATTTTCATCCATATCTAGCCTTGGGTCAAGGATTTCTCTTTGTTTACCTTCTTCTAGCATCTTGAAGGCATAGGAAGGAAATTGAGCTTTCTCCGAATCATCCCCCAGAGAAAAACTCTTCCTGCCTCCGATGATCTCTAGTAAGACCATACCATAGCTGTATACATCACTCTTCTCTGAAATAGGATTGTTTGTTATCCATTCTGGTGCAAGGTACCCCCGTGTACCCCTCAGTGTCGTGCATACAAGGCTTTCTTCACGGTTCATCAGCTTAGCCAAACCAAAATCTGAAACTTTGGCAGTGAAATTATCATCAAGAAGAACATTCTCAGGTTTTATGTCACAATGAACAATCTTTACCTCACACTCCTCGTGAAGATAAGCTAATCCCTTTGCCGTACCTAATGCAATATTAAATCTTGTATTCCAACCCAAAAACCGACTGTCCTCAGTACTATTGAAGATCCATTTATCCAAAGACCCGTTTCCCAAGTACTCATAAGCAAGAAGCCTGTGAGCTCCCTCTATGCAGAACCCTTTGAGTTTGACCAGGTGAACATGATGTACATTCCCAATTATTGTCACTTCAGCACTAAATTCCTTCTTCCCCTGCCCAATGCTCTCCAACTTTTTGACTGCCACTTGGCTACCATCTGGTAGCATGCCTATATAGACTGAGCCGAACCCCCCTTGTCCTAGCTTAGTAGAGAAGTTTTTAGTTGCTTTACAAAGATCATCGTAACTGAAACGAGTAGGCATACCTGAAAGACTTCCCAAGAAATTATCCTCTTCCAAGTTTTCATGAGAAAATTCCTTTAATCTCTTCTTTTTGTTGTGGTGCCAGAGTCCTGCATAAAGTAGACTGGCAATTACAAGTATAGTTCCAACAACTATGACAACAATTAGTAGGATGGTTTTCCTTCCATCACTTTCTCGACTTTTAGAGTTTAAGATCGCACTTCCTCCTGATATTTTCATATATGAAACATAACCAGTAGAACCCGGCTGAGAGCGTTGCAAACTACCTATCTGATCAAACAAGAAGCAATTCTTCGTACTGTTTTCAAAGAACAGCACAGAGCAGGAACAGTTATGTAGGCAAGCTTCTCTGCATGTATTAAGATCATATCTTGGAAAGGGTGCAACAAACCCAAGTGCAAAATAATCAAGCTTTTCACCCACATAAAAAAGCTTTGCTGAACTCAGGGAGTCATTGCATGTTGAAGTAACTGGAGGTCTACAGTTGAATTGAGATCTGAGAGAATTAGGGCACTGGCACCAATTGTCGAAATAGCACACAAAATACAGATCACAAGGCTCAGGAACGCTGCAAGAATTTTGCGGTATCTTGATTGCCTCAGAAGTAGCTGCTTTTCCGTTGTGAAGATTAGAAAACGTAATTCCCCCATTAGAGCCTAAAATAGCAGCCCAGGTAGCATTTTTATCATTGTTTTCTGAGAAGCTGAATTGCCAAAGCAATGCCTTTTTAATATCATAAAAATTCCATGCATTGGACACCAAAGAAGCAGAATGGACCTTGGCAGCTACACTCGTATTGGTTTTCCGGCTGTCGTTAGCCAAGGACCAATACGTTTGTGGAGTTTGATACCCTGCATACAAGACCAAATCGCCAGACTTGAATTCAAGATATACACTCAAGTTATTTCTATTGGGAAAACTTTTAAGCCTCATCCCTTCCACAAACTCTTGGCCAGGTAAAAGGGTATCAGTTGGATGGCTAAAACTCTGCCAAAGAATACTTCCACTTACCCCGAGCAATACCAAGTTGCCTGAGTCCTGCAATTCCATGGATTCAACTTCCTGGCCTGAAGTTTTTGCAGACCAAGCTTCACCATTTCCCCTTTGTAAATATGCATTCCCATTTTTCTCAAACACAAACTTATCAGAATCTCTAATTAACAAGCCTCTATTGGCAGTCCAAACTACTTTTGCGCTACTAATGTGAATAACAACCAGCAAAAAGAATTGAACATCCAAGGCAGTATAAAAGCCAAAACCAAAAACCGAGTTATTAGACATTAGAAATAGCCCATTGTTATCGATCCACTGAGTCTGGGTTGCTTCAAACCCAGGATACAGCTTGCCAATATGTTTAGAGCCAGCAACGCAGGGTTTGAACACAAGGAGTAGACAAAAACACAAGGCCCTAGTGTATTTAAATAAACCCATAATTTCTTTAACTGTAAAAACACACTCAACTTTCCCAAATAAAACACACGAGAAACTTACAACTAAAAATTAGCTCAAAAGAAGTGAAAAAAAAAAAAATCTACACACGTCTTTGATTTTGCCATATTTCTTAAAATTTAAACATAATGCAGGAGAATTTTAAGACAAAACAAAGTGTGTTGAGATTATATCACAAAAAACTCATAAAAAGACTGATAAATATATGAAGTGCAATTGTCCTGCAAACCCTTTAAATAAAGAATCAGTCAAATTACAAGCTTTGTACATGGCAGTTCAAATATGTGAATCAAAGAGTTAAAAATCATTCCTTTAACAGAAAAAGACAAACTTGAAAACATAGTAACCAACCTCAATTATGCTACAAAAGCAAATGAGTATATGCATAGCTGGGGCTTTTGGCTTTTCCCTTATTTTAAGGAAATAGCCAAATAGGACTATAGGAGCCTTCTTTCACTTTCTCAACAGAGGAAGAGGGAGAGAGTGAGAGAGAGAGAGAGTTGGAGGAGCAGGTAATGCAAATTAATTGTGCTACCAAGACTTTAATTACCACTTTGGATGGACTTTGGATACCATAATGTATGGTTGGCTTTTGTCCTTGCTATTTCTTCACTTCCTTTGTTTCTTATCTATGTGCCCTGCATGTGATTCCAAAGATCAAATTTATTGTCGTTTCTTGCACGTCTTTCCTTGTTCATAATTTGAACTTATAAAATTTTGTTACCCTCAATTGGTAAAAATTTTTTGGGCGAGATGAACTTACTCGTGATCCTCATTTTCTTTGAATTGCATTATGTACTTAATTTTGTTCATTGTTCATGTTACTCACTGATATTTATTTGTGTTAAAATGAGTCATTTATTATAACAAATAAAATGAATAAAAACTTATTCCATGTTCCCATCAGTATACTTGAATACTTATTGACTATAAAAATAAAAATTAAACCTTTAGCAAAGATTAGGTTATTGGGTATCCATCTCCAATGTAACAATTTATATATTATGTTACAATTGATATTTAATACTAGTGTCAATCTATTTGATATACACACAACACAGTGCATGTGAAGTTGTGAACTGCGAAAGCTCCCTTAGTGCAAGTGAACCGTGAAAGCTCCTTCACTGCTGCTTTACAAGTTACAACCAATAGCTTAATTTGTAATTAATGGATCCTCCTGAGTTTGGTCTCACGAGTAAAAGATGGATAAGTTAAACCCAAATTAATAATAAAATCAGCTATACACATTTGAGTTTTAAGTGATTGTTAGACCTTAAATATTAATATAAAATGGTTCATTAGCAACTTAAAATCTTGGCTCAATCAATTATTTAATCATATACAATTTGCTCAACTGAGATGTGCATGATCATAATAAACTAATACCAAGGTGTTACATCTAATCATAAAACCACTAATGAAAACTTCCCCCAATCTTGTCTTCTTCACTTGAATGAATTTTGGTGGACAATGGCGGTCCATGAAATTAAGACAAGATGATAAGGGTGAAGATCCTACAACCAATCAAAGTGCTTCTTAGTTGGTATGATTTCACTTTGCTGACATGTTTTTAATATTAAAAAAATTAGAATATTTTATCAATAATTGAAGCTGCTAACAATCGACCGAAAAGCAATTTGCTAATCGGTAACGTCCCAACTTATTTGATAAGTGACAATTAACAAAAACTAGTATAGATAAGAGCATAGAGAATCCCGAACTAAAGCCCCCGTTGACTTAAGTGGGCCTAAGGGATTTAAAAAGGCGGTAATCCAACCCAATCAGCAAAACCTACCAGGCCCAAGAGGCACAAGGCCATTTTAAAATTAGAAAAATAATATATGTGGGTGAATTAAAAAATCAAATAAGGAATATTCTTTTTTATTTTATTTGTATTTCTCATCACATGTTCCCCAATTTATTAACGTTTATTTGTTATTCATCGTTGGACTTGACAGACCGACGCTTGACTTGAGTGGCACTGTTACGGTCGGTATCTTTAGCAATCTTGAATAGGAAAGACCGTCACGTTCGGACGTGAAACCCACTTTCCAAATCAGTTAATTGAGAGAGTTATCCCATTCTTTAGGCGAACACCCGACAAATGGTTATCTGCCACCGCTATGTGCTCCGCCATGAGCCCCACGCGCATTACTTGGCAGGTGAACTTGATATTTTAAAATTGTGAATTTACTTGCACCTATTAGCAAAAATCAAGAATGCCATGTCAATTTATTCTGTACCTCTTCGTTTTACAAGCCACTCTGATTTAGCTATTGAAGATTAAGAGGTTGTTTAGAATTGAAGTGTTGTAGCTTTTAAGATATAGTTGTTGTAAAAAAAAATTATAATTATAAAATAAAAGTTAATAATATATAATAAATATAATTTTTAAATAATAATTTTAATAAAATTATTAAAAACATAATAGATTTTATATTATATAAGTGAAAAATTATATTAACATAACTAATATACCTTAAAAGCTACAGCAGTTAATGTTTAGCAAACACTTTAATGTTGTAACTTAAAAATTACAACAAGAAACTTCAATTTCAAATATACTCTAAGTAAGTGGCCATTCTGATTTGGCTTTACCTTAAAATAAAAGAAAAGAAAGTAACTTTTAGTATTTAATAAAATCTTTTTACATATAATTTTATTAAACTGATTATTAAAATTTGAATCTTCAAAAAAGTATGGAGGATAAAAAAATGATTTAAACTTCATATGCTCTTTCATTTTATGAAAAAAGATATGAAATATATAAAAATAAAAATAAAATTTTTAATTGGTTTAAAATATACATTCAAAATTTGTTTAAAAGAATATCAAACATTTAAAAAAAAATTATAGGATATTATTATATATGTAATAATTTAAGCAATGTTATTCGATTCAGATATGTTCACACATATTTAAACAAAAATAAAAAAATTTTGACAATTTTTTTAATGATCAATATATTATAAATTCATTAATTTATCAAAAATAAAATAATCAGATTAAAATTTACTTATCTTATAGTTATTGTAAACTCAAGTGACAAACCATATGGTCTCTTCATAAGATTATTAACTACCAAAAACAAGTCATAAAGGCGCTATAAAATATTTGTGGTACTCTTTTGACTTGGATAATTAAATTAATTAAATCAATTAAAAAATACATGAATTTCAAAAGGCATGTCCATAATTCATAGGTTTTGTAATTTGTACGGACGCGCCATTGACGAGAGCGTGAGCACACTGCTATTACCACTGGATCTCACGCTCACCTTCTGGATTCTTTAAGTCCCAATATCCACCTCAAACGTTGCACACGTGTTAACAGTAGACCGAGTTACGTTATAGCCCCAACAAGACGCTCTTATGGCTTTGTTGTTACGAGGGAAATGGGCTTTTTAACTGACACCTGTCCAGTTCTCATTGGATAGTTTTCCAAAATTTCACTTAAATACTGTGCCTCAGATCGTATCTATATCTCTTACCAATGGATTATGTGAACAGTTTTGGTAATAAAAATATTAACGGGTTAAATCATGCAGTCCCTAATGTTTTGTATATTACGAAAAGAGTACATAGATTATAAATTTATATCAAAATAGGTGCCCAGATCAAACTTCATTATGGTGAGGATAAATTGGTAATATCACTTGAGATAGGCACTGTTTCAAAACGAGGTGGATAATTCAGGACCTTAATTGATAAACGTATTAAGCTAGGGATCTATTTGTTATTTCTTTAAACGGAAATAAAAACCGAACTAACCAACAGCAACAAGGCATATCTAAAAACTCTCAACGGTTTGGTTTTGTGTGTTTTTCTTTTACAGGTGAAGAAAAATGGAGAGCAAGGAGGAAGTTATTTCGGTTGAGCTGCCAGCACCGCCTGCTTGGAAGAAAATGGTCTTTTAATTTTCTCTTTAAAGCTATTTTTTTCCTTTATATTCATGTGTATGAATAGGTTATGTTTATGTTCTTGGAGGTTCAAAGTTTATGGTTTATCAGTAAAGTTGTTATATTCTTACTTGTTAGTATGATTTAATTTCTGGCTATGTTTACTTTTTGGGGATTTTTTAGGTATGGATTGTTATTTGTTGTAGAATTTGGGTTGGTACTAATTTTTGGCTAGGGTTTGACTGAAAAAAAGAATTTTTTTTTTTTAGCCATGTTTTGGGGTTAATTACCATTTTAAATATGTTGGTTTGTCTAATTTTTTATAGAAATTTTTGAATTTTGAATTTTGTGGTAGAATTTTTGGGTTGTACATTTTTGTTTTCACTCATAATTGTATTCTATGGTCGTAGTTTTACAGTTAGGGTTTTCTTGAAAAGGGTGTTAGCTTGTGGTAGTGATGATTGTTGCAATAAGGGCTTTTCCCCTTTTAATTATAGTGTGTAAAACAATTTAACCTTTTTCACTATTTTGGGGTCAACTATTAATTTTTTTTTCCTTTTGGTCCATTATTATTATTATTATTTTTAATTGACAGAGATGTAGGGAAAATAATCCTTTCTATGGAAGCTTTTGCTAATTTTTTGCTTTGATGTCAAATTGAGCTTTGTTCTCCTAGCTCCTTTAAAGTTTCCAGTTGAGATTATCTTGATTTTCATGCTGAATTTTGCTGCATTTTTGTATTTTCTTTGAATTTTAGTGCTGAAAAGCTTTGTTCATGTATGTAAATTTTTTTTTTTTTTTAAAAAAAACTCATAGTAAAGATTAATAGCATTACTTTTAGTAAGCATGACCAATAAAATTTTGTTGAGAGGAAAGATAATGTGATGGGAGGTCAGTGAGTGTTCTTTGTATGTGCGGATATAGTTCTACACAAATATCATTTTGTAACACATGTAATTAAGTCATCAAGTTGGGCAATCTATTTCTGTTTGATATAGATCATGCATGCGACTGTGCGTATGCATGAGAACTATCCTTTGCTGCTTAAACAAGGTTTTAAATTTCCGTGCATTGCTTTCATTCCCATTTCAGTTTTGATTGATTGTCGGTGACTTTGTGTTTATTACAATTAAAAATGGTTGTTTAATTATTCAATATCTGATGCTAAGCCGGTTCTGTAATTTTATTGGACTTTTGGGTTGAGTTATGCGTTTGAGTTTACAAACACAATGGTTTTGCTTTTTCCCTAAATTGTGAAGATTTGAGTTTTTATTGTTAAAATTACCTTTTTTGGTGCAGCTCTTATCTACGAGGCTGTGCTTTCCTTTGAATGCTCTTAATAAATAACTTTCCTAATAACAACAGAAGTGCAAAGTCATTCTATCAAATGATTTGGTGAAACTTGAAGTACTTTCATCTTGGAGGAATAATTTGTGGTTGGGATGTGTTATATGTTCAAGTTCTTATTGTTATTGAGTTTGCCATCATTTACCATCGCTGCATGTATTAGTGTATTTATTGAACAGGCTCAGTTCCCTCTGTTTTCTTATATCCTATTAGATTTAACATGTATCAACTAGTATTTATGCATGTGTCGGCATGTTTTTAGACAATAAATTTAAAGGTTACAGTGACGGAAGTGGACAGGAAAAGGAAGTATGTACGACATGTTTGATGGAAGGTTAAAGTTTTCCATATTTGGAGTTGAGTTTAAAGCAAGGATATGTTTAGTGTCATGAAATGCTGTATTATATAATTCGATGACCAAGTAATATGCGTCAATATTCTCTTTAAATAATTGTTCCCTGTCCTTGCATGTTCTGTCGGTATTTATTTATTTTTATTTTTAAGAAACTTTCTAAGTGCATACACCCATATAAAGTCTAAGATCTACCAGTCAAGGTAGCATCCATCAAGAAATTTTACTGCTTAGTATGTAAGAAGTAATATTTGTACTGATGCAGGTGCAGGAGTTATACACAGCTCAAGTTTATGAGATATTTTCCATCGGTTGAAGCATATATAAATTTCAGTGTTCACTTGGATTGCATTTTGTCTTTCTTGACCCAATTAGATAGCAGTGTTCACTTGGATTGCATTTTGTCTTTCTTGACCCAATTAGATAGCTGTTAGTCATTTACCAATGTATGTCACTCTTGTTTGGCTAGCCAATTAAGAATTTATATTTGCTGGATTGTAAAGTCAACATCTGCAAGCCACATGTGAGTTCTTAGACATAGTCATTATGTTTTTGCTTGATTCAGTGTTTAGGTGGATATGAATTAGGATCAGCAGCATTTCAACAGTTTATAATCAGTTTGGAAGTCTAGTTTATGTCGATCCTTGCCAGTTGTATTCCATATTAGGGATATGACTTTGAGATTTTATATTTGAAGGCAATTTGTTCTACACTATATGTGGATTTCTATCATGATTTTTATAAGCTTGAAGGAGATTTTTTTGTGCCTGAGAGCTTGCAAGTCATGCATGTACATGTTAAACCATTGGATATATGTTAAGGATCAAGTTTAATGTAATTCTTTTCTTGGGGGAAATATTCAAGAATTAAGAGAAGACGTTAAGATACCATGGGTTCTGTGTTATTTGATTGTGTTTATATCTCAAGTATACATTGAAGAATCAAATTAAAAGCAGGTTTTATATGTATTTTATCTTTGTGTTATATTCTTTTTCCCTCTATTCCTTATCTGTGTGTAGAAGATTGGATGGTGTTGGTTTATAGTGTCTGGTTCTCATTGTATAACACATGATATCCTCTGTTTCTGTGCAGTATTTGCCCAAGAAAGGTGGTACACCAAGGAAGAGTGAGATCATGTTCATTGCTCCAACTGGAGAGGAGCTCCATAACAGGAAACAATTGGAGCAATACCTAAAATCTCACCCTGGTAATCCTGCAATAACAGAGTTTGATTGGGGCACTGGTGAGACCCCCAGAAGATCATCAAGGATCAGCGAAAAGGCCAAGGCAACTCCAACTCCTGAGAAGGAGCCTCCAAAGAAGCGAGGCCGAAGATCAACATCAGCCTCGAAGAAGGATAATAAAGAAACTGAAGCTCCTGAAAATGCTGATACTAAAGAAACTGAAGCTCCTGAAAATGCTGAGCGTGAGAAAGAAGTTGAGATGCAAGATGCGGAAGAATCTGAGAAGAAAAAGGCAGAAGCTGAGGTGGGAAAAGATGTTTCTGTTGAGGGTCAAGTTGGGAAGGAAGGGGAAACACAAGAAAAAGCTGAAGTGACTGAGAAGAAAGATGCCAATATGGAGGAAGCTGGTCGAGAAAAGGACAATAAGGCCCAAGATGGTGCTGAGGAAACTAAGACCAGCAATGAAGAGACTGCTGCTGAAGTAACTCAAAATCAAAAGGAGAAGGTAGAAATCTCTGTGGAAAATGTTCCACAAAATGAGGCTGAGAACGAGAATTGTGCCAGTGATAACAAACAGGACAACCCCAGCAGTGTCACTGTTGGAGAAAATGGCGGAGCAGATAAAGAGGAAGCCAATGGATCAGCCTCAGCAACTGATGGAGAGGTCAAAGAGAAACAAGATGGGCCGGAAAAAGACGAAAAATATAATGTCCCAAACAAGGAGACAGGCAAGGAAATTGATGGGGAGGTGATTGAAAATGGCAAAGTCGACCAAATGGGGCCAACTGATACCACTCCTCAACATCCAGCTTCTGTTAGCTGCTGAATGTACTGTGCTTTTATCCATTGCTATTAGCCCAGTGTAATATCCCTGTATCTTTTTCGATTTGTCCTTGTAACTTTTTGGGTTTCTTGGATGACTGTAACATTAAAGTTATCGTTAGATTTAATTGTCTATGTAGGGAAATTAATTTGTATCCTTAGTAGTGTAGGTCGGAGATGATGCAGTCGATGCTGCAGCTAATGTTATATTGTGCAGGAACTTAGATTGTAGACTTGTGATATCCTCCTTTTTTTTTTGGGTTTATGCTTAGTAGCTGAAACTTCAATTTATTGGATAGCTTTTCTTTTTCAATCTTTGTTTATCGTTTTCTTTGTGTCAAGACAGTAGGGTAGAGGGCTCCTGATTCTAGAGTGGATGCATCCTTGAGCAGTTATTAGGACAGATTTTCAAAGAAGTTCAAAACTGCTTAAGCTGGCTCACCATGGATTTCCTTACATATCGTAATCCAAGATACTCCTTTGCCCTTATCAATGTAACCATTAGAATCTACTAATTGCTATCGCCTTTGGATTCTTATAGCCATTATGAGCTGCCAGCAGGTTTCGACTCTTTTCAAGGAGCTGACCTTGAAATTACAGATTTTCCAATCAAGAGCTACGAAAGGGAGGACTATAACTTGACTTGAAAGCTGGCAGCGTAAGTACAAATACACAACCCAAAATGTTCTGAGAATGGTACCTGATATTAATCGACTCCGCGGAAGTGAATCCAGAGAATTCGCATACCACTCATTTCTTATTTCTTCAAATTGTCGGAGAGAGAATGCTTGCAATTCAACTGTGTAACTGTTGAAATTTTAAACTACACCATCAACATTACAAACAATTTCACATTTATCAGTTAAATGGGAAAGAAGTAGATAGAATTCAGTTCTGCTACATACAATTATATCTCAACTATTACTCAATAAGCCACAATGTAACTCTGTGCTTAAAGAATTGAAGAAATATAATCTGCAAAATGTGCTTAAAATCATTGAACCAACGATCCAAGTATGTTCGAAACACAATTAGTTCACTCAACCATACATGAGTAAAACAACAACAAAGCAATAATCCTAAATGGCAAAATCATCAATTCCAATCTACAACAGAAATCATATTTGATTTAAAAGCAGTAACACCATTTCTGGCAGCTGCAGGAAGAAGTACTTAACTTTCTGAGAAAAATATGATTTGGCAATCTTTAGAACTGCTTGGATACCCAAATATGGTCTCGCTAATAAGCATCGTTTCTTCATCTGATGACAATGGTGGAGAACAAATGACCATTTCATCTGATGACAATGGTGGAGAACAAATGACCATCTTTTCCAAGACTTCCGAATTTCCCAACAGGAACTTTACCACTGTCAACTCGTACTGCTTCCCTTGAAACCCCTTGATACCAATGACTTTAAGGCAATTCAACATACACTTGGGCACAGGCTCTGGTTCTATCCATCGCTAGAGCCATTCATCACAAACAAATTGAACCTCATCCAGGACTTCCTAATGACGTAGAACATACAAAACCAAATAATGATCAAATATGCAATCAAAGAGCATCATTCATAGTTTTGCTATAACTTAAAATTTACTGAATCAAAATAATATCTTTTCCAATACTAGAAATTCTAGATAAGGCGAGCACTCTAATATAATTGGCAAAACAGTCCAGCTATAACAATTCCGAAACCCCACTTCCATATTTGTCAAAAAAGTGAATTTAGCAGTATATGTGAAAGCAGGTACGACTCTAAAAGAAAGATTTGGCATAAGCACATTGCAGAGAACCTTCAAAAGAAATTGATTGATTATTATATCAAAATAAAAACTTATATAGTTCTAACTAGTTAATTAATAACCGAAACAATAAATCGAGAAATTAATTAACTTACCGACATAGTGCACCCAGAAAGTGAAAGAGACTTAACGTGATGAGAGAGTGCTTCAAGAAACTCGAACGCACGATTCTGCCCAAATAAACACTCACGAGAAAGTCTAATACGAACATTTGCTAGGTCAAGGACATTCAGATCCTTAAAATGATACCATACTATGAAATTATTCGAAACATCAAGCAACTCAAGATTCTCGGCCTTAATCAAGACTCTGTAATCATAAAGACCAAGCATGTTTGTTTCCGTAAAAGTGAGTTCAATTCTAAGCCTCTTCAGTGTTGGAGAACACACTTTGAACCTAACTTCTCTTTCTCGAAGCATCAGTGACTCTAAGAACAAATCTTCAAGAACAGGGCACCTACTGTAAAGCCTCGTCGTCAAATCAAGATCTCGTTGGTTGCGGACAGATATATGAAGGACCTTGAGGCTTGGGAAACAGACATCGTAATGATCAAGATCAAGCTTGACTAAGTTTTAAAACAATAGGAGAGGTGTTGTGCGCGGAATGCATAATCAAATAAACTAAATAATTATAAAATTAAATGATATAAGAATTTAACGTAGTTAGACGATTGTACTTATATATTTACGGTGGTAGAAAGAAAAAATAATTATATTATTAATAATTATTTATAATATATTATTTGAGTAAAAAAACTCACTTTCCGTAATTTAAATACACTCAATATTCTTATACACACTTGAAAGAAAAATAACTTTTAATTACACACACTCTCTAATTTCACTCTCAAAATAATTCTCTAATGAATTATTTCTTTCTAAATTTAAAACTTTCTTAAATTCTCTCAAGTTTGGGATACATTAAAAATGAATAAGCTTTTACTATTTATAAGAAAAAACTTCATAAACCATGCAACAAAAGTCTTCAATAATTAGTAAAAATTTAACAATTTGGTACAATTTTCTTCACCAAACTCTGTCTAATTTGGTATCATTTTCTTCACCAAACTCTACCTACCAAATTGAAAGTTTTGCATACTAATTATGGTAAACATGTTAGCCATATGTTTGTTGAAAATTGACATTTTAGTGCTGACTTTTCTACAATTATTCACCTCGGCAAAAATTTATCCAAATCTGAGCCGACTAATAATGAACCATCATCCCCAAAGCGGCTGCATCTCTGTGACTGCCTACGTACTCAAAATTTGGGATCAAGTCAACCGTAGTTCAAAATTCTTCAAACTTAACACATTTGAAGAATTTGAATTAGTTTCAAGCAATATTGAAACTTAATTCCAGAAATCATCTTTGTTAACATATCTAATGTGTTATTCTTAGTATCGATCTTTTTCAATAACACATCACTACCCTTAATAATCTCTCTCACATAATGATATTTCACATTTATGTGTTTCGTCCGAACGTGATATGTTTGATTCTTTGCAAGGAGTATTGCATTCTTGTTATCACAGAAAACATTAATGTTCTCTTCAATTACCCCCAAATAACCTAACAAACCTTTCAACCAGATAGCTTCTTTTACAGCTTCAGTTGCAGCCATGTATTCTGCTTCCGTAGTGGATAGAGCAATTGTCGATTGTAGAATTGATCTCCAGCTGATCGAACCTCCACCCAATGTGAATACGTAACCCGTTGTTGATCTTCGTTTGTCTAGGTCTCCAGCGAAATCAAAATCACAATACCCATTACATTATTGACCACAATCCTTCTTAAACAATAACCCAACATCAACTGTCCCATATAGGTATCGGAGAATCCACTTAACTGCAAGCCAATGGTCTTTACTTGAATTATGCATGTATCGACTAACTATACTCACAACTTAAGATATATCGGGCCTTGTGCACACCATAGCATACATAAGACTACCCACAGCACTAGTATATGGAACACGAGCCATATAGTCGTGCTCCTCTTTGGAGTAAGGACATGAAGAAGAGCTTAATTTAAAATGAGGAGTTAGAGGAGTACATACCGGTTTAGTTTCGTCATATATACCGAAATTTTTTAGCACCTTCTTCAAATAAGATTTTTGAGTCAACCACACGCTTCTATTCTTTATGTCTCTTTGAATTTCCATCTTAAGTATTCTCTGTGCATCACCAAAATCTTTCATCTCGAACTCAGAAGCTAACTGCTTCTTTAATATCTCAATCTCACCTCTATTTTTTGAAGCTATAAGCATATTGTCGACATAGAGTAACAAATAGATGAAAGCTCCATTTTGTAGTCTTCTAAAGTAAACACAATGATCGTGTTCACTTCTAGTGAATTTCTTCCCTTGTATAAATTGATTAAATCTCTTGTATCACTGCTTTGGTGACTGTTTCAATCTGTACAAAGATTTAATCAATCTAAACACATAATTCTCCTTTTCAGCAACTTTGAAACCATAAGGCTGAGTCAGATAGATTTTTTCCTCTAAATCTCCATGTAAGAATGCTGTCTTAACATTCAATTGAGTCAACTCTAACTCATATTCTACTACCAAGGCAAGTAGGGTACGAATGGAAGTATGTTTTACAACTGGAAAGAAAACTTCATTATAGTCAATACCTTCCTTCTGAGCAAAACCTTTTGCTACGAGTCGAGCCTTATATCGATGAATTGATAGATTTGGAGATCTTTGCTTCTTAGTGTAGAACCATTTATTGCCAATAGCCATTTTCCCCTTAGGTAACTCCACAAGTTCCCAAGTTTGGTTTTGATGGAGAGATTTCATCTTTTATTCCATGGCTAACTTCCACTGATTACTTTCACTGCTGCGTAATGCTTTACTAAAAGTGTTGAGGATGTCATCATCAATATCTGGAAGTGCATAGGCTACCACCATGTCTTTTGTAAGCCATCTAAGTTTCTTTATCACTCTTTTTGGCCTCCTTGTTGCTATAGTCTCATTTTCATCATCTACATCTTCAGTTGTTTCTTTCTTTTTTGGGACATCAACAGAAACAACCTCTTCTTCAACTCTTGGGGTCACTTCCAAAGTTGAACTCCTTTCTGTAGAACTAACTGGTACATATGGAGTTGCATCAAACTCCACCTGCTGCAATGTCTCATTGGTCTCGTTCTTTACCTGTTGAGAACTTGGAACCTTCAATATAGAAGCTTCATCAAATGTGACATCTCTGCTATACACAAACTTTTTATCTTCAAGATCTCAAAACTTGAAACCTTTAACTCTACCTTTGAATCCTACAAAGATAGCTTTTCTTGCACGAGGATCGATCTTATCATTCTTTATATGATAATAAGCTGGACACCTAAACACACAAATGGAGTCATAGTCTTGTGCGTGCTTTCCTGACCATATCTCCATAGGAGTTTTACCTCCAATTGCAGCAGAAGGCAACCGGTTTAGTAAGTGACTTACGTAGCTCATAGCCTCAGCCCAAAACTTTTTATCTAAACCAGTATTAGATAACATACACCGTACTTTCTCCAGCAAAGTACGATTTATACACTCAGCCACACCATTCTATTGCGGAGTATGTCTCACCGTGAAATGTCTTTTTATACCCTCACTCTGGCATACTTGCAAGAATGGATCAGAAGTATATTCACCCTCATTATCAGATCGTAATACTTTGATCTTTTTGCCAGTTTGAGTCTCCACCAGTTTCTTCCATTTCACGAAAATATCTAGAAGTTCATCATTTGCTCGCATGGTGTACACCCACACACGTCTAGAGAAATCATCAACAAATGTAACAAAATAATGGCTTCCACCAATTGATATAGTCTTGATTGGTCCCCATACATTATTGTGAACATCCTTGTTTTCTACCTACTACACAATGTTCACAGAAATTTAATTTACAGGTTTTGGTACCTTTTAAAAGCCATGTCTCATCAGAGTTTACAAAGACATCTCTTCAACATGTCTTAGTCGTATATGCCATAGCTTGGTAGTGTCACTATGTGCCTCAGCAACATTAAATTCATCAGTAGTACCTCTCTTCAAATAGTATAAATTGTGACGCCTGACACCTTGCAGAATTACCATAGCTCTATATATGAACTTCATTGTACAATTTTTAATGGTAACCTTGTAGCCTTTAGCTTCTAGAGTACCCACAGAAATTAGATTTTTCTTTAAAGTTGGAACATATGTAACCTCTTTCAGTTCTCTGATCATTCCATCGAACATTTTGAGCCGAATTGTTCCTATCCCCATTGTGCGACAAGATTGAATATTTCCCATCACAACTGATCCGGATTCTAAATTATGATAATTTGTAAACCGTTCCTTAATAGGACACAAATGATAGGTTGCTCCGGTATCAAGTATCCACTCACTTGTACTAGCCACATATGCTATGGGCATAATACTTAGTGAATAATCAGAGTCATCGTCTTTCCGTGCTATGTTTGCTGCTATTGGTTTCTTCCCATCTTTTTTCTGAGCCTTCGGACAATCTTTCCTTCAATGACCCTTTTTATGACAAAAGACACACTCATCTCGAGTTATATTTCTACTTCTCGATTTGAACCGAGAATTCTTCCTACCATGTTTATTCTTTTTCTCCATCGTTCTTTCTTTAATTATCAAAGCTTCAGACGATGCTCTTTCGGAATGTTTGTCATTATTCTGAATCTCCAAATTAGTCAATGCTGTACAAACATCTTTGAAGATGATCACGCTTTTCCCATATATCAAGGTAGTCACAAAATAATTGTACTCTTCTGGCAATGAGTGTAGCAGAATTATAATTTTGACTTCATCCTTAATATCTTCATCAAGATTCTTTAAATCAGCAAGTAAATTTTCAAATCTTGAGACATGATCATGCATTGACACTCCATGCTTCATTCGAAAACCATACACCTGGCTCATTGCATGAAGACGATTTTCAGGACTTTTCAGCAAGTACTTTTCTTCTAATGTATGCCATAAAGTTATCGCACAATCCTCATCTTTCACCAGATATTTCACCTCTTTGGTCAAACAAGATATGATTTGACCACAAACTTTTTCGTTCATAAGATCCCAAGTTTCTTCATCATACAAGTGTTTTTTATTTTTTAGAACAACATCGAGATCGATTTGAATAAGGACATCCATAACTTCACGCCTTCACATGCCAAAGTTGATTTTCCCATCAAACGTTTCAACATCGATCTTCTGGCCTCCAATAACAGGTGCTGCATGACAATGTGATACATCTTGCCTCTCACCTGTAGTGTCTCCTGAAATAGTTTGGGTAGATCTCTTTCCAAGTCTAAAAGTTTCACCTTCTACCATTTTCTCAACAAACTATTCCCACTTGAAAAACAGTCTCTATGATGTTAATTTCGCATGAATATATGCACAAGGAAAGTTCCCAAGAGAGTGGAGGGATCACAACGGTCCCACATAAAACCCAAACTCCTTAGACTCTTATCGTCTTATTGACATAATTTTCCTAGACATGCATAAATATACACTACTACGATAGACTGTCTCCCAAGTACAAATGGCCGTCTCTACCATATCCTACCATATCTATAAATAGTACTGTATTTTTTAAATAGTACCAAATATATAAATAGTATGTACCTATGAATAGTGCAATATACGTGAGCAGTGCTGTATACCCCAAGTACGAACCTTCATGTCTGATACTACTTGTTGTGCGCGGAATACAGAATCAAACACACCAAATAATTATAAAATTAAATGACATAAGAATTTAACGTGGTTCGGCGATTATGCCTACGTATACGGGAACAAGAGAAAATAATTGTATTATTAACAATTATTTATAGTACAATATTTGAGTAAAGAAAACTCACTTCCCGTAACCCAAATACACCCAGTACTCTCATACACACTTGAAAGAAAAATAACTTTCAATTGCCCATACTCTCCAATTGCTCACTCTCACAATAATTCTCTAATGAATTATTTCTTTCTGAATTTGAAACTTTCTTAAATTCTCTCAAGTTTGGGATGCATTAGAAATGAATAAGCTCTTGCTATTTATAGGAAAAAACTTCACAAACCATGCAACAAAAGTCTTCAATAATTGGTAAGAATTCAATAATTTGACACTATTTTCTTCACCAAACTCTACCTAATTTGACATCATTTTCTTCACTAAACTCTACCTACCAAATTGAAAGTTTTGCATGCTAATTGTGGTAAACACGTTAGCCACATGTTTGTTGAAAATTGACATTTTAGTGCTGACTTTTCTACAAGAGGTTGAAGTGTAAACCCAAGGTGGAAGCTCAATGGGATCTTGACGATCAAAGTTCACGAAAACTTCAAGCTCAACGATGTTGCTGTCATGCATGCATGCATCACTTAGCCAAGTGTTTATGGCTGAAGAACCGTGCGATTCAAGGCAGCAGAGGGTGAATCTAGCCAAGTTCTTGCTTTGACGGAGTAGTTCGTTTACGAAGTTGATGAAGAGGGTTTTAGGGTCGTGGCCTGGTTCAGGGTTAGGGTTAGGTTTCTTGTGGGTTACGGCATCGTTGAAATTGAGGTGGGGGAGGTAAGCGGACTTCCAGAGATTGTACCAATGTTTAGAAAGTGTGTCGGTGGCAGCCGCATCTTTTGTGGGGAGAAAAGAGAGGATATTGTGAGGGAGGATTTCTTTTGGAAGATTGCTGATGAAATCTATTTTAGCTTCTTCATCTTCTTCTTCTTTGTTGGCAGCCATTTTCTTGCTTCTTGTTTCTTGATTCTGTGAAGCTTTGATTTGATTGGTGGTGGGGGGGACAGAGAAAGTGAAAGACGGAATGATGGATTTGTTTCGGTGATTTTCTTTAGTTGATAAAGAATATTAACGGGGGACTTACTGGTTTAATTTGAGTGTTAACAGAAATGTGATTCTCTGCTCTAGTGAACCCTTTCACAGTTAAATGAATTGACAGTGGTGGAAAAAAGTATGTGTAACAGAAGCTGCCAGTACTAAAGAAAATGCAGGTTCAGCCACTGAAGAAGTAACTCAAAATGAGGCAGAGAAAGATAATACTGTTGGGTGTCAAACAAACAGGCAACCCAAAAGTGATTGGATATATGGCTTTAACTGAAAACTTCAATTGCTTGGACAGCAATAGCTTTTAGTTCTCAATTTTTATGTTCTTTTAATGCTGTGGTATGACTGTAGGGTTCCATGGTCTAGAATGTGTAAAGGTTTTATTGGCATCTTCAAGTTCAGAAGCAGGCTAATGTACCATTCAAGTGAGTTTACTTAGCACAAAATTGTTTCCCTTGGTGTTGGTTTTTTTTTTTCCAAGCCAGGCTTGGCAGCATGATACTTGTTTGTCAAGTTTTATTGGCATTGTCATCATTGTTTATTCTCCTAGCCTTTATAGACCCTATTATCCAAAGAAGTTGACTGCTTTATGAAATAGAGCCAGAAAATTTGTTCATTGTTAATAGCCAGAACCCTTATTGTTCCCCAGCAATCAGATCAATGAGAGGGAAGACTATACTGGGGAATGGCGCTAACCTGATACCCGGTTCATTAATGATCTTGATACATTTGAACTCTGTTTTGCTCATGAAAGTTGTGCTCACGAATCTAGATCGAAGTTGATTTTCTCAAGCAATTTCCAACTTGTTCTATTAAGTCAGAACAAATTTGATGGAAGGCCTCAAAGGATTTTACCCCAATTATAAAAAAAATATATATATATATCATAATTGATAAGCAAAATAATGTCTCATTCCGACATTAGTAGCTAAATCATCAATGCTGACATTACTAGCTAGAACAAGTTCATCGCTGCTAATTGCACTTATTATAGTGCAAGTCATCTTTGGAGAATCTATCGATTGCCTGCTTAAAATTCAGGCACGTTCTAACTTCTAAGAATGAACTGGGAAATTGATGCTGGGAAAGTGAATCCAGAGAATTAGCATACCAACCATTTGCTTCTTTTTTCAAATTGCCATAGACCAATTCTTTGAGCTATGTTGCAAATCAACAACGTGATTGTTAAAATTACAACTAAACCATCAACATTACAAATGATTTCAAAGAGATCCATTAGATAATGAGTATGCTAACTAGAATTCAGTTCTACCATGAATGACAGTTCTATCCCAACTATTACCGAACAATCAACAGTGTAACTTTCTTCTTAAAACAGATTGAAGACGCAAAATCTGTACAGTATAAAATAACACACCCTTAATTCCATTGAACCAATGATCCAAGTATGATCAAACTACAATGGATTGCATTTAGCAGTACCTAACTCAAACAAAAAGCAATAAACCTGAAAGGCAAAATCATCAATTCAACTCTATGACAGAGTGCATATTTGATTAAAAAACAGAGCCAAAATTTGTGGCAGCCGCAGGAAAAAGTATTTCTCTAACCGTCCGAGAAAAATATGATTCGGCAATCTTTAGAACCTCTTCGATACTCAAATATGGTCTATCTAAGCATCATTTCTTCATCTAATGTTAATGGCAGAGCGCATATGACTATCTTTTCCAAGACTAATGCTTCTCTCAACAAGAATTTTACGACTGTCAACTCATACTGCTTCCCTTGAAATCCCTTGATACCAATCACTTTGAGGTAATTACACATACACATGGGTGTGGGCTTTGGTTCTCTCCATAACTGGTGCCGTTCATCGGAAACAAATTGAAACTCATCCAGGACTTCCTAATGACGTAGCACACAAAAACCAAATATTGATCAAAATATGCAATCAAAGAGCATCATTCATAATTTTGCTATTATTTAAAATTTATTGAATCAAAATTAATACCATTTCCAAGGCTAGAAATTCTAGATTAGGGGAACGCTCTAGTATATTTGGCAAAATAATCCAGCTATAATAATTCCGAAACCCCAGCTCCAAACTTGTTAAACAAGTGAATTTAGCAGGTAATTTGAAATCAGATACGACATCAACTTCAAATAAATGCTCATCAAAATCAAGTATTGACTCAAGTGCACAGCAGAGAACCTTCAAAAGAAATTAAATAAGTGTTAACCACAATATCAAAACATTTGATCTCTATATATAGCTCTAACTAATTATTAAATAATAACCAAAACAGCAAATATTGAAATTGATTAACTTACCGACATAGTGCATCCAGAAAGTGAAAGAGACTTAACATGATGAGAGAGTTCTTTAAGAAACTCGAAAGCAAGATGCTCCCCCCAACGAGTCTCATAAGGGGGCAGTCCAGTACGCAGAATTACTCTGCCAAGAACATTCAGATCCTGAAAATGATACGCCACTAAGTAATTGTTAGAAACATCAAGCCATTCTAGATTCTCAGCCTTAATGAAGACTGTGTAATCATAAAGATGAAGATTGTTTGTATCCGTCAAAGTGAGTTCAATTCGCAGTCTCTTCAGTGTTGAAGAGCACACTTTGAACCTAACTTGTCTTTCTTGAAGCATCAGTGACTCTAAGAACAAATCTTCAAGAACAGGGCATCTACTGTAGAGCCGCTGTGTCAAATTAACATCTTCTTGATTATGAACAAATATATGAAGAACCTTGAGACTCGGGAAACAGACGTCAATGCAAGGATTCTCAAGATAATCAAGCTCGACGTTTGCATTTAGTTTTAAGACCACAAGAGAGGTGGAACTGTAAAGACTAGGTAGAAGGTCGATGCTATCTTTTTCAAAGTTTACGTAAACTTCAAGCTCAGTGATGCTGTTGCCATGCACGAATGCACAACGTAGCCACTTGTTTATGGTTGAAGAGCCGTAAGATCCGAGGCAGGAGAGGGTGACACTTGTGACTTCATCCAACTTCTTGCTTTGACGAAGTACATTGTTTACGAAGTTGATGAAGAGGGTTTTGTCATCGAGGTCGGGGTCGGGGTTAAGGTTAGGTTTCTTGCGGGTTACGGCGTCGTTGAAGTTGAGGTGGGGGAGAGAAGCGGACTTCCAGAGATCGCGCCATGGACGGGAAAGAATGGAGGTGGCGACAGCGTCTTTGGTGGGAAGCAAAGAGATGATTTTTCGACGCAGTTCTACTGGGAGATCGCTGTAATCTTTTTTCACTATTTCTTCTTGTTGGGTAGTCATTTTCTTGCTTGTTTCTTGATTCTGTGAAGCTTGCAAGAGAAAGATGAAATAATGGATTCGGTTTGGTGATTTTGTTGATCAGAAAGAATCTGGACACTTGCAGGTTTTGTACCGTGATTGTCAAAGATATAAAATTCTAATGAATTTTTTTAACTGTTAATGGTAAAAAAAATAATTTTCACTACACATATATATTGTTTTAACCGAAATTAAGCTAAGTGACCTAACAGAGAACAAAAATGCAAATGTGCGGTAACCTAGTCCATAACAGTATCCTAACAAAGGCCCAAGATGATGCTCAAGAAACTAGTTAAGACCAGCAACAAGGAAAAATTAAGCTGCCAGTGTGCTAATGAAAATTAATGCAAGTCAGCTGCTGAGGTAACTCAAAATGAGGCAGAGAGAGAGAATGGTGCCGGTGACAACAAACACAGCAAAAACCAGTAGTCACTGTTGGTGAAAATGGCAGAGCTTAGAAAGAGGAAGCCAATGGATCATCCCCAGAAACTGATAGAGATTGATGAAAATTCCAACTTGCAAGACGAGGAGGCAATTCATAAGGAGGTGGTTGAAATTAGCAAAGTCGATCGAATGGGGTGGGCGAACTGATTTAATTGCTTTTAGCCCAGTGTAATGTTCCTGAATCTTTTGATTTATCCTTGTAACTTTTGGGATTTCCTGGATGACTGTTACATTAATGTGTGAAAATTAATCTGTATCCTTTTTGGCGTTGGTCGTAGATGCTGCAGCTTATGTTGTATTGTGCAGGAACTTAGATTGTAGACTTATCATATCCTTTGATTGTCCGTGCTTAGTAACTGAATCTTCAATTGTTTGGATAGTTTTTCTTTTTCAATCTTGGCACTACTTCAGTGTTGTGTTAAGACTGGTGTTCCAATGGATGTATCCTTTTTCTTGTGCAGATTTTGTACAGATTTTTACTGGCATCTTCAAACTCAGAAGCTGCCCAAGTGAGTACAGCCCAAAGTTCTGTTCCCTGATATTTGTTCTTGGTTTGCAGGAGGAATTACTTTTCCCAGGCAACCGAACCTCTAGTGCTGACTGTGCCTACTGATTTCTTTGATAAGGCACCAGGCAGGAATGTTTTAGACTGCTTCTTTTGTTGGTGAGTCACTGATAAGTCTTTTCATTGCTAGCTGAAGCTTGGGAGCGAAATGTATGACAAGAGAAGTGATTAACTTCCATTTGTGAAGAACCCTAGCGAATTCATATGCTTCCGTCCAGAATTTTAATGGATATCAGGAATGCTTGGAAAGGATTGAATCTGCCACCAAACAGCCTCACAATCAAACCTGATGAACAAGGAGGTTGCATAATAGACTCGGCATCTGCTCTAACCTATGAAAGGGTAGACTATAATAGGAGCTTCGAAATAACATGATACGTGGTTCGTTTAGGATCTTGATACATTTGAACTCCATTTTATTCCTGGAAATTGTGCTGAAGATAGAGTTGATTTTCTCTGACAGCTTCCAACTACTCGCATATTACTTTTAAGACAATCTGAAACACTGCTTGTAAGTAGCAACAATGGAAACATCATTACTAGAAAGTTTCACAGTTTCACATCAAGATGATTTCTTTCAACAATCAATTACCTGATAAGTGTGCTGTGTTTGAAAGTTACATTTCAACATTGTAACTCTTTGCTTTTAGAAAAAAAACACATTATGAAATAGCGTCCCCTTAAAACCATTACACCAAAGATCTAAGTATGATCAAACTACAACGGAGTGCGTGTTTGACTCAAAAACAGAACCGTTATTTGTGACAGCTGCAGGAAAAATTACTAATCTATTTGTCTGAGAAAAATATAATTTGGCAATCTTTCGAACCTCTTGGATACTCAAATATGGTCTTGCTAAGCATCATTTACTCATCTGATGATAATGGCTAAGCACAAATGACCTTTTTTTTCCAAGACTAATGCTTCTCCCAACAAGAACTTTACCACTGTCAACTCATACTGCTTCCCTTGAAATCCCTTAATACCAATCACTTTGAGGCAATTCAACACAGAAAGAGGCGTTGGCTTTGGTTCTATCCATGGCTTGCGCCATTCATCATGATCAAATTCAGACTCATCAGCTTCCTATGTTAAAAAATTCAAATTCAAAGCCAAATTGTTCAAAGTTTGGCAAAGCACATGTTCAACGTTTGGCCAAAATTATTCAAAGGTAAATTGTTCAAAGTTTGGCTAAAAATTAGGTAATCACCAACCAAACTTTGACAATTTTAAAGGTTTGGTGAAATAGTGCTACCATGCATTCCTATAAATAGCTATTGTTCTTTATTTGTTAAGGCATCCCAAAATTGAGAGCAATTGCAAGTGAAGCAATTGAGAGAGTTGAGAGAGCTTCCACTTGAGTGCTAGGAGAATTCATTTGGGGTATTGGGTTTTTGTGAGTTTTTCCCAATTTGTAAATTCTCATTTGTTAGTAAAATTATCTTCCAGTCTTTGTCCGTGGATGTAGGCTTTATGCCGAACCACGTAAATTATTGTGTCTATTTTCTTTGTAATTATTTACATCACATTTACGTTTCTCCAGAAGTCACAGTTACCATCAATTGGTAATCTACTCAACCTACGCTTCCGCACAACATCCTAATGACATACAAAACCAAATAATGATCAAATACATATGCAATCAAGGAGTATCATTCAGAATGTTCTATAACTTAAAATTTATTCATTCCATCAAAATAATTCCTTTTCCAAAGGCTAGAGATTCTAGATTGGAGAAACGCTCAAGTATGTATGGCAAAAGAGCCCAGCTATTCAGATCCCGAAACCCCAGCTCCAGATTTGTCAAACAAGTGAATTTAGCAGGTAATTTGAAATCATCTTCATCCCAATGTTCATCAAGTGCTGACTCAAGGCAATAGCGGAGTACCTTCAAAACAAAAACAACTAATTATTACCACAGAATGAATACATAGCTCTAACTAACTAATTAACAACCAAGACAACAAAGTGAGAAATTAATTAAGCTTACTCGCCCACATAGTGCATCTAGAAAGAGAAAGAGACTTAACATGACGAGAGAGTCCTTTAAGAAACTCAAACACATGTTCCTCCCGATCATAGGGAGTTTAATACAAACATTTGCTCGGTCAAGAATATTCAGATCTTCAAAAAGATACTTCACCATGAAATTATCAGAAACATGGAGCCACTCAAGATTCTCAGCCTAACCAAGACTCTGTAACATTAAATTGCAGGAGAAATTCCTCGAGAGTTTGGCAATCTTGCCGAATTGGAGCTTATGTCGTTATCAGAAAACAAACTCCAAGGTATGACTACAAACTTTTTGAAATTTTATTCCAGCTGTGCTTGCTTCTGTATCCATTCGCTTGTTCTTCAACTATGCTATGATTTATTGTTTTTCTTTCAGATAGAGAAAGCTCTATGTCTCTCCTCACTCATTGCATTCTTTAATTTATGCAGATAAAAGAAAAAATGTAAATGTGTTGTAATTTTCTTTGGTAATATTGCCACTTCCATTTTGAAAGCTCCCAATTAAGTTGATGAAAATGAATTATGTTTCAATCTTATTCCTGTCAGCCTAATTCTCATACAGCTGAAGAGTTAATTGTTATTATGATTTTCTTCATACAATAAATGCTTTTTTTTTTTTTCTTTTTCGATATGAATAATCAAATTGTTTGCACACACACACACACTCTGAATTTGCAGCAAAAATTCCACAAGAGCTGTGGGATCTTGCAGGATTGGAGATTTTAAGTCTGGCCTAAATATAGAGACATCTTCCACTTCTTAAATAAAAGATTTTACTTCTCTCATTATAAATTCTTATATGGGGATGTATCATTACCATTATCTAACAGTGTCCCCTTTTTTTATTAGAAATAAATGTGTTTATGCAAAATTCTGTAGCATTTTAAAATGTTTAAAAACTCGTGGAATAAATCTTCAATCTTTCTTCTAAATGGAATTTGGATTTCTCAAAAATGATCTTGACATGTATGCTTCACTAATGACACGCGTATCAACTTCATAAAATTTTTTACATTATCCTTAAATAATTGGAGATCCCATCACTAATAAATAATTTCTAAATAGGCATCATACCGAAAGAAATCGGCAATTCTACTCATAGACTTCAAGGTATGTATCCTGACATAGATTTTTGTCTAAATAAATTTTTGAATCTATCACTTGTGATATTTTACCTTATCAAATTTAATGATGCTCATTCTTAGAATATCATGAAGGTTAGTAGAAAAATTAGAATTTTTTTAGCCATCAATGCGTGATATTTTACCTAACGAATGACTTAAAATATGTTGAAGGCTAGTTGCTAGAAAAATTAAAAAATTATTGACTTGCTGAAAAGTTAATTTAATGTTCAAGCATTTCTATTGAAAAATTTGAAATAAAATGTTGAGAATTGGTCCTCGTTAGTGTTTCCACGGATAAATATGCAAAATTTTCTAGAAGAAATTATTTTACTGAAATAATAGCTTAAAAGAGAGAATTACAATACATACGACTTAAGCTTGTACTTTACACTACACATTTGATAATTTCTTAACCTTTGTATTATAAATAACTAAAGCATACTAAAGCTAGCAGTGGTGTACGGATCAGCGGAGACAAAAGTTTATCTGTTTTTATGTATTATTTATTTTCTAAAACAAATCTGAATATAATTCTTTCAAAATGCAAGTGAGATAAAAATCGGTAACTTTTACCGTGATAAGAATTCATATATTCATTTTAGAAGCACATATAAAATAGACTAAAAATTTAGTTCCAAAATACATTCTTATTTTCATATAAATTTTACATTCCAAATTTAAATTAATATTAAAATATGTTATTTCTTTCACTATGTTATTTTATTTAACAATGATGTCAATATTGGAATTAATAATATATATAATGACTTAATTAAAAATATAAATTTAATACTTTGTTAACATTTTATCTCTGCATAATAATTAAATTTAAACTCGTATTAAAAAAAATAGTTACGCATATTCATTTCATGATATAAAAGTGTATATTTATACTAATTTACCATTATCAATAAAATATTTTGAGACAAAATAATTTAATTTATATTAGTATATTTAAAATATTTGCATTTATTATATTTGGGAAAAATTGATTTGCATTAATTATAAACCTTAGGAGTCTGTGTATGCATTTTTATGGAATCACTATGATCTTTAAATAATTGGAGATGCCGTCGCTTATAAATAATTTCTTAACGTGCACCATAGCAAAAGAAATCGACAAAAATATTTACATCTTAACTACAATAGATTTCAAAGAATGTACGTATCATGACATGATTTTTTATCTAAATAAAATTTTAGTCATCATTTAGTGATGTTTTATGTTAACCAATGCTACTCATTCATAAAATATCGAATCTAATTGGAAAATTTGAACTAAATGTTGATAACCTCGAATCTATATGTTACTATGTTAGTAAGGAGAAATTTGAAAAGAAATTATTTTACTGAATTAATTTATTTTCTCTTGCTGTAATTGAAATACTGCTGGCGCATTTTTTTTTTTTTTGGGCTCACACTGATGCTTTGTTTACCTTGATCGTAGCAGCCACAGACTTAGACGTTTACTTTTCACTACACAATTTGATCTTTTCGTTTAATCCATATAATCTATCTCTCACCTATTGCTTATGTTTACAAATATTACTCAAGTATATTTTAATACATTTCTCTCGTAACTTCTCCAAATGTGCATTATTAATACTTGTTAATTTACCTCACAATCTGTCAACCACTTAAATCAAATATATATCTTACCTGTATCTTATAAAAAATATATAAAAATAAAAGAAAAAAAATATGCGTAGCAATTTGTATATAACTAGTAATAGTTATGTAGCGTATAAATGACCTTTTATTTTATATGTGTCCGTTTATATATATATAATAAAACTCTCTCTCGTGAAGTCTTTCGTCCATCGCAGGCGTCCGACTTCTAAGTTTTGAAGAGCTTTGTTTATGGCGTAATAATTTCAGTGGCGCAATTCCTCGTTTCATCTTTAATGCTTCTAAGTTCTCTATACTAGATTTGGGAGCTAACTCATTCTCTGGTTTTATTCCCAACACAGTTGGCAACTTAAGAAACCAGGACTGAGCTTTTTATCCTCGTTGTCAAATTGCAAGTCTTTAACATTTATTGATTTTTCAAATAATTAATCCACTAGATGGCATTCTTCCAAGGACGTATGTCGGTAATCTTTCTCATTCTATGAAAAAATTTTACATGTACAATTGTAACGTTAGTGGTGGCA
This sequence comes from Murraya koenigii, assembly GCA_025617385.1. Lineage (NCBI taxonomy): Eukaryota > Viridiplantae > Streptophyta > Magnoliopsida > Sapindales > Rutaceae > Murraya > Murraya koenigii. The sequence continues at coordinate 22,058,067 of CM046813.1, read as the reverse complement.
TCCCTGAAGAGATCAGCAACTTGACCAACTTGACAACCATTTATTTAGGAGGCAATAAAATGAATGGATCAATTCCGATTACTCTCGGCAAGTTACAAAAGCTTCAAGATTTGGGTCTTGAAGATAACAAATTGGAAGGATCAATCCCAGACGATATTTGTCGTTTGGCTGAACTGTACAGGCTGGACTTTGGCGGCAATAAGCTTTCTGGATCAAGCCCTGCATGCTTCAGTAATCTGGCTTCTCTGAGGATACTGGTAGTTCCAACGAGTTAACTTCTATTCCCTTAACTTTTTGGAACCTTAAAGATATCTTGTACCTCAACTTTTCATCAATTTTTTTTACTGGCCCACTCCCATTAGAGATTGGAAATTTGACGGTTTTGTTACGGATTGATTTTCGATGAATAACTTTCAGGTGTTATCCCAACAGCAATTGGAGACCTCAAAAATCTATAATATCTCTTCTTAGGATATAACAATTGCAAGGCTCGATTCCTTATTCATTTGGTGATTTGATAAGCTTGAAATCCTTGAATTTGTCCAATAATAATCTCTATGGGAAAATTCCTGTATCTTTATAGAAACTCTCATATCTCGAAGATCTAAATCTTTTTTTCAATAAGCTGGCGGGAGAGATTCCTAGAGGAGGATCTTTTGGAAATTTCTGAGCTAAATCATATGAGGGAAAAGAATTATTATGTGGTTCACCCAATTTACAAGTCCCACCATGCAAAAGTAGCATCTCTCACACATATGGAAAAATGCTCTCCTCATAGGGATTGTCTTGCCATTTAGTACTATATTTGTGATAGTAGTCATTATGTTGATCGTAAGATATCAAAAGACATAAAAACAGCCACCAAATGATGCTAATATGCCACCAAAGCAACGTGGAGAAGGTTTTCATACCTAGAATTTTGTCGAGCAACAGATAGATTTAGTGAAAACAATCTAATCGGTGGAGGAGGTTTTGTTGAAAAAAACAATAAACTTATTTACAAAATAATAAGGTGTTGAGTTGTACATAGCCCTCCATCATCATGCTTCATTATCATGGGTCTACAATGTTGAGTGGGGGTTAGCTTTACACATTTAATGCCATTAAAGGATTCCTTTAGAGCATGTTAGGTGAGTGGAATATGTTTGATGTTATGATGAAATGTTAGTGAAATGTGCTAGGTGATGTGTATTGTTATGATTATGTTTGTGTTTTATTCACTATAAATACCTATGCTATTGTGTTGTGAAATATAAGTCTAAGAGTAAGAAAGCATAAGAAGTATAACAAAGCTCCTGAGAGTGATTTGTGAGAGTGTGTGAATTGTTCTTGTGATGTTCTTGAATTTTTTCTAATAAATTTTGTGTTTCATCCTTCAAATTCTCAAATAAAGTGGTATCAGAGCAAAGTTTGGAGGATAAAATAGTCTTGTAACATATCAAATCGAAGCTCTTGATGAGATGAATGCAACGTCGCAAGAATCAGCCTGATTAGAGTTCTCACGAGCCTAGAATCGCCGTCGAAAGTTTGCTGTCCATAAATGTGTTGACCGTTGACCGTTGACCATTGACCAAAGTTGACCCGAGACCTCCCAAGGGTTTTTCGACGTTTTGGATTCATTCGTGCATTCTGAATCTCCAAATTCTCACTCGATTTGTGAGATATGGCAAATGGTGGTATGATGTCAATTCAAGTTCCACAATTGAAAGGGAGCAAATTTGACAATTGGAGCATCAAAATGAAGGCTCTATTGGGTGCACACGATGTGTGGGATGTCGTGAAAAAAGAGCTTTATAGTACCAGAAAATGAAGGTATTTTAACTGCGGCACAAAAGGAGAATTTGAAAGAATTAAAGAAGAAAGAGAACAAAGCAAGGTATCTCATCTTTCAATCATTAGATGAAGATGCTTTTGAAAAGATCACTGGCGCAACATCTTCAAAAGAAGCGTGGGAGAAGTTAGAAACCTCTTACAAAGGAGCGGAACAAGTTAAGAAAGTTCGTCTTCAAATACTAAGAGGTGAATTTGAGTCCTTACATATGAAAGTATCAGAATCAATTTTTGATTACTTTACTAGAGTTGTGACTGTTGCTAATGAATTAAAAAGAAATGGTGAAGAGTTGAGAGAGCTAAGGATTATTGAGAAAATACTTCGATCAGTAGATTCCAAGTTTGACCTCATTGTAGTAACAATAGAGGAGATAAAAGATTTGGAGGCTATGACGATCGAGCAACTTCAAGGAAGGTTGCAAGCTTATGAAGAAAAACTGAAGAAGATGCAAGGGATCGAAGAACAACTCTTCAAGATGGAAATCAATCCAAAGAAAAGAAAAGAAAGCTTCAACAATGATAGAAGGCACTATGTCCGAGGAAGAGGCTGAGGACGAGGTAGAGGTCGTGGTCATGGACGAGGCTGGAATTTTAACAACAAAAACTTCTTTAATAATGAAAGAGGAGAAATCTCAAACAGAGGGCGAGGAAGAAACAATCCAAGATCGAGGTATGAAAAATCTCAAGTGCAGTGCTATAATTGTCAAAAGTTTGGGCATTATGCTTCAGAGTGCAGAATTCCAAGCAACATAGTAGATGAAATAGTGAATTATGTTGAAGAAAAGAATGATGGAGATGGCACACTTTTACTAGCACGTAATGACAACAATGGAGGTCAATAAAATACTTGGTATCTTGACACAGGTGCTAGCAATCACATGAGTGGAAACAGAAGCATGTTTGCGGAGATGAATGAATCAATGAAAGGTAGCGTCGCTTTAGGAGATGATTCAAAAGTACTAGTGAAGGGAAAATGTAACATCCTTTTTCGCATAAAAGATGGTAGCCACCAATTAATTTCAAATGTTTATTATGTGCCCAATATGAAAAGCAACATTCTAAGTTTAGGTCAACTTTTAGAAAAAAAGCTATGATATTCATCTTAAAGATTATAGTCTTTTTTTTAAGAGATAATAAAGGAAACCTAATTACAAAAGTGAGAATGTCGAAGAATAGAATGTTTCCTTTAAATATTTAAAATGATGTTGCAAAGTGTCTCAAGGCTTGTCATAAAGATCCAACCTAGATTTGGCATTTTCGATATGGACATCTCAATTTTGGTGGACTAGAGCTACTATCAAGAAAGAACATGGTGAAAGGTCTACCCTCAATCAATCATCCCAATCAAGTTTGTGAAGGATGTTTACTTGGCAAGCAATTTAGAAAGATTTTTCCAAATGAGTCAAACTCAAGAGCTCGGAAGCCACTCGAGCTTATTCATACTGACGTGTGCGGTCCATTCAAGCCAACCTCTCTTGGTAAAAGTAACTACTTCCTTTTTTTCATAGATAATTTTTCAAGAAAAACTTAGGTGTATTTTTTAAATCAGAAATCAGAAGTTTTCAAGAAGTTCAAAGCTGCAGTGGAGAAAGAAAGTGGACACCAAATCAAGGCTATGAGATCTGATCGAGGTGGAGAGTTCACTTCCAAAGAATTTATGAAGTTTTATGACGAAAATGTAATACGACGCCCTTTGACAGTTCCGAGATTCCCCAACAAAATGGTGTTGCAGAAAAAAAGAACAGAACTATCCTCGACATGGCGAGAAGTATGCTCAAGAGCAAAAGACTACTCAAAGAATTTTAGGCTGAAGCTGTTACTTGTGCAATCTATTTATCCAACCGATCTCCAACAAGAAGTGTGTGGGGCAAGACACCGCAAGAAGCATGGAGTGGAAGAAAGCCTGGCATAACCCATCTGAGAGTTTTTGGAAGCATTACCCATGTACATGTACCAGACGAGAGAAGAACCAAGCTGGATGATAAAAGTGAGAAGTTCATTTTCATCGGCTATGACATCAATTCTAAAGGATACAAGTTGTACAATCCAGACAACGGAAAGATCGTGATTAGCCGAGATGTAATCTTTGAGGAAGAAGGAGAATGGGATTTTAGCTCTTGTGTGGATGACTTTAATTTTTTTCCTTTTGAAGAAAAAGAACAGACAATGAAGGAGCAAGTAGTAGAAGAACAACAAGAGCCGGTTAGTCCACCTATCTCACCAGCATCAACCACAAATGGAGATTCACCACTATCTTTCTTAAATGAAAGAACTAAAGAATGCACGAGGAGTCTTCAAGATCTCTATGAGGTAACTGAGAGACATGATAATCTCACTCTATTTTGCCTCTTTGTTGATTGTGAGCCAGTGTATTTCGAAGAAACTGTATAAGATGAAAAATGGAGAATCGCAGTGGATGAAGAAATCAAAGCCATAGTGAAGAATGACACTTGGGAACTTACTACACTTCCCAAAGGTCACAAAGCCATTGGTGTCAAATGGGTTTACAAGACGAAGAGAAATGTCAAGGGTGAGATTGAAAGGCACAAGGCGAGGTTAGTTGCAAAAGGCTATAGTCAAAAAGCTGGTATCGACTATGATGAGGTATTTGCTCATGTAGCCCGAATGGAAACTATAAGACTAATCATTTCTTTAGCAGCCCAAAAACAGTGGAAGATTCATCAAATGGATGTAAAGTCCGCTTTCTTAAATGGATTTCTCAAAGAAGAGGTCTACATCAAGCAGATCATTGGGCTATGTGGTGGAAGGATATGAAGACAAAGTTACGAGATTGAAGAAGGCACTTTATGGGTTAAAGTAAGCACCAAGGGCATGGAATAGCAGAATCGACAAATATTTCAAAGAGAATGGCTTCACCAAATGCCCACATGAACATGCTCTCTACGTCAAAGTCAAAGATGGAGACATCTTGATTGTTTGCTGTGCGTGGATGATCTCATTTTCACTTGGAAGCAATCCAAACTTATTTGAAGAGTTTATGAGAGTGATGGTGAAAGAGTTCGAGATGACTGACATTGGACTAATGGCATACTACCTGGGCATTGAAGTCAAGCAAAAAGAAGAAGGCATATTCATTTCCCAAGAATGCTATGCAAGGGAAATTCTCAAGAAGTTCAAGATGCATGATTGCAAGTCCGTAAGTACGCTAATGGAATGCGGAGTCAAATTGTCTAAACATGATGAAGAAGAAAGAGTTGATCCAACTTTTTTCAAGAGCCTTGTTGGAAGTTTGCGTTACTTGACTTGTACGAGGCCAGACATTTTCTATGCCGTTGGGCTCATTAGTCGCTATATGAAGAATCCAACAATCACCCATTTTAAAGCTGCAAAAAGAATCATTCGCTATATAAAAGGTACAATTGATTTTGGCTTATTATACTCATTCTCTAATGATTACAAGCTTGTTGGATATAGCGATAGCGATTGGAGTGGAGATTTAGATGATCGAAAGAGTACCTTTGGATTTTTATTCTTCATGGGAAACACTGCTTTCATATGGATGCCAAAGAAGCAGCCAATTGTCATACTTTCCACCTGTGAAGCTGAGTATGTAGCTGCTACTTCAGGTGTTTGTCATGCAATTTGGCTAAGAAATTTGTTGAAGGAGTTAGGTTTGCTCTAAATAGATCCAACTGAGATCTTTGTCGATAATAAGTCTGCAATTGCCCTATCAAAGAATCTAGTCTTCCATGATCGAAGTAAGCATATTGACACTCGCTACCATTTCATAAGGGAGTGTATTGAAAGAAAGGATGTACAAATAAAGTATGTCAAATCTCAAGATCAAGCAGCTGATATATTTACTAAGTCATTGAAACAAGAAGATTTTATCAGATTGAGAAATTCATTGGGTGTTATGAAACAATTGGCTGTGGAAATCAAAGAAATTAACGGCGAAAGTGAAGGAGAACAAGTACAAGTACGAAAAAGAAGATTAAATGCATATTCCTACAGCGCATTGTTCAATCAAAATAAGAAAAATAAAGCCAAACAACAAGTTGGTGATAATTTCACTAAACTCTTCGAACAAGAAGACTTAGAGTCACAGAAACAAGTTTAAAGGGAAGTGTTGAAAAAAAACAATAAACTTTTTACAAAATAATAAGGTGTTAAGTTGTACATGGCCCTCCATCATCATGCTCCATCATCATGCTTCATCATCATGGGTCTACAATGTTGAGTGGAGGTTAGCTTTACACATTTGATGCCATTAAATGATTCTTTTAGAGCATGTTAGGTGAATGAAATATGTTTGGTGTTATGATGAAAGGTTAGTGGATGTGCTAGGTGATGTGTATTGTTATGATTATGTTTGTGTTTTATTCACTATAAATACCTATGCTATTATGTTGTGAGATATAAGTCTAAGAGTAAGAAAGCATAAGAAGTATAACAAAGCTCCTGAGAGTGATTTGTGAGAGTGTATGAATTTTTCTTGTAATGTTCTTGAATTTTTTCTAATAAACTTTATGTTTCATCCTTCAAATTGTCCAACAGGTTTTGGCTCTGTCTACAAAGCAAGAATTGGGGATGAACGTTGCACCGAAGGTTTTCAACATGCAATGTGGAAGAGCGTTTAACAGTTTCAATGTTGAATGTGAAATAATGAAAAATCATTCAACATCAAAACATTATCAAAGTTATTAGCAATTGTTCAAATGAAGAGTTTAAAGCACTGGTATTAGAATTCATGCCTCATGGAAGTTTGGAGAAGTATTTGTATTCAAGCAACTACATTTTGGATATTTTTCAAAGATTGAATATTGTAACATATGCATTTTTTTTTATTATATATGTTAATAATTAAAACAAAAGGGGGTATATTTGATATTTTGTGTGTGTTTAAGGAGATGGGAAATGGGTGGGAAAACAAAGAGCAAAACTGAGAATGAGGGAGAGAGACTGACCCGACTTGACTCGACCTGGAACCCAAATTTTGACCCGGTCGTAACTCCCTTTTCCGGCCACCTCACTAGTCGAGCATGGTGTCAAATGAAAGCTTGTGAGCCGGCCGTCAACCTTCAAACGTCCTTGCTGTTGAAAATTGCGCGGAACGCCGCTGGCAAAGCTTGAAAACACCGCTGGCTTGTCATGTGTGAGCGCCGCCGATTCTGTTCGTCTTTGTCAGCGCCACCGGTTGGAAAAGGTTTCCCACCTCACCATCTTCCTTTTCCAATCAGCCATCGACACCGAAGAAGGTGATTTGCCGCTGATATTGAGATATAACTAGATTTAAAATCGGGTGGTCCGTACACAATGTCACTAGATAGTGCATCATTGCACGATGTCATATAGATAATTTTATTTTTTTTTTGTTAGTGTATATAATTATCCCATTTTGGAATTACACTAGAAATGTGACATAAGAATTATTAAACATATATATAGTTTGACCTGACTTATGGTATAATATCCTTTTGATACCTTAAAATTATTTTGAGTGTACTATTGAATATTTTACTGAATGAGACTGGTTGAAATAGTTTGATGCATAATAAATTATTCTGAGAGTGCTTGTGTTATAATTGTAGGTTTGAGAATGTTATATGTTTAGGGGAAGTTCTGCAAAAATTTTTGGTAGAATTCTCATTAATAAGATTTTTAATGATTGAGTTTAGTTGCTTGAGATAAACTTGCCTCTGGGGATGGGGCGGGTCCTTTCAAATACAATGATAGATGTTGTCTCAGCTTTGGAATATCTACACTTTGGTTATTCAGCTCCTCTAATTCACTGTGACTTAAAGCCCAGCAATGTATTGTTAGATGATAATATGGTTGCTCATTTGAGTGATTGTGGAATCGCAAAGCTCTTAACTGGAGAAGATCAATCAATGACTCAAATACTTGCTACAAGAGGCTATATAGCACCAGGTTTGTTCAATATAAATATTTTCTATTTCTTGGAAACTTCCTAATAAGTTATTTATTATTCATGATCTTCATTGGAAGAGGAAATTGTTACTAATGATCTATCTTACTATGTAATTGTTGCAATTCATAGAGTATGGAAGAGAAGGACGAGTATCAGTAAATGGAGATGTTTATAGATTTGGGATTATGTTAATAGAAACCTACAGATGTACTTTTTTATGGAGAAATGACATTAAAGCATTGGGTTAATAATTGGCTACCCATTTCAATTATAAAAGTTGTTGATGCAAATTTGCTAAGCCGGGAGGAGATGCATTTTGTTGCAAAAGAGCAATGTATGTCATTTGTCTTCAATTTGGCTATGGAGTGCACTATAGAATTCCCTGAGTAGAGAATCAATTCAAAAGAAATTGAAACAAGACTCTTAAAAATTAGAGACTCGTTACTTAGAAATGTTGGAGGCCGATGTATAAGATAATCAAATTTAAATTGAATGTGCCCCTCCTTCATTGCTTGCTATCCTTTTCTGAGACTTGAATGATTATCCTTCATACTGGTTTTGTTATTGCCCTTGCTCTTGTTTATTTCTCTCTTTTTTTGTAATTTGCATGCATGCACTTTTCCTTCTCTTCCATATTTGCGTTGGTTTGTATGTAAGGTTCATTATGTCTTTCCCTAATTAGATTTATCCTTTTTTATTTTTATTCAATAAAACTTCCCCAGAACCATGGAGGTTCACTGAAAGAAAATTTTAAATTGATTTTGTTTTCTTTGACTGGCAGTGAAATTGTAATCTTTATAGTGAATAACTTCAATAATAAAGTGTACAGTATTAGTATTTATGGCTGTTTTCTCTGAACCTAGAGTCAGCAATTTAACAGCAACAAGTCTCTTGTATAGGCAAAATTCTTTTTATTAATCTTATTTTGTCCTCATTTTGTCCTATTTTATCTTTGCTCAAGTTTCACGCTCCTTTATTTATTTATTTTTTTGTTTTACTTTTGCACTAAAATTCTTTTTAGATATTTCATGCAAAAATTGGTTTAGAACATCAATAAATTTTTATTACATCCAAGAGAAAGACAATTACACTTAGATCAAGCCTATTCAATTGAATTATAGGTAATAAACTGGTTTAACAAAATGTGATTCTTAACTCTTGTAATTGAAGGTTAGAGTTCCTTAATTTTAGTGGTGTAGGGCGTATAATTCTATGCAACAATTCTTGGTGTCAATTCTTAAAATCTCATAATTCAAAATTCCGATATCATAATTAGAAATTACAAACCAGTCAAAGTGAGTCAAATCAAACTTACAAAAATTTGAAGTCCACCATAAATTTTGGACAAATTAAACTGAAGGTGATTAATTAAATACTGGACAAAACCTAACTCATGAATTTCCCTAACCACATGATGAACCTATTTGAAAAATCTTAAATTGCACACCAATTAATTATTAATCTACATTTCCTTCATCGTACATTGAAACTTCTTGCTTTACAACATATTGTTCTTAATTGGCCTAATTGTATTTTTGTCACTCTTGCTATATTATGTAAAACCGTAAGTAATGGACATAGTTTGACAAATATATCTAAGTGTTTAGAAAATCAAGAGCACGCTTGCTCAAGCTCGAGTTAGCCAAAAGCAAGGACATTTGTCACTAGCAGAATAAGCACCTGTCGAGTTACAGATGACATCTAGAGCAAATACAAGCTAATCTTCGAGCGGAATTTGAACATGACAACCCCGAGCTCATAATGGAAATTAGTTAAACGACCTTCTCCGAGAATAAGGGTGTAATCCCCACACATGATTAAATCTCATAATGACATTCCAATAACTATGCAGAAATGAACGTATTAATGGGAAGTTAAGGACACACGTTGTGGGGAGTAATGGTCATGAGGGGTGACAAACGCGAGAAATACGGAGCTCTATTAAATAGCTCAAAAAAAAAATGTGAGAGAAGGGAGGACGAATTGAGAGAATTTATATACTAGTTAAGATAGAAAAGTAAGAATAATTTTTGTTGTTTTCCTTAATTCCTAAAATGAAACTCGATTACTAATTTGAGCATCAGAAGATTTTCGCTCGAAAAACATTCAGCAATCTCTGACAATGCTTTGTGAGTGCAAGCTGGAAGATAACACACATTTCCCAAATCAAAGAAATTCAAGTGTTGGCGAGGAGATTTGCTTAACGGAAAGATGACCAGATTTCAGCATCAACACTAAAGTTGCCATGTATAGTCTCAACATGTGTGTGAAAACTGAATTAACCGGTTTGCATTTGACAACAAAGAAAAATATTAATTGTTGCTGGCGGCTTGCTAAGTATTTCAATACCTCCACCAAAATCTTTATAACACCACTTAGTTTTGCTTTCTGAGATATACTTAGTTTTCTTTGTAGAATATGAATCTATTTATTAAAATTAATTATCTCTCTAGAAAATATCAACCTAAAAATTACATTTTTTTTTAAATTTTTATTATCAAATACATATAAATTCTAAACTAATAAATTATTTTCTTCTTATCATAAAATTTATATTTCACTCTAAACTCTGTATAATTTTTTAAAAAAGTATAGTTTTCAATTTAAAATGTAAAATAGAGTGAGTACAAAAAGTTTGTTAGAAGAATAATTTATTTAAATATTTAACAAAATTTCAATTTAAAATAATAAATAAATTAATTTACTTTTTATTATTTAAGTAATTTTCATTTAAAAAAGAGCTTTATAAGAAAGTTTCAACGTGTCAAAAGGCCCACTGAATGGAATATTATGAACGGCCTAAACTATAAAATTTTGTTATCATGGAGTTAATTTCTCCTCGCTTGTTATGTAATCAGACCCCGTTTGTGATCCAGTCAACTGCAACTCACTCCTTTTTTCTGGCGATGGACTATATCCCGACTAATTAGTTTTATAACCGGACTTACTAATGTTGTTTTATTCACAGGGATTAATTTGCTATTGCTTAAATGCAAAGTATTTACTAAGCAACTTATCGGCAATAAAACAAGTATAATGTAGTGGATTGTAATAAATTACTTTAACAGATTGATACTGAGCTAATCATGGACTACGATAGCATTATCTGTGCTCCGTGTATTTTTTATTAAGGCTTGTCTATTTCAAAGTGTGTAGTGTAAAATTTTTGGGTTAAGTTAGAGTGACCGAAGTGCTAGATAGGTTTCTGTTTGGCATAGTTAAGTGTTTAATATCAGTGTTATCAAAGCAAATACGGAGTAGGATATCTAGTTTTGGGTTTGGTTTTAGTTTGAAGATGGCTACTAATTACTCATCTAGGTACGTATTAGTATTTGTACATTTCTAAATGCTTTCTATCAAATGTGACTAGTTTATGACTACTAGAAGTACATAAATCTTACACTTAATTAATTATATATCCATTTGTAATGTTCAAAATGATAATGTAATATTACTTAAATTATGCTTTCAAAAACATCATTTTGAAAATCCATGGTTGTAATGTGTCTCTAAATTCAGTAATACATGCTGTATCAATTATTGGCGGATAAAGTGACTTGAATAGTTTAATCTTCATTTCCAGAAAAAAAAAAAGTTGAGAAATAGAACTAACGATTAGCGTGTTTTCTGACGGAAATTTAGCTAGTTTCATTTGAGCATTACATGCTGGCATGATCTCTTCGATTTCTCTTGCATTTGAATGAATGGATGAGTGTCAATGCCTGCATTGATTTCTTGACTTTCATGCATCCACGATAAATGCTACTTACGAGGCATGGTAAGATGTCAGCAAGCTTGGTCCAAGTTATCAAGCTCATTTGGTGCTGCAAGATTTCTTCATCCAGATTTTGGACTGTTTTCTTTGACAATGAGAAAGCCCCAACTCCCATAAATGGAGAACTCACTGAAGTGCGAAGAGAGACGGAAGTTAAATAACTAGTGAGTTAATGAAAAGAGAGTGCACTGAGTGTGTGGGAAGGTTTGGGTATAATTGAGGTGTGGGTGCGAGATCAAATAATCTTATAATCTTAGAGTACAGTTGTAATAATTTATGATATGGTGAAATTTTTTATCTCGTCGTCCTTGGTAGCCGTGGCTTTTTACTCCAGAATGTTTTATGTAAATCTTGCGTTGTGCATTATTCATTTTATTTTTCTATTTATTATATTTGACATATTACTAGCAGAGGCCTTGGAAGGGAACCAGAAATTCCCAATGATTTGATACTTTTAACAAAGATTCTCTGTTCTTTTTTCTTTCACTTTCTCTTCCATTTTCCGGACCACAAACACCTCTAATCTCGATTTTCTGGAATATTACCTGTTTATTCCTACAAGCATAGAACTGCTGTTTATTTGTCTAATTACTTTCAAGAAACAAAGTACTATGTCCTGTGGCCTATTCCTTTATGGACTTGTGACTTGTAAATAGGAATATTTATCTTTCTTCATAAAAGTACTACCCAATAGAGGCGTTAAGAATTATTTTACTTTTACTTCAAGATAATGATTAATCATAATGAGATTGATTGAGTTAATAATATTTGCTTGTGTCCGTGTGGTATACTGTATAAGATCGGAACTTTTATACATAAATATTTTTCTCATCCGAATTAACACGAGCATATTTTACTAAATAATTGTCTTTTATTTCATATTATTTATTTAATTAGATTATTTTTGTTTTAATGTATCATCACACTACTCTTCCTCATATTTGATAAATACCATACCTGTTCGTATGAGATTGATTTCTATACACTATAAAGGAGGTGTCCTGATTCGACGCCCGATTTTACGAAATTCTGAGCCGAGGTAAATTTTTAGTTTACCGTTCAATCGCAGCAAAAATTGTTGTGATTTTACCAAATTAATAGTTCGATTATTGGAACAGTAATGTGATGATACATTAAAATCTCTCTAGCTCTCCTTGATTTTCAAGCTGTAGGTAATCGTCATTCGGCAATTTGATTACCTTTCCTAGAGTTAATCAATCTTACATTTTGCGTCGTTTTTTTAGCAGTCACAAAAAACCTTTTGTTACTAACCGCTGTTTGCCGGCATATGGCGATCACAAAAGATCTTATGTGACGGAAAACTAACAGTCCCATAATCGACTTGGTTTTTTGGTAGAGCACCAATTCCGTAAAATGGAGAGGCCTTTAACATTATAACGACTATAAAGGGGAAATCATAAGTTGATCAGATTCTATATAAAATCTGTAATAATAAAGGGGTTAGTAAAATAAGTGAAGAAATTAATAAAACATAAATGTTTTCCTTATTTTTCACATGCTAGTGCATCGTATCAATATAATGTTTTCTTTTTAAAAAAAACTGTAATTTTATTATTGTTACTTACAAAGTTGACACAAATTTTATATCTCAATTTTATGTAAATATATTAATCATTAGATAATAAATTTTACTAATATTTAACATGTGACAAGCAATTATACTCACAGCAATTATACTCACACATCAATCAACACCCGCTAATGTTAATTTCAATGAGAAAAAACTTTTGTTTCCTTTGCAAATTATCAACCGAATTTAAAGATTTTCTTTTTCTTTTTTTAAACTTAAAATTGTACTTGGAAATCTCTTTTAAGACATTACAGAAAATGGGCCGTGATAATTTATGGGCCTGAAATTGAGGTTGAGTTGAGCCATTGGCAGTTCGGCACCCCTCTTAAGCCTGGTAAAACCCCTTTTCATTTGAAATTTCATAAATAGCTAAAGACAAATTCAATTAAATATTCATATAATTTATTTTTTCAACCAATTTTTTACATTCATCTTATCTAATAATCTATATTTTACACCCACCCTATCTCATATACTATATTTGTCTTTTAAACTCTATTTGAAAAATATATTTTCTAAAATGTGAATAAAAAATTATTTAATATTTAATATTTTAGTTTTTTGAATTTTAAAAACTGTTTATTAGTATGTATATGATTAATAACAGAGTTCTTATAAAAAAAATTAGTTGAGAGAAAACTGGTAAGAATTTTATTAAGTAAGAACTAATTGTAATTAAGGTTGACAACAATATGAGATGGATAGGGATTTGCGAATTCTGGTCCAGTCCCAATTGATAATTAGAATGAAAAATGTGTCTCAAATCTCGTCCTAAACAATAAATTGGGATAAAAATTGTGTTTTGATCCTGTCCAATTAAAATCTCAAATCACGATAGGGATTCCAAATTATGCTAGATGAAATGAATTTGAGGGCATATACTACATATTATATTACAAATTATATGTCTTACGTCTATGACCGATATGTCCTACAAATATAACCAAATATTATATATCTTTTATTTATCAAACAAACTTGTTATATATATGACCGACATGTAAGATATATACAATTTTATATCTTACATCTAGATTTCAAGTAATTTATCAAATTGACTTGTCATATGATTTTAAACATCTAGAATTCAAGTAATTTGGAATCTCGATCAGAATTTTCAAACGTATTAAATCATGTCCTGAATGGTGAATCATGATAAAATTAAGTCTTAAATTTTGACTTGAAAAATAAATTAAGATAAATTTTTGTATGAAATTTTATCCCAAATGGATTGGAATCCCAAAACGAGATTGAGATTATGAAATTGAAATTCGGGAAATTCTACTAATCTTAGCTGTAATTTAATCAAGAAATGAATCATTTTTCTATAAAATGTGGAGTATTTTAGAAAATAAAATTAAAATGATTTGGTTAAGTTACAATTTAAATAATTTATAATATTTAAAAAATCATACAAAACTTAATAATATGATAGTGAAATTTACTATCATGTTTTTAAGAATGGATAAGAATGTAAGTCATCGAAGTTATAACTTAGGAGATCCAAATTAGAAAGGATATTAGAACTTCACTCTTCCGAATAAATTTGCTTTTGCATTGAAGAGAATTGACTTTCACTTCTGTCTTTCATAGCTCCTATCTTCTGACTCTGAGCATCTCCTCTCATAGTATGTCCCTGCTTTTTATTCTTGTATTTGCATATTATGTCTATTAGTTTATAGCGAATTACTCTGTTATTAAAGAGCTGAAATGGGTTTACTGCATTTTTAAAACTTGCTTTATCCATTTTGCATTTGCTAGGGAATCTCTATTCAATGTTATTGCAATGAATCAAATGATCTTTTTCTTCTTTGGGAGAATGCATATAAAATCTATTTCTTTTTTCCTCCCTTTTTGGTAGTCATTTTCTCGCTTGTAACTTGATTCCGTGAAGCTTGCAAGAAAAAGAGAAAGAGAAAGACGATGAAATGATGGTTTGGCTTGGTGATTTTGTTGATCAGGGAACTTGGGGACTTGCAGGCTTAGTGGGAGAGTAAAAATGACCTGCCAATAGTAAGAGTAATACCATACTTTATATTGTAAGCCCAAGATGTTGCTCAGGAAACTAAGAAGAAATGAAGTAAAAAGAAGGTGACAGTGATAATTGCTAAAGAAAATCAATGCAGAGTCAACTTCTGAAGTTACTCAAAATGAGAATGATGCCATTGACATCAATCAGAACAACCCCAGCACTGTCACTGCTGCAGCACTTGCAGAAGGCATCAATGGTTCAGCCCCAGCAACTGATGGAGAGGTCAAAGAGAAACAGGAAGTAATGACTGTGCTGCTGAATGTACTGTGCTCTTAGCCGTGTGTAATATTGATGTATCATCTTGTATGTCCTTGTAACTCTTGTTTTGGGATTTCTCGGATGTTGTTACCCATGTCACTAGTTTTAAATATGCATGTAGGGAAATTAATCTAGTGTGGGCCAAAGCTGCTTCAGCTTCTGTTGTATTGTATAGGAACTTAGATTGTAGACTTCTGTCTAGTGACATCCTTTTATTGTCTGTGGATAGTAACTGAATCTCAGAATTGCTATTGCCTTGTATTCTTATTGCCATTATAAGTTTACAAAACTGTTCTCACTCGTAACTGTGCCCACAGTTCTCTGCTTAAAAAAATTCGCTAGTTTTACCCTTTTAACTCATGCGAAAAGAGAGTCCAGAATCTCCTTTGTATCCTGGAAATCTCAGTGTCCACGAAAAAGATTCCAACGGAATGGTGAAATTAGGATTGGCGATAAGTCTGACACTTCAATGCAACAGCTACTCAAAACATTTCAGTGCAACCCATCTAAAGTCTGGTTTCATCTCGAAATAATTAATGTGAAACTTGCAAGAGAGGTGATCAACTTCAAACAACATCATTAGTGAAGCACTCTAATTCAGGAAGGTCACAAGGGGAGCAAGGTAACAACACATAATACCCGATTTGTTTAAGATATTGATACATGTGAATTATTTTTGCCCCTGAAGATTGTCTTGTTGATTTTCTCACTCTAGCTTTTTCGAGTACAAAAGAATGTGAGAAATAAATAGCTAACAAAGGCTGAGGAGTTTGCCGATCAGTTTATATCTCTCGTTGTGGCAACTTGAAATATCAAGAACAGAAACATCATCACAAGAAAGTTTCCTAGTTGCACATCAAGATGAAGATTCAACTGTTAGATTATCGGTGCTGATATTACTAGAGCAGGTTTATTGCTGCTAATTGTACTTACTGCAGAGAAAATTAACTATATATGTTGAAATTTGAATCTATTGTCTGATTGACAAATGCCTGCTGGACTTGAAAGTTGGCAGATTAAGCTCAAACTCTGAAACCAAAATGTTCCAAGAAAGAAACCTAATAAAAATTGATTTCGGGCCCCAGAGAATAAGCATTATCAGAGCATTCTTATCAATCAGCTAATGTGATTGTTGCAATTACACATACACTATGAAACTTGCACATGATTTCACATTCTTCAATTAAATGGCAAGAATGCTTGCCACAGAGATCAATTCTAACAAGTAAGCCAATTATATCTCAACTAGGACAGAATAAGCAACAATGGAACTCTCTGCTTAAAGAGGGAGGAATTATTCGATCTATTTTAGGCCCTAGTACTCAATCAAAGTTGCAAGAGGGAGAAAGATTTCTACTAACTAAACTGCAGGGGCCTATGAGAGTTCAAGCCTTCTTTTCAATTCTATACTGGGGATTCAGTTGTGAGAGAGGTCATCTAAGAAGATTGAAGAAGCAAAATCTACACAATACGAAATAATATCCGTTCAAAACCACTGAACCAATGACAAGTATGATCAAACTACAATGTGTTCGTTCAACAATACCTAACCGAAACAACAAGCAATAAGCCTGAATGGCAAAATCATCAATTCCAGTCTACAACAACAGAGTGCATGTTTGATTGAAAAATAGAACAATATTTGTGATTGATGGGAGAGGTACTTCTCTAAGGCTCCAACAAGGCACCATCTGTGAAAAAGAAGACTTCGCAAGCTTCGGAAACTTTTTCATACCCAAATATGGTCTCCCTAACCCTCATTTCTTCATTTGCTGACAATGGTGGCGCACAAATGATCATCTTTTCCAAGAATAATGCTCTTCTCAAAAAGTATTCTACTACTTTCAACTCATTCTCCTTCCCTCGAATTCCCTTGATACGAATCTGTTTAAGGCAATGCAACACGCACATAGGCACGGCCCTTGTTGGATCTATCCATATCCAATCGTGGGAAACCCCATCCTCCTCTAAGACTTCCTAGTGATATATAAAACCAAATGGTCAGGATATGTAAAGCAATCAAAGAGCAAGTATTCATTCAATTTATTCAATGAATCCAAATAATACCTTTTCCAAGGCCAGAAGTTCAAGATTAGGCGACCATTCAAGTAGACATTGCAAAATATTCCAGGTAATTAGGAGATGCCGAAACCCCAGCTCCAAAGTTGTTAAACATGTGAATTGAGGAAATTTAATACCTGGATGCTCCTGATTAGAATTAAGTATTTTGGAAATGACAAAGCGGAGAACCTTCAAAAGAAAATTAATTATTATTACAAAATCAAAAGACATAGTATGTGAATGAACTAGACATGGCTCTAATTAATTGATGACGATTAATTGATATGTGAATGAACTATACATAGCTCTAATTAATTGATGACGATTAATTGATATGTGAATGAACTATACATAGCTCTAATTAATTGATGACGATTAATTGATAACCAAAACAATACATTGAGAAATGAATTTACTTACTTACCCATATAGCGCCTCCAGAAAGTGAAAGACACTTAACATGATCAGAGAGCTGTGCAAGAAACGAAAACACTTCATACTCATACGGAGCAACATCAGGATCTCTCGAAGTAGGGTGCCCAAACCGGACATTTACTTGATCAAGAACATGACGATCGTCAAGATCCTCCAAATTGTACGCCACCATGAAATTATTAGAAACATCAAGCCACTCAAGATTCTTGGCTTTAATCACGACTAAGTATCGATAAATGAGAGTAATTTCATCCGCCAAAACGAACTCAATTCTCAGCCTCTTCAGAGTCGCAGAACGTATTTCGAATTTAACTTGCTCTTCGGGTAGCATCAGTGACTCTAAGAACAAATCTTCAAGAACAGGACACCTACTGTAAAGCCTCGTCGTCAAATCAAGATCGTGCTGCTTGTAAACGTATATGTGAAGAATCTTGAGGCTCGGGAAAATGGTGATCCCATCGTAAAGAAGATCAAGATCAAGCTTGACGTTAGCATTTAGTTTTAAAATTACCAGAGAGGAGGATGTGACAATCTCTAAAGGAAGCGTAATAGGATCTTTATCAAAGTTCACAAAGACTTGAAGCTCAACGATGTTGCCATGCATGCATGCTTCACGTAGCCATTCGTTTATGTAGGAATAGCCGTAGCGTTGATGGCAAGAGAAGGTGACCCTTGAAACTCCGGCCAAGTTAAAGCTTCGAAGAACATTGTTGACGAAGTTGACGAAGAGGGTTCTGTTGTTTGGGGTAGGTTGCCGGAGGGATACGACGTCATTGAAGTCGAGGTGGGAAAGTAATACTCGAGATGAATGGGACCTCCAGAAATCCCGCCATCGACGGGAAAGGGCGGAGGTGGCGACGGTGTCTTTTGTGGGGACAAAAGAGAAGATATGTTGAAGGATATCGTTTGGTTGTCTGATGAGCAAATCTTGATTTTCTTCTTCTTCTTGATTCCGTGAAGCCTGTAAGAAAGAGAAAGGGATAGAGAAAGAGAAAGAGAAAGAGAAAGAGAAAGAGAAAGAGAGAGATGCCATGGTAGACTCTTTCTTTTTCCTTTTGATGATTTTCTTGCGAAAGGATTTGGTGAATCACAGGTTCTGGTGTGAGTTTAATAGAGATGAGTAAGAGACAACACCAGGGTCTTTCACTCGCAGAGGGCCGTAATGAAATGTAATAAACTCTTAGGGATAAAACAGAAATTCCATAAAATGGAAAGGCTGAAGACGTTATGAGGACTATACCGGGAAACCATAAAGCAGATGAGGGTATAAATAAAATCGGTTAGAATAACTGAATAAGGGGCAGTTTGAAAAATATGCATAGAATTGATAAAATGTCAATCTGTAGTGTTATTATTGTGAAATGGCTTTATAAATGTCAATCCGTAGAATTGATATTATCTTTTAAAATTTGATATGAAGTCAAGATTTTGGCGGGTTTAGATTGACTCTAAAAACAAATATAAAACTTGCTTTTATTTTTTTTTTTGTTGTCAATATAAAATATAAATGGACGATGAATGCCATTCGGTTTAAAGAATGCACATTCAGAATTTCAAAGGATAATAAATGATATTTATAATTTTTTTTCTGATTTTTATATTATTTATATTGATGATGTGTTGATTTTTTATCAATTAATCTATCAACATTTCAAACATTTAAAATTTTTTTATTTAACAACTAGGAAAGAATATATACAAAGTTGAGATACAAAATTAATAATGTATGTACATATCCCAATTGATATGTGTTTTTTATTGATTAGGACTAGTAATTAATACAGCGATCCCAAATGCGCGCTAAGTCATCATCTTTCGCATATAACTCCTTCAAGCACTTAAAACCAGTAATTTTATTGACTAGAGTTACTAGCAAAGTTGCTCGCCTACTTAATGCATCTGTCATTTTATTTTGCTGTCCATATTTATGCTTCAAGATAAAAGCGAACTTCTGTATATAACTCACCTATCTTGTATGCATCTTACTTAGGTTCTGCTGGCTATTAAAGTACTTTAGTGCTTTGTGATCAATGTCGAGCACAAATTCCTTCTAAATTAAGTAATGCTCCCAAGTCTTTAACGCTCTAAGGATAGCATAAAACTCTTGATCATAAGTAGACCACTTCATCGTGCCTCGTTCAATTTCTCGATCATATACTCAATTGGTCGCCTTTTTGGGAAAGAACGACTCTAATTCCTTTTCCGAGGCGTCACACTCAACTTCAAATAATTTGTTGAAATTTGACAAAGTCAATATCGGAGCGATGGACAACTTTTTCTTTAGTAAACCAAGACTAGTCTCTTTTCTTCTCCCCATTTGAATTTCCCTTTCTTCAAGCACTCTGTAATAGGTGCCGCTATTGTCACTGAAGCCACGAATGAACCTTCTATAAAATGTTGCCAGGCCATAAAAACTCCGAGTTTCACCCACTGTCTTAGGTATAGGCCAATCTCTAATGGCTTGTACTTTGACTCAATATCCTAAGTCACATCCGCACCAATAATAAAATCCAAAAACTTCGCATTATTTTATAGAAAACTACACTTTTTCATATTAATGTAAAGCTTTTTTCTTTTAACATTTCTAGAACCATCCTCAAATGCTCCAAATACGTCACCACATCAATAGAATACACCAAAATATCATCAAAATATACCACAACAAATTTACAGAAAAATAGTTTAAGAACCTACATTAAGCGTATGAAGGTACTTGCTGCGTTGGACAATCCAAATGGCATCACGAACCACTCATACAACATTCCTTTATCTTAAACGTTGTCTTACTGTTCATCTCCGACCTAATCGGAATCTGATGATACCTACTGCGCAAATTTATCTTTGAAAAAACCCGAGCATCGTCCAACTGGTTTAAAAATCTCGCAAGGTAGGAATGGGAAAACGATACTTCACGGTAATCTGGTTGATTCATATGCTATCCACATATATTCGCCAACTTCCATTTTAGGCACCAATAATGCTTTGATACAGAGACATGAACTCATGCTCTCACGAATGAATCATTTACGCAATAACTCATCAACCTGTTCTTGCAAAATCTCATGGTCATGTAGACTCATGCGATAATAGGGCAAATTAGGTAAACTTGCACTGGGGTGTGGCAGCCCATCCAAGCATGTCCAATGATGTAATGTCAACAAACTCGACTAAGAAGGGTTGTACTTCCTCGGGAATAGCCTTCTCTTTGAGTTTATCCTCTTCTCGTAGCTTCTACACCCATCCCAATCTTCCTCAAGATGGTTCTTAATAATAGTCAGAAAATTCTTTCCTTCGACCTTAGAATTTTTCTTCTTGTTTGTCAAATGTACCAAACAAACCTTCTTGCTATTCTACCAAAACTCATACATATTATCTCTTCCTCTATGAACTGCATCAACATCAAACTACTAAGGCCTGCCCAATAATACATGGCATGCATCCATATCCACTACATCACACACCACATCACTCTTACATACCTTCCCAATGAAGAAAGGAACTTGACACACCTCTGACACTCTCGTTTCTGTACCCTTTTTTATCTACCCAATTCTATAAGGTGCTGCATATTTTTCTGTTGAAAGTCTCATTACATCAACTAGTGCCTTGGACACTATATTCGCATTACCGCCACGGTTAATTATCACGTTGCACACCTTGTCATTAATAGTACCACATGTTCCGAATATTTTATTACACCGATTATCCTTTTCAAACTTCGGTGCTAATAAAATTTGCTGCACAATGCAATTTAACAACTTTTTTTCATATGCCTCTAACTCCAAGGCTTCTTTATCATCCACTTCATCGTTCGCGGTTATCTATTTCCCTCAATTTTCTTTATGGAAAGCATAAGACCCTCGATTGCTTGCTCTATCACTACCAATCTTTGGTTTTCCGCATTGTCCCTGTTTTGCATGACTACTCGCGACCATCTATCTGATAGTCTCCATAGACGTTGCCTGCATTCCTTGATTAGCATCATCGGAACGGCTACTCCTTTGTTCGTGTGGTCGTACCATGATGATAAGCAAACTTGTTTTGAAACCAATCGACAAGAGGAAGCTTAATGTTTATTGAGATGGAAACCAAAGGCTCCTGAATAATACGAATTTTATTGAAAAGAAAATTGAATGAATAAAACTAAGGTTTTGAGGCCCTTTTATAACAAAGCTAAATATCGCAAATTTACCAAAATAGGCAAATCTGAAATATAATCTTATAATAAAATTCTCCTATCTGAAATAAGAAAGGCAATGAAAACAAAAACTAAATCCGAATTGTAAAAAAAAAGATAAAAATCCTAGAAAAATCAGAAAAATAGGAAAAAATCTTCAAATCTAAAAATGACTAGGAAATAAAAGGAATTTCTAGGCCGATATATTATATGCCAAAAAGGATACCTGTAGCCAAAGTTATACCATCCAGAAAATACCCTACTTATAATACACAACATCCTGCATCACTCCTTCTTATCTTCTATGTCATCACTTCTCATGGTATGTCCCTTTTTTTTAATCTTGTATTTGCTTGTCCTGCTCTATTAGTTTATAGTAAATTGCTCTAATTTATCCCAAAAAAAAAAAT
Organism: Murraya koenigii; assembly: GCA_025617385.1. Classification (NCBI taxonomy): domain Eukaryota; kingdom Viridiplantae; phylum Streptophyta; class Magnoliopsida; order Sapindales; family Rutaceae; genus Murraya; species Murraya koenigii. The sequence continues at coordinate 22,035,605 of CM046813.1, read as the reverse complement.
TTGCTCTAAAGAATTGAAATGAGTTTACGACATTTTAAAAAATTACTTTATCTATGTTACTTCCATTCAATGTTATTCCAATGAATTAACGATCTTTTTTTGTGCTTGTCTTTTATATAATATATTAATTAAGCTGTCACTTCTATTTTTTATTCATATTGCAACACCAGTGTGTTTACGGATCAATAATAAGAATAGACTGAAATTAAAATAAAGATTGAGAATTAGAATAAATTATTTATTTTATGTATAGAAATCATAATCGAGATATATTATTACAAGTTAATAAAAGGACCTTAATTCATTATTGTCATTATTTATTATAATAATTGTGATTATGATTATTATTATTCAAAATAAATATTTTTAATAATAATAATAATACTAAAATTAATAAATTTTAATAGGAATATTAATAATGACATTAATGACTGACTGACGACAACAACAACAAAAGTAATAATAATAGTAATAGTAGTAATAACAATAGTAGTACCAATAAAATTTATAAAATTTAATAATAAGAGTAATAATAAGGATAATGACGATGACGACTGACAACAACAACAACAATAATAATTAAAATAATAAACAAATTTTAATAATAATATTATCAATAATAATGACATTAATAATAATAATAATAACATCGTTGTTGTTTTGTTACTATTATATTAGTAATAATAAATAATAAAAGATTTATTTGTAAATATTACAAAATTTTTGTAATACAAAATGTAAAAATTATAAAATTAAATTAAGAGCTATTTAGAGACAATTTAATGAGGATAAAGTGAAAAGTTAAAGAATGAGAACTTGATATCCTAGTTCTTCCATAGGCTTAAGGCTTGGTTTGGCTAGATATTGATGTCTCCAGGACTTTATGCCCAAGAATAACAAAAGATGATCACCAAAATAAAGTCTCACTCTCATCACAAATCCAGTTTTTTTCACTATAAAAGAATGGGTTAAATATCTGACGAGTTTGGTTTGCTGAAGGATCAGTTTATACTTCATTCCAAGAGACGCTGAAGCATTATCGTTGTGGCATTTTGAGGTATCAATTCTCAGAGCATTCTTACAAATCAGTTAATGTAATTGTTGCAATAACGCATATACTGTGAAACTTACACACGATCCCACACTTATCAATTAAATGACAAGTTTTCTTTTCTAGCCACAGAATTCAGTTTCTGCTATGTGTGAAATTTATATCTCAACTATAACAGAACAAGCAAAAATGAACCTCTCAGCTTTAAGAAGATTGAAGAAGAAAAATCATCTCAGAACCATTGAACCAATTAATGACATGTATGATCAAAATAAATAGTGTTCATTGAACAATATTTAACCGAAAAAACAAGAAGCAGTAAGCCTGAATGGCAAAATCATCAATTCCAGTCTATAATAACGCAGTGTATACTTGATTGAAAAACAGAACAACATTTGTGGCTGCCGGAGAAGTACTTATCTAAAACTCGAACAAAGCACCGTCTGCGAACAAGAAGACTTTGCAAGCTTCAGAACCCTATTGATACCCAAATATGGTCTCGCTAAGCATCATTTCTTCATCTGCTGGCAATGGCGGGCCACAAATGATCATCTTTTCCAAGACTAGTGCATTACGCAACAAGAACCGTACCACTGTCAACTCATACTGGCGCCCTTGGAATCCCTTGATAACAACCTGTTTGAGGCAATTCAACATGCACACGGGCACGGGCACGTTCTCCTCTGGCTCTCTCCATGGCCAAATATCAAAACCAAATTGATGACCATCTAACATTTCCTAATGACATACAAAACCAAAAAATGGTCAGGATATATATGCATGCGACCAAATTCGTTCATTCAATTTATTTAATCAAAATAATACCTTTTCCAGGGCTAGAAATTCAAGTTTACGCGAGCACTCAAGTATATTAGGCAGAATAGTCCAGCTATGATAATTCCGAAACCTCAGCTCCAAATTTTCCAGAAGAGTGAATATAGGAATTGATGGATCATCCTCAAATTGTCTTCCAATGACGAAGCTAAGAAGCTTCAAAAGGAAATTAGTACCACAAAATCAAAACATATGATCCGTAGATCTGACCAATTATAATTCATAACCAAAGCAATAAAAACTGAGAAATCAATTAACTATCTACTCACCTTCATAGTGCGTCCACAAAGTGAAAGAGACTTAACATGTTTAGAGAGCTCTCTGAGTGACTCAAAAGCAACATACTTATATTGATAATCATAAGGTTCACTTGCCAAAGGAGGATACCCGATACAAATATTTGCTCGATCAGGATCCTGATGAAAGGCATAGAACACTGTGTAAAAAGGAGAAACACGAAGCCACTCGAGATTCTCAGCCTTAATGACGGCTAAGTAATGAAAAATGTTATAAAATTCATCGGTCGGAGCGAGTTCAATTCTCAGCCTCTTCAGTGTCGCAGAACTCACTTCAAATCTAACAAAATTTCCGTGTCCAATTGGCTCAGCTAGCGTCCTAGACTCTAAAAATAAATCTTCAAGAACGGGGCAATAACTGTAAAGCCTCGTCGTCAAATCAAGATCTCGTTGGTTGTAAACGAATATGTGAAGAACCTTGAGGCTCGGGAAAATGGTGATCCCATCGTAATGCAGATGAAGGTCGAGCTTGACGTTAGCATTTAGTTTTAAAACCACAAGGGAGGTGGATGTGACAACCCAAAAAGGAAGCCTGATGGGATGTACTTCATGACAGTTTAAGTAGACTTGTAGCTCAACGATATTGTTGCCAGGCATGCATGCTTCACGTAGCCATTTGTTTATGCGCCAAGAGCCGTACGATTTAAGGCAAGAGAAGGAGACCCTTGTGACTCCGGCCAAGTCGAAGCTTCGAAGAACATTGTCTACGAAGTTGATGATGAGGGTTTTGCCTCTTGGGGTAGGTTGCCTGCGGTAGCGGGATACGACGTCGCTGAAGTCGAGGTGGGGGAGTAATACTGGATATTCAGAGAGCCTCCAGAGATCGAGCCATTGACGGGAAAGGGCGGAGGTGGCGACGGCGTGTTTGGTGGGGACAAAAGAGAAGATGTGTCGAAGGATATCGTTTGGAAGACTCGTGATCAAATCTTTTTTTTCTTCTTTGGCTTTGAATAAAGAGAAAGAGAAAGAGAAAGAGAAAGAGAGTGAGAGTGAGAGAGATGACATAATGGATTTGGTCGGATGATTTTGCTGAGAAAGAATTTTGGCGAATCGCAGGTTTCAGTGCGAGTCTAATATAAGAGTAAGAGATACATTTGTACCAGGATTCCTTATCTTATAGAGATTTGCTAAATAGCAAAGAGGAAGACACAGATTTTCGTTGTGACTTGAAAGTTACACTTTGTGCAACTTACGATCACCATCGAGAATAAGACAAAAATATGAGAGTTGTCTCACTTGATTTATTTTCTTGTTATTTTAGGAATTTTAAGTTACACTAAATTGTAATTTAGAAATCACTGACTTGGCTTACGTTTTTTATTTTTAAAAATAATAATAAAAATAAAGAGATAGAATTTCAATAAAATCTCACCATATCCCCTTTTCACTGATAAATTGTACTTATTTACTTTATTTAACATTCAAATTTAATCTTTTTATTTTTTATCCTCTTATTTTTTAATAAAAAAAATTAGTTGGAACTTGAGATCTATCAATTTCAATCAGTTTTCCAAAATTGTAAATATTTTTTAAATCTAAAAACTATAATTTTTAATATAATTAAAAATGGTATTTAAAAACTTTTGCATGGCATTATAGAATATGGGCGAAATTGGGCCTTGATAACTCTTTTAGGTTGAGTTTGCTGGATTGAAATCTCTTCGTTGCATTTGCAAGCTTCAAGCCCAACCCAATGACATAGAAGCCCGTTTTGAATCAAAATTGTTGGTCTCAAATAAATAAATATTAAATTTAGCACAATTTTATTTTTTGAACTGTTCTTTCATAGGCCTGAGACTATGCAGTAGAATATAATCTATCTTAAAAAACTTTTCCATCCGTAATATTGTAGCATATGCATTTGTTTTATATATTTTTGTAAATAAATTAATTAAGAGGGGTGAAGAGAGGGTTTATGTGATATATCATGAGGGGTCTAGTTGATATTTTGTGGGTGCTTATAAAAGAGAAAATGCGTCGGTTTCTCCCGCGAAAAACGTGAAACCGACCCGAACCCGCGAAACCGACCGCTGGTTTCTCCCATTTCCAGCCACCTCACCGTACGAGCAAGGTGTCAAACGAAGCTTGTGAGTCGGCAGTCCAACCCGACCATCCTCGCTGCTGGAAAGCGCGTGGAACACCGTCGGTGAAGCTCGAAAGTTCCGCGAGTTTGCGTGAACGATCGCTGGCGATTCCGATCGTCTTTGACCGCGCCACCGGTTGGAAAAGCTTCCCATCTCACCATCTTCCATTCCCGACCGATCACCGGCACCGAGGAAGTCATTTTGCTGCCAACCGATCACCCCAGAAGCCGCGACTTCACGAGTTCGATCTAGCTTGCAGCTGCGTGGGAGGACACCACCGACACCGTTGGACTCACCTCAACGAGAAGTGTCTAGCCCGAGTTTCCCCACGCGTTGGGTGAATTTCGGTCAACATTGACCGTAAGGGCATTTTGGTAATTTCACGTATTGAGGGTAATTTCATAATTTTTAGTTTTGAGGATGTTTTTGTAATCTGAATTGAGGGTAAATTAGTAATTTTATGATGTTGAGGGTAAATTAGTAAATTATGAAATTAAGGGTATGATAATTTCGGATATTTTATTAGTAAATTACAAATACGGGATTAATATGGTAAGCCGAGAAGATTGAGAGTTGTAATGTTAGGACAAATATTTATTTTAAGCGTTATTTTTGCGAGATTAGTTCGAATTATAATTATGGAAAGTAATTGTGTCGTTTACGTAAATTAGGTGGATCTCGGATGAGAGTTTACTCGCGGACTTGGGTGATAGCTAGAGTCCGAAATTTGTCATTGTGAGTGGAATATATTAAAATTATTTGATTTTTATATAATAAGGCTTGTTTATGAAATGAGTATTTAAAGTGCTTTCATTAAATGGTTTTCCGAAATAAATGTTTATTGCGTATCAATATTGTATTAAATTATATTTATTCATTTATGCTCCGTATCGATTTTAAATGGTAAAAGAGATGATTGATTTCGAATATGATTTTAAAAAGTATATGATTGATCATGTGTATGATTTAAAATGTATATACATTGCTTTTGAGCATGATTCAAAGTATTTATATGTTGATTTCGAGAATAATTTAAAGTGTTTATACATATGGATTTTGAGCATGATTTTTAAGTATATATATATGTTGATCTTGAGTCCGATTTAAAGTGTATATATATAATGATTTCGATCATGATTTTAAGTTTTAAGCAAATACTGTTCCCTCCAGTATGAGATGAGATAGTAGGTCTTTGGAGCCCGTCTAAATACACATAGAGGTTTTGGGCAGTGTGTTTGGGCGCTTTTGCCCTTTGGGGCATATGCATGCATATATATATTGAGATATGAGACCGAATGGTTCGGACACGATGTCGCAAGATGGCACATCATAGCACGTTCGTTGAGATCCAGGGTATGAGTTATGCTTGATAAGCATGAGATGAGTACGTCCTTTCGTCTATCCGTGTAGCTCCGGGCATGATGGTACTCAAATAGTACATCATCGTCCGTTGAGATCCGGATGTGACTAGATTATCCCACAGTATTTGTTTAAAGATATTTGTTTTACTTAGTATTTGATATTTCAATGACGAGATGATATTTCAATATGAGATAGTATTTTAATATGAGATGTTTTTCTTGATTTTGTGGCGATACTGAAAATATATTTATGTTCAAAATATGATTGAAATGAAAGGAGTTTTACACGAAAATATATTTGTTTGAGAAAAGTAATTATACAAGTGATGCATTTCTTTTTAAAGTATTTTATGTTTTAAAAGCTATTATCCACTCAATCGAGCTCACTAAGTTTTATACTCATTTCTATTTTATTATATTTTTCCCACAGGAGATTATAGTTACAATGAGTTAACCCAGTAATTGTACATAGTTGAGTCATTTGGGCCACTGAGGTTGTTTGAGGATATAGATTAATTATTTCTTCTGGTTAATGTATAATTATGATGTTTTGGAATTATACTAGGAATGTGATATATGAATTATGAAACGTGTGTATTATTGGATATATCACCGGATGAGTTTCGGTTGATGTAGTTGATGTATAATAAATGATTTGGGAGTGCTTGTGTTGTAATTGCAGGTTTAGGAGCGTTATATATTTAAGGGAGGTTCATGAAATTTCGGTAGAATTCTCATTAATCATGATGATTTTAATATTTAAGTTCAATTTCTTAAGATATGTCAGCTTACGAATATGGGCAGTCGTCTCAAATATATCCGAAAAAAGTAACGTTGAACATTTTAAATTTTTATTATAAATAATTATTTTAAATAATATGACATTTATCAATTAATCGGTGAAATAATAAAATTATTTTATTTAGATTTTGTAAAAATATCAACCTAAAATAATTATTTAAAACAAAACATTTGAGATTTCTATCATTATCCATATAAAAAATATATGTTTTTAAATATGACAAAATCATAACATCATTTGACATAATATCTAAGTACAAATGACTAGCCCAGTGGCTTAATTTTGATCTCCTCCAAGAAAAGAATACAACTTAAAACAAAACTTGTGCTTCAAGGAGAAAGAAACAAACAAAAACAAAGTTCTATCAAGAAATGAGAAAGCACCCAAGTTTTAGAAAATGAAAAAAAATGTATACTTTCCAACTTTGACATTCTCCTACTTGGAGATTTGATTGAGAACCAATCAATCTCCACACTATCCTTTCTGTTTTTCCATTGACATGTTGTTTACGTTTCTGCTAGGCCACAAGAGGATCTACGCCATATAAACTTGTCAGTAATGATTGGGTTAGTCATAACATCTACTAAGTTCTCCTTGGTATAGATTTTCTGTAAATCTACACTTCCATCTTCCACTACTTCTCGAGCAGTGATATTGTACCCTATATGTTTTGTCCCGGAATGAAAGGCTGGATTCTTTGCAATGTGCAAAGCACTCTGACTGTCACAAAACACAGGAATTTTCTCTTGTTTGTGCCCGAGCTCCTTAAGTAACTTTTGTATCCATATAGCTTCCTTGCATGCTTGTGTAGCTGCCATGTATTCTCGCCTCCGTCGTAGATAAAGCCACAACAATCGCAGCTTTGAAACCCGACTATAGCTCCTCCTACAAGTGTAAACACATAGCCAATAGTGGATTTTCTTTTATCAAGGTCACCGCGAAATTTGAATCCACGTAGCCTCCGACAATGAAATTCGACCCTCCATAACATAATGCAACATCCGAGGTTCCTCCGATGTATCTTAGAATCTTCTTTATCTGTTTGCCAATGTTCTCCACCAAGATTCGCCACGTATCGACTAATCGCCTCCCACTCGCTAGTGCAATGTCCGGTCTTGTACAAATCATAGCGAACATCAAACTTCCCACTCGCTGATGCATATGGTACTCGAGACATCTTATTCCTCTCTGCTTCATTGCTAGGACACATACTTGAGAATAACTTGAAATTAATAGGAAGTGGGGTAGAAATTGGCTTACAATCTTGCATGTTGAAGCGTCGCAAGATTTTCTTCCTGTGAAAGCCAGATCTTCCTGTTATTTCTGTCTCGGTGAATTTGCATCCCTAGAATCTTGTTTGCTGGTCCCAAGTCCTTTATTTCAAACTCCCTAGCCAACTCGTGCCTTTAATTCTTGGACTTGATCTTTGTTGGAGTCTCGCGACCAACATGTCGTCCACATACAACAACAGAAATGATAAAATCATTATCTTCAAATTTCTTGTAATAAGCACAATGGTCCGAATTGAGTCTGTTGTATCAAAGGCTCATGATGAAGGAATCAAATCTCTTATACAAACACCTCGAGTCTGCTTGAGGTCAGTATAGAGATTTGCTCAATCTGCAAACCAAGTTCTCCTTGCCTGTTTCAGCAAAACCTTCTGGTTGGAGCATATAAATTTATTCTTCAAGTTCTCCATGAAGAAATGCAGTTTTCACATCTAACTGTTCTAGATGTAGGTCGAATGTAGCATACATTGCCAAGACTACTCTGACTGTCGTGAGTCTAACTACTGGAGAAAATATCTTATTGAAGTCAATATCTTCTTTCTAAGTATATCCTTTTACCACCAATCTTGCACAATACCGCTTCACATGATTATTGCCATCACGCTTGATCTTGTAGACCCATTTGTTTCCAATGGCTTTCCTTCCATGTGGCAATGGCACAAGTTCCCATGTCTTATTTTTGTGTAAAGCTTCAATTTCTTCCTCGCATTCGTCGTCAGTCCACAAAGTAACATCCGAGCTATTTAAAGCTTCATGGAAAGTTAATGGTTCTCCATCCTCTCGTTAAAAGACAATATGCAACATTGATCTCGTAGCATAATCTGACTGCCAAGTTGGTGATCATCTCTTTCGAGTTGACCGACGAACTTCTAGAGTCTCACACTCGACTGGTTCTTGTTCCTCGTGCTCTGGTGCTGCTTCAGAAGACTTTGAATCTTCCTGACTATTTTCTACATATACCGGTGTAGTCTCTGACTTTTCTTTCACAGTACTATCATCCTCATCTTTCTTTTGCAGTTGATCTTCTACAAAGACAACATCTCTGCTGATGACAATCTTGTGGGCAGTGGGATCCCACAGACGATACCCCTTTACACCATCCGCGATACCCCAAAAGATACACCTCATAGATTTTGGATCTATCTTTGTTCTTTCTTGAGCATTATACATTACATATACAGGACATCCAAATATATGTAAATGAGAGTAATCAGCTGGCTTACCTATCCACATCTCCATTGGCATCTTCAACTCAATAGCTGTTGATGGAGACCGATTTACCACATAACAGGCAGGTTTGGATGCTTCAGCCTAAAAAGAGTTAGGTAGACTAGCAGTCTTCAACATAGCTCTTATCCTCTCTCAGAAGAGTTCTGTTCATCCGCTCCACCACTCCATTTTATTAAGGAGTGTATGCCATCAGAATCGCCTTTGAATACCTTCTTGCTTACAGTATGCAAGAAATGCACCATCTGAGTATACTCTCCGCCATTATCTATTCTTAAGCACTTGATCTTTTTCCCAGATTCAAGTTCAACCCACGCTTTGAATTCCTTGAATACTGAAAACACATATGACTTTTTCTAGATTGGATACACCCAACATCTCCTGGAGTAATCATCAATAAAAGTAACGAAGTACTTTGCATCTCCTTGAGATAAATCCGGTGATTCCCAAACATCAGAATGAACTAAGTCAAGAATGCATTTACTTCTAGCATGAGATCTGCTAAATTTCAATCTATACTGCTTACTTGTAACACAATGCTTGCAAAATGGTAGATTTACCGATTTGAGTCCCGGAAGCAGCTGTCGCTGAGAGAGAATCTTCAAACCTTGTTCTGACATGTGGCCAAGTCTGAGATGCCACATCATCGACGACTCTTCTTTATTTGAAGCATGAATAGATTCATGACCGATCTTTTCTCGCCTTCATTAACACAAGCACTCCTCTGATAATTTTTATCATCCCATTTTCAATATGGACTTTGCACCCAAGACTATCTATTTGTCCCAAAGACAATAGATATTTATTCAAGCCTTTGACATATCGTACTCTCTGAATTGAGCGAATCTGTACCATCATACATTTTTATTTTGACAAGTACTCAATACCAGCGATCTCCAAGGCATGGTCATTGCCCATGTACATGCATCCTCTTGAGATTGGTTCATATGTGTGGAACCATTCTCTCCGAGAGGTTATGTTCCATGTTGCTCCCGAGTCTATAAGCCGGACGTCGCCTAACCGCTTCGCTTCAGTAAAGCTGCCGCTCGCTATAGAGAATTTCGCCATCATCCGAAGTACTAGCCACACAACCCTGAGCATTTGATGACTAAGGTGCTTTATTCTCTTTACTCTTTTGATTGCTCCAACACTCTTTCTTCACATGCCCTTTCTTGCCACAATTGTAGCATTTCATATTCTTCTTACTCGGATTTTGATCTACCATGATTGTAACTCCCACCGAGGCCACGCTTTGTTGATCTCCCTCTCGTCACCAATAACGCTTCGCTGCTACTGAATTTGCATGTTTATCTTCCTTGGTCTTGCGCCGCTTTCCTCGTTTAAGATGGAGGCTGCAACATCATCGAAAACTAGACTCGTCCGACGGGTTGTTGCTCGTCCGATTGATGATGAGTTGATCATACGAATCTGTAGACTTTGAAGTAGAAGCTCACGACGTTCATTTTCCTCTATTTTGTGACACAACGTTGTGAGTTGCAAAATATGGTCTTCAAGGTGTTGATATGGTCGATTCATCGATGTAGATTCCGCCATGTGAAGAGTATAGAGTCTCCTTTTAAAAGATCTTGTTGTGCAATGACTTAGCCTCGTATAATTTTGTGAGAGTATCCTACATTTCCTTCATTGTCTTTTCTCTCGCCACATCTGGATAACACCTCATCCGCAAGTGCTAAGTGTAGATCGAGCAATTGCATTACCGCTCTATTTCGCTCCATTAGCATCATCGGTTATCTCTATGAGTCTTTCTCCAATTGTCGCCAAGCAATTGTTTTTCCTCAAGATAGCTTTCATCTTCATTTTCCACAACGAGAAATTGTTCCCATTGAACTTCTCAATCTCGTATTTTGCCGCCATTGCTTTCACCACAAACTAACTTAATTAGGATCGGCTCTCATTGTTTCACGTGAACAATACCGTATATGTGAATAGTAACCATATGTGAATAGTAACCGTATATGTGAACAAGTGACCCCAATTCAAAAAATGCAACCAATGCTTTGATACCACTGTTAGGAGATTTATGGGTGAAGCAGAACCACAACTAAGTGAGATTAGAAGAAAATAAAGAGCAAGCACAAATTTGGACGCTAGAAATTACGTGGTTCGACTTATAGCCTACATCCACAAGCAAAGATAGAAGGAAATAATTTTATTATACTAGAAAATAATAACTTCTCTCTAATAATAGAAGAAAATAATTATACTTTCTTTATAACTAGGAGAAAACTATTCTCACTTCCCAATACCTCAATTACATCCAATAACTCTCAAAATTTTCTCTAATACAAGAGGAAATAAATTTTTAGGATGATTGAAATGAGGGTAGAAGCTCTTAATTTATAACAGTATTTTGGCTACTATTTATTATTATTTTATTATTAATTTATTATTATTTTATTATATATATATATATTTTTTTTTTTTCTTTTGCCGTATTTTGGCTACCATTCAACTTTCCAACTTTGACACAATGTTATTCTAACGAATCAAATGATCTTTTTTGGTGCTTGTATTTATGCTTGCTGCTCGACATGATTTTGCTTTCATTAGTTGCAATACAGTCTATTTTTGAAACTCTCTCTTGCTGCAAAGTTTCAATATGATTTATATTGTTGTTGATTAGCTAATGGTGATTTTTAATTCTGCATTGCTTGTTTTCACAGTTAATGCATTCTCTGGAACATATGGTATAAACTATGGCAGGATAGCAGACAATATACCGTCCCCCGAAAGTGTGGTGACACTTCTCAAAGCAGCAAAGATCAAGAACATAAGAATCTACGACGCCGATCAAGGAGTCCTCAAGGCCTTCAAAGGATCCGGCATAGAAATTATCGTTGGACTTGGCAATGAGTACTTGAAAGAAATAAGTATAGGCGAGGATCGCGCCATGAATTGGATTAAGGCAAATGTGGATCCATATCTTCCCGCGACTAAAATCCGTGGAATTGCTGTGGGGAATGAGATTTTGGGAGGTGCTGATATGGAGCTCTGGGAGGTTTTGCTGCCTGCAGCGAAAAATGTTTACAGTGCCCTCCAAAGGCTTGGTTTGGCTAAACTTATTGAGGTCTCAAGCCCACATTCAGAGGCTGTGTTTGCCAATTCATTCCCACCGTCAGCTTGTGTATTCAGGGAAGATGTGAACCAATTCATGAAGCCACTTCTGCAGTTCTTCTCACAAATATTTTATATAAATCATGCGATTAATGTATTATTCATTTTATTTTTCTATTTATTATATTTGACATATTACTAGCAGAGGCCTTGGGAGGGAACCAGAAATTCCCAATGATTAGCTACTTTTAACAAAGATTCTCTGTTCTTTTTTCTTTCACTTTCTCTTCCATTTTCCGGACCACAAACACCTCTAATCTCGATTTTCTGGAATATTACCTGTTTATTCCTACAAACATAGAACTGCTGTTTATTTGTCTAATTACTTTCAAGAAACAAAGTACTATGTCCTGTGGCCTATTCCTTTATGGACTTGTGACTTGTAAATAGGAATATTTATCTTTCTTCATAAAAGTACTACCCAATAGAGGCGTTAAGAATTATTTTACTTTTACTTCAAGATAATGATTAATCATAATGAGATGATTGAGTTAATAATATTTGCTTGTGTCCGTGTGGTATACTGTATAAGATCGGAACTTTTATACATAAATATTTTTCTCATCCGAATTAACGCGAGCATATTTTACCAAATAATTGTCTTCTATTTTATATTATTTATTTAATTAGATTATTTTTATTTTAATGTATCGTCACACTACTCTTCCTCAAATTTTATTATTACTTACAAAGTTGACACAAATTTTATATCTCAATTTTATGTAAATATATTAATCATTAGATAATAAATTTTACTAATATTTAACACGTGACAAGCAATTGTTAAATATTTTATATCACACATCAATCAACACCGCTAATGTTAATTTCAATGAGAAAAAACTTTTGTTTCCTTTGCAAATTATCAACCGAATTTAAAGATTTTCTTTTTCTTTTTTTAAACTTAAAATTGTACTTGGAAATCTCTTTTAAGACATTACAGAAAATGAGCCGTGATAATTTATGGGCCTGAATTTGAGGTTGAGTTGAGCCATTGGCAGTTCGGCACCCCTCTTAAGCCTGGTAAAACCCCTTTTTCATTTGAAATTTCATAAATAGCTAAAGACAAATTCAATTAAATATTCATATAATTTATCTTTTCAACCAATTTTTTACATTCATCTTATCTAATAATCTATATTTTACACCCACCCCATCTCATATACTATATTTATCTTTTAAACTCTATTTGAAAAATATATTTTCTAAAATGTGAATAAAAAATTATTTAATATTTAATATTTTAGTTTTTTGAATTTTAAAAACTGTTTATTACTATGTATATGATTAATAACAGAGTTCTTATAAAAAAAAATTAGTTGAGAGAAAATTGGTAAGAATTTTATTAAGTAAGAACTAATTTTAATTAAGGTTGGCAACGATATGAGACGGACAGGGATTTACCAATTCTGGTCCTGTCCCAATTGATAATTAGAATGAAAAATGTGTCTCAAATCTCATCCCAAACAGTAAATTGGGATAAAAATTGTGTTTTGATCTCGTCCAATTAAAATCTCAAATCACGATCGGGATTCTAAATTATGCTAGATGAAATGAATTTGTGGGCATATACTACATATTATATTATAAATGATATGTCTTACGGCTATGACCGATATGTCTTACAAATATGACCAAATATTATATATCTTTTATTTATCAAACAAACTTGTTATATATATGTGTATATATATATATATATATATATGACCGACATGTAAGATATATACAATTTTATATCTTACATCTAGATTTTAAGTAATTTATCAAACTGACTTGTTATATGATTTTAAACATCTAGAATTCAAGTAATTTGGAATCTCGATTAGAATTTTCAAACGTATTACATCATGTCCTGAATGGTGAATCATGATAAAATTAAGTCTTAAATTTTGACTTGAATAATAAATTATGATAAATTTTTGTATGAAATTTTATCCCAAATGGATTGGAATCCCAAAACGAGATTGAGATTATGAAATTGAAATTCGGGAAATTCTACTAATCTTAGCTGTAATTTAATCAAGAAATGAATCATTTTTCTATAAAATGTGGAGTATTTTAGAAAATAAAATTAAAATGATTTGGTTAAGTTACAATTTAAATAATTTATAATATTTAAAAATCATACAAAACTTAATAATATGATAGTGAAATTTACTATCATGTTTTTAAAATGTATAAGAATGTAAGTCATCAAAGTTATAACTTAGGAGATCCAAATTAGAAAGGATATTAGAACTTCACTCTTTCCGAATAAATTTGCTTTTTGCATTGAAAGAGGAATTGGCTTTCACTTCTGTCTTTCTATAGCTCCTTATCTTCTCTGACTCTGAGCATCTCCTCTCATAGTATGTCCCTGCTTTTTATTCTTGTATTTGCATATTATGTCTATTAGTTTATAGCGAATTACTCTGTTATTAAAGAGCTGAAATGGGTTTACTGCATTTTTAAAACTTGCTTTATCCATTTTGCATTTGCTAGGGAATCTCTATTCAATGTTATTGCAATGAATCAAATGATCTTTTTCTTCTTTGGGAGAATGCATATAAAATCTATTTCTTTTTTTCCTCCCCTATTTTGGTAGTCATTTTCTCGCTTGTAACTTGATTCCGTGAAGCTTGCAAGAAAAAGAGAAAGAGAAAGACGATGAAATGATGGTTTGGCTTGGTGATTTTGTTGATCAGAGAACTTGGGGACTTGCACGCTTAGTGGGAGAGTAAAAATGACCTGCCAATAGTAAGAGTAATACCATGCTTTATATTGTAAGCCCAAGATGTTGCTCAGGAAACTAAGAAGCAATGAAGTAAAAAGAAGGTGACAGTGATAATTGCTAAAGAAAATCAATGCAGAGTCAGATGCTGAAGTAACTCAAAATGAGAATGATGCCAATGACATCAAACAGAGCAACCCCAGCACTGTCACTGCTGGAGCACTTGCAGAAGGCATCAATGGTTCAGCCCCAGCAACTGATGGAGAGGTCAAAGAGAAACAGGAAGTAATGACTGTGCTGCTGAATGTACTGTGCTCTTAGCCGTGTGTAATATTGATGTATCATCTTGTATGTCCTTGTAACTCTTGTTTTGGGATTTCTCGGATGTTGTTACCCATGTCACTAGTTTTAAATATGCATGTAGGGAAATTAATCTAGTGTGGGCCAAAGCTGCTTCAGCTTCTGTTGTATTGTATAGGAACTTAGATTGTAGACTTCTGTCTAGTGACATCCTTTTATTGTCTTTGGATAGTAACTGAATCTCAGAATTGCTATTGCCTTGTATTCTTATTGCCATTATAAGTTTACAAAACTGTTTTCACTCGTAACTGTGCCCACAGTTCTCTGCTTAAAAAATCCGCTAGTTTTACCCTTTTAACTCATGCGAAAAGAGAGTCCAGAATCTCCTTTGTATCCTGGAAACCTCAGTGTCCACGAAAAGATTCCAACGGAATGGTGAAATTAGGATTGGCGATAAGTCTGACACTTCAATGCAACAGCTACTCAAAACATTTCAGTGCAACCCATCTAAAGTCTGGTTTCATCTCGAAATAATTAATGTGAAACTTGCAAGAGAGGTGATCAACTTCAAACAACATCATTAGTGAAGCACTCTAATTCAGGAAGGTCACAAGGGGAGCAAGGTAACAACACATAATACCCGATTTGTTTAAGATATTGATACATGTGAACTATTTTTGCACCTGAAGATTCTTGTTGATTTTCTCACTCTAGCTTTTTCGAGTACAAAAGAATGTGATAAATAAATAGCTAACAAAGGCTGAGGAGTTTGCCGATCAGTTTATATCTCTCGTTGTGGCAACTTGAAATATCAAGAACAGAAACATCATCACCAGAAAGTTTCCTAGTTGCACATCAAGATGAAGATTCAACTGTTAGCTTATCGGTGCTGATCATCTTTTCCAAGAATAATGCTCTTCTCAAAAAGTATTCTACTACTTTCAACTCATTCTCCTTCCCTCGAATTCCCTTGATACGAATCTGTTTAAGGCAATGCAACACACACATAGGCACGGCCCTTGTTGGATCTATCCATATCCAATCGTGAGAAACCCCATCCTCCTCTAAGACTTCCTAGTGATATTTAAAACCAAATGGTCAGGATATGTAAAGCAATCAAAGAGCAAGTATTCATTCAATTTGTTCAGTGAATCCAAATAATACCTTTTCCAAGGCCAGAAGTTCACGATTAGGCGACCATTCAAGTAGACATTGCAAAATATTCCAGGTAATTAGGAGATTCCGAAACCCCAGATCCAAAGTTGTTAAACATGTGAATTGAGGAAATTTAATACCTGGATGCTCCTGATAATTAAGTATTTTGAAAATGACAAAGCGGAGAACCTTCAAAAGAAAATTAATTATTATTACAAAATCAAAAGACATAGTATGTGAATGAACTAGACATAGCTCTAATTAATTGATGACGATTAATTGATAACCAAAACAATACATTGAGAAATGAATTTACTTAGTTACCCATATAGAGCCTCCAGAAAGTGAAAGACACTTAACATGATCAGAGAGCTGTGCAAGAAACGAAAACACTTCATACTCATACGGAGCAACATCAGGCCCTATCGAAGTAGGGTGCCCAAACCGGACATTTACTTGATCAAGAACATGACGATCGTCAAGATCCTCCAAAATGTACGCCACTCTGAAATTATTAGAAACATCAAGCCACTCAAGATTCTTGGCTTTAATCACGACAAAGTATTGATAAATGAGAGTAATTTCATCCGCCAAAACGAACTCAATTCTCAGCCTCTTCAGAGTCGCAGAACGTATTTCGAATTTAACTTGCTCTTCGGGTAGCATCAGTGACTCTAAGAACAAATCTTCAAGAACAGGGCATCTACTGTAAAGCCTCGTCGTCAAATCAAGATCGTGCTGCTTGTAATCGTATATGTGAAGAATCTTGAGGCTCGGGAAAATGGTGATCCCATCGTAAAGAAGATCAAGATCAAGCTTGACGTTAGCATTTAGTTTTAAAATCACCAGAGAGGAGGATGTGACAATCTCTAAAGGAAGCGTAATAGGATCTTTATCAAAGTTCACAAAGACTTGAAGCTCAACGATGTTGCCATGCATGCATGCTTCACGTAGCCATTCGTTTATGTAGGAATAGCCGTAGCGTTGATGGCAAGAGAAGGTGACCCTTGAAACTCCGGCCAAGTTAAAGCTTCGAAGAACATTGTTGACGAAGTTGACGAAGAGGGTTCTGTTGTTTGGGGTAGGTTGCCTGAGGGATACGACGTCATTGAAGTCGAGGTGGGAAAGTAATACTCGAGATGAATGGGACCTCCAGAAATCCCGCCATCGACGGGAAAGGGCGGAGGTGGCGACGGTGTCTTTTGTGGGGACAAAAGAGAAGATATGTTGAAGGATATCGTTTGGTTGTCTGATGAGCAAATCTTGATTTTCTTCTTCTTCTTGATTCCGTGAAGCTTGGAAGAAAGAGAAAGGGATAGAGAAAGAGAGAGAAAGAGAAGAGAGAGATGCCATGGTAGACTCTTTCTTTTTCCTTTTGATGATTTTCTTGCGAAAGGATTTGGTGAACGACAGGTTCTGGTGTGAGCTTAATAGAGATGAGTAAGAGACAACACCAGGGTCTTTCACTCGAAGAGGGCCGTAATGAAATGTAATAAACTCTTGTGGGATAAAACAGAAATTCCATAAAATGGAAAGGCTGAAGACGTTATGAGGACTATATCGGGAAACCATAAATCAGATGAGGGTATAAATAAAATCGGTTAGAATAACTGAATAAGGGGGCAGTTTGAAAAATATGCATAGAATTGATAAAATGTCAATCTGTAGTGTTATTATTGTGAAATGGCTTTATAATTGTAACGTAATTGCGCATATATATATATATATATATAACATTCTACTTTTATCTTTTTAAAATTCGATATGAAATCAAGATTTTGACCGATCTAAATTGATTCTAAAAACAAATATAAAACTACTTTTATTGTTCTTTTTAGTCAATATAAATAGACAATAATGTCATTCGGTTTAAAGAATGCACCTTCAGAATTTTTAAAGATTATGAATGATATTTATAATCATTTTCCTATTTTTTATATTATTTATATTGATGATGTGTTGATTTTTTCTCAATTAATCGATCAACATTTCAAACTTAAAAAATTTTTATTTAGCAACTAAGAAAAAATATATATATGTACACACACACACATATATATATTTCAAAGAGTAGTGTAATATTTACAAAGTTGAGGTACAAAATTAATAATGTATGTACATATCCCAATTGATACGTGTTTTTTATTGATTAGGACTAGTAATTAATACATTATATTAATTAGATGGATAATAAATTTAAATATTATTTCGCACAAGCAAGAACAATAACAGTTATATCATATGTGTCACATTTTCACTTAAAATTCGATAAAGTTTATTTAATTTCAATGAGAAAAAAATTTGTTCCATTTTCAGATTATGAACGCAATTTTAGAATTGTATATATTTTTAAAAACTAAAGTTTGTAATTTCTAATATAGTTAAAAATTGTATTGGAAAACACTTTCATGACATTATAGAAAGGTCTGAAATTTCTATAGAATACTTTCTACACTCCTTCAATATCCTTATAACACCATTTTTCTTAATCATAATTTTATTGTCACTAAAATTATATAAAAGAACAAGTATGAATTTAATTAAATTAAAATTTCTTTACAAATCATGGACCGTTAACAAGTATGAATTTAATTAAATTAAAATGTCTTTACAAATCACAGACCGTTAACTATTTTTTAATTCTAATATATGACATAATCAATTTGATTGATAAAATTAAAAATAATTTGAAAATAATGAAGAAATATATAACCTAGCAAATATTTTTACTATGAAAAATTATTTATAAATGATAGTAAAATTTATATAAAACTCTATTGTAATTTTTATAATTTTATCAAAAAATAGATATAAATATAAAAAAAGTAATGTTAAGAATCTGAGCACAATTTAAGTCTCAATTTATGTGACATTAATTTATTAGATAATAGTTAAATAATTTTATAAATTATGAAACTTAACTATTAAATAAGTAAGAAATAATATTGAAATTTAAGTTGCAGTCCTAATATTATTGAGAAAAAAAAAAAAAAGTGGATGGTGGGGTTTTCTTAAGAGTTTTGTAAGACGTTAGAAGCCCCACTCTATGCTCGATTGAAATTGCTTGTTTCGAATTTGTGGACCTTCAAGCCCAACCTAATGACAGAGAAACCCATTTAGAATCATTTTAGTCCACTTATTTGAATAATTCAATGCCCGAGGGGACTCGAAATTATTTCATGCTATACTGTAAATTTCTCTAACACAAGATAACAAACCTTTGTACCAGCAATATATCATTATATCACAAATATAAATATACATGTTAATAAATTATCTTCTTGCAAATATGCATATATGTAAAAATCATAACATCATTTGACATAGAGTCAAAGTCAAATGACTAAGCCGGTTGTTTAATTTAATTTAAACCCCACCAAGAAATTTGAAAAAAAAAAATCTTTTTATTAATGCTTTTAACCAATGGCAATGCCTCGTGAACAAATCTTATTGCCATATGCCACCTTTTTGTATTGTTACTGCTTTTGAGTTACAAAAAGATTGAGCAGCATCAACCACAAATTAAATATTTTTTTTTCCCTACAAATGAAATTCACTTTCTTTCATCATAATTTTGCCTCATCTCAAATGAGTTTCTCTTCTTTCTTTTTATGATTGGAAGCTTAATAATTATTGAGATAGAAACTAAAGTTTTTAAATAATATAAATTTTATTAAAAAGAAATTTGAATGAATAAATCTAAGGTTTTGAGGCTCTTTTTATAACAAACCTAAATATTGTAAATTTACTCAAATAGACAAATCTAAAATATAATCTTATAATAAAATTCTCTTATCCGAAATAAAAAAGGCAAAGAAAACGGAAACTAAATCTGAGTTATTGAAAAAAAGATAAAAATCCTAAAAAAATAAGAAAAATAGGAAAAAAATCTTAAAATCTAAAAATGACTAGGAAAGAAAAAGAATTTCGGAGCTGACCACGGATGAAAATAATAACTATTCTGGGTTTTATTCGTCTTGTCGCAAGCTTCGAAACGATATATTATACGCCAAAAACTGACACTTGTAGCCAAAGTTATGCTATCTAAAAGGTATTCTGCTCACAATACACAACATCTTACATCAGTCCCCCTCACTTGGAAAAGAACTTGTCCTCGAGTTGGGCTCGTACAACTCTTCATCGTCAGGATGATATTTAAACAAATTAGCTACATTGAAAGTGTGAGAGATATTCCAATTGTCAGGTAATTGAAATACATAAGCATCATCATTAATTTTCCGAGCCACGCGAAATGGTCCATACTTGCGCTTCTCCAATTTGGCGCGAATGCCTGGAAATCGACTTCGCCGCAGGTATATCATCACTAAATCACCTTCAGC
The DNA here is from genome assembly GCA_025617385.1 of Murraya koenigii. Taxonomy (NCBI): domain Eukaryota; kingdom Viridiplantae; phylum Streptophyta; class Magnoliopsida; order Sapindales; family Rutaceae; genus Murraya; species Murraya koenigii. The sequence goes on along the minus strand of CM046813.1, from coordinate 22,015,018 downwards.
AAACACTTTCTTACGCCGATGCTTATCCGTTTCAGCCTTATATTTTGCATTGACGACCTCCAAATGAGCTCGAACTCGCTTGAATCTGCGAGCTTTTTCTGCTATATTATCAATCGCCTTACGTTCCCCAACTATAGTCGCTAGTGTTTTAACAGCAAAGTCAAAAACTTGTCTTAGAGAACTAGTATAGACAATCTCAAAAGTTGCCTTGCCAGTTGATCGATTCACCATGCTATTGTAAGTGAACTCAACCTTAGGCAATGCAGCTTCCCAAATCCGTTGCTTGTCACCACACACACACCGTAACATATTACCTAAAGTGCAATTGACCACCTCTGTTTGCCCATCTGTCTGTGGATGGAAAGCACTACTAAACTGCAACTCCGTGCCAAATTTATTCTAAAGATGACGCCAAAATTTGCTGATAAATTTGACATCCCGGTCAAAAGCGATAGTCTTTGGAATTCCATGCAAACGCACTATTTCACGAAAAAATAAATATGCCATTAAAGTAGCATCTTCAGTTTTCTTACATGCAATAAAATGTGCCATTTTGGAAAACCTGTCTACTATAACTAATATTGAATATCGACCCATCCTTATGCACAGAAACCCTAACACAAAATCTATGGACAGATCTAACTAAATATTTTCAGGAACAGGTAAAGGCATGTACAAACCAGTATTCTGCGCATGTCCCTTGCATTCTTGGCAAATTCAACAACTTTGCACAATCTTGCACACGTCCTTTTCTAGTTGAGGCCAATAATAACCCTCTTCTGCAAGCGCCTCAGTCTTGTCTCGACCCATGTGTCTGCCTAATCCTCCTCCGTGCAACTTATGAATTATTTGTTCTCGTAAAGAACTCCGAGGCACACATAACTGGTTGGACTTGTATAAGTATCCATTATATACTAGGAAATCCTCAGCATTTTGATAGTTAATACAGCGATCCCAAATGCGCGCTAAGTCATCATCTTTCGCATACAACTCCTTCAAGCACTTAAAACCAGTAATTTTATTGACTAAAGTTACTATCAAAGTTGCTCGCCTACTTAATGCATCTGTCATTTTATTTTACTGCCCAGATTTATGCTTGAAGACAAAAGTGAACTTCAGTATATAACTCACCCATCTTGTATGCATCTTACTCGAGTTCTACTGGCTATTAAAGTACTTTAGTGCTTGGTGATCATCATGAGAGCACAAATTCCTTCTAAATCAAGTAATGCTCCCAAGTCTTTAACGCTCTAAGGATAGCATAAAACTCTTTATCATAAGTAGACCACTTCTACCGTGCCTCGTTCAATTTCTCACTCATATACTCAATTGGTCGCCCTTCTTGGGAAAGAAAAGCCCTAATTCCTTTTCCAGAAGTGTCACACTCAACTTCAATTAATTTGTTGAAATTTGACAAAGTCAATATCGGAGCGGTGGACAACTTTTTCTTTAATAAACCAAAACTAGCCTCTTCTTCTTCTCCTTATTTAAATTTCCTTTTCTTCAAGCACTCTGTAATAGGTGCCGCTACTGTACTAAAGCCATGAACGAACCTTCTATAAAATGTTGCCAGGCCATAAAAACTCCTAACTTCACCCACTGTCTTAGGTATAGGCCAATCTCTAATGGCTTGTACTTTGACACAATAGCCTGAGTCACATCCGCACCAATAATAAAATCCAAAAACTCCGCATTATTCTATAGGAAACTACACTTTTTCAGATTAATGTAAAGTTTTTTTCTTATTAACATTTTTAGAACCATCCTCAAATGCTCCAAATGCGTCACCACATTAACAGAATACACTAAAATATCATCAAAATATACCACAACAAATTTACAGAAAAATAGTTTAAGAACCTAGTTCATTAAACTTATGAAGGTACTTTGTGCGTTGGACAATCCAAATGGCATCACGAACCACTCGTACAACAATCCTTTATCTTAAACGTTGTCTTCTGTTCATCTCCCGGCTTAATCAGAATCTGATGATACCTGCTGCGCAAATTTATCTTTGAAAAAACCTGAGCACCGTCCAACTAGTCTAAAAATCTCGTAAGGTAGGAATGGGAAAACGATACTTCACTGGTAATCTGGTTGATTCATATGCTATCCACATATATTCGCCAACTTCCATTTTAGGCACCAATAATGCTGGTACAGCACATGAACTCATGCTCTCACGAATGAATCATTTATGCAATAACTCATCAACATGTTCTTGCAAAATCGCATGCTTATATGGACTCATACGATAATAGGGCAAATTAGGTAAACTTGCACCGAGGTCTAAGTCTATATGATGCTGAATATCTCGCACAAGTGGCAGCCCATCCAGTATGTCCAATGGTGTAATGTCAGCAAACTTAGTTAAGAAGGGTCGTACTTCCTCAGGAATAGCCTTCTCTTCGAGTTTATCCTCTTTCTGTAGCTTCTTACACCCATCGCAATCTTTCTCTAGATGCTTCTAGATAATAGCCAGAAAATTCTTTCCTTCGACCTTAGAATTTTTCTTCTTATTTATCAAATGTACCAAACAAACTTTCTTGTTATTCCACCAAAACTCATACATATTATCTCTTCCCCTATGGATTGCATCAACATCAAACTACTAAGGTCTGCCCAATAATACATGGCATGCATCCATATCCACTACATCATCACACCATATCACTCTTACATACCTTCTCAATGAAGAAAGGAACTCGACACACCTCGACACTTGCGTTTACGTACCCTTTTTATCTACCCAATTACGTAAGTGTCTGGATATTTTTCTGTTGAAAGTCTCATTACATCAACAAATGCCTTGAACACTATATTCACATTACTGCCACGGTTAATTATCACGTTGCACACCTTGTCATTAATAGTACCACATGTTCTGAATATTTTATTACGCCGATTATCCTTTTCAAACTTGATGCTAATAAAATTCTATCGCACAATGCAATTTAACAACTTTTTTCATCCGCCTCTAACTCCAAGGCTTCGCCATCATCCACTTTATCGTTCGCGATCCGCCTCACCAACTTCAACGATCTACCAAATTTAAATTTTTTGACGACATTCATTTGATCGATGTCCTAGTTCACCACACTTCAAACACTTATTCAACATTGGCTTTATATATGGGTTGTTCTACACCTGTAGTTGGAACTGCTACTTTGATAGTTGCTGCTGTACTGGTTGTTGAGCCTGACTATTATTGGCCCATGCTTTCTGCTTATTTTTAAACCTAACACTACTTGATCTGCTTTGTATCCTAGTGAATTGTAAATGCTGAGCCTTAGAAACGACATGACGCTTTCATTCTTCTAACTTTTTGCTCTAGCAATCGTTGTACGCATGTCCCAAATTACGTCTACAATCTCATCTTGCAATTCTTATTTCAATTTGCCAAGATATTTCTAAACCGTCCAAAACTACGGCTCATTCATATTATTTCTTATGTGTGCACGGTAAAATTCTTTTGTATATTCATCCACACCGAGATTTTCTTGCTTATAATTCGATACTTCACATACAATCATTGTCGATAATCTGTCGGCGGAAATTCTCCTTTATCAACCTCTACATTCTAGGACACAACTTGATTAATGGCTTCTCCGTAACTCTTCTTCGATTTTGTAAGTTTTTCACCATGCGGATGTTGCGCCCTTCAATTTGAATGCCACAAACTTAACCCGCTTATCCTGGGAATGTCCATATCATTGGAAGAAATTTTCTACATCTGTTATCCAATCTAAAAATTCTTCAACATGCATTCCACTATGAAAATCCGCGATATCAATATTAATCCTCTAATCCGAACTCTTCTCGCGCCTCCTTTCATAATTCTCAGCGTCTTCTTCCTCCGAATCGCTTTCTAATTCTTCCCGCATGTGTGGCTGCACTCGCCTTCGTGATTAATGCCCGACGTACTACTGTTGCAAATTATTCTGAGATTGTTCCTGCGGTTCAATAAATTCCTCGCGGTTGTCTATTTCCCTCAATTTTCTTTATGGAAAGCATAAGATCCTCGATTGCTTGCTCTATCACTACTAATCTTTGGTTTTCCGCATTGTTCCTGTTTTGCATGACTGCTTCTGCGATCATTTATCTGATAGTCTCCATAGACATTGCCTGCATTCCTTGATTAGCGTCATCGAAACAGCTACTCCTTTGTTCGTGTGGTCGTACCATGATGATAAGAAAACTTGCTTTGATACCAACTGACGAAAGGAAGCTTAATGTTTATTGAGATGGAAACCAAAGGCTCTTGAATAATATGAATTTTATTGAAAAGAAAACTGAATGAATAAAACTAAGGTTTTGAGGCCCTTTTATAACAAAGCTAAATATCACGAATTTACCAAAATAGGCAAATCGAAATATAATCTTATAATAAAATTCTCTATCCGAAATAAGAAAGGCAAAGAAAACAAAATCTAAATCTGAATTGTAAAAAAAAAATATAAAAATCCTAGAAGAATCATAAAAAATAGGAAAAAAATCTTAAAATCTAAAATGACTAGGAAAGAAAAGGAATTTGTGGGCCAAGTACGGACCAGAACGGCTTTGCCAATTATGAGTTTTATTATTCTCGTTGCAAGATTCGAAACGATATATTATACGCCAAAAAAGGATACGTGTAGCTAATGTTATGCCATCCAGAAGATACCCTACTTGCAATACACAACAATATATTATGTCATCGCTTGCATCACTCCTCCTTATCTTCTATGTCATCGCTTCTCATGGTATGTCCCTTCTTTTTAATCTTGTATTTGCTTGTCCTGCTCTATTAGTTTATAGTAAATTGCTCTAATTTATCCAAAAAAAAGAAATTGCTCTAAAGAATTGAAATGAGTTTGCGGCATTTTAAAAAAAATTGCTTTATCTATGTTACTTCCATTCAATGTTATTCCAATGAATTAATGATCTTTTTTGGTGCTTGTCTTTTATATAATATATTAATTAAACTATCACTTCTATTTTTTATTCATATTGTAACATGGGTGTGTTTACGGATCAATAATAAGAATAGACTGAAATTAGAATAAAGAATGAGAATTAGAATAAATTATTTATTTTATGTATAGAAATCATAATCGAAATATATTATTACAAGTTAATAAAAGGACCTTAATTCATTATTGTCATTATTTATTATAATAATTATGATTATGATTATTATTATTCAAAATAAATATTTTTAATAATAATAATAATAATAAAATTAATAAATTTTAATAGGAATATTAATAATGACATTAATGATGACAACAACAACAACAAAAGTAATAATAATAGTAATAATAGTAATAACAATAGTAGTAGCGAGTAAAATTTATAAAATTTAATAATAAGAGTAATAATAAGGATAATGACGACTGACTGATGACAACAACAACAATAATAATAATTAAAATAATAAACAAATTTTAATAATATTATTATCAATAATAATGACATTAATAATAATAATAATAACATCGTTGATGTTTTTGTTACTATTATATTAGTAATAATAAATAATAAAAGATTTATTTGTAAATATTACAAAATTTTTGCAATACAAAAATGTAAAAATTATAAAATTAAATTAAGAGGTATTTAGAGATTACGACAATTTAATGAGGATAAAGTGAAAAGTTAAGGAATGAGAACTTGATATCCTAGTTCTTCCATAGGCTTAAGGCTTGGTTTGGCTAGATATTGAGGTCTCCAGGACTTTATGCCCAAGAATAACAAAAGATGATCACCAAAATAAAGTCTCACTCTCATCACAAATCCAGCTTTTTTCACCAAAATAAAGTCTCACTCTCATCACAAATCCAGTTTTTTTCACTATAAAAGAATGGGTTAAATATCTGACGAGTTTGGCTTGCTGAAGGATCAGTTTATACTTCATTCCAAGAGACGCTGAAGCATTATCGTTGTGGCATTTTGAGGTATCAATTCTCAGAGCATTCTTACAAATCAGTTAATGTAATTGTTGCAATAACGCAAATACAGTGAAACTTACACACGATCCCACACTTATCAATTAAATGACAAGTTTTCTTTTCTAGCCACAGAATTCAGTTTCTGCTATGTGTGAAATTTATATCTCAACTATAACAGAACAAGCAAAATGAACCTCTCAGCTTTAAGAAGATTGAACAAGCAAAATCACCTCAAAACCATTGAACCTATTAATGACATGTATGATCAAAATAAATAGTGTTCATTGAACAATATTTGCCTGAATGGCAAAATCATCAATTCCGGTCTATAATAACGCAGTGTATACTTGATTGAAAAACAGAACAACATTTGTGGCTGCCGGGAGAAGTACTTATCTAAAACTCCAACAAAGCACCGTCCGCGAACAAGAAGACTTTGCAAGCTTCAGAACCCTTTTGATACCCAAATATGGTCTCGCTAAGCATCATTTCTTCATCTGCTGGCAATGGTGGGCCACAAATGATCATCTTTTCCAACACTAGTGCATTACGCAACAAGAACTGTACCACTGTCAACTCATACTGGCGCCCTTGGAATCCCTTGATAACAACCTGTTTGAGGCAATTCAACATGCACACGGGCACGGGCACGTTCTCCTCTGGCTCTCTCCATGGCCAAATATCAAAAACAAAATTATGACCATCTAACCATTCCTAATGACATACAAAACCAAAAAATGGTCAGGATATATACCAAATTAGTTCATTCAATTTATTTAATCAAAATAATACCTTTTCCAGGGCTAGAAATTCAAGTTTACGCGAGCACTCAAGTATATTAGGCAGAATAGCCCAGCTATGATAATTCCGAAACCTCAGCTCCAAATTTTCCAGAAGAGTGAATATAGGAATTGATGGATCATCCTCAAATTGTCTTCCAATGACGAAGCTAAGAAGCTTCAAAAGGAAATTAGTACCACAAAATCAAAACATATGATCCGTAGATCTGACCAATTATAATTCATAACCAAAGCAATAAAAACTGAGAAATCAATTAACTATCTACTCACCTGCATAGTGCGTCCACAAAGTGAAAGAGACTTAACATGTTTAGAGAGCTCTCTGAGAGACTCAAAAGCAACATACTTATATTGATAATCATAAGGCTCACTTGCCAAAGGAGGATACCCGATACAAATATTTGCTCGATCAGGATCCTGATGAAAGGCATAGAAAACTGTGTAAAAAGGAGAAACACGAAGCCACTCGAGATTCTCAGCCTTAATGACGGCTAAGTAATGAAAAAGGTTAAGAAATTCATCGGTCGGAGCGAGTTCAATTCTCAGCCTCTTCAGTGTCGCAGAACTCACTTCGAATCTAACAAAATTTCCGTGTCCAATTGGCTCAGCTAGCGTCCTAGACTCTAAAAATAAATCTTCAAGAACGGGGCAATAACTGTAAAGCCTCGTCGTCAAATCAAGATCTCGTTGGTTGTAAACGAATATGTGAAGAACCTTGAGGCTCGGGAAAATGGTGATCCCATCGTAATGCAGATGAAGGTCAAGCTTGACGTTAGCATTTAGTTTTAAAACCACAAGGGAGGTGGATGTGACAACCCAAAAAGGAAGCCTGATGGGATGTACTTCATGACAGATTAAGTAGACTTGTAGCTCAACGATATTGTTGCTAGGCATGCATGCTTCACGTAGCCATTTGTTTATGCGCCAAGAGCCGTACGATGCAAGGCAAGAGAAGGAGACCCTTGTGACTCCGGCCAAGTCGAAGCTTCGAAGAACATTGTCTACGAAGTTGATGAAGAGGGTTTTGCCTCTTGGGGTAGGTTGCCTGCGGTAGCGGGATACGACGTCGCTGAAGTCGAGGTGAGGGAGTAATACTGGATATTCAGAGAGCCTCCAGAGATCGAGCCATTGACGGGAAAGGGCGGAGGTGGCGACGGCGTGTTTGGTGGGGACAAAAGAGAAGATGTGTCGAAGGATATCGTTTGGAAGACTCGTGATCAAATCTTTTTTTTCTTCTTTGGCTTTGAATAAAGAGAAAGAGAAAGAGAAAGAGAGTGAGAGTGAGAGAGATGACATAATGGATTTGGTCGGATGATTTTGCTGAGAAAGAATTTTGGCGAATCGCAGGTTTCAGTGCGAGTCTAATATAAGAGTAAGAGATACATTTGTACCAGGATTCCTTATCTTATAGAGATTTGCTAAATAGCAAAGAGGAAGACACAGATTTTCGTTGTGACTTGAAAGTTACACTTTGTGCAACTTACGATCACCATCGAGAATAAGACAAAAATATGAGAGTAGTCTCACTTGATTTATTTTCTTGTTATTTTAGGAATTTTAAGTTACACTAAATTGTAATTTAGAAATCACTGACTTGGCTTACGTTTTTTTTTTTTTAAAATAATAATAAAAAATAAAGAGATAGAATTTCAATAAAATCTCACCGTATCCCCCATTTTACTGATAAATTTTCTATTGCCTCTTTTAAATTGTACTTATTTACTTTATTTAACATTCAAATTTAATCTATTTTATTTTTTATCCTCTTATTTTTTTAATTAAAAAAATTAGTTGGAACTTGAGATCTATCAATTTCAATCATTATTATTAAATAATTAAGTACTCAAAGAGTTTCGACGTCAAGTGATCAAATAAATATTCATGGAGCTTCTAAGTCAAGTAATTTGTTTTACGTTACTGTTTGAAAATAGAATAAGGTTAGATTTTACTGAGATTCTATCTATTCTTTTTTTAATATTTTATTATAAAAGTCGCAACGAAAAGAAAGACTCTTCTTTTCGGCCATCTAGCATTTATCGGATTTTTCACATCAAATGGGCCATAATAAAAAATTACAAACATATATGGGGTATAGCATAAATTCTATAAAGTGTAGAGGTCAACGTTATAATGAGGACTATAAAGGGGAAACCATAGAGCTTGTCAGATTAGAAAACAAAAATGTAAGAACAAGGGGGCCAGTCTTAATTACGTGTGACTGTCATTGGCTCATTGCTTTTTCCCAAGTTTTAGTGTGTTAATTAGTTAGTGTTTATTACTAGTAACTAAGGCATTACAAATCAGATAATAAATTTAACCATTATTTAACACCTGACAAGCAATAATAATCACACGTAAAGAAACGAAAAAAAAATTGTTTTATTTCCAGATTATGAAAGAGTTTTCCAAAATTGTAAATATTTTTTAAATCTAAAAACTATAATTTTTTAATATCATTAAAAATGGTATTTAAAAACTTTTGCAGGCATTATAGAATAATAGAATATGGGCGAAATTGGGCCTTGACAATTCTTTTAGGTTGAGTTTGCTGGATTGAAATCGCTTCGTTGCATTTGCAAGCTTCAGGCCCAACCCAATGACATAGAAGCCCATTTTGAATCAAAATTGTTGGTCTCAAATAAATAAATATTAAATTTAGCACAATTTTATTTTTTGAACTGTTCTTTCATAGGCCTGAGACTATGCAGTAGAATATAATCTATCTTAAAAAAAAACTTTTGTATCAGTAATATATCTGAAAAAAGTAAAGTTGAACATTTTAAATTTTTTATTATAAATAATTATTTTAAATAATATGACATTTATCAATTAACTAGTGAAATAATAAAATTATTTTATTTAGATTTTGTAAAAAATATCAACCTAAAATAATTATTTAAAACAAAAATTTTGAGATTTCTATCATTATCCATATAAAAAATATATGTTTTTTAAATATGACAAAAATCATAACATCATTTGACATAATATCAAAGTACAAATGACTAGCCCAGTGGCTTAATTTTGATCTCCTCCAAGAAAAGAATACAACTTAAGACAAAACTTGTGCTTCAAGGAGAAAGAAACAAACAAAAACAAAGTTCTATCAAGAAATGAGAAAGCACCCAAGTTTTAGAAAATGAAAAAAAAGGTATACTTTGAGAGTAAAGTAAGAATCTAATTCTAAGTTCATGCGATGAACAAGAGCAAATTTGTTTGATTGAGGCAAGGGTAATATCTCACGAACAAGTCTTAATGCCACCTTTTTTGGAACCGCTTTTGAGTTACAAAAAGATTGAGCAGCACTCACCACAACTAAAATCTTTATTCTACAGATGAAATTCACTTTCTTTCATCATCATTTCCCCTTATCACAAATGACTTTCTCTTCTTTCTTTCTATGGCTCCTCCTTATCTTCTCTGTCATCTCTTCTCACGGTATGTCCCTTCTTCTTGCATATTCTGCTCTATGAGCTTATAGGGAATTGCTATGTTATGACACAATTGAAATTGCTGCATTTTTAAATTTTGCTTATCTGTATACTTTTGTTTGGGAATCATCTATTTAATGTGTTAGGAGATTTATGGGTGAAGCAGAACCACAGTTAAGCAAAATTGGAAGAAAAATAAAGAGCAAGCACAAATTTGTACACCAGAAATTACGTGGTTCGGCTTATAGCCTACATCCACGGGCAAAGACAGAAGGAAATAATTTTATCATACTGGAAAAATAATAACTTCACTCTAATAATAGAAGAGAATAATTATACTCTCTCTATAACTAGGAGAAAACTATTTTTACTTCCCAATACCCCAATTACACCAAATAACTCTCAAAATTCTCCCTAATACAAGAGGAAATAAATTTTTTGGGATGATTGAAATGAGAGAAGAAGCTCTCAATTTATAGCCACATTTTGGCTACTATTCATTATTATTTTATTATTAATTTATTATTATTTTATTATATATTTTTTTTTCTTTTTGCCGTGTTGAATTGGGCACCGCCCATCTAGAAGGGCGGTGCCCAACTTTCCAACTTTGACATTCTCCCACTTGGAGATTTGATTGAGAACCAATCAATCACCACACTATCCTTTCTGCTTTGCCATTGACATGTTGTTTACGTTTTTGCTAGGCCACAAGAGGATCTACGCCATATAAACTTGTCAGTAATGATTGGTTGTCAGTAATGATTGGTTTAGTCATAACATCTACTAAGTTCTCCTTGTTATAGATTTTCTGTAAATGTACACTTCCATTTTCCTCTACTTCTCGAACGAAGTGATATTGTACCCCTATATGTTTTGTCCTGAAATGAAAGGCTGGATTATTTGCAATGTGCAAAGCACTCTGACTGTCACAAAACACAGGAATTTTCTCTTGTTTGTGCCCGAGCTCCTTAAGTAACTTTTGTATCCATATAGCTTCCTTGCATGCTTGTGTAGCTGCCATGTATTCTGCCTCTGTCGTAGATAAAGCCACAACAGTCTGCAGTTTTGAAACCCAGCTTACAGCTCCTCCTACAAGTGTAAACACATAGCCAATAGTGGATTTTCTTTTATCAATGTCACCTGCGAAATTTGAATCCATGTAGCCTCTGACAGTAAATTCTGACCCTCCATAACATAATGCAACATCTGAGGTTCCTCTGATGTATCTTAGAATCTTCTTTACTATTTGCCAATGTTCTCCACCAAGATTCGCCACGTATCGACTAATCGCTTCCCATCGCTTGTGCAATGTCCGGTCTTGTACAAATCATAGCGAACATCAAACTTCCCACCGCTGATGCATATGGTACTCGAGACATCTTCTTCCTCTCGCTTCATTGCTAGGACACATACTTGAGAATAACTTGAAATTAATAGGAAGTGGGTAGAAATTGGCTTACAATCTTGCATGTTGAAGCGTCGCAAGATTTTCTTCAAGTAATTCTTCCGTGAAAGCCAAATCTTCCTGTTATTTCTGCCTCGGTGAATTTGCATCCCTAGAATCTTGTTTGCTGGTCCCAAGTCCTTTATTTCAAACTCCCTAGCCAATCGTGCCTTTAATTTTGGACTTGATCTTTGTTGGTCTCATGACCAACATGTCGTCCACATACAACAAAGAAATGATAAAATCATTATCTTCAAATTTCTGTAATAAGCACAATGGTCTCGAATCGAGTCTCGTTGTATCAAAGGCTCATGATGAAGGAATCAAATCTCTTATACAAACACGCTCAAGACTGCTTGAGCCCGTGATAGAGATTTGTTCAATCTGCAAACCAAGTTCTCCTTGCTCGTTTCAAAGAAAACCTTCCGGTTGGAGCATATAAATTTCTTCTTCAAGTTCTCCATAAAGAAATGCAGCTTCACATCTAACCGTTTCTAGATGTAGGTCGAATGTAGCATACATTGCCAAGACTACTCTCGATCGTCGTGAGTCTAACTACTCGGAGAAAATATCTTATCAAGTCAATATCTTCTTTCTCGAGTATATCCTTTTACCACCAATCTTGCACAATACCGCTTCACATGATTATTGCCATCACGCTTGATCTTGTAGACCCATTTGTTTCCAATGGCTTTCCTTCCATGTGGCAATGGCACAAGTTCCCATGTCTTGTTTTTGTGTAAAGCTTCAATTTCTTCCTCGCATTCGCCGTCCACAAAGTAACATCCGAGCTATTTAAAGCTTCATGGAAAGTTAATGGTTCTCCATCCTCCGTTAAAAGACAATATGCAACATTGATCTCTCAGAGTATAATCTGACCGCTAAGTTGGTGGTCGCCTCTTTCGAATTGACCGACGAACTTCTAGAGCCTCACACTCGACCGGTTCTTGCTCCTCGTGCTCAGTGCCGCTCGTAAGACTTCGAATCTTCCCGACTATTTTCTACATATACCGTGTAGTCTCCGACTTTTCTTTCACAAGATTATCATCCTCATCTTTCTTTTGCAGCTGATCTTCTACAAAGACAACATCTCTCGCTGATGACAATCTTGTGAGCGTGGATCCCACTGCATCGATACCCCTTTACACCATCAAGATACCCCAAAAAGATACACCTCATAGATTTTGGATCTATCTTTGTTCTTTCTTGAGCATTATACATTACATATACAGGACATCCAAATATATGTAAATGAGAGTAATCACCGGCTTACCTATCCACATCTCCATTGGCGCTTCAACTCAATAGCTGTTGATGGAGTCCGATTTACCACATAACAGTGCTTTGGTCGCTCAACTCAAAAGAGTTAGGTAGACTAGCAGCCTTCAACATAGCTCTTATCCTCTCTCGTAAGAGTTCTGCTTATCCGCTCCGCCACTCCATTTTGTTAAGGAGTGTATGCCATCAGAACTACCTCCGAATACCTTCTGCTATGATGATGCAAGAAATGCACCATCCGTGATACTCTCCGCCATTATCTATTCTTAAGCACTTGATCTTTTCCCGCATTCAAGTTCAACCCACGCTTTGAATTCCTTGAATATCGAAAAACATATGACTTTTTCTTGATTGGATACACCCAACATCTCCTGGAGTAATCATCAATAAAAGTAACGAGTACTTTGCATCTCCTCGAGATAAATCCGTGATTCCCAAACATCGGAATGAACTAAGTCAAGAATGCATTTACTTCTAGCATGAGATCCGCTAAATTTCAATCTATGCCGCTTACTTGTAACACAATGCTTGCAAAATGGTAGATTTACCGATTTGAGTCCCGGAAGCAGCTGTCGCTGGGAGAGGATCTTCAAACCTTGTTCGACATGTGGCCAAGTCTGAGATGCCACATCATCGATGACTCTTCTCTATTTGACGCGACACATGCATCAGCTTCCTGTAGTGTTTTTCCTCAAGCATGAATAGATTCGCACCGATCTTTTCTCGCCTTCATTAACACAAGCGCTCCTCCGACAATTTTTATCATCCCATTTTCAATATGGACTTTGCAGACCCAAGACTATCTATTTGTCCCAAAGACAATAGATATTTCTTCAAGCCTTTGACATATCGTACCTCTCGAATTGAGCGAATCTGCACCATCATACATTTTTATTTTGACAGTACCAATACCAGCGATCTCCAAGGCATGGTTATTGCCCATGTACACGCATCCTCTTGAGATTGGTTCATATGTGGAACCATTCTCTCCGAGAGGTCATGTGCCATGTTGCTCCCGAGTCTATAAGCTGACGTCGCCTAACCGCTCGCCTTCAGTAATACCGCCGCTTCGCTATAGAGAATTTCGCCATCATCCGAAGTACTAGCCACACAACCCCGAGCATTTGATGACTAAGTGCTTTATTCTCTTTACTCTTCTGATTGCTCCAACATTCTTTCTTCACATGCCCTTTCTTGCCACAATTGTAGCATTTCACATTCTTCTTACTCGGATTTTGATCTACCATGATTGTAACTCCCACCGGGGCCACGCTTTGTTGATCTCCCTCTCGTCACCAATAACGCCTCGCTATCGCGAATTTGCATGTTTATCTTCCTTGGTCTTGCACCGCTTTCCTCGCTTAAGATGGAGGTTGCAACATCATCGAAAACTAGATCGTCCAACGGGTTGTTGCTCGCCGATTGATGATGAGTTGATCATACGAATCTGGTAGACTTTCAAGTAGAAGCTCCAGACGTTCATTTTCCTCTATTTTGTGACACAACGCTGTGAGTTGCAAAAATAGGGTCTTCAAGGTGTTGATATGATCGGTTACTGATGTAGATTATGCCATGTGAAGAGTATAGAGTCTCATTTTTAAAAAGATCTTGTTGTGCAGCGACTTAGCCTCGTATAATTTTGTGAGAGTATCCTATATTTCCTTCGCTGTCTTTTTCTCTCGCCACACTCGGATAACACCTCATCCGCAAGTGCTAAGTGTAGATCGACGAATTGCATTACCGCTTATTTCGCTCCACTTAGCATCATCGGTTATCTCTATGAGTCTTTCTCCAATTGTCGCCAAGCAATTGTTTTTCCTCGTGATAGCTTTCATCTTCATTTTCCACAACGAGAAATTGTTCCCATTGAACTTCTCAATCTCGTATTTTGCCGCCATTGCTTTCACCACAAACTAACTTAAATAGGATCGGCTCTCATTGTTTCACGTGAACAATACCGTATATATGAATAGTAATCAGTATATGTGAACAGTGACCCCAATTCAAAAAATGCAACCAATGCTTTGATACCAATCGTTAGGAGATTTATGGGTGAAGCGTAACCACAACTAAGTGAGATTGAAGAAAAATAAAGAGAAAGCACAAATTTGGACGCTGGAAATTACGTGGTTCGACTTATAGCCTACATCCACAGGCAAAAACAGAAGGAAATAATTTTATTATACTAGAAAAATAATAACTTCTCTCTAATAATAGAAGAAAATAATTATATTCTCTCTATAACTAGGAGAAAACTATTCTCACTTCCCAATACCCCAATTACATCCAATAACTCTCAAAATTTTCTCTAATATAAGAGGAAATAAATTTTTGGGATGATTGAAATGAGGAAGAGGCTCTTAATTTATAACATGTATTTTGGCTACTATTTATTATTATTTTATTATTAATTTATTATTATTTTATTATATATATATATATATATTTTTTTTCTTTTGCCGTATTTTGGCTACCATTCAACTTTCCAACTTTGACACAATGTTATTCTAACGAATCAAATGATCTTTTTTTGGTGCTTGTATTTATGCTTGCTGCTCGACATGATTTTGCTTTCATTAGTTGCAATACAGTCTATTTTTAAACTCTCTCTTGCTGCAAAGTTTCAATATGATTTATATTGTTGTTGCTTAGCTAATGGTGATTTTTAATTCTGCATTGCTTGTTTTCACAGTTAATGCATTCTCTGGAACATATGGTATAAACTATGGCAGGATAGCAGACAATATACCGTCCCCGAAAGTGTGGTGACACTTCTCAAAGCAGCAAAGATCAAGAACATAAGAATCTACGACGCCGATCAAGGAGTCCTCAAGGCCTTCAAAGGATCCGGCATAGAAATTATCGTTGGACTTGGCAATGAGTACTTGAAAGAAATAAGTATAGGCGAGGATCGCGCCATGAATTGGATTAAGGCAAATGTGGATCCATATCTTCCCGCGACTAAAATCCGTGGAATTGCCGTGGGGAATGAGATTTTGGGAGGTGCTGATATGGAGCTCTGGGAGGTTTTGCTGCCTGCAGCGAAAAATGTTTACAGTGCCCTCCAAAGGCTTGGTTTGGCTAAACTTATTGAGGTCTCAAGCCCACATTCAGAGGCTGTGTTTGCCTATTCATTCCCACCGTCAGCTTGTGTATTCAGGGAAGATGTGAACCAATTCATGAAGCCACTTCTGCAGTTCTTCTCACAAATTTTTTATATAAATCATGCGATTAATGTATTATTCAGTTTATTTTTCTATTTATTATATTTGACATATTACTAGTAGAGGCCTTGGGAGGGAACCAGAAATTCCCAATGATTAGCTACTTTTAACAAAGATTCTCTGTTCTTTTTTCTTTCACTTTCTCTTCCATTTTCCGGACCACAAACACCTCTAATCTCGATTTTCTGGAATATTACCTGTTTATTCCTACAAACATAGAACTGCTGTTTATTTGTCTAATTACTTTCAAGAAACAAAGTACTATGTCCTGTGGCCTATTCCTTTATGGACTTGTGACTTGTAAATAGGAATATTTATCTTTCTTCAGAAAAGTACTACCCAATAGAGGCGTTAAGAATTATTTTACTTTTACTTTAAGATAATGATTAATCATAATAAGTTGATTGAATTAATAATATTTGCTTGTGTCCGTGTGGTATATACTGTATAAGATCGGAACTTTTATACATAAATATTTTTCTCATCCGAATTAACGCGAGCATATTTTACCAAATAATTGTCTTCTATTTTATATTATTTATTTAATTAGATTATTTTTATTTTAATGTATCGTCACACTACTCTTCCTCAAATTTTATTGTTACTTACAAAGTTGACACAAATTTTATATCTCAATTTTATGTAAATATATTAATCATTAGATAATAAATTTTACTAATATTTAACACGTGACAAGCAATTATACTCACACATCAATCAACACCCGCTAATGTTAATTTCAATGAGAAACAACTTTTGTTTCCTTTGCAAATTATCAACCGAATTTATGGGCCTGAATTTGAGGTTGAGTTGTGCCATTGGCAGTTCCGCATCCCTCTTAAGCCTGGTGAAACCCTTTTCATTTGAAATTTCATAAATAGCAAAAGACAAATTCAATTAAATATTCATATAATTTATTTTTTCAACCAATTTTTTGCATTCATCTTATCTAATAATCTATATTTTACACCCACCCTATCTCATATACTATATTTATCTTTTAAACTCTATTTGAAAAATATATTTTCTAAATTGTGAATAAAAAACTATTTAATATTTAATATTTTAGTTTTTTGAATTTTAAAAACTGTTTATTACTATGTATATGATTAATAACAGAGTTCTTATAAAAAAAATTAGTTGAGAGAAAACTGGTAAGAATTTTATTAAGTAAGAACTAATTGTAATTAAGGCTGGCAACAATATGAGATGGACAGGAATTTGCCAATTCTGGTCCTATCCCAATTGATAATTAGAATGAAAAATGTGTCTCAAATCTCATCCTAAACAGTAAATTGGGATAAAAATTGTGTTTTGATCTCGTCCAATTAAAATCTCAAATCACGATTGGGATTCCAAATTATGCTAGATGAAATGAATTTGCGAGCATATACTACATATTATATTATAAATGATATGTCTTACGTCTATGACCGATATGTCCTACAAATATGACCAAATATTATATATCTTTTATTTATCAAACAAACTTGTTATATATATGATCGACATGTAAGATATATCCAAATTTATATCTTACAACTAGATTTCAAGTAATTTATCAAACTGACTTGTCATATGATTTTAAACATCTAGAATTCAAGCAATTTGGAATCTCAATAAGAATTTTTAAACGTATTAAATTATGTCCTGAATGGTGAATCATAATAAAATTAAGTCTTAAATTTTGACTTGAATAGTAAATTAAGATAAATTTTTGTATGAAATTTGATCCCAAATGGATTGGAATCCCAAATGAAATTTGAGATTATGAAATTGAAATTCGGGAAATTCTACTAATCTTAGCTGTAATTTAATTAGGAAATGAATCATTTTTTTATAAAATGTGGAGTATTTTAGAAAATAAAATTAAAATAATTTTGTTAAGTTACAATTTAAATAATTTATAATATTTAAAAAATCATACAAAATAATATGATAGTGAAATTTACTATCATGTTTTTAAGAATGTATAAGAATGTAAGTCATCGAAGTTATAACTTAGGAGATCCAAATTAGAAAGGATGTTAGAACTTCACTCTTTCCGAATAAATTTGCTTTTTGCATTGAAAGAGGAATTGACTTTCACTTCTGTCTTTCTATAGCTCCTTATCTTCTCTGACTCTGAGCATCTCCTCTCATAGTATGTCCCTGCTTTTTATTCTTGTATTTGCATATTATGTCTATTAGTTTATAGCGAATTACTCTGTTATTAAAGAGCTGAAATGGGTTTACTGCATTTTTAAAACTTGCTTTATCCATTTTGCATTTGCTAGGGAATCTCTATTCAATGTTATTGCAATGAATCAAATGATCTTTTTCTTCTTTGGGAGAATGCATATAAAATCTATTTCTTTTTTTCCTCCCCTTTTTTGGTAGTCATTTTCTCGCTTGTAACTTGATTCCGTGAAGCTTGCAAGAAAAAGAGAAAGAGAAAGACGATGAAATGATGGTTTGGCTTGGTGATTTTGTTGATCAGAGAACTTGGGGACTTGCACGCTTAGTGGGAGAGTAAAATGACCTGCCAATAGTAAGAGTAATACCATGCTTTATATTTTAAGCCCAAGATGTTGCTCAGGAAACTAAGAAGAAGTGAAGTAAAAAGAAGGTGACAGTGGTAATTGCTAAAGAAAATCAATGCAGAGCCAACTTCTGAAGTAACTCAAAATGAGAATGATGCTATTGACATCAATCAGAGCAACCCCAGCACTGTCACTGCTGGAGCACTTGCAGAAGGCATCAATGGTTCAGCCCCAGCAACTGATGGAGAGGTCAAAGAGAAACAGGAAGTAATGACTTTGCTGCTGAATGTACTGTACTCTTGGCCGTGTGTAATATTGATGTATCATCTTGTATGTCCTTGTAACTCTTGTTTTGGGATTTCTCGGATGACTTAGCATTAATGTTGTTACCCATGTCACTAGTTTTAAATATGCATGTAGGGAAATTAATCTAGTGTGGGCCAAAGCTGCTTCAGCTTCTGTTGTATTGTATAGGAACTTAGATTGTAGACTTCTGTCTAGTGACATCCTTTTATTGTCTGTGGATAGTAACTGAATCTCAGAATTGCTATTGCCTTGTATTCTTATTGCCATTATAAGTTTACAAAACTGTTCTCACTCGTAACTGTGCCCACAGTTCTCTGCTTAAAAAAATCCGCTAGTTTTACCCTTTTAACTCATGCGAAAAGAGAGTCCAGAATCTCCTTTGTATCCTGGAAACCTCAGTGTCCACGAAAAAGATTCCAACGGAATGGTGAAATTAGGATTGGCGATAAGTCTGACACTTCAATGCAACAGCTACTCAAAACATTTCAGTGCAACCCATCTAAAGTCCGGTTTCATCTCGAAATAATTAATGTGAAACTTGCAAGAGAGGTGATCAACTTCAAACAACATCATTAGTGAAGCACTCTAATTCAGGAAGGTCACAAGGGGAGCAAGGTAACAACACATAATACCCGATTTGTTTAAGATATTGATACATGTGAACTATTTTTGCCCCTGAAGATTGTCTTGTTGATTTTCTCACTATAGCTTTTTCGAGTACAAAAGAATGTGATAAATAAATAGCTAACAAAGGCTGAGGAGTTTGCCGATCAGTTTATCTCTCTCGTTGTGGCAACTTGAAATATCAAGAACAGAAACATCATCACAAGAAAGTTTCCTAGTTGCACATCAAGATGAAGATTCAACTGTTAGATTATCGGTGCTGATATTACTAGAGCAGGTTTATTGCTGCTAATTGTACTTACTGCAGAGAAAATTAACTATATATGTTGAAATTTGAATCTATTGTCTGATTGACAAATGCCTGCTGGACTTGAAAGTTGGCAGATTAAGCTCAAACTCTGAAACCAAAATGTTCCAAGAAAGAAACCTAATAAAAATTGATTTCGGGCCCCAGAGAATAAGCATTATCAGAGCATTCTTATCAATCAGCTAATGTGATTGTTGCAATTACACAGACACTATGAACCTTGCACATGATTTCACATTCTTCAATTAAATGGCAAGAATGCTTGCCACAGAGATCAATTCTAACAAGTAAGCCAAGTATATCTCAACTAGGACAGAATAAGCAACAATGGAACTCTCTGCTTAAAGAAGAATGAAGAAGCAAAATCTACACAATACGAAATAATATCCGTTCAAAACCACTGAACCAATGACAAGTATGATCAAACTACAATGTGTTCGTTCAACAATACCTAACCGAAACAGCAAGCAATAAACCTGAATGGCAAAATCATCAATTCCAGTCTACAACAACAGAGTGCATGTTTGATTAAAAAACAGAACAATATTTGTGACTGATGGGAGAGGTACTTCTCTAAGGCTCCAACAAGGCACCATCTGTGAAAAAGAAGACTTCGCAAGCTTCGGAAACTTTTTCATACCCAAATATGGTCTCCCTAACCCTCATTTCTTCATTTGCTGACAATGGTGGCGCACAAATGATCATCTTTTCCAAGAATAATGCTCTTCTCAAAAAGTATTCTACTACTTTCAACTCATTCTCCTTCCCTCGAATTCCCTTGATACGAATCTGTTTAAGGCAATGCAACACGCACATAGGCACGGCCCTTGTTGGATCTATCCATATCCAATCGTGGGAAACCCCATCCTCCTCTAAGACTTCCTAGTGATATATAAAACCAAATGGTCAGGATATGTAAAGCAATCAAAGAGCAAGTATTCATTCAATTTATTCAATGAATCCAAATAATACCTTTTCCAAGGCCAGAAGTTCAAGATTAGGCGACCATTCAAGTAGACATTGCAAAATATTCCAGGTAATTAGGAGATGCCGAAACCCCAGCTCCAAAGTTGTTAAACATGTGAATTGAGGAAATTTAATACCTGGATGCTCCTGATTAGAATTAAGTATTTTGGAAATGACAAAGCGGAGAACCTTCAAAAGAAAATTAATTATTATTACAAAATCAAAAGACATAGTATGTGAATGAACTAGACATGGCTCTATGTAACATATTCATCTTATTTTATTTATTTATGTAAATAATGAATCTAATAGGGGGTTTAGGTAATAAATTGAAAGGAGTTTATGTGATAAATTGAGAGGGGGTTTATATGATATATCATGAGGGGGTCTAGTTGATATTTTGCGGATGCTTATAAAAGAGTGACAACTGGGTGAAATTTGAGCGAAATCGAGAGAAAGAGAGAGGAGAGACCCGAACCCGACCCGTAAACCGACCCGAACCCGCGAAACCGACCTGCCGGTTTCTCCCATTTCCGGCCACCTCACCGGCCGAGCAAGGTGTCAAACGGAAGCTTGTGAGCCGGCCGTCCATCCCCAACCGTCCTTGCTGCCGGAAAACGAGTGGAACGTCGCTGGTGAAGCTCGAAAGTTCCGCGGGTTTGCGCGGACGATCGCCGGCGATTCCGGCCGTATTTGGCCACGCCACCGGTTGCAAAAGCTTCCCCACCTCACCATCTTCCATTCCCGACCAGTCACCGGCACCGAGGAGGCCGTTTTGCCGCCGTCCGATCACCCAAAGGAGCCGCGACTTCAAGTGCTCGATCCGGCTTCGCCGCCGCGCGTGGGAGGACACCACCGGCACCGTTGGACTCACCTCGGCGAGAAGTGTCTAGTCCGAGCTTCTCCACCGCCATTGGGTCAATTCCGGTCAACGTTGACCGTAGGGGCATTTTGGTAATTTCACGAGTTGAGGGTAATTTCGTAATTTTCATCTTTAAGGGTGATTTTGTAATTGAATTGAGAATATATTGGTAATTTTATGATGTTGTGGGTAAATTTGTAAATTATGAAATTGAGGGTAGTATAATTTCGGATTATATTAGTAAATTACGAATACAGGATTATTACTAGTGGCTAGTAAGATAGAGAGTTTGTAATATTAAGACTGAATATTTATTTTAAGGCGTTATTTTTATGAGATTAGTTCAAATTATAATTATGGAAAGTAATTGTGTCGCTTCAGAAATTAGGTGGATCTGCGGACGAGAATCTACCTACGGACTTGAGTGATAATGAGTTTGAAAATTATCATCGTGAGTGGAATATATTAAAATTATTTGATTTTTATATAGTAAGAGCTTGTTTATGAAATAAATATTTAAAGTGCTTTTATTAAATGGTTTTCCGAAATAAATGTTTATTGCTTATAATTATTTTGTTAAGTTATATTTATTTATTTATGCTCCGTGATCGATTTTAAAATGTAAAAGAGATGATTGATTTCGAACATGTTTTAAAGTGCTTTATGTGACTTTCGAGCATGATTTTAAGAGTATATGATTGATCCCTGCTTATGATTTAAAATGTATATACATCGCTTTTGAGCATGATTCAAGTATTTATATGTTGATTCCGGGAATAATTTAAAGTGTTTACATATGGTCTTCGAGCATGATTTAGAATGTTTATACATATGGATTTTGAACATAATTTAAAGAGTATATGATGATCTTGGACATGAGATATATTGATTTCGAGTATGATTTAAAGCATGATTTAAATGTATACATATATAATGATTTTGATCATGTTTTTAAGTTTTAAGCAAATACCTGCTCCTCCATATGAGATGAGATAGTAGGCCTGGGGCTGGTCCGAACACACATGAGGCTTTGGGCCGTGTGTTTGGGCGCTTCGCCCTTGGGGCATATGCATGCATATTGAGATATGAGATCGGATGGTTCGGACACGATGTCGCGGGATAGCGCATCATTGCACGTCCGATGAGATCCGGGTATGAGATATGTCGATGAGCATGAGATGAGTACGTCCTTTTGTCTATCCGTGTAGCTCCGGGCATGATGGTACTCGAGATAGTACATCATTGTCAGTCCGTTGAGGTCCGGATGAGACTAGATTATCCCCTGGGTATTTGTTTAAAGGATATTTGTTTAAAGGCTATTTGTTTACAGGATATTTGTTGAAGGATATTTGTTTAAAGGATATTTGGTTAAAGGATATTTGTTTACAGGATATTTGTTTAAGGATATTTGTTTAAGGATACTTGGTTAAAGATATTTGATTTACTTAATGTTTGATATTTTAATTTGAGAAGATATTTCGATATGAGAAGTTTTTATTGATTTTGTGACAATATCAGTTTTGCTTATGTTCAAATTATGATTGAATTGAAAGTAATTTTATATTCAAATATTTATTTGAGAAACGTGATTATACAAGTGATGCACTTATTTTTGTAATTATTTTATAATTTAAAAGTTATTATCCACTCATCGAAGTTTCATCGAGTTTTATACTCATTCCTATTTTATTATATTTTTCTCCCAGGAGATTACAGTGACAACAGTTAACCCAAAGTAATTGTACATAGTTGGAGTCATTTAGGCCACTGAGGTTGTTTGAGGACATAGGAAAATTATTTTCTTTTGGTTAATGTATAATTATCATGTTTTGGATTTATATTAGGGATGTGATTTATGAATTATGAAACGTGTGTATTATTGGATATGTTATCGGATGAGATTGGGTTGATGCAGTTGATTCTTGATAATTGATTTGGGAGTGTTTATGTTGAAATTGTAGGTTTGGAAATGTTATATATTTAGGGGAGGTTTTGCCGAAATTTCGGTAGAATTCTCATTAATAAGATGATTTTAATATTTAAGTTCAATTTCTTAAGATAGGTCGCTTCTGGAAATGGGGCGGGTCGTCTCACTCTAATTAATTGATAACGATTAATTGATATGTAAATGAACTATACATAGCTCTAATTAATTGATGACGATTAATTGATAACCAAAACAATACATTGAGAAATGAATTTACTTACTTACCCATATAGCGCCTCCAGAAAGTGAAAGACACTTAACATGATCAGAGAGCTGTGCAAGAAACGAAAACACTTCATACTCATACGGAGCAACATCAGGATCTCTCGAAGTAGGGTGCCCAAACCGGACATTTACTTGATCAAGAACATGACGATCGTCAAGATCCTCCAAATTGTACGCCACCATGAAATTATTAGAAACATCAAGCCACTCAAGATTCTTGGCTTTAATCACGACTAAGTATTGATAAATGAGAGTAATTTCATCCGCCAAAACGAACTCAATTCTCAGCCTCTTCAGAGTCGCAGAACGTATTTCGAATTTAACTTGCTATTCGGGTAGCATCAGTGACTCTAAGAACAAATCTTCAAGAACAGGACACCTACTGTAAAGCCTCGTCGTCAAATCAAGATCGTGCTGCTTGTAAACGTATATGTGAAGAATCTTGAGGCTCGGGAAAATGGTGATCCCATCGTAAAGAAGATCAAGATCAAGCTTGACGTTAGCATTTAGTTTTAAAATTACCAGAGAGGAGGATGTGACAATCTCTAAAGGAAGCGTAATAGGATCTTTATCAAAGTTCACAAAGACTTGAAGCTCAACGATGTTGCCATGCATGCATGCTTCACGTAGCCATTCGTTTATGTAGGAATAGCCGTAGCGTTGATGGCAAGAGAAGGTGACCCTTGAAACTCCGGCCAAGTTAAAGCTTCGAAGAACATTGTTGACGAAGTTGACGAAGAGGGTTCTGTTGTTTGGGGTAGGTTGCCTGAGGGATACGACGTCATTGAAGTCGAGGTGGGAAAGTAATACTCGAGATGAATGGGACCTCCAGAAATCCCGCCATCGACGGGAAAGGGCGAAGGTGGCGACGGTGTCTTTTGTTGGGACAAAAGAGAAGATATGTTGAAGGATATCGTTTGGTTGTCTGATGAGCAAATCTTGATTTTCTTCTTCTTCTTGATTCCGCGAAGCTTGGAAGAAAGACAAAGGGATAGAGAAAGAGAAAGAGAAAGAGAGAGATGCCATGGTAGACTCTTTCTTTTTCCTTTTGATGATTTTCTTGCGAAAGGATTTGGTGAATCACAGGTTCTGGTGTGAGTTTAATAGAGATGAGTAAGAGACAACACCAGGGTCTTTCACTCGAAGAGGGCCGTAATGAAATGTAATAAACTCTTGTGGGATAAAACAGAAATTCCATAAAATGGAAAGGCTGAAGACGTTATGAGGACTATACCGGGGAAACCATAAAGCAGATGAGGGTATAAATAAAATCGGTTAGAATAACTGAATAAGGGGGCAGTTTGAAAAATATGCATAGAATTGATAAAATGTCAATCTGTAGTGTTATTATTGTGAAATGGCTTTATAAATGTCAATCCGTAGAATTGATAAATGTTATATATATATATATAACATTCTACTTTTATCTTTTTAAAATTTGATATGAAAAATTTGATATGAAGTCAAGATTTTGGTAGATTTAGATTGACTCTAAAAATAAATATAAAACTACTTTTATTGTTATTTTTTGTCAATATAAAATATAAATGGACAGTAATGTCATTCGGTTTAAAGAATGCCCCTCAATATTTCAAAGAATTTCAAAGAATAATAAATGATATTTATAATTTTTTTCTGATTTTTATATTATTTATATTGATGATGTGATGATTTTTTATCAATTAAACGATCAACATTTCAAACATTATATATATATATATATATATATATATATATATATATTTCAAAGAGTAGTGTAATATTTACAAAGTTGAGATACAAAATTAATAATGTATGTACATATCCCAATTGATATGTGTTTTTTATTGATTAGGACTAGTAATTAAAACATTATATTAATTAGATGGATAATAAATTTAACTATTATTTCGCACAAGCAAGAACAATAACAGTTATATCATGTGTCACATTTTCACTTAAAATTCGATAAAGTTTATTTAATTTCAATGAGAAAAAAAAATTTTGTTCCATTTCCAGATTATGAACTCAATTTTAGAATTGAATATATTTTTAAAAACTAAAGTTTGTAATTTCTAATATAGTTAAAAATTGTATTGGAAAACTCTTTCATGACATTATAGAAAGGCCTGAAATTTCTATAGAATACTTTCTACACTCCTTCAATATCCTTATAACAGTTAAGGAATGGGAACTTGATATCCTAGTTCTTCCATAGGCTTAAGGCTTGGTTTGGCTAGATATTGAGGTCTCCAGGACTTTATGCCCAAGAATAACAAAAGATGATCACCAAAATAAAGTCTCACTCTCATCACAAATCCAGCTTTTTTCACCAAAATAAAGTCTCACTCTCATCACAAATCCAGTTTTTTTCACTATAAAAGAATGGGTTAAATATCTGACGAGTTTGGTTTGCTGAAGGATCAGTTTATACTTCATTCCAAGAGACGCTGAAGCATTATCGTTGTGGCATTTTGAGGTATCAATTCTCAGAGCATTCTTACAAATCAGTTAATGTAATTGTTGCAATAACGCATATACTGTGAAACTTACACACGATCCCACACTTATCAATTAAATGACAAGTTTTCTTTTCTAGCCACAGAATTCAGTTTCTACTATGTGTGAAATTTATATCTCAACTATAACAGAACAAGCAAAAATGAACCTCTCAGCTTTAAGAAGATTGAACAAGCAAAATCACCTCAAAACCATTGAACCAATTAATGACATGTATGATCAAAATAAATAGTGTTCATTGAACAATATTTAACTGAACCAATTAATGACATGTATGATCAAAATAAATAGTGTTCATTGAACAATATTTAACCGAAAAAACATGAAGCAGTAAGCCTGAATGGCAAAATCATCAATTCCAGTCTATAATAACGCAGTGTATACTTGATTGAAAAACAGAGTACTTATCTAAAACTCCAACAAACCACCGTCTGCGAACAAGAAGACTTTGCAAGCTTCAGAACCCTTTTGATACCCAAATATGGTCTCGCTAAGCATCATTTCTTCATCTGCTGGCAATGGCGGGCCACAAATGATCATCTTTTCCAAGACTAGTGCATTACGCAACAAGAACCGTACCACCGTCAACTCATACTGGCGCCCTTGGAATCCCTTGATAACAACCTGTTTGAGGCAATTCAACATGCACACGGGCACGGGCACGTTCTCCTCTGGCTCTCTCCATGGCCAAATATCAAAACCAAATTGATGACCATCTAACATTTCCTAATGACATACAAAACCAAAAAATGGTCAGGATATATATGCATGCGACCAAATTCGTTCATTCAATTTATTTAATCAAAATAATACCTTTTCCAGGGCTAGAAATTCAAGTTTACGCGAGCACTCAAGTATATTAGGCAGAATAGTCCAGCTATGATAATTCCGAAACCTCAGCTCCAAATTTTCCAGAAGAGTGAATATAGGAATTGATGGATCATCCTCAAATTGTCTAAGAAGCTTCAAAAGGAAATTAGTACCACAAAATCAAAACATATGATCCGTAGATCTGACCAATTATAATTCATAACCAAAGCAATAAAAACTGAGAAATCAATTAACTATCTACTCACCTTCATAGTGCGTCCACAAAGTGAAAGAGACTTAACATGTTTAGAGAGCTCTCTGAGAGACTCAAAAGCAACATACTTATATTGATAATCATAAGGCTCACTTGCCAAAGGAGGATACCCGATACAAATATTTGCTCGATCAGGATCCTGATGAAAGGCATAGAAAACTGTGTAAAAAGGAGAAACACGAAGCCACTCGAGATTCTCAGCCTTAATGACGGCTAAGTAATGAAAAATGTTATAAAATTCATCGGTCGGAGCGAGTTCAATTCTCAGCCTCTTCAGTGTCGCAGAACTCACTTCGAATCTAACAAAATTTCCGTGTCCAATTGGCTCAGCTAGCGTCCTAGACTCTAAAAATAAATCTTCAAGAACGGGGCAATAACTGTAAAGCCTCGTCGTCAAATCAAGATCTCGTTGGTTGTAAACGAATATGTGAAGAACCTTGAGGCTCGGGAAAATGGTGATCCCATCGTAATGCAGATGAAGGTCAAACTTGACGTTAGCATTTAGTTTTAAAACCACAAGGTAGGTGGATGTGACAACCCTAAAAGGAAGCCTGATGGGATGTACTTCATGACAGTTTAAGTAGACTTGTAGCTCAACGATATTGTTGCCAGGCATGCATGCTTCACGTAGCCATTTGTTTATGCGCCAAGAGCCGTACGATTTAAGGCAAGAGAAGGAGACCCTTGTGACTCCGGCCAAGTCAAAGCTTCGAAGAACATTGTCTACGAAGTTGATGAAGAGGGTTTTGCCTCTTGGGATAGGTTGCCTGCGGTAGCGGGATACGACGTCGCTGAAGTCGAGGTGGGGGAGTAATACTGGATATTCAGAAAGCCTCCAGAGATCGAGCCATTGACGGGAAAGGGCGGAGGTGGCGACGGCGTGTTTGGTGGGGACAAAAGAGAAGATGTGTCGAAGGATATCGTTTGGAAGACTCGTGATCAAATCTTTTTTTTCTTCTTTGGCTTTGAATAAAGAGAAAGAGAAAGAGAAAGAGAGTGAGAGTGAGAGAGATGACATAATGGATTTGGTCGGATGATTTTGCTGAGAAAGAATTTGGCGAATCGCAGGTTTCAGTGCGAGTCTAATATAAGAGTAAGAGATACATTTGTACCAGGATTCCTTATCTTATAGAGATTTGCTAAATAGCAAAGAGGAAGACAGAGAATTTCGTTGTGACTTGAAAGTTACACTTTGGTCAACTTACGATCACCATCGAGAATAAGACAAAAATATGAGGGTAGTCTCACTTGATTTATTTTCTTGTTATTTTAGGAATTGTAAGTTACACTAAATTGTAATTTAGAAATCACTGACTTGGCTTACGTTTTTTTATTTTTTAAAATAATAAAAAAAATAAAGAGATAGAATTTCAATAAAACCTCACCCTATCCCCCTTTTCACTGATAAATTGTATTTATTTACTTTATTTAACATTCAAATTTAATCTATTTTATTTTTTATTCTCTTATTTTTTAATAAAAAAAAATTAGTTGGAACTTGAGATCTATCAATTTCAATCATTATTATTAAATAATTAAGTACTCAAAGAGCTTCGACGTCAAGTGGTCAAATAAATACTCATGGAGCTTCTAAGTCAAGTAATTTTTTTTATTTTTATTTTTAAAAGGGGAGGAGGGTGGGCAAGTCCAAAGAAATTTGAACCCCTCCCACCCCAAGGACTCAAACCCGGGCCGCCACGGCTCTAGAACCGAGCATTGCGACCAACTCGACTACGGCCTTGGGGGCTCTAAGTCAAGTAATTTGTTTTACGTTGCTGTTTGAAAATAGAATAAGGTTATATTTTACTGAGATTCTATCTTTTTTTTTTTTAATTTTTTTATTATAAAAGTCGCAACGAAAGAAAGACTCTTCTTTTCGGCCATCTAGCATTTATAGGATTTTTCACATCAAATGGGCCATAATAAAAAATTACAAACATATATGGGGTATAGCATAAATTCTATAAAGTGTAGAGGTCAACGTTATAATGAGGACTATAAAGGGGAAACCATAGAGTTTATCAGATTAGAAAACAAAAATGTAAGAACAAGGGGGCCAGTCTTAATTACGTGTGACTGTCATTGGCTCATTGCTTTTTCCCAAGTTTTAGTGTGTTAATTAGTTAGTGTTTATTACTAGTAACTAAGGCATTACAAATCAGATAATAAATTTAACCATTATTTAACACCTGACAAGCAATAATAATCACACGTAAAGAAACGAAAAAAAAAATTGTTTCATTTCCAGATTATGAAAGAGTTTTCCAAAATTGTAAATATTTTTTAAATCTAAAAACTATAATTTTTTAATATCATTAAAAATGGTATTTAAAAACTTTTGCAGGCATTATAGAATAATAGAATATGGGCGAAATTGGGCCTTGACAATTCTTTTAGGTTGAGTTTGCTGGATTGAAATCGCTTCGTTGCATTTGCAAGCTTCAGGCCCAACCCAATGACATAGAAGCCGGTTTTGAATCAAAATTGTTGGTCTCAAATAAATAAATCTTAAATTTAGCACAATTTTATTTTTTGAACTGTTCTTTCATAGGCCTGAGACTATGCAGTAGAATATAATCTATCTTAAAAAAAAACTTTTGTATCTGTAATATATCTGAAAAAAGTAAAGTTGAACATTTTAAATTTTTTATTATAAATAATTATTTTAAATAATATGACATTTATCAATTAACTGGTAAAATAATAAAATTATTTCATTTAGATTTTGTAAAAAATATCAACCTAAAATAATTATTTAAAACAAAAATTTTGAGATTTCTATCATTATCCATATAAAAAATATATGTTTTTTAAATATGACAAAAATCATAACATCATTTGACATAATATCAAAGTACAAATGACTAGCCCAGTGGCTTAATTTAATCTCCTCCAAGAAAAGAATACAACTTAAGACAAAACTTGTGCTTCAAGGAAAAAGAAACAAACAAAAACAAAGTTCTATCAAGAAATGAGAAAGCACCCAAGTTTTAGAAAATGAAAAAAAAGGTATACTTTGAGAGTAAAGTAAGAATCTAATTCTAAGTTCATGCGATGAACAAGAGCAAATTTGTTTGATCTTTGGATCAAGGTTAAGAATCTTATAATCTTTCTTCCAAGTTTTTGACATCATTTCTTAACAAAGGTTAAGAATCTTGTTTTCTTTTGCATGAGTTTATTATGGGCAAGGGTAATGCCTCACGAACAAGTCTTAATGCCACCTTTTTGGAACCGCTTTTGAGTTACAAAAAGATTGAGCAGCACTCACCACAACTGAAATCTTTATTCTACAAATGAAATTCACTTTCTTTCATCATCATTTCCCCTTATCACAAATGACTTTCTCTTCTTTCTTTCTATGGCTCCTCCTTATCTTCTCTGTCATCTCTTCTCACGGTATGTCCCTTCTTTTTTCATATTCTGCTCTGTGAGCTTATAGGGAATTGCTATGTTATGAAACAGTTGAAATTGCTGCATTTTTAAATTTTGCGTATCTGTATACTTTTGTTTGGGAATCATCTATTCAATGTTATTGCAACGAATCAAATGATCTTTTTTTGGTGCTTGTATTTATGCTTGCTGCTCGACATGATTTTGCTTTCATTAGTTGCAATACAGTCTATTTTTTAAACTCTCTCTTGCTGCAAAGTTTCAATATGATTTATATTGTTGTTGCTTAGCTAATGGTGATTTTTTAATTCTGCATTGCTTGTTTTCACAGTTAATGCATTCTCTGGAACATATGGTATAAACTATGGCAGGATAGCAGACAATATACCGTCCCCCGAAAGTGTGGTGACACTTCTCAAAGCAGCAAAGATCAAGAACATAAGAATCTACGACGCCGATCAAGGAGTCCTCAAGGCCTTCAAAGGATCCGGCATAGAAATTATCGTTGGACTTGGCAATGAGTACTTGAAAGAAATAAGTATAGGCGAGGATCGCGCCATGAATTGGATTAAGGCAAATGTGGATCCATATCTTCCCGCGACTAAAATCCGCGGAATTGCCGTGGGGAATGAGATTTTGGGAGGTGCTGATATGGAGCTCTGGGAGGTTTTGCTGCCTGCAGCGAAAAATGTTTACAGTGCCCTCCAAAGGCTTGGTTTGGCTAAACTTATTGAGGTCTCAAGCCCACATTCAGAGGCTGTGTTTGCCAATTCATTCCCACCGTCAGCTTGTGTATTCAGGGAAGATGTGAACCAATTCATGAAGCCGCTTCTGCAGTTCTTCTCACAAATTGGTTCCCCATTTTACATCAATGCATATCCGTTTCTGGCTTACAAGAATGATCCTGAGCATATTGATCTCAATTATGCTATTTTCAAATCAAATCGAGGGATCCATGATGCGAAGACTAATCTGCATTACGATAACATGTTTGATGCTATGGTTGATGCAGCTTATGCTGCATTAGAGAAGGCTGGATTTCCCAAGATGGAAGTCATAGTCTCCGAGACAGGCTGGGCTTCGCGTGGGGACGAAAATGAAGCTGGTGCTAATGTGCAAAATGCAAAGACTTACAACAAGAATCTGCGTAAACGGCTACTCAAAAAGAAGGGGACTCCATATAGGCCCAAGAAGCCTGTGAAGGCTTATATATTTGCATTGTTCAATGAAAATTTGAAGCCTGGACCAACCTCAGAGAGGAACTTTGGATTGTTTAAACCTGATGGTAGCATTGCCTATAATATTGGCTTCACTGGACTTGTGCCTAGTGCTGCATCACCATCCCTTCATTCTTTCAAGGTAAGCGTATCCTAAATCTGCTCAAATTTTGATTTGTGGCTGTGTTTTTAAACCAAATTAACATGTTTGATGAACTTTCAGGGCATTGGATTTGGAGCTGGTAGTTGGCTAATGACTTATGCCGCGGCTTTTTTACTAATGTTCTAGTATGATGATTGATCAAAATCTGCAAGATATGCTGTGTCCCCTGCTCCATCTGATGCTGAAACTGAACAAGCTTTCAAGCAGAGCACTTGAGAATTCTTGACTTTTCAGGTACAGTTGTAACATAACCCAATGTACAAGTAATTTATATTCGATTCTTGTGAATTGACTTTCATTCTTAACTTGTATGAAGTACAAAAATTTGCTGATGGTTATTTTTTCAATCATCTTCAGCAATGTCTTGTAACGCAAGAAAATAACTAATGTAGAAAATGGTATCATTTAATTTCATTGGCAGATTCAATATTCACACTGTATTGTATTTTTTTAACCCATAATTGATGGGGAAAAAATGTTATTATCTTAGTTCTTCATTATGATATAGTATTAGTATTTAAAAACAATTGATGGATTTACTTGTCACACTGTCACAGTATCCTGTGAAACAACTTCTAACAGAGGCATTGTTATATTTCATACCCAAAAAAAGATTTTGGTGAAATTTGGACCCAAAAATCAACTTTTAAAATATAAAATAAAATATCAAAGATTTGGGTATGAAATCTAACAAGATTTATGGAGGTGGGGGACTCGATTGAAGGTTCCTTCCAATTATTCTGTGGCTGAATTTAAGCAAAATGGATTCTTGTTTTGAATCAAAAGTCTTATAAATGAGAAGAAAGTAAAAGGTGAGAAAGCTTCAAACTGTAGGGAAAATTGGAATTTTATTGACTTGAGAATAAATTGGAAACTTCATTTTGTACAGAAATCTGTGTGTGAATTGTGATGATTTTCTTGCGTACCCATGAATTTGCATTTTTTCTCCCTTTAAAAAAGAACAAGAGGAAAAATATCTATACATTTAATTTTAAATGTCCCCATGGAACTGAACAGTTAAAACTTAAAATGAGTGGGTTTAGCCTTACAATTATATTGTTTTGCCCAGGAGAATTTTCCTTGTAAGATCATTCTATTAAATCAAGACATCAATTTTGTAATTAAACATAAATTATGTGAATAAAACATAAAATATATAAATTTAATATAAAACTTGTAAATCAACAATTATGTGAATAAAACATAAAATATATAAATTTAATATAAAACTTGTAAATCAACATTAGTGTAAAACAAAACATAAATTATATAAATAGAATATAAGACTTGTAAATAGAAGATAAAATAAGTAAATTAACATAGGAGTGATAAATTGAAGTATTACTGGTAAATAAAATAAAAATTAAAGATGTAATATAAGACTTGTACATCAATATTAAGTGTAAAATAAAATATAAGTTGTCCAAATGGAATATACGACTTATAAATAGAAGGTAGAACAGATAAATAAACATAAGAATGGTAAATTAATTTATTATTAGTTAATAAAACAAAAACTTATATAAATAACATAAAATTTGTAAATCAAAATTAAGTGTAAAATAAAACATAAATTATGTAAATGAAATATAAGATTGGTAAATGAAAGATAAAAAAAAAAAGAAAAGTAAATTGACATACAAGTATAAAAACTCAAAGATGTCACATAAAATTTGTAAATCAATATTAAGTATAAAATAAAACATAAATTGTGTAAATGAAATATAAGACTTGTAAATAAAAGGTAAAACAAGTAAATAAACACAAGAATGGTAAAGTAATGTATTATTGGTAAATAAAGAGATATAACATAAAACTTGTGAATAAATATTAAGTATAAAATAAAACATAAATGATGTAAATGGAGTATAGGATTTGTAAATGAAATATAAAATAAGTAAATTAACATAGGAGTGGTAAATTGATATATTATTAGTAAACAAGATATAAATTTATAAATGTAACATAAAACTTGTAAATCAACATCAAGTATAAAAAAAATAAAAATTAAGTAAATAAAACATAAGATCGATAAATAGAAAGTAAAACAAGTAAATTAATATAAGAGTGGTAAAATAATGTATTATTAGTAAACAAAATATAAACTTATAGATGTAATATAAAACTTGTAAATTAATATTAAGTGTAAATAACATATAAATTATATAAATGAAATTGAAGATCTGTAATAAAATGTAAAATAATTAAATATTATAAGAGTTATTGAAAAAATAAAAACTTACAATTGTAAAATAAATCTCATTATAATAATGATTAACTTATATGTTTACATTTTTTTGCTAAATTGAATAATAATAATGTTGGGTTTACGTAATATATGTGAAATTTTTTAAGAATAAAACTTATTTTCAAAATTAAACTTTTTGAAATTTTTTTTTTCATATTTTTCAAAATTATTTGCAGGATAAATGATTTTACATCCTTATAATCATCTTCACAGCAATCCCAAATGATCTTTTAGTACAAATAAGAAACAAAATACTACATAAAATATGTGTAAAATTGAAAATTAGATTCAATGTTATTGATATTTCATATATGTATACCAATATATATAAGAATTTTTTTTTTATTTTTGGCTTAATCCACATTAAGAAATATAAATTTGTTTAATTAACTTGTATAGTAAACAAATACTATAGCAAAAAATGAAAAAAATTATAAATGTCCTAGTGTGAATATAGAATTTATGGTTAAACTAATATAATAAAACTTATTCCACTTGTTTTTAATGCAAATTTTTTTGTTTTCAATTGATGAGTAATTTTTTTCCTTTACTTAAATAAATAAACTAGTTTTTTAAACTAAAGTTTAATGTTGATTTACAAGTTTTATTTTATTTTTACAAGTGTTTATTTTATTTGTAATTTTTAAAGCGCTAATTTATTACTTTTATATTAATTAACTTGTTTTACCTTTTATTTACTAGTCTTATATATAATTTATAAAATTTATATTTATCACGGTATAAATGATATAATTTTAATCCATCATCATAGAATTTTCCTAAAAAGATATTTTGAGTTTGTAACTGACTTTACAAAAGTACAAGTCTTTCTTCTTTAGGAGAATTTCATTCCCCTCGAATAATTTTTACAATACTCTAATACCCTCCTTTTTTTTTTTTCTTTTTGTTTCTTAAGAGTCTCCGTTACCCTTAAAGTCAAAACTTTCTAATAAAACTCGTCTCAGTCACAAAATAACCATTTATTTTTCTTAAAATTTTAAAGTCAAGAGGGAGATATTATATTAGAAAGTTCTAAATGGTAAATGGTAAAACCCAAAATTTTGGCAAATTTATTTTCCATTAGCCAAATCTAGTCATTGATAGCCAAATCCATTAGACAGAGTTCTGAATTTAAGGACTTAAATTCTCTCTTGATGTAATTATTGATTGTTTAGTAAAACAAACACAACAAATAGCCATAGCATGTGTAGGCATTCTACACATTGTATAAGATTTTGTAAGACTTTCATATATATATATAATGTACAAGATCGTGGACTTTATTTAAATTTAAAAAATTATTAAACCGTATAATTTAATAATATAATGTCATTATATTATTAAATCATATAATTTAATAGTTTTCTAAATTTTAACATATCCAAGATAGTGTATTGGGAAATTTTATTAAAATCTGATTCTATTAAACTACATAGCTTAACAACGTGTCTGTATTAAAAAACATAAGGATATCCACACCAAAAAATTATTTTGTATATATACGAGAAGCAAGAGTGATAAAGAATTTTAACAGTGATATAATGACTATAAAAATAACTATAAAATCGTGTAATTTTATAGTGTTAATTTTTTACTTAACATTACAACATTATATACAATTATTTTATCGCCATATATTGTATTAAATTTTTTGGTTCAAATATCAGTTATCCAAGATATGCTTATTTTCAAATTTATGAATTAGCTTCCGATTACGTGTGAACAAGGAGTCAAACTCTCATTGAATGAAGTGCAGAATTTGCATGTCACGTGGAAAATTAAGTTGACACTTCCAACTTCAGGCTAATGCTCCTCACAAGCAAATTGCAACCAAGACCGGCGTCCATGCTTACCTTCTACGTCGGCGCCCGGTCGCATCTCCTCTTCCCGTCAAGCCCGCGTTTCTTTCAACTCAAACACCAAGTACTCCACTACTATATATGCACTTCAAAATCCTCACAAAGATCATCTCATCACTCAAAATACACAACCACGAGAACATTAATTAATTAACCAATGGGCTTATAGCTTAATGGGAGAGCTATTACACTCACAATGTTGAGAGTAAGGGTTCGAACTCCTATAAAGATTAAAAAAAAAAAGAACATTAATTAGTTACATATTATTCCTCATCAAGGAGAGCGGCCTTATTGCGGTGGCTTTATTAATGGAATGCACGGCAGCGCAGACTGTGCATGTGGTGGGAGATAGCATGGGATGAAGTATTCCGACGAGTGGTGGTGCTGGGGCTTATAACAATTGGGCTGCTACCAAGAGTTTTGTTGTTGGTGATGTTCTAAGTAAGTGCGTCATCCACATTTTTCCCGTAAATATTCCATCTTTATTATTGTTAGCATAAACTTTGTGCTATTCAAGTGTTTCTGAACTCCGTGGTATGTAAAACAAACCAATTAAATCATAAGATGAATTTAGGAAAAAAGATAATCTTATTACAATTATTGAACGAACGCTTAATAATTTTAAATTTTTAGATCTGGCCGCCACATCAGCTCCTTAATAAAACTTTGGACTTTGAAAACGAACATTCTACAAACAGAGGAAAAAACTTTTCTGCTTTCTTAATATAAATCCTGAACGAACTCTCAAGAACAGGATTTCAAGATTTTAAGTTGTTTATTTTAATAAAGTATAAAAAATAAGGTTTAAAATTTGATTCCTTCTACATAAAAATTCTTTCAATTATTTCTTGTCTCATTTTTAGACTCTTGTCCTTCGGTCGAAGAAGAGCTTCTATCTAGAATCTCAATTAAAAATATTGGCTCACTTTCGAACTCTTACTTGTCAGCCCATTTAACCATTTCTTCAATTTCTAAACTCATTTTTTAACTCTTACCTTCTGACTTAAAATACAACCTTTCTTTTTTCAAATCTTAACTAGAAAATAGAAATCATTGCACTTTTTCGCCATTCCTGCTCCATAACACGTTTATATAATGATTTGATAGACATTAATTACTCTCCTACCTAAACTAATATTATTTTCTTTGTTTCCATAGCTTTCAACTTTGTGACAAATGAGCATGACGTGCTACAAGTACCAAAAGCATCAGACGATGGATGTACTTCCTCGAACCCTATCGGAAACCCAATCAACACCGGCCCTGCAAACATCACCCTCGACTCCGCAGGCGAACACTACTACATTTGCACATTCGGCCGGCACTGCCAGGCTGGCCAGAAGCTAGCCATGACAGTCTCTGCTACTCCAGGATCCTCACCAACCAACTCCATCAACAACAACTACTCCCACCGCCCCTTCTCCCAATTCCGACGGTTGCACTCGGGCTCCAACATCTGGCCCCACAGCTGGCGGCCCCTCAGGATCCACCACACCAATCAATAATAATCCTACCAGCTTTCCTGATTCAACGTCATCTCTTGTTTTGGCTAGTGTTTTGGTCCCCATGTTGGCTATTGTCATGCAGGATTTGTTCTTCTAGATACATTTATAGAGGGTTATACATATTGTAGTTGTTCAACACTTACACATTTAATTTACAGCATGTTTTAGAGAATAAATGTGACGGGTCATTTGTACGTGATTGAATTTTGTATTTGATTGTTGAAATCTGCATTGTTTCGAGCCACATGTATAAATCCAATAAAGTTTCTATGGATTTAGTTAGAAATGATTAAAAATTTGCTACAATTAATTGAAGGCAAGGTTTCTTGCATCTAAAGTTTCGTTGGGATGAAAATGGATCCCACAAGAAATGAAGATCAAACGACCGGGATTTTGCATTATATGGTACGCCAATTCTTTATATAAAATACCTTGCTTGCTTGATTTGTAATGATCTTAGTACATGTATGGTATAACTTATCTAATAATTATAAGTATTTATTTAATCTCATAAGCTCTTATCAATATTTTTATTATTATTATTATTATTTTTAGTAGTGTTTTTAAAGATTAAATAAATTATTTTGGCTCAACTTATAAAAGCTCAAATTGACTTTAGGCTTTTGAAAGTAGATATTGAAAAGCTTTTTTTTTTTTTAATGTTAAAATGTCTAAAATATCATGTACTATTTGGCGATCTTATTTTATTATTTTAGAAACATAATTTTAAAAAACATACCTATTAAAGTAGTTTATAATTTTTAATAAGAACTCTCGTTAATAACCAAACAACAAAATTTTTTTATATATAATCTCTACTTGTAAAAGCTTTACTAATAAAAACTCTGTTTAAATAAACTCTATTTAAAAAATTATACCAAACGAGCCTTACGCATCAAGTGCCGATCTAAACTAAGGCCAAAATAATACTAAACATACACTTCTTTTTAAATTTTCTTTCATTTTGAAGTCATGTCAACCATCTAGCCCATCGGCTATCTGAACTTGTGCCATTGATCAGCGAATGACTTTTTGGCTATCATATGACTGCTTCGTTTACTTCTAAAAGTAGATAAATTAATATGATTAGCGTGAATAGAAGAGGAAATCATTTTTTGTGAGAAAAAAAGAAGGAAATAATAAAATAAATAAATTTTAATCATACATGAACAACAATACACATTCAATAAATCTTTAAAACTAAAAAATATTAAGATGAGAGGAGAATTTTTCTCCTTCAAACTGGTTTACAAGTTCTCCATATTAAA
Organism: Murraya koenigii; assembly: GCA_025617385.1. Taxonomy (NCBI): domain Eukaryota; kingdom Viridiplantae; phylum Streptophyta; class Magnoliopsida; order Sapindales; family Rutaceae; genus Murraya; species Murraya koenigii. The sequence continues at coordinate 21,975,876 of CM046813.1, read as the reverse complement.
AATAAAATAAAATAAAAGATTGTTAAAAGTTTTTATTTTCTCTTCTTCCTTTTTTCTTAAAAATGTCATTGACCCCCTGTATGGCCTTGGTGTAAGCTCAATTCTGATGGTGCTTGTAAAAGTAACGGGGTCTCTGCTGCTGGTGGGTTTCTTCAAGATTGCAGTGGGAATTGGGTTAGCGGATTTGCGATGAACACTGGCCACTGCTCGGTCACGGTTGCCGAACTATGGGGTTTATATCAAAGGTTTAATCATGGCTTGGAACTGTGGTGTTCGCTAGTTGCTTGTTGAAGTTGACAGCTTGTGTGTTATGCAGATGTTGAATAATTCTTCAGAGGTGATTAACGAGTATTCTCCGATATATAGTAAGGTCGATTAAGGAGTTCATGCAAAGAAGTTGGCATATTACTATTACCTATATCTACAGAGTAGCGAATTTTGCTGCGGACTAACTTGCAACTTACGCCTCCGACCTCCCATTGGCCTTTTCACAATTTAATTAGTTCTACGACTGATATCACTTTGTTTGTTATTCATAATATGTATGGGGTTGTTTAAGACCCCTTTTGTACAAAAAAAAAAAATGTCATTGAAACCATTATTGTAAAGTGGAAGCTTCCCTTCTTAATCAACAATCCCTATTTCACTTTAATTAATTATAGCAAGTCTCCTTATGTGTGTTGTGACGGTAGTTTTTTGTGTCAATTTCTCTCTCTAATGTTTTAAATGAGTTTCAAATTGGTTATACACACATTTAAGATTCAGTTTAATAGTATAACGACCATGAATATTATCAAACTGTACATTTTAATAGTATAATGAAATAACACTATTAAGTAACATGATTTAATAGTTTTCTCATATTTATATAAAGTAAAATAAAAAGAACAAATCTTAAATGTATGTTGGCAATAAAATCTAATCAAATTGTGTGTGATACAATATTAATACAATACAATAAAGAATAATGAATCTATTCGAACCCATCAAATTTCTTTCTACACTCATTTTAAAAAATAAATTCATTATTAAAAATTTAAAATTTAAAAATCTCAAAATTATCCTCACTAATTATATTATGCAAACTAAACACTTAATTTTACTCTCTTTTGATTTTTTTTTTTATCTTTTTTAGTATATCATGATCTATATTTTATGCATTCTATATATAATTTTTTTTGTCTTGATATTCATTAGCTTTTGTGTTGGTAAATATTAATTTTCTTGGTATGCATTAACTTTCATGATTGATAAAAATTTGATGATATTCATTTTTAAATGATGGGCCTTGTTCTTCTAAGTTAGTGATATCAATTACTTAAAACTAAAAGAATATATATCCAAATGAATTGAGGAGAATTTGTGAAATTGAGAAGAGAAAGATGATAAAAGGTTAATTAAGTAATTTTTTAAAAAATTATTTAGATTATGAAATTTTTAATTTAAAAGAGAGTGTAGAAAAAAAACTAGTGGATTCAAATAACCCCACCCTAACAAATATTTATTTGGGCCAAATAGTAAATGAGGCTAGATCAAATATTAAATTATTAATATGTTAGGATCGTGACCAAATAATTAATCTGATTGATTGAATTTAACTAAATTCATAAATTAAGAATGTTTTTTTGTGTTACAAAGATTTTTAGATTTTTTTTGTTTAATATAAGGAGTTATGTGGTGTTTGTTTGTGTTAAGAAAATTACTCCACATCAACTGAGTCTTTTTTTTTTTTTTGGGAGGGGTTAGGGGGTTAAATATAGAGAAAAAACCACCTACACCCCTAAGATTTACTTAAATAATCACACAAACCCCTTAATTTATAAATTAGTATTATACCCTTTGATTATAAATTTATAACACCCAAATAAATAAAATATAGTAATAAGATAAAAAAAATAAATAAATATAATATGATATAAATGAAATATTACAATAATTAAAATTAATAAAACAACGTATATAATTTGAATTATTTTTAATATTAAGTTATTATTGTCTATCCCGATGGATTTTATTAATACTAAAATCTATTAATCCAAAAATTGACTTTAAGATTTATACTAATATAAACATAATTAAAATGGATATTGTAAAAAAATAATAAAAATTTTATAAATTAATGTTAATTTTAGGTATAATTATTTTAATAATATTATTAAAAGAATATGACCGATTAATAATATTAAAATACCGTTTCTCACATTCAAAATATTTTATAAATTTTATCTTATTTTATATATTATATTAATTTTAATTTGTGTTTATCATAGAAGTTCATTTAAAGTTAGTTATTCGGTTGTTGTAATTAAAGGTATAATAGTTAAAAAAAATAGAGTTTATGTGATTATTTATAAAATTAAGGGAATTTATGTGACCATTTAAGCAAACGTTGGAGGTGTGAATGGCCTTTGCCCTTAAATATATAATAGACTTGAGTAATCCTCATCTCTTAAGCTAACTATTAGGTTTGAATTAAATTTATAGGCATTTATAATTTAGCTGTTGGATAGCCTTAGTTGATATGAAATGTGAAGAAACTTGAATGGATGTAGGTGAGTTATATTTTTTTTTATTGTCCAAGATAAGTGTTAAGTTGTTTGCCTTTTTATTTTTTTAAACTAAATTTTTTTAAAATTAATACATTAACATTTGAGCCATACAAATTTTGATGTTTCTAAATATCTCGCAATTCTTTAAATGTATAATTTTATGAGAGTAAACTATTATTATTACTATTTTATTATTATTAGAAGAAGATATAATATCTTCTAAAAAAAAAAGAAGAATAAGATATAATATACTAAATATTAGAAATATTTATATGTGTATGTATATATATATATATATGTGTGTGTGTATATTTAATCTAGAATTTTAGTTTTTATTAAAGCTCAAGAAAGTTATTAAATTGCGTATCTTAATAGTATAACGACTATGAAAACTATTAAGCCGCATGTTTTAATAAATTTTTTAAATTTTAATAAAATTTAAGATCTTTGACTAAATTGAGAGTATATATATATATATAGAACAAGATTGTTGTGCGACATTGGACCGTTTTACAGGAAAGAGTTTATTATTAAACAAATATATACATTTTTAGTGGTCAATTCTTTTGAAATCACTTTAGGAAAATGAACCCTCAAAATAATAGAGAATGTCTCAAATGAAACTACAAACACCGAACAAGAAGTCCATCAAGCTTAATCATGAGTTCCGCGGAACAACTGTCTTCTAATTTTTTGTTCTCTTTGCTGCAATTAAATTTCGACCACTCAAACAAAAAAGTACTACTAAACATATAACCTGAGATTCCGAGTTAGCAACTAGCAACTTCTTTTTAAAAAGAAGTAACGTTATTTTATCCATTTTTTCTTTTTCGGTTTAGGGTAAAAGAGTAACACACTTTTTGAATTGCCTTTACACATAATTTGCATGCCATGCATGATGCATGCAAATTAAGATTGGCCTACATGGAAAGAATGTTCTGTGTATAGAATTATATGAATCTGTTGACTGCAAGAAATTTTTGTATCCATTGAAAGAAAATCTAGAAAATTGAATCTGGGTACCGACAAAGATTCGAATGAGTTATTCTTCTTAAACTAGGGGGCATAATTACCACAAGTTATAAAGATTTGATCGATTACAAACAGCTTAATTTTAGTAGCTAGCAGTCCAACTAATTATTGAGGGACTTATATCACTTTAATTTTGAAAAACATGGAAAAGTCTTTCATTACTTTTAAGGGTTATACTAAATTACTTTAAAAGTAACTTATTTTTCTTATAATAAATAAATAAATTTTATATTTTTATTTTTTACATTATTTTGTGAGGAAGTAAGTTACTTCTAAAATAACTTAACAATTGCCTTACTTTAACTATACACAACAATCGAATTGTTTGTCACGTCACTTGATTTAAATCACAACTTTTAAAGTTTTATACCTTGTTTTTAGTTTTGCGTTTTGCTATCTTAAGTAATGAAAAGATGATGTCATGTGGGATTGATAACACAATACGTAGAAAACAAATTTCACTTTCATTTGATTCGCGATGTACAAACTAAGGCTCATCAATTTATAAAGAAACAAAAAAACAGAGTTCCAAATTATAATAAATTGAAAATTTTATTGATATACAAAGATTGATTCAATCAATCTTAGAATTAATTGATAAAAATTTGGACGATCATTTTTAGTGATTAATGAGAATCCTCTGGAGGAATACATATACTTGTTACACTTAATTTCTCATGTCTTCAATTTTTCTTTTCAGAATAAATGTTATGATTATTCATTTGCACGTTATTGAATTTTGTATTTTATTGAGGTATCTATTGTTTTGAGCACACACACCTCTATATACAGCCATGTGACATTAATAGAGTTTCCAATTAATTTTCATCGATTCATATTATCAATAGTACTCTAATTTAGTGTTTGAGTGCATGAAAGTTTTGGTGAGGGGTTCGTGTCGTACTGTGACGCTACACCGAACAATATTAATAATGAGAAATGACTTTTACCTTTTGCATTAATTAATTTTATTTTGTATATAGCAGCTGGTGATGCCTTGATGGATATTTTAATAATTCTACTAACTAAAAATAAATTCAAAGAAAAATAAAGAAAGAAGCCCAAAACTCAGTACGGTACAAATTGTACAGTAAGACCGACAGGAAGTATGAATAAGATAGCCTAATTTTTTTGGTCCAGCTTGATGGGATAGGTCCCAATTTATATCTTTTGTGATATGACTTAATCTATACCATCATCAAACAGATAAAACATTAAAATGATGGCTAAAATCTTCATATTTTGGATTGAATGCTGATGTTTTATACGTAGGATTTATTTTCCGTATATTGTGGACAGAAATAAATTATTTTAATTATTTTTAATATTTTATTAGTGTTTTATATGTAAGATTTATTTTCTGCATATTGTTGTTGACATAAATTATTTTTAAAATTTTATTAGATTATAATGTAAGTAATGTCAAATATTAAGCGAGTAATTTTAACAGACTTATTTATTAAGTAATCAAATATTATATTGATAAGTTGATTTTGTCACACCCTATATAATAGTATATTATGGACAAGTATAATTTTTCTTGTGTTATTATATCTTATAATATAATGGATAATTTTATACTAATACATAAGAGATCTCGGTAATTAGTCATAATTTTTAAATAATTTAAGCTCATTGGGAGTTACTGATGATAGAGAGGCATGTGCACAATGCCCCTCTTTCTTTCTCTCTTTCTCTTTTGTGTACGTGTGTACAATAATTTAGCAAAAACTCAAATCTTTAGCAAAGTGAAGATAGCAAGTTGTAGAAGCTAGATCAAGGCGGTAACAATTCAATAGAAGTTTTTTAGAAGTTTAGATTCATCGCTAATCAAGGTAAATATTGAATTTTTACTTAGTACATGTGTTTGATTGGAAATGCAAGATCAAAAGTATTAAGTTAAAATTTATTTCAATATAATTACATGGTTGCATTGTATCGAGATATTTATTGAGTACAAGAATATTTATGTAATTACAAAATTTTAATCGTTCATGGTTATAATAATGTACATGTATCATAAGCTCAGATATGATTGGATCCAAATTTAGAATATTCTCTATTTAAAGTTTTTTATCAGAAAAAAGTTTTTGATTTTTAATAAAATAGATTACTATAGATGGATAATTCTTAGCCATAAATCAATAATAATATATGCATGTCAAAAAGATCATATAAAGCTTAGATCGCTGTGGCGGAGTTATGAGTGGACTAACTCAGTGCAGTAGGCCAGGTAAGTTTTTGGGGGAAAAAAATTAGGTAAGTACAAATTGTCCTTATTAAAACCTATACTGAAAAATAAAAATAAAAATAACAATTAAATGACCAAATTAGAGTCATAACAATTAATATCTATGGTAAATTATGAATAGAAATTTAAAAAAATTAAGTGCTAAATAATGTAATAAATTTAACAATTACCATTATTAAAACTTAAATTTAAAAATGAAATTGATCGATTGTTGAAAGAGTAATACTACACATTCTAAATTTTTTTATTCTAAATAATTATCTCAAATGATGTAGTATTAATCAATTAATTGGTAAAATTAAAGTGAATTAATTATATTATCTTACTAATCAATTGATGAATGTCACATCATTTGATATTATTATTTAAAATAAAAAATTTGAGATGTGTACTATTATTATTATTGAAATATATATATTACTGCGATGAATATGTATGCAAATAGAATATAGGTATTATTTGGGTAATATCGAGCAGCCCTCCTCGAATCCAACCAGGCGTGAGTAAAAGACCTCGAGGTCAACCCATCTTGAGCCCGGGCTAAGTCTTCTGCTCGAGGTCTTCATGATCCCGTCAAAGCTGGTCAAGGTCGAAGAGTATAAGGTCGGTCAAAGCTTGAGCTCGCCCTCCTGCTCGAGGTCTGCAAATTCCTAGCCACGACCCAGCAGCACCAGCGACGGCGCGGAGAGAAGATAAGATCCGAGCACTGTTGACCTGGAATAGTTAAATCACCCCTTTTTCGATGTCTGACCGACACCCCATGTGGTGCAACGTGGCCCCTGTTGCCGATGGCCGGCACACGCCCCCACAGTGTCATCATTTCATGCATGCATGCCCGACATTATGATCAAATCATGTGAGCCCATGCCAACCAGACAGCCATGCATTCCCAGGAAATATCACAGTAATCCCGGCTGTCAGAGGGGCCCAGGCACCATAGACGCGGGAATGACATCCATTGAAGAAAAGTAGGCGGGAAAAGGGAAGTATAAAATGAAAAGGAAAACAGAGGCGGGGGGTCCGAAAGTTTACACAGGTTCTTTTTCTTCTTCTTCCCCTTCTTCACTTGGATTTTTAGGGGAGACTTATTATTACGAAAGGAGGGCAAAAATACCCTTTTCATACTTCCGGTCTCTTTAACCAAGGGAGATACAAAAAAACAACCCGATTACTGACTTGAACGTCGGAGGATTTTCGCCGGAACAACACCCGGCGACCCCGATCCCTGTTTCGTGAGCACAGGTTTGAAGAGGCTGCCGGTTCGATGAACGAAAGAAAATCGAAGTTGGAAAGCAGTCCTGCTCGAGCTCGAGCACAACGCGAGTAAGAGTTTTGAAACTATTCGAAGGCATGCGGGAAAACAGCATCAACAGGTACAGCAATCGTAGCAGAGGAAAAAGTTTTAACTGAGAGCATGCATTTCACGTCATCCTTACGCCCATTCTGTTTAATTTGCAAGTACACATTATATGAGTTTGAAATTAATCAGTTCATCAATTGATATTGATTGTAATACTGACAACGCAGATTAGTTATTTAATGTTATGTGTCTCTCATTGAAACAGCCAAGTCTTCCTCATGTGGGGATGATCAAGAGTCAAAACAAATGAAGAAGTAGTACCTAGCTGGGTTCCAGTTACCGTACCTATGAAGGAAGAGTCAAATTCTCATTGAATGACACGCTGAATCTGCATGGCCGCCATGAAGAAATTGAATCAATTTACACGCATGTTTAGTCTTTAAATTGACACTTTCAAATCGGGGTTAAAAGTCAACTTAAATAAAGGTCTTAGTTAGTGGCCTCCACTTGCATGCATGTACGTAGCCTTGTACAAATTAAACAAGACCGGCATCAATGCTTATTTTTCACATCGTTGCCCGGTCGCGCCTCTTCTTCCCATCAAGCCCGCGTTTCTTTAACTCAAGCACAACTACACTAATATATTTTATATACATACACTAATAGTTTATTGTTCATTATCGAAGCTAGCTAGAGAGGAGTCTTATTAGCAAGAGAAAGAGAGATGAAGAAGCATTTTTCCATGGCTTTTGTTGGAGTTATTGCGGTGGCTTTATTAATGGAATGCGCTGCAGCGCAGACTGTGCATGTGGTGGGAGACAGAATGGGATGGAGTATACCGACGAGTGGTGGTGCTGGGGCTTATAACAATTGGGCTGCTACCAAGAATTTTGTTGTTGGTGATGTTCTAAGTAAGTGTGTCATTCACATTTTTTCTCGTAAATATTCCATTTTTATTATTGTTTTTATAAAGTTTGTGCCATTCAAGTGTTCCTGTACTCTGTGATATGTAAAAGAAACAATTAAATCATACGATGAATTTTTTTTTTATAAAAAAAACATGTTATTAAGATTGTCTTAAATACTATTATTGAATTATCACCTAATAATTTTAAGTTTTTGTATCAAATTTTTTATTTTAATAAAGTTAAGGTCTAAAGTTTGACTCATTTGCAAAAACTTTCAATTATTTCTTGCCTCAATTTTTGGCTCTTGTCTTTCATTCTATCTAAAATCTTAATTAGAAATATTAGCTCACTTTCAGACTTATTTTTCAGCCTATTTCTTCAATTTTTAAACTCGTTTTTGAACTCTTGTCTTCTCATTTAAGGACGAGCTTTTGTGTAGAATGTTAATAAATTAGAAATCAGTTCACATTGTTTTGCCATTCCTGCTCTACAACACATTTGTATAATGATTTGATAGCCATTAATTAATTACTCTCCAACCTAAACTAATATTGTTTTCTTCGTGTCTATAGCTTTCAACTTTGTGACAAATGAGCATGACGTGCTACAAGTACCAAAAGCATCATACGATGGATGCACTTCCTCGAACCCTATCGGAAACCCAATCACCACCGGCCCTGCAAACATCACCGTTGACTCGGCCGGCGAACACTACTATATTTGCACATTCGGCCGGCACTGCCAGGCTGGCCAGAAGCTAGTCATTACAGTCTCTGCCACTCCAGGATCCTCACCATCCCCCACTGGCAATCCAACTACTCCCACCACCCCTTCTCCCAAATCCGGGGCCCCCGACGATTGCACTCCAGCTCCAACTACGGGTCCCACGGCTGGTGGCCCCACAGGGCCCACTACACCAACTAATAATGTTCCCACCACCACCGGCATTCCCGGTTCTTCATCATCTCTTGTTTTGGCTAGTGTTTTGGTCCCCATGTTGGCTATTGTCATGCAGGGTTTGTTCTTCTAGATACATTTATAGAGGGTTATACATATTGTAGTTGTTCAACACTTACACGTTTAATTTACTGCATGTTTTAGAGAATAAATGTTACGGGTCATTTGTACGTGATGGAATTTTGTATTTGATTGTTGAAATATGCATTGTTTCGAGCCACATGTATAAAATCAATAAATTTCCTACGGATTTAGCTAGAAATAATAATAAAATTGGCACAATTAATTGAAGGCAAGGTTTCTTGCATCTAAAGTTTCGTTGTGATGAAAATGGATCCCACAAGAAATGAAGATCAAACGGCCAGGATTTTGCATTATGTGGTACACCAACTTTATGTCAAATACCTTATTTGCTCGATGTGTAATGATCTTAGACTTCAAGTGCCAATATAGCATACGCTTCTTTTAAATTTTCTTTCTTTTTGAAGTCACCTCAAGCAGGTGGCCCATCAGCTATCTGACTTTGTGCCATTGATCAGCGAATGACTTTTTGGCTATCATATGAATATGATAGCATAGTTTACTTCTAAAAGTACATAAATTAAAATGATTAGTGTGAATAAAAGAGGAAATTTTTTTTTTTGGAAAAAAAGAGGAAATAATAAAATAAAGAAACTTTAATCATACATCAGCAACAATGTACACATTCAACAAATCTTTAAAAATTAAGAAATATTAAGATGAGGCGAGGATTTTTCTCCTTCAAACTGATTTACAAGTTGTTTTTATTTTCCTTTGTTTTTCTTTTTTCTTAAAAATGTCGTTGAAACCAGTAGTGTAAAGTGGAAGCTTCTCTTCTTAATCAACAATCACTAGCAAGTCCCCTTATGTGTGTTGTGATGGTTGTTTTTGGGTCAGTTGCTTTTTCTCTAAGTTTTAAAATGAGCTTCAAATTAGTTATATATGTCAAGGTAGACTTTGCACGATAATTATTAAGCTGTAATTATATTATTAAATCATACAATATAATAAAATGTCTAAGCTATAAAATTTAAAATATTAGAATAATATATATATATATATATATATATATATATATATATATATATCACTAAAATAACAAGATTTTTAACGTAGGACGACATTCGACGGTTTTACACCAAAGAATTCATAATGAACCCTCAAAATAATAGGGAATGTTTCAAACGAAACTACAGACACTGAACGATAATTCCATGGAACTTAATCATGAATTATTGAATTCCATGGAGACACCTGTCTTCTAATTTTTGGTTCTTTTTGCGGCAATTAAATTTTGACCGCACAAACAAAAAGCACTATTAAACACATAACTTAAGATACCAAGTTAGCAATTAGCAACTTCTTTTTAAAAAGTTATGTTATTTTATCCATTTTTTCTTTTTGGGTTTAGGGTTTACGAGGAACACACTTTTTGAATTGCCTTTACACATAATTCGCACGCCATGCATGTGCCAAATTGAGATTGGGCTACATGGAAAGAATGTTCTCTGTTTAGATTTACACGAATCTGTTGACTGCGAGAAATGTTTGTATCCATTGAATGAAAATCTAGAAAATTAAAGACTGTGTGCCGACAAAAATTTGGATGAGTTACACTGCTTAAAGTAGGGGCACAATCACCACAAATTGTAAAAGTTGAATCGATTGCAAACAGTTTAACTTTAGTAGCTAGTAGTCCAACTAATTATTAAGTGACTTGTGTCACTTAAATTTTGAAAAACATGGCATAATGGGAAAAGCCTTTCATTACATTATACACAACGGTCGAATTGCTTGTCAGGTACCTTTGATTTAACCCTCAACTTTTGAGTTTTATACCTTGTTTCTAGTTTTGCATTTTGCATCTTGGGTAATGAAAAGATGATGTGACGGGGGGAATTGATGACAACACGTATAAAATAAATTTCACTTTCATTTGATTCGCGATGCACAAATTAAAGCTCATCAATTTATATAAAGAATAAAAGGAATATGAAAAAAAAGTTACAAATTATAATAAATTGAAATTTTAATTGATATACAAAGATTGATTCAACTAATCTTAGAATTAATTGGTAAAAATTTAGACAATCGCTTTTAGTGATTAATTATTTTGTCCTCATCTTTGTTTTCATGCTGGTAAGTGGAAGTTATGGACTGAACTCTCAGTTTGCTTAAGATATTGTCAATCCTTAATTTTCTTTAATAGTGTTCTTTTTTAAGTGTCATGCAATAAAAAAAAAAAAAAGAAGCCATTCCTTTGAATCTTGTCAATAAGTTCTTCCAATTGTCTTAATCTTTGCTTTCATATTTGATTTTGGTTTTATATTATATAGAAGGATAGAATAACATTAGGTTACAAAAATTCTGTAAAATAAAAATATGTGCTGATGGAATTAGTAAATAAAAATGTACAAATAATTAAATTTTTTAATAACTACAAACAGTAATAATAATAAAAAAACCACTTCTTAATTAAGCGATAGGTAAAACAAGTTGAGGATTCGATGCTCCCCACATATCTTAGCGCATTTCACTTGCAAGTAGAGCTTAACAAGTAGCCCTGCACGACCACCCCCCATCTCTTCCTTTGAAAAATCATATATAATAATAATAAATATGATAAAATACTAAATATAGCAAATTTGGTGTATAGTATACATGCCAAAATGAAATTCTTACGAAACATGTTTACAGAGGTTCCGGAATTTGCCATAAGAATTGGGACGTCCACATCAATTAGATCAAAATTCAGAAATTACGGCTTTGAGACAAGGTTAAAGAATTTGCGATAGGAATTGGGACGTCAATATCAATATGATCAAAATTTCAAAAATTGTGGCTTTGATAAAAGGTTAAAAGTCTTGCCAAGCTCTCAAAAATCTCAATTTATGTGTGCATTAATTTATGATTTCTCCGCCATTTTTTCGGCCTCAAAATTACGAAATTTTTGTCTGCCTCACCACCTAACATGAAATTGGAAATACGAAACAAAATTAATCATCTACGTTTTACAGCCACATAAACAATATGTACGTAATGCTTCAAAAATTTAAAACGTTCTGGTGGACTAGTGGTATTGAAAATGTACTTAATGCGATTGATTATAACCACGAGAAAACCTCTAAAGAGTCAAATGAGTATGCAACAATTTCCATTTTCTTTTTCAAGTGTGAAAATTTTGAATTCTGATCCCTAATTCTCTCTTAGCAATACTCCAAACCACATGGAGAGAGAGGTATATGTGTATTAATTAAGGATTAATTGTTTTCAATTATTTGAAATCATTTTTTTTTAATATATATAACATATCGTGCAGCTGGAATCCAATATAATAATAAACTCACACATTTGGGAGACTAACCTTCTACTTAAGAGTTAAAGATGAAACTATACCGAATTGACATTTAAAACCAAATTATACAATTTTAGAGTTTAAATATTCAAACTACATCATCTCTCACTATTGATTTTACTATTTTAGGATCCAGCCTTTATATATATATATATATATATTAATGGTATGGTTGTCTCGATCTTTAGTACCATCCAAGAGGTTCATTTAAAATTATTTGTTTATTTTTATTTTTTTAATTATATTTGTTAACATTACATTACAAATATGTTAATACTTACAATCAAAATTTTTTGAAGACCTCATATATCAATTATGTGACAGTGTAGTATGAATTTTGGACTTCAAATTAGTCAAATCTAATTTAGAATAAAAGGCAATCAAGCCATGAAGCCAAGATCTGCAATAATGATATGTATAGCTGATATGATTATATATCTTATTAATCATACAATAAAATACATAATAAACTACACATATAGAAAAAAGTGAAGACTACAAAGTATCTCGAAGCCAAGACCAAACATGAAAGTTTCCCATCAAGCGACCACCAGCCAACCTAATCCTCTGTGATCGGGTCCACCCGACCACGATTGCTTTCAACATAATCATCACCGTTGATCTGATCAAGAATCAGCACCAACCCCATCGCAAAGGCTCCATCAAACCCAGGCTTCACACTGAGTAAAAAGACATCTTTGCCCAGGAGCACCTGCGTTGATGCGTCCACTTTGCGTCTAATCTCAGCCACCGATTCTTTCATCGCATTGAAAATCGTGCAACTCCTTTGTCCGAAATTGCCCTCGATCTGGTACTCCTCCCCTGGATTCTCGTACATCTCGACAGTCACGCTGGACCGTCCGATTATCGAAGATCTACGCACGCTAAATATCGGCTTCTGACCCTCAGTTCTCTCCCCAGAATATCCCTCCCACCGTTGATGCAAACTCGGCCTCTGCTCAAACCCCCGAAAAAAAAAAAACCAACATCATCAAACTCACTGAGTCAACCAAATAAAAAGAAAATTAAAAAATCAATGACCATAAATAAAAATAACGAAAAATGAAAAAATATCCATTAATTGAAATTGACGAATTGTACCTTTCGTCTGACTGTGAGGAGGCACTTGCCGTGGGCGTCCATGAGAACGAGTTCATCCCTGTCGCGGGTGTCGGGGCCGTATGAGTCAACTCGGAAGACCAACTCACCTCTGCAGTTATAAACAGTGAAGCCGTCGTTTTGGAAAAACAGAGAGGTTTTAAAAACGGTGAGATGGGTTTCTTCTTTGAAAATATACTCATCGTCCACCAGCACCGCCGCTTGATCAGCTTTCATTATTGTTATGTGATCTTTGATCTTCTAATGAATGAATGAGCTGATCAGAGAAGTCCGAGCTTGTTTCACTCCAAGATTGGAACTTTAAAAGGTGTGAAGATTGGAGTCAGAAAACGGTGACGTACTGACGTTGAAGTGAAGATTGATTAACGTGGAATCTTATAGGGACAGAGAGAGAGAAAGAAGAAAGGAGACGCGGACTGAAAACGGGGACACTGCGCCTTGCGCTTGTGGTTTGCAAAATGTATTAATATCTAATTATGGGACATGGTGGGTATTTCTTATTTTGTGTCACGTTTTTCTCCAATTGTATAATGGTATTGATTTGGGAAATTTACAAAAATAGCCAAAAAAATTTTACAAATATCCAAAATAACCAATTAAACTTTTTCTATCATATGTAGCTATATATTTATCAGATAGACTTAAATACCCTCGGATCTATAAACAAAATCAACAAATCTCACACATTCTCAACCAACAATTTTCAAAATCCAAAGACATCATAATCTCTAAAACTCACCCACTAATCATCAACTCATCAACTCGCAAGCAAAAGTTGAGGTTAGTATTTATTTACACTTATTTTTCGATTAATCAGAATTTATGAGTTATTTTGAATTAATACGAGCTTAGAGACGAACCCGGAAAACGCGGCGATGTGCCCGTCGCGACGGAGACATGTGCCCGCCGCACGGTAATAGGTTCCGCCCAACCGTGGACGAGCACTGCTCTCCGGCGACGAGCACTGCCTCCCGCGCGACAGCACTGCCTCCCGTGCGACGAGCACTGTCTCCGTGGACGAGCACTGCCTCCCGCGCGACAGCGCTCGTCGCGACGGCGATGTGCTCGCTCAACCGTGGACGAGCACCGTCGCGACGGAGACAGTGCTCGTCCCACTGGCTGGACGTAACCTATTACCGCGGCGACAGCACTGTTCCACGAGCGGCATGTGCACCTGCCGCGACGCTTTCGGGTTCGTCTCCAAGCTCGTATTAACTCAAAATAACTCATAAATTTTGATTAATCGAAAAATAGAAGGAATTGACAGACGGTCGTGTTGATGTGTTCTCGGTGCAAGGAACACGGACATAACAAAAAAAAATGTAAGACCATTGCCACGTAATCGTAATTAGCTGCCTATTATCATTGTAGCGTCTTATGTATTCAAGGAATATATTATATGATATATTTTAAACTCTTATGGTTATTATATATTCGACATGTTAAACTATCTTTTTCCAAATGATTATTCATAATAAATGTTGGACAATTGTCGAACCCAAAATAAAATTAATCGCACTATATTTACAACTGTTCAAATATATAATTTACAATCTAATATCGTTATTAAATATGTCAACGGCAATCTTCTTCCTAAAGTATTGTCCATGACTCATCGCCAAAATTAAATCGTACTTTGAACATTAAATATATAGTAAACATTAAAATAAACACTCCACAATCGCCAGCCTCGGTCATTGTTGTGGTACACTCTTAACTAGTATAAGTTTCAAGGCTCCGGCTCTGTAATTCGGCTCTGAGGTTGTAAAATCCAACATCTTGTAGCCATCGAGGAAAAATATTTTGAAGTGGCTTGAATAGTTGAGAATAAACTTTTTCGCCTCGACGCTCCTTTAATGAGTCATAAATAGAGAACCACTTGTGTACAAAGTCTACTCTGCTACAATCCAATGATCGCCTTGTAAGTTAATTGGAATGAAAACCCGTGACATCGTAGAAATAAGACACATATCCAACATTTTTATGTTCAAATCTTTAAATATTAAAGGACGCTCAATGTAAGTAATACACACCACATCAACATCCGCGAATCGGTTTTGATTTTGTGTCATCTCCACCATTAATGTAGTTATTTAGACTCGTGTAGTCTAATGAATCCGGATCACGCTACTGCTATTCCACGTAGCCTTCAAGAAAACCTAATCAAGGAATTGCATAAATATTATTACTTATTATAGCATAATAAAATGACAACTATATATTTCAAGATGTTACCCAAAAATAGACGCTCAGTATGTGTGCAGCACTGATATAAGGCATTAGGGTATTGTCATTGCTTATTACTTATCAAACGGTAGTATTCATGGATATGTCAGAAATGACAAAGAAACCCGTTAGATTATGCAAGTACATTTCATGTAAATTAAGTAAAATGTACAACATTTACCTCATCCCCTAGCCATCCCATCGAGTCTCTCCCCAAGAGTACGCTGAAAAATTGCTTCGAATGTCTGGATGTCACGATCAACTACAATGTTACCACTAAAACCATCGGTCGAACTCATGAAACAAGGTGTCGGATCCTCTACTCCTCTAAGTAGATTTATATCCACACTTGTCCTTTCGTCGATATTTACATCTGTTCGCTCTATGGCCTAAGACGCTTAATATTCCTTTCTCGCTTGTAAGTTTGTAAGTAGGGACTTTTAAGTGCATATGACGTCCCTATACTCGCTGCCAAATTTACTTATGCCGGAGGTGCTTCCTTCAAAATTTGCACACCGTCATCATTTACGCCCTCGGATAATAAACACAATGACAGATGGGTGTGATCATGACAGCCTCGAACATCATCGGGGCCTATTAATAGTAAAACTTATTAAATCACAATACATTTAGAATAATAGTAAAAATAAAAGGAACTATGAAAATTTCTTACTGTAAGAGTTTCTCATTGAGTATCACCGTAAGAATGCTTCTTTGAATTCTCAAGATATGAATTAATAAACCCCATTACTGCATTTTGTAAACTCTCTTTGTTCTTTTCTAAACTGCTTTTGTTCCAACCGCTCACCTCAAGATCCGACATTATCTTGGTCATTAATTCTTTCATGTCAATAATAGAACGATCAATTCTTCCATTCTACGAATGACATAATCATACGAGAACTTTGATTTCGATCGTGGAAAAAATAAAAATAAATCCATTTTATGTATAACACAATTGTTTTAAAATAATTAGATGTTAAAAATAACATCTCAAGCATCTAACCTCTCTCATGGCTTCATATTCATCATAAACAGAGTGTTCATCGTCCACTTTATATTCATATGATTCTGTGCATGATGGTGCTGCTTCATAATCATGTTCAACATGTGGTCGATTGTCCACTTTATCTTTGTTGGGTGGTATGTCGAGTGATGTCAGCAACATTGATACAGCTTGATAACTTAAACAACTTGTGCTAAATGAAGAAATTATAATAATATAATAATTGAATTCAATTATTAACTCACATTATGAACCCAATAAGGGATTGATATCTCATAATCCTTTACGCTTCTCCAAAATAACATATCCTTCTCCCGCGTAGTCTGGATTGAGTGTTTGCTTAACAATCCTCGGTAATAAAATAATTGAAATTAGCCATCGCATATATAAAGTAGTACACCTCAAGAAAACTTAATACTTACGACACGTGTATTGTCGCTGTAAAACTTGTACACTTCGTAAAAACTTATTTTCGAGGACTGAAACACCTTCCCACTTCAATATGCGAGGAGTCTTCTTTTGTCTTGATGGCCCACTTTTCTCGCTACAAAACCATCAATTACTTCAAACAACCAAGCCTCGCAACATGTGAAAATACAAAATTAAGAAAAATAAAAAATTACATTGTATAGAAAAATTCCATATGTATTTAAACGCACTCGCACCCCGTGACAAAAGCCATAAATGTTATACTTCACTTCTTTAAGAGTATTACTCCGAAAGCCTCCACTTTCTCGGTTCAATGCAAGTGTCCAAACTTTTATATACCACTTTCCGTGATAAACGACCCTATGGAAGACTTCTAAAGTACTCAAGATCATCAACATAGTTTAACAATAACGAATTCGATGACACGCTCATCTTTTCTACCATTGAGTACTCTATCCGCAAAGTAATATAACGCGATCTTTAGCGCATCAATTTCATCCATATCATTGAAGTTCAAATCTTCAAATTTTTATCAAATTGTTTAAGAGTAGCACCTAAGTTACCTTCAAAGTACAAATCACGCAACCTCGTTATTCGCAGGAAATTTGGCTTCTCTATGTAAGTCGATGTACCATAGCAAAGTCCCGTAACTAAACACCATTCAACGATTGATAACCGTGCTAATCGGCCACTAAATTCAAACCATAGCTGATTTTTACCATCTTCATCACAACACGCTACTTGCCTAAGTAGGGCATCGTGAAGGATTGCACCACTAAACACGTAGCTATCCATCTTTGCGAAATGACCAAATATATCTTTCCCGAATAATCTTAATTGTTGTTTCGTTAACTTCCTCTTGATAGCATCCATCACATTCCCAAATTTTGAGGTATTTGTCATACGCCTGGAAGTGTTTCGCTTCCTAATCTTCATCGTGCTCGGTTTTATGGCCATTACGATCGCAAAAATAAATTTATAATTAGTTAATCCGATAATTAAAAAATTAAAAAATCAAGATTATTAAAAAATATCACAGGCACTGTCAGCGACATGTGCCGCACTGTTACCGCTGGCGCTGCTGACAGCGCCTATCGCTACAGGCGGCGCGACAGGCGCCTATCACACATGCAGGTGGCGACAGCGCCTATCGCTACGGGCGCGCGACAGCGCCTATCAGCATGCGGCGCGCGACAAGCGCCCATCGCAGCGTGCGCGGCGCTGACAAGCGCCCATCAGCAGCGCGGGCGCGCGACAGCGCCCATCAGCGCGCGGCAGGCGACAGCGCCCATCAGCGCTGCGACAGTGCTCGTCGCGCGACATGCTGCCTGCCACAGTATTTTCTACCTATTCCTTCCGTGATTTCTACTCTTATTGCACCTATACTCCACCTTACAATCACACCATGAACACTTTAATCTTGCAATACACCATCAAGTATTTAATATAGTCTAAGGGACATTTTATCGAAGCACTTGCATGCACTCACTCTTTAAATCTAAATTTCACTTAACAATTTCCAATATTTATTGCCAATCAATCCTAAGCTTATCTATATGCATCAATACATTGATTTATCACCAATCAAACTTATCAAAATAGAAAAAATTAAAATTTACGAAGTGAAACTTACCGAAAATTATAAAATGGAGGATGATAGAAACCCACGGAGTTGAGTTCATCATCAAAAATCCGTTCAAAGTCGCCGGAGATAGCTAATCGCTGTTCGGAGGTCACCGGAGAAAGCTAAGGAAGATTGGTTTGAGAGAGAAATGGGTATTATGGGAAAAAAAAATAAATGGCTAAGGATGATAGAAAAAGTTTAATTGGTTATTTTGGATATTTGTAAAATTTTTTGGTTAATTTTGTAAATTTCCTTTCTCTTGTTGTCTCCCCGAATCTGGCTAGTGGCTACGGTACGGGAGGCTCCAAGAATTAGGTGGCTATTAGGAATCATATGAATCGAATACGTGTGACTCAGGTTGCTTAACTTGTAATATCAAGTAGACCTCCATTGGTGACCATCCATTTATATTTATTTTATTTTATATTTTTTATATGAAACGTTTTTTTTTTTTTACATTTCTTATTTTGATTTTGATTTCAATTTATTATATTGACAATAAAGTTATAGATAAATTTTGAGTGTTAGTTTAGATTACGTGAAATATCGAATAATGTTATTTATTCGTTAATGATATTTATTAATTAGTTAATAATTATTTATAAAATTAAAATAAATTAATTTTATTATTTTATTAATTAATTAATAAATACCATAACTTTCATAACTTTTTTCTTTTCGTTGGTTTCCGCTTCATCACCCAAGAAATTAAAATGAAGTTATATCCAATTTGAAACGAATATTAGTTTTCGACTCAATTGCCGTTTGATATGATTGAGATGGCTCAATTTTAAATTCTCAGATGAGTTACATACATTTAGAGATAAACATTCTAGGTAGGTACAATATATATAATCAAATCTGGGGTGGAGGTGTCCTAAGACCGAAGGGTGCCTTGCCCCGGCCCTCTAGACTTTCACAAAAGCTTTGAAATTTTAAATAAAATATGATAAATTCACAATTGGGACTAGCCCTTATAAAGTTGGAGTCCCATCTTCGCCCACTAATCAATGATATATTAACAAGCAACATTAAAAGCAAAATAATTGCTTTTGCTTATTAAAAATTAATAAATGTGCACTTTTCAGAATTTACAAACGTGAACTTTGATAATATTTTAAATAAGCAAGTGTGTGTATATATATATATACAGTGTCTTAAAAAAAATTCTCTTTTTCATTTATTTATAATTTTAAACTATATTATGTTTTTCTCTTTTTTTTTTTTTTGAAAAAGTGCACTTTTTGAGGCCATGCAGGATGTTGATTGTTGCATACAACCGAATAATAAAGCTTTAATTTTTCAATCATCTGTGCCGATAAAACTTTAAGCAGTTAATATTGTGCATCAGCATATATGGAATTGAATTTGATTTTGCAGTGCCAAAAAAAGAATGATATTTAAATTTTTGGATAAAGATACGACTGATAATTAATTGCGTTTAACTATTATCCTACCTATAAATGATATAAAAGTTCAAATTGACATATAAAGGCTGAGTACTTGTTCAACTATTATCCTATTCCTACCAGCCTATTTCTAGAATTCTTTACCAAATAATTCTTATTAAAATAATTTAAAATATTGTCTTCTTTAAGAATTCTTAATCACCGAACACCACATGTTTAGTCGATCACAATTTTAATTAGAATATTTGGATGAAGAAAGAAAACACAAGAAATACAAAAATGGTATATTAAATCCTTTTTCTGGTAGGAATTTAAAACTGTAAATTGGTACAATAACGTCGTATCTATAAAACAACGCACTAAATTATAGTTATAGATATGCATGAAATTTGTATTTTTCAACATGTGGACATCGCAGTCGCACTGAAGAACTTTTATAAATAACAATAATAAAGGTCGCAGGATAGCCTGAATTCTATAAATATCTAATAGACAAGTCATCACTAATCACATTAACTATATTATATGTTTAATTAAAATAATAATAATAATAATAAAACCTATATTTATACATAATTAATAATATATAAATATATACGTGATGCTAGAAGAAGAAGCGAATAATGAGTTGACGCAGCAATGCCCACTGGTTGCCTGCCACTAACAACATGCATGCAACAACACAACAGTGTGAAAAATTGCAGAGAATTATTCAAAATTTCAAGATAAGTGGGTCCAATTTTCCACCAATGAACAGCAACAATTGTTTTGCTACCACTCAGCATCTGTCAAGTCTACGCATGAAAATGACTAGGATTCAAGAAAATGGCTAATGAAAATGATCAATGAATTGAAAGCACAACACGATTTCAAATTATGAATGAATAGGTACAAAATCATTTAGAGTCTACGGCACATTCCGTAAAAAGTTAGAAGCAAACCAGAGCCAAGTCCCACCACCACCGCCAATACACACTTCAAACAAAAGCAATAAAATCAGTTGAGCTGTTTCAAGGCAACCGTGCGGACGTCGGTACCCTTAATCAATTTAATTTTCATATCTATAAGCAGTGGCAGTGCCACTTTGGAGCAAGCCCCTAGCCTCTGCTTGATTTTTTTTTAAATAAAAAATTAGATTCATTTTGTTTTATGATTTAATTATTTTAATTTTTTAATCAATTTATGTTTTTTTGAATTTAACAATATTTTGAACTCTGCGGATTATTATAAATAATAAAATAATAATATTATGTATATGTTTGGGATTAAGGTGAAGTCTACAATACATGTGAAAAAAAATTGTAATTATAAAATAAAAATTAATAATATGTATTAAATATAATTTTTAAATAATAATTTTAACAAAATTATTAAAAACATAATAGATTTTACATTATACAAGTGAAAAATTATATTAACATAGCTAATATAGTTTAAAAGCTACAGCAGCTAGTATTTACCAAACACTTTAGTGCTGCAGCTTAAAAGGTACAGCTGTCCAACCTCAATCCCAAACATACCCTGTGTGGGTAATGGGTTAGTGAATGAGAATTGAGTGGGATTGTGGGTCCATTAAAGTAATATTTTGTAATTTTTTTCGCTTTTTAAGATTTTAATGCGAAGAAAGTTGGGAAATTTACATAAATAACTAGCCTCAATTTCTAAATTTCACAAATAATCATTCATTTTATATTCTATCAAATATAACCAATCAAAACTTATATTTCCTTAATTACCCTCTATATTTAATTTTTATTCCAGAACTATAAATTTAAAACACCGTTCCTACAAACTGCCAACACCGTTCCCTAGCCAATCAAAACACCGTTCCTGCAAACTGCAAACACCGTTCAATAACTGAAAATCAGAGCCAGCATACGTTTGTTTACCTAACTGCTTGTAAGGTAATATAATTGTATTAAATATTTATATAAGTGTTATGAATTTATGTGGTGTATCGTTTACGAGCTAGAGTTTATATTTTGGTGACAGTTGGTGAGACAGGGTGCCTGTCTCACCAGGTTTCGTGGCCTGTCTCACCAGGCTTCGTGAGACAGGGTGCCTGTCTCACCAGGCTTGGTGCGACAGGTGTCTGTCTCACCAAGCTTAGTGAGACAGGTTGCCTGTCGCACCAATACAGGTTGCATCTTGGTGAGACAGCAGAAGCCGCCTGTCGCACACTTATTACTTTTAATATATTTTATTTTTAGTGATTATGTTTTTAACAAGATAATAAAATTATTTTCTTCAATCATGTCGGGATTAATGAACTTAGTTGTACTTGAACTCGTTATAATGGTTGGTGGAGACATCTGCAGATGGCTCGGATGGATTATGTGAATGCTAAGAATACAACATTTTTTGGTTGGAAAAGATTGTTTGTTTGTTCAGTTTTTATCAAGAATATACTAGGTTTTACAGATAAATCCTAATGAATATAATATCACGTTGAAGACAACATTGAAGTCCAATAACACAACCCATCGTGCATGTTCACTACCCATGGACATATTTAATGACGAAATGGTGAAGGTTGTATTACATTTAGCCTCTGATGTGGCCAACATTGGATGTATTCCTATATTTTTACCACATCTCCTAGAGTTCCAACCCAAGATGTTGAAGATGTTGAGGCACTTGTAGAATCAGTCTCTGTCCCAGATGTTGAAGAAGAGGTATTACCAAGGACAACATCGTTGCAGCAATATTACTCTCCAGTCCACGACAATAATGACACTATTGATGATAATGGTATTGCATTGCCTGATGTTAGAGAAGAGATGTTACCAGTAGAAACATCTTTAGAGCAACATTACTCTCCATTTTACAATAATTATTTTCGTGAAAATGGTGAACCTATTAATAACATGGGCAATACAGAAGCAGATGATGTTCATGTTCATGATAGGGGTGTTGATCTTATTGATATTTCTTCTAACAATGCGAATGAGCGTCAGGATGATATTGCTGCTAATAGTAGGAACAGTCGATCTACTGCTCCAATGGACCGTTCGATGATGACAGTTGTTGACCCCTCTTATAAGTCTTGCTCCAGTTATGCCATCAAACTTGCTTGCTCCAAACTTTATTAGAAGTTGTAAATGAGATGATATTAGTGTGGGTAAGTTGTTTTCTAAGAAGAATGAGTTAATATTGGAGCTGCGCAAATTTGCCCTTCGGAATAAGTTTGATTTTAAGATTGCAATGTCCACAACTACACGTTTTGAGGCCCACTGTTCTTCGGAATCATGTAAATGGCGTATTCGAGCAACGAGACCTTCGAACGAGCAAAATGTTTATTGGGTAATTCGGAGAATTAATAATGTACATACATGTCATAATGAGGTATTATCTGACGGCCGTCACCAAGTATGGAACATAATCCTTTACAGTTTGCCAATATTTTTGTGCTTTCTCCTTAGAGTTCGGCTCGATGGTTTGTAGGACATTTTTCTACGATAATTCAACCCAAATTTTAGGTTAGTAGAATCATAGTATTATTTACTAATATGAAAAACAATAATATACAACTGCACAAAGTAATATTACTTACTAGACGAGAGTTATCATTAAACAATGAATTCACAACAGTGAAGTTGATTTTGGAGGAAGCGATGGGCTTCCATTGTACAATGCGTGGAATCTTTTTTTTTTGTTTTC
Source organism: Murraya koenigii (assembly GCA_025617385.1). NCBI lineage: Eukaryota > Viridiplantae > Streptophyta > Magnoliopsida > Sapindales > Rutaceae > Murraya > Murraya koenigii. The sequence goes on along the minus strand of CM046813.1, from coordinate 21,952,030 downwards.
ATGACCCACTGTGATGGCAGCCCTCCAATAACTTCGAACATCCATGCCTACAATAAGTAAAATGACAATATTAAAAAAGTATTAAATATTTACTATTAACAAACTAATTATCGAAGAATATAATTTCATTGTAGCACGATTTTAACGTACCTGAACTCCAGATGTAAAGCCGTAAACATTGTACTTTTCAATATTATGATTTGGCTTTTCCAAGCGAGTCTTCTTAAATTTCTCCATTTTTCCATACAATGCATTGTCAAGACTGTCGTATATCGTTTCCCATGACAAACGACCTCATGGACGGTTTCGAAAGTGATCAATGTCATCCACCTCGTTAAGCAATAAAAAGTTTATCTGACTATGAACTTTTCTTCCATTTAGAACTCGTTTGCAAAATAAAAGAGTGCAATTTTTATCGCATTAATGTCGTCCATAGCGTCGAAGTCTAAGTTACTAAACCTTTCGTCGAACTCGCCGAGATTTAAATTGCGAAACAGCACCATCAAAATACGTGATAAGCGATTTTATGATTCTTTTTATCATTTTCGATACATCTGTCTTCACCCCAACAAAGTCCCGTAACTAAACACCACTCTCCAATTGATAAGCGTATCAAATGCTCACCAATTTCAAACCACAACCGATCTCTCTCATTACTGAGCCACTTGTCTTAAGAACAAATTATGCATAATAACGCCATCGAATGGAAAGCTTCGACACTCCAAGAAATGGCCAAATATATACTTTTTGAATAATTGCAACTGTCGTTTTGTTAACTTACCCTCAATAGCTTTTACGACTGTGTCTAACTTACACATACTTGTAATACGCCCAGGAAAATTAGCAGCGTAAGGTATCTGCATAATGCCTAGTACATTCTCAGAATCTGCCATATTTATGTTACAAATATAACATTATTAAATTACAATTATATAATTTACAAATTAAAAAAAATCTATCATAAAATTTCAGAAAATATTACAGAAAATATTACAGGTGCGACAGGGTGCCTGTCGCACAAAAATTATGGTGGTACCGTCGCACCAAATTCCAGAAATTACAACCCCATAATTTGGTGCGACATGCAGCCCGTCACACAAGTTTTATGCGACGGGCTGCATGTCGCACCAAATTACAGAATTTGAAACGTGGTACCGTCGCACCAAATCTGGTGCGACGGGCAGTAGCCATCGCACCAACAGGTAGTAGCCATCACACCAGATGTGGTGTGATGGCCAGCCATCGCACCGATTCTGGTGCGATGGCTGCGTGCCATCACGCCGATGGCATAGTGCCGGTAGCACCGCACCGCTGCCGGCAGCCCGAAATTCATTTTAAAAAAAAAAACTTACAGATTACGCTTGTCGTCCGTTGTCTCTGATCGTCCGTCTCAGAACTCGAAGAACTGTTGCGAGAATTTTGGCCAATGATGAAACAGGGGTATCTTCGTCCGAAAAATTAGAGTTTGGCTAATTATGATAGGTAAAATGTAGAAATGTTATTTGTGAAAAATACAAAATATTTAAGGTTAATTATGTAAATTTCCTCAACTAATTGTGCTTATTTGTTATGGTTACAGATAAATATTGTTTAAGAAAATCATCACTACAATTCACAACTTTCTCTAAAGAAAATAAAATACGGCTCAATGAGACGAATATTTAGTTGTTTCTTTGTTTGGTATGTTTATACCATAATGACTCATTTACAGCTTTCGATAAATAGAAACTACTTTGCATTGTATAAGTTTTATCCAAATAAATTTTCTCTAATGGATTTCATGACATTTAAAATTTAACTTGATGTTTATAATATGAATGTGAGTTCTGACTATAAATTTTTAGGATTGAAAGGAATTGGTGAGTTAGTTTGAAAAATAATTGAGATTAAGAATGATAAATTATATTAATTAGTTTATTTATTGGTGATAATAGCATTGATTTTACTAGTTGTCATAGCTACAATAAAAAAGGCATTTTCAGCTATGAATTTTGTGATAAATCATCTATAAAATCAGATGGGAGATCAAGGGTTGAATGATAGTTTGTTGTATACATAGAAAAATATATATTTTGTAGTCTTGATAAAAAGGTTATTTTTCAACATTTTCAATATATGAAACTTGGTCGATAATAGTTATAATTATATTGAATTAAATATTTTAATACATTTTTATTTTTGATATGTTATTTGTTGACATTTTTTAAAAAATAAATTACGGCTTGAACTTAGCCCCTGCTTAAAAGAATTTTTGGCAACACCATTGTCTATAAGCCTATTAACGTTGGATCTTTAATTCAAACTTTGAATTATGTGTTGCAAAGTATCATATAAAATTAAGTTCAATTAAAAGTATTTATTAAGAATTTTGATAATTTGGATTTTAATGTATCAAATAGGGTGTGACTTTTAATATGTAGAGACTTCAGGATAATTTCCATTTTTATGATAGGCTAAAATAGAAATACCTAAAGATGACAATGAAGCTATTTATATAAGTAGTTATGATCCCCAGATCATACTTAATATTCTATTCTTTTCGACATCCTATCATCAAAGAGAGTGCAATGTGAAATTTAAAGGATTTTTTAGGATAACATGTTGATCTGGAAGACAAACCACATAACTCTAGATAGTAGTTGTCATTATAGTATCATGTACGCTTTTGTATATTTAATTATTGATTCTCGATGATATAACATGAATGTTCTAGAATTTTAAGCGATGATTTCATCAAAAGAGTATTTTCTAACAATTAATTAATTTAATCCCAGCTTTGGATTTAGGGGGCGAAAATTATAATTGCATCATGTTTTTATATTATTTTAGATATGTCGTATATTAATCAAATTTGACAATTGGCAAATAGCATAGGGGTGAACGTGAATCATTCCTTGTGAAAAATCTGTCATGACAATATCAGTTGAAATAGCTGAATCAAATGGTGGAATTGCTTGAAAGAAAGCTCGAGCGTGCATGATTTGAAGAATATGAAGTTAATAATTTTTAATATTCTTGAAAGTTAAATATGTGTAAAAGGATTTCATTATATATATATATATATATATATAATTAAACTCATCTTTATGTATATGAGAGAATACTTTACAAACCACTAATTTTGTGAACTTTTTATTATAATCATATCTATATTGAATCCATCACATCATTGGTAATAAGAATTTTTTTTCCTAGTAACAACATTTTGTTGGATATTTAATCAATATTGTTAGATCTTTAATCTAACATTAGACTTATATGTAAATAACTATATATTGTAGACTTTCATATAAGGTTAAACTCAATTAAAAATGATCTAATTAGGTTTTCGGTAATTTGGGTTTAGTTTATTTAATAATATATGAGTTTTTAATGTATAGAGACTTAATAGTATTTTAATTCTATGATGAACAAAATTAGGAATACCTAATAACAACATGAAAGGTTGCCTATATAAGTATTTATGATCCCTAGGTCACACGTATCTTTTCTATTTTTTTTGGTATCTCATCATCAGAAAGAGCATACAGCGAAACTAAAATGCTCTCTAAGATATATATGTTGATCTCAAAGGCCAATCACAAGATCCTAGAGGATAATTTGGCGTTGTGGATTTAGGTATGCTTCCGTATATTTTAATATTAATTCTTAATGATATAACATGAATATTGCTGGGTTTTAAGGTGATGGATTTTACCATAAGATTTAATTATTCTAACAAATGGTATCAGGGCCTCATCATGTTGAATCATTAAGAATCGATTTTATTTTCGATTATTAATTAAAATTTCTGGATGTTCTTGAATTTAATAATTTTGTATCATTAAATTTGAGAATAAATTAGTGGTTACTTTCTAATATTAAGCCAAATAATTTTTGTTTCGACAATTTGGTTTTAACATAAAAGAGAATTCAATTAGAATTTAAGAATTAAAGAAACTAAAATTTAAAATTTAGATTTTTGGAAATTAGAATAACGGTTTCAATGGTTAAGGACTGGTGGCAGCCCTTGACCACTGGTGTCAGAGTCATTGGCCTGGGTTGCCCAAGCCACGATGGAAGACAACAGCCTCGGCAGAAGGAACCAGGTGGCCTCACTACCGCCATGGAAATCATTTTTTTTTTAAAAAAAGAATTTGGGAAGAGGTGCAACTGTTTGGCCTTGCCAGTAGGAAGCTGCGGCCACTAGGTCGCGACACGAAGGGTGAAGTGGCAAACTTGGCTGCCTCGTGAAGAAAGAAGAAGTAACGACCATATAGAAAAGAAATAAAAATAAAACGGCATTGCCATTTTTTGGTTAGGCCAGACGTGGCCTTGGTGATGCATCAGCCAGCATGCTATGATAGCTTAGGTCAAAGCAACGGTCATGGCTGCTGCTCAAGGAAAAAGAAGAAATAAAAAAATAAGGAAACAGGTTAAAGTTGGTTAGGATCCGGTTCGAGTCACTCGAATCGGTTCAACCCTAACCCGATTGGAAATGGATTTGGGGTTGTTCAGGATCCGATTCGGGACAACCCGAGCCGGTCTAGTCCGAATCAGCCAATGGTTAATGGGTGAACGGTTAACTGGTGACCAAGGTTTGACTTAAAAAATAAAATTTTTTAGGTAATTTTTAGTACAATTTTAAATTCAAATATCAGTATATTTATATATTTTTTGAGATAAATTAATTAAAATGATATGTCACCAAAGTGACCTCTTTTGTGAAAATTAATTTATAGTATGTAATTTTTGTAAATATCGATTAGCCCAAAAGGAAGGTCCATATTTGATAAAGTTACGTGTTCACTCATGGTAATAAATAAGTGATAATTATTCAGTTTTACATGTGAATAATTAATCGACTCAAAGAAAATCTATTATTTGATATTTTCTTATTATCAGTGTTTGATTACTACACTAAGATATCACTTACAAGTTAATATTTTGTCTAAAGATAAAATATTAATGGAGTTTAGACAAAATATTAATGGAGTGCTCGTTATCTTGACATGGGATTTACTTTTATTTAAATTTATTTTTGTTTTAAGACTAACAAGAGCTTATTTTGATTGTTTATTATTCTCTAAATTCAGTTATGTCTACTGCTAATATTACTGCTAATATCAATTATATTCATATGCTAAATAGCTATAATTTCAAGTTTTGAAAAAGAAAGTCTTAATCGTTCTCACAGTCATAAATCTCAACGTTGTGTTACAGGTTGATTATTCCCCATCTCTTACGGATATAAGAGTACCCTCCATGAAAAGAGAGATATGAAAAGAAAGAAGAAATCAAATTGCATGTGTATGATGATCATAAAGAAGGCCATTTCATTTGCATTCATAGACTTTATGTATGGAAAAATAACCAAGGATAGGTTTGTCAACAATGAAATGAAAGAAATAAATACGCTCTTGACAAAACTAGTTTCAATGAGGTATAAGAGCAATGACAATAGCAAAAGCGAGGAAGAAGGATAATGAAGTTGCAAATCCAGCACTTTAAAGGAAACAACAAAAGAAATTGAGTGATCTAGAAGGCACTAGTTGTTTCATTTATAGAGTTGAAAAGCATGGTTTGGTTTGGTTTGAGGTTAATTTAACTTCAGTGCCTAAACATACATGGTTAATAGATTCTGGTATAACTACTTTGACACGACTCAAAAGTGTTTGATTTACTCACAAGTATAAGAGTGTCTAGTTATAATATAATTCGGTAAGTCTAGGGTTGAATCATAGAAAATTTTAAATTTATTAGTTAATTATAAAATGAAAATTAATAGTAGAAAAAAGGATTACTAATCTAAAAAGTACTAAGGCTACATGATTCACTCTTGGTATTCAAATTATATTCACAATATTATCTCATATTTATATTTTGTATTTTATTTACTAGTTAAATATTATGCCATTTAATTCTTAACTAACCAATTTTATAGATAAATATAGGAATGAAGTACATAATATGTCACAACTAAATTGGATAGTCGACATAATGTCAAAATATTATATAAATCCAATGAGATCTAAATTTATAAATTAATATGGCATAAAAATATCCGATAAATGAAAATATAAAATAATAAATATATTAAATAAAATAGACTTTGAACTCTTTTGAGAGATATTAATTTCATAATTTATAATTCTTGAGCTTCACCATTCATCCTAGCTTGGTAAATTAGTCACTCATATTGAAAAAAAAACACTCATTTTATTACAAGAAAAATTTAAGAACTTGAGACAAAACAAAAATAAAATAAGAGAGATTTAAATCAAATTTGTACTTCTTACTATTATTACTACTATCATCTTCTGTTGACCAATCTAATGCCAAAGTCATGGGTTCTTGCTCTGGTTTGTAAACTTATAAAAGATTAAGTAACTCATTAGTAGTAGAAACATAAATAAAGATTTTTTTTAACTTTAGAAGGAATAAGATAATTATTAATTACATGGTTAAGAAATGTGAGCAAGTCATTATAAAAATTATTAACATTTAACAAACCAATGAGTTTCTGATGAATGTTCAAATGGGCCCAAGACGCAAATGTAATTAGTGCTTCCAGAGTTGTAAGATTGATTAGTAAAAAGATGAAAGCATCATCATGATCTAACATTTTAGATATTTTTTCTTGCATATCTGAGATGACTAACTCTTCTCTAACTGGTAGACCAACTGAACCTTATAAATACCACCATCTTTTTTTTATAGTCATCTTTCTAGGTCTGCAACATATGATACAAACTCTGCTTGTCATTAATTCCAAATTGAATATGATTTACAATTTTGTTCAAACAAGTTAAATGAAATTTTACACGTAAAATAGTTTTAAGATGTTTCAAGAAGATCTTTCTAATTGAGATACTCATGACATATAATAAGAGAAACATAATTTTCAAACAAATACGCTTAAGTAAGAAATATTATATGCTCAATAAGTATGTGGTGTGAAACTAAAAATAATCAAACAATCAAATGGTATAACAATAATAATAATATATATATATATATATATATATATATACTAATCACACATTAAAGATTTTTTCAAGATTTTGTGGATCACTCAAGTTGATTTTGATGTCTTATTCACATGGTTGGAATTTCATATATAGTTTTAATCTCTAACCATTAACTTTAAATGTGACACAATTCTTTGGATTCTCGATTTCTATGCTCTCATATGGATATACACATTTTACCACAAATAGGCTACTCCACCTTGACTTTAATTTCCTTGAAAACAAATGAAGACGAGAATTAGAAAGCACAAATTTTTGATCAATTTCAAATATTTTAGAATAATTTTTTTATCATGAAAAGCTTTGGTTCTTTCTTTAATAATTCTTGAATTTTCATATGCATCATTTCTTAATTCTTCGAGTTTATTCAAATGTTTTTACGCACATTACCAGCATCATCAATATTTGAATTAAAAGCTTTAACAGTCCAAAATGATTTATGCTCAAGCTTAACTGGTAATTGACAAGGTTTACTATAAATCAGTTTATAGGGTGACATTCTTAAATATGTTTTAAATGCAGTGCGATAAGCCCAAAATGCATCAGTTAATCGAAGATACTAATTTTTACAACTTGAGTTAATTTTTTTTCTAAAATATGTTTTATTCCATATTTACTAATTCAACTTGATCACTTGTTTGAGAGTGATAAAGGGTAGCAACTTTATATGTAATTTCATATTTCTTCAGTAAAGACTCAAATGATTTATTACAAAAATGCTTACCTCCATCATTAACAATGGCTTGAGGAATTCCAAATCTGCTTAAAATATTTTCTTTTAAAAAGGGAATCACTGTTTTATAATCATTGTGCCGACAAGCAATTACTTCAATCTATTTTGAAACGTAATAAAAGACAATCAAAATATATGCAAATCCAAATGGTGATAGAAAATGGCTCATAAAACCAATTACCATACAATCAAATATTTAATGACAAGAATATGATTTAAATGCATCATATTTCACTTTGAGATAAATTCTAACATTTGACAATTCTTACACATCTTACAAAATGCATGCAAATCTTTAAATATTGTAGGCAAATAAAATCTACACTGTAATATTTTTGTAGCTGTTTTCTTTGAAGAGAAGTGGCCACCACTTGCTTCAGAATGATAAAATTTAATGATACTACTTACCTCATTGTTCAGTACACATCTCCGAAAATTTGATCAGAACAGTACTTGAATAGGTATGGATCATTATAGTAAAAACGTTTTACTTCTATTAAGAATTTCTTTTTATCTTAGGAGTTTCAATCAGATGGCATTTCACCTGGTCAAAATAATTAACAATGTTAGCATACCAAGGCATATTGTGTATAGAAAACAAGAATTTATCAGGAAAAAAATCATTAATGGATATTGTATCAATTGGAGACTTATTTGTAAGTCTTTACAGGTGGTCTGCAATAACATTTTCAGTACCCTTTTTTTTCTTAATTGTTAAGTTGAATTCTTGGAGTAGCCAGATCCATCATATTAATCTTAACTTGGCATTATGTTTAGACATAAAATATCTAACAACAGTATGATAAGAATAAACAATAGCAGATGATCCAATGAAATACGATCGAAATTTATCCAATGTAAATATTACAGCAAATAGTTATTTTTCAGTTGTGGTATAATTCATTTGAGAACTATTTAAAGTCCTACTTGCATAATAAATAACAAAAGAGTTTACTTTCCTTTCCTTAACCTAAAATAGCTTTAATAGCATAATCGTTAGTATTACACATTAGTTTAAAAGGTAATGTCTAATCAGGAGATTGCATTATAGGGGTTGTTGTTCAAAGATTGATTATTTTTTAAAAAGCTTTATGACAATCTTTAGTCCATTCAAATGTTATGTCTTTAATCAAGAGGTTATAAAGTGGTTTGAATTTTAAACTAAAGTCTTTTATAAACATTCTATTAAAACATGCATGCCCTAAAAATGATTGAACTTCCCTCACTATCTTTAGCAAAGGTAATTTTGAGATAACTTCAATTTTGACTTTATCAACTTTAATTCCGTTAGAAGAAATGACATGTCCTAAAATAATTCTAGAAATAGTCATGAAATGTCATTTTTTTCAATTTAAAATAAATCATTTTTCTTTACACCTTTTCAAATTTTTTTCTAAATCATTAAGACAATTATCAAAAGAATTTCTAAACACAGTTAAATCATCCATAAAAACTTCCAAGCAATTTTCAACCATGGCATTAAAAATGCTTAACATGTATCTTTAAAATATTACAGGAGCGTTACAAAGTCCAAAAGGCATTCTCCTAAATGCAAATGTTCCAAATGAGCATGTGAATAAGGTATTTTCTTGGTCTTTTAAAGCTATAAAAATTTAATAATAACCTGAGTAGACATTAAAAAGGTAGTAGTAGGGGTGTCCTACTACTCTTTCAAGAATCTGGTATAGAAATAGAAGGGAAAAATGGTATTTTCTAGTGGCATCATTTAATTTTATATAATCAATGCACATGCCCCAACTAGATAGGATGCGTTTTGGGATTAGTTCACCTTGTTCATTTTTTACAACAGTTACTTCAGATTTTTTTATACTACTTATGTTGGACTTACCCATTTACAATTAGAAATATGATAGATAATTCCTACATTTAGTAGTTTAAAGACTTCATTTTTTACTACTTTTTTCATGTGAGGGTTTGATCTTCTTTGTGGCTGATCGGTTGTTTTGGCATTTTCCTCTAAGTATACTATATGTGTGCAAATTAAAGGATTAATGCTCTTTATGTCTTTTAAGGTCCAACCAATTACAACCTTATGCCTTTTTATAACAGTAAGTAACCTACCTTCTTGGTCGCTTGTGAATTGAGAAGAAATTACCACAGGATAAGTTTCTTAACGTCCGAGATACGCATATTTTAATTTTTCTGGTAAAGGCTTAGTTCAAGCTTCGGTACTTCTTTTTTTTTCTTTTATATTTTCAAGTTGTCTCATGTCTTCAAGTTTTCGTCTTCAGATACCTGTGTAGTATCGAGTATATAACACATATTAGTATTATTATATTTCAATTCTTTACTTGATTCAAATGAATTATTAAAACAAATTTCTATAGAATTTGTAAATTTCTCATCCTGAATGTGTTCTTCAATAATTGGTTCATTGAATTTAATATTCTCAGTCTCATTATCTTCATCTTTTTTATCACGAGGTTGTTTACACATGTTGAATACATTAAGTTCCAACTTCATGTTGCCAAATGATAAATTCATCATTCCAATCCTACAATTAATCAAAGTATTAGCAACATCTAAAAATAGTCAACATAATTTTATAGGAATTTGCTTGTATTCATCAACAATTGGTTTAGTTTCCAAGATAATAAAATATACAGATATATCAATTTATCAACTTGAACAAATATATCTTCAATTATCCCTTTTGGTACTTTACTTAACCTATCAGTAAGTAAAAGCATGGTAAAGGTAGGTTTTAACTCACCAAGATTGAATTATTGATACACAGAATATGGAAATAAATTAACACTATATCCAAGATCAAGTAAAACATATTCAATTTTATGGTTCCCAATAATACAAGAAATAGTTTGACAACTAGGATCTTTGTATTTCAAAGCATTATTAGTTGAGAGAATGAAACTTCAAGAAAGGCTTTCTTTTGTACCTTGTAATTTCTTTTTACAGTACACACATCTCAAAAAATTAGCATAAGATGGTACATGTTTAATGACGTCTAACAAAAGAAATGTTAACTTTTACCTACTTAAAGACTTCATAAATCTCTAGGTTGTAGTTTGATTTCTTTGGTTTGGTCAATGCTTGGGGGAATGGGGGTGCAGGATGAGAATTGGTTATTTGGACTTCTTCCATGATTGGTGGTGATGATTGAGATGTTCAAATTAATCTACTACTTGAAGTTCAAGACCAATGTCTCATGCAATGATAATGATGATGATGATGTGTGTGTGAAATTATTTAATACACAAGTAAATGAAGAACGAAAAAATAAAAATAAAAATAAAATAAAAATTTATATAGTGGATAGATTCAGGTGCAACCACTTTGATACAACTTAAAAGTGTTTTATTTACTCTTAAGTATAAGAGTGTCTAGTTATAATATAACCTGGTGAGTCCGGGGTCAAACCACAAAGAATTTTAAATTTAGTAGTCAATTATTAAATAAAAATTAATTATAGAAAAAGAGATAATCAGTTTAAAAAGTGTCAAGGCTACGAGATTTACTCTTGGCATTTAATTATGCTCATAATATTCTCTCATATGTATATTTTGTATTTTATTTACTAGTTAAATATTATGCAATTTAATTCTTAACTAACCAAATTTATGGATAAATATGACAATAAAGTATATAATGTGCTACAACTAAATTGGAGTATCGACATAATGTCAAAATATTATATAAATTCAATGAGATCTAAATTTATAAATTAATATGGCATAAAAATATCCGATAAATAAAAATACAAAATAATAAATATATTAAATAAAATAGACTTTGAATTCACTTAAAAGAGATATTAATTTCATAATTTAATTTTTTTAAGCTTCACCTTTCACCCTAATTTAGTAAATTAGACACTCATATTGAAGAGAAAAACATTAATTTTATTTGATAAACTTCTAAATTTTATTACAATAAAATTTTAAGAACTTGAGACAAAAAAAAAAAAAATAGAAGAAGGAAAAATTGAAAGAAAGAACTTTTATCTCTCATCTCAGTTTCACCATTCTCTTCCTCCTTTTTCTCTTTCTTTTTCTATCCCTTTTTCTCTTCTTTTTCTCAGCACTTCTCTTTATATAGCAAACGATGCTTTGTCTTCTTCTTTATTTATTTATTATTTATATTATCATTATATTATTATAATATTATATTATATATTTATATAAGCTTATCAAAAGTTGAGTGCACTATATTTTTTATTAATTAATTATTAAAAAGCAGCTGTCTTTCTTTTATCTCTTCTTTTCAGTTCTATTCCTTTTCATTCTCAAAATATACCTACAAAAATAAAATATAATAATTAAGATAAAAATTTAGCATAATAAAATGTAATTTATATAAAATTACATATGAAGAGCGTTAAGATAAAATATGAATTATTCGCACATTAATTAACACTTTAAACACAATAATTTAAACCTTTATAAACTATACATTTTCTAGTGCTAATCATACTCACAATAGTGTGTCTATGCATAGTTGCCTAAATTGTTGAAAGCTCGGTGATGGTGAAAGATACATCCATAGTGACGATGGCAAAATAGTAGAAGTTGAAGCAATTGAAAAATCTAGATTATTATTGAAGGCTGAACTTTATTTGGATCTTGATAAAACATTTATTGTTCATTCTTTTAGACGAAATTTGATTTTCATTTCCACTTTGGACAAATCTAGTTATTTTTGTTCATTTGAAAATGAAAAATTGATTTTTTTCATGATTCAAAATTAGTTAGTTCTCATTCATTATCAGGCAATGATAATCTTTATTTAATTGATATGATTGCTTCATTTAATGAATCTATACAATTCAGTACACGATGTACTATTAAAAAATGAATCAATAAAAATTCAGTTGTATTATAGCACAAAAGATTGGGCCAACCCCTTAGATTTTACAGATTTTGATGTTTGTGTTAACTGTATAAAGGAGAAATAAACTAATAAAAAGATATTTAAAGCCAACAGGACTTTCAATGTCTTATAACTCATACATACAGATAATTGTGGGTCATTGCATACGGTTGCTTGGAATGATCAATAATATTTTATGACATTTATCGATGATTTTTCTAGATATGGCTATATACCTCTACGTCATGAAAAATCACAGTCCTTAATTGTGTTAAAAAATTTTAAAGCTGAAGTTGAGAATCAACTCAACAAAATAATCAAAAGTATTAGATATGACCGTAATGGTGAGTACTATGATAGATATGACGTTTTCGGTTAATGACGTCTAAGACCATGTGAAGAATATGGTATCGTCCACTATGAATGGTGTTACTAAAAGATGAAACATAAAGTTTAAAGATATAGTAAGGAGTATGATTTATCATTCTACTTTACCTGAATCACTTTAGGGAGAAGCACTTAAGACAGTAGCATGTATCCTTAATAGGATTCTAACTAAAACTCCTTACGAACTTTAAACAATTAAGAAGTGTAGTTTAAAGCATTTGCATATTTGAGGATATCTAGTTGAGATAAGGCCTTATAGGCCTAGTGAGAAGAAACTGAACTCTAAGATGGTGAGTTGCTATTTTATTTGATACTCTAAAAGATCCAGGGGGTATAAGTTTTATGAACTCACGACTAAATCGATTTTCGAGTCATGAAATGCAAGAGTTTTTAGGATGTCGAGTTGGGAGAGATACAGTTACAAACTTTGCCTTTGAAGATAACTATATTAATATTCCAATAGGTATTATTGGCATTGATCACGGTCTCATTCATAGCTTTGTTCAAGACACAAAAAATCAAAACAATATTGAAGAACCTTTCATATAAAAATTTATTCCAGAAGAACAAACTCTACCACCTGAAGACCCTATGCCATTAAGGAGATACACTAAGGAAAAGAGAAGTGTAGTGTCAGATGACTACATTAAATTTCTTCAAAACCATGAGGTATACATTGAGTAATAAATGATGATCTAATCAATTTCTGTCAAATCATGGAAAGTTCTCAAAAGTGGATTGATGCCATGAATGAAGAAGTAAAGCACATGAGAGATAATAACGTATAGGATATTGTCCCATTGCTAGAAGGTGCAAAACCTATTGGTTGCAAATGGATATTTAAGACCAAAAGAGATTTGAAATGCAATGTGGAGAGGTACAAAGTGCGTCTTATCGTAAAGGGCTTTACACAAAGAGAAGACATCGACTATAAAAATACTTTCTCTCCCGAAATACTCTTGTAGGATTATAATGGCATTAATGGCATATTTTAATTTTGAGCTACATCAGATGGATGTGAAGACAATGTTTCTCAATAATGATATTAATGAGACAATTTACATGGTTCAGCCAGAAAACTTTGTGTTAAAAGACCTAAAGAATATAATTTGCAAAATTAAGAAATTCATGTATGAGTTTATACAAGCATCTCGACAATAATATTTTAAGTTTCATCAAGTTATCATTTCGTTCGATTTTGAGATGAATGTCAATGATTGTATATACTATAAGTTCTGTGAGAGTAAGTATATTTTTATAGTTTTATATGGCAATGAAATTGTTCTTGCCAACAACGTTATAGATTTATTGCATGACACCAATAGATTTCTAGTTAGAAATTTTGAGATGAAATATCTAGATTACACCTCTTTTCTATTTAGCATACATATACACTGGGATCATTCTCGGGGTATTCTTGGACTATCACAAAAGATATGACATACAAGATTATAAATCAGGTGATACCCCTATGACCAAAGGAGACAAGTTTAGTCTCAATTAGTGTCCTTATAATAATTTTGAGGAAAAAGAGATGCAGAAGATTCTTTATACGTCAGCACGTGATCGGATATTGCTTACATTACTAGAATGTTTGACGGATATTTAAGGAATCCAAGAGTAGACCTTTGGAAAGCAGTTAAACAAGTCTTGCGGTACTTAAAAAGAACAAAAGACTACATTATGGCATATCAGAGGTTGGATCAGCTTGAGATCATTGGGTATACTGACTCCGATTTTGCTAAATACTAAGATAGTATGAAGTCCACGACATGTTACATCTATATACTAGCTAGAAGTGCTGTCTTCTAGAAAAATGCTAAACAGTCTTTGTAGCCTCTTCCACGATGCCAAGAGAGCTCATAGCATGTTATGAGTTATCCAATCATGAAATATGGTCGCGTATATTAGATAGTATTGATAGACCACTAAGATTATTTTTTGATAATAAATCAGCAGTGCTATATTCCAATAACAATAGGAGCTCAACAAACTTGAAACACATAAGCATCAAGTTCTAAATTGTTAAAGAAAGGGTTCAGAGTGGACAGTTGTCTAAGAGTATGTTGGCACAAACTTCATGATTGCGGATCTGCTTATTAAAGAATTGCCACCCAAAATATTTTATGAGTACACAACTTGTATGGGTGTCATGTCATTTAAAGATATTCAATTTTAGTGGGATTTTGTAATTTTATATGCTCTTATGATATAGACATTTTTATTTATTTCAATTTATGGTTATTTAAGGTAATTTTTTGTAGAAATAAAGTTTCATTTTATTCAAACTCTCATTTTGGTAAAGTTTAATCTCATTAAAATTTAAGCTAAACCAATTAGAAATAGATATGTTAAGATCATATTGCATGAAATTTTCATGCTACATATCTACATCATAATCTATGTCATTCATTTGTATTGGCATTGTGACCATTGATGGGTCGAGTAATGACAACTGTAACGAAGGCCGCTTTGATCCTATGTTGATATAATTGATAGACCAAATTATAAGGTTTCATATATAGCCTAAGTGGGAGATTGTTAAATATTTAATCCAATATTATTAGATCCTTATATATATATATATATATATATATATATGTATTAATCGAAACAACAATCAGATCATGAATGTTTGGAATCTATATTATGTAAGGACACGTTGCTTTTGCAAATTCAAATTGAAGGGTGATATAAAATCCGTTTATTTTCGACATCATCTCGATAGTTAGCACATTCATTATAGTCAGAAGCTCCAGCTTCGTATTAAGGTTATGATCGATATCATCACTAGCATCAATATCATCACTATCATCATCAATATCAATAAGAAAACCTTTAGGGTTTTTATCTAGAAACTTGGTCAGAAATGCTGTTATAAAAGAAACAATGGAGTTTGCCACTTGGTACTAGACCAAATAGGAGTGTATGGTTCTATATCACTAAAATACCCATAAAAGGGGATAGGGTTGATTTTTCATGAGACGGAAAATGAAAACTATTAGCTCTATACGAAGTTTGTGGGACAAACAAGACAATAGTTGTTATTTTTATTCATTTATTATTTCTTAGCAGCTAGAGAAATAGAGACTAAATGAAATGACTCAACATCAGCTCTGGAGGTCCCGCTGTTGCTTGGTGGTACAGTGACTAAATGTTAATTATCTGTCCATGTTACAAGTCATCGTTTCGAATTGTTGGTACAAACATTATCATACTAATCAATAGTGGTTAGCCTCGTCACTAAATTACATTATATCTAGAATGAAATATTTTTGGTGTCATGCCTCGATTTCAACTTAAGATTTGTTAAAATATTTTTTGCTTTAGGCTTAGGTCTCTAGCAATCGTTAACTTTCATTATCTCTAAAATGAAATAATTTTTGTGTTATATTCCATTCTAACTTAAGATCTATTGAGAAATTGTCTACTTTAGGCATCTCTAGAATGAAATAATTTTTATGACATGATTCAATTCTAACTTAAGACCTATTAGATATTGTCTGTTTTGAACTTAGGTTCTCATGACTATATTCAGGGTGTACAAATACCTAAAATACGTTTTGTCAATTAACATATAGAGCACATATTATTTGTATTTTAGACTTTATCATGTTAAAGTAATGTGAGATATTACAATATTTGTGGTAACTTAAATTTCTTTTCTCTTTCATAAACAATCCAAACTATTAACTTGACCACACTAGATAAAACTAGATGAAATTAAGATGGACTTGTGTCAGTTCCAATATTATTTTTTTCGTTTCACCTAGAAAGGTGAATTTAATATTTTTTTTAGTTCATCTTACGACAAAATGGAAAAAAGATATGATTACAATCCCAATCCTCTAAAATGGACTTGTGGTATTTGTGCTTTTGGTAAGACACTTGAGAGAAATAATTGAACACCCTTATTTCAGGGACAAATAAAAATAAGATGCAAGTAGTATCACCACTCTTCTTTACCGAGCTGGTGGGGTGTGGGGTTTATGGCTCTACAACTCCACTTAGTCTCGTGTTCGAGAAGATTGGTAGCTAGCTATTGGCACCCCTCTAAACAATTATCATCCTTTGCTACTACAAGTACTACTATCAACACGAAAATGAGGTATTTCAAAATACCTTTTTTTTTAAAAAAAAATTCCAAAACAAAGGCCACTTACTGTATAGAGCCTAAAATTTATAAATATCTTTGAGGTGTTTGTGCAGAGTTCATTGCAATTGTAGAGGAATTTTATATCCATTAATTAATGGTTGATGAAATTGTTAAAAAATATTAGTCCAAATGTTATATATATAAACATATATCCCATGAAGTCACTAATTAAAGTAGATAGAATGAGTGATTTCAATATATTAATTTTTTCATATGTTGTGTGTTTTGGATATGTGTCAAATAAGAAAAACTAAATTGTGAAAATCTTGGTGATTTCAAATTTTATCCTACGATGGTTGTTTCTTTCAATACTCCCTCTTAAACTCAAGACGGTAAGATCGAAGCAAGTTTTGAGTTCGAAAAGTCACTCACTTTCAATTATCCTAAAGGTGAGTAAAAAATATAAGTTTGAATTATGCTCTAATATCATACTGGATAATAAAGAAAGAATTTATTTCACTATAAATTGATAATACAATTAATTGTCTCATTTTGTTGACTACTACAATATTCCTTGTTCTTGTTTCCTGGTGTATTTTCCAACACTAGGATCAAAATTAAGAATTTAGTTGAGTGTTGATTTGATTGTTCCATGTGCTTGCTTGTCAAATACTCACATCTGCTTATGTGGGCATTGGGCAACACGGAGCAATTCTAATTACTCTTCATGTACTATAAAGCTGTCTTTTATAATAAAATGATGATGCATGTGGATTTAAAAAAAATGAGCAGATTACACAATCTCACATAAATAGTTGTGACTGTTTATAAGACAATATGACTGTTTATGCTTTCTTAGACTACATTCATACATTTTGCAGTATACAAATTAATTAGGCCTCTATTTAAGTTTGAAGTTTAACATTTGTAGCTTATAAGTTATAGTATTAAAATATTTGATAAACATTAACTGCTTTAATTTAAAAGTTAAGTTAATTCAATTTTAAACATGTATGATGAAAAATCTATTATATATTTATTAATTTTATTAAAATTATTATTTAAAAATTTTATTTTTAACTTTTATTTCGTAGTTACTTTTTTTTTTTAATTGCAGCTATAATTTTAAAGTTACAACACCTTAATAAGTGTCTAGATCTTATCTCAGCTAACAAAGATGTAAAAGTGTAATTGAGACAGTATTGAATCTATTCTCAACCAAGAAGGTAATAAAGATGTAATAAAGTTGAGATAATATTGAATCTATTCTGAGCCCAGACGGTAGCTCGACTCGACTACACTTATTTGTGAGAGGAAAATTTTTGTATTGAGATGCAAAATGCCATGACTCAACTGATGGTTGACACCTGAGACTTGAGAGAGAATCAGATAGAGAGAATCAGATAAACACCCTTAACTCTTTTTAAGTGATACAGATTTTGAGCACAAATAAAAAAAGATTTGATGCAAGTACTAAACACCAATCTCCTTTACTGATCTGGTGGTGCGTGGGGCTTATATCCCTACTCCGCTTGGTCTTCTGTCACAAGAAGAGTGGTAGATATATAATAACACTGTAAACAGTTATCCTTAGCTCCACTACTACTAGTACACATTAAAATGAGGTTTTAGAAAAAAGAAAAAAAAAATCCAAACCAAAAGATATAGAACTTTAAAGTAGTTTTGAGGTGTTTGTGCAAAGTTCATTGCATCGGAGAGGAAAATTGTGTCAAAAATGGGGGATGAAATTGTTAAAAATAATAGTTCAAATGTTACATATGCAAATATATATGCCCAATTGTAACTTAAAGAAGACAGAACAACAGTTATTTTTATTGTAATGTTTCATATGTTGTGAGTTCTGTTTAAATCGAGCTTTGTAATCGATTTTTTTTATTTTATTAAAATTTAAAATTAAAATTATAATAGAATACAGAGTTCGTCGTGATTTCATTATAGGATGATTCTTTCCTTTAATGCTCCCCGTTAATTCAAGATGGCAAGGACGTCGAAATAAGTTTGATTTTGAAAAGTATCTCACTCTCAACTATCCCTAAGGTGAGTGAAAAATATGAGTTTGAATCGTGCTCTTAATTATACCATATTAGATAACAAAGAAAGAAAAGTTTTATTTTACTATATAGGCATTGTTTCTCTTATTCAACATTTTCAATAATTAATAGGGATATATTATATGCATATTTGATATGACTTATTTAATAGTTAAAAGTGTTTAAACTCTTCAGTTTTTATCAAAATTTTTAGTATTTTTTAGTTACTTGAATAGAGCTTTTAGTAGTTAAATAAGCTATTTTACCTATACTAGTAAAAGTTCAAATTCTAAGTTTTTGGAAGTAGAGGTTTTAGAGATTATATAAAGAGTTAAATTATCTAAAATATCCTTAATTTATTTCATAATCTTATTTCATTATTTCATAACATAATATTTAAACACTTGTCTATTAAAGTAATTTTACAATATTTAATAAAAGCTCTCATTATTAACCATACAACTAAAATATTTTTAGAAAAAGCTCTACTTGTGAAAGTTCTATTAATAAAAGCACTAAATGAAAAGTTGTATCAAATAGAGCCGAAATTAGCTAACAAATTGGTTTAGAAATATAATTAAGAAAATCAAAGAAATGTTTAAATTTGAGGTGATTTGACTTTGACATTACAAGTTACAACTATTGTGGAATGGAAGTTAATGAATATTGTAATTGACGTGTTCCAAAAATTAAAAGAAAAAAAGAAAAGAAAAGTATTTCGTGCTAAATAAAGCAATTGTCAACAACCTTTGCTTCCTTTGTGGTCACTAACTCACGTCCGTGGGTACTAAGGCCTAAGTTGAGGCCTCTAGGGATACACCAAATGTAATTCAATTAAGAGAAATTATCATTTATATATTTTAAATTTGTTCTGTCATAAAAAATACTACAACATTTTAAAGGTGTATCAATCATTTAACCCAAATTAACAAAAACTATATGTTGATCACTTATTCGTTAATTGTCATTCGTAATTGATGATGTCATATGGGTAACTAAGTCTTTTAGATAGAAGAAGTTCCCATAAAAACAACATGTCGTCTTATAATTAGCCAAAAAAAAAATGTCATTTATACATGATGATGTCGTTTAATTTCACTAAAACTTAAACGAATCTCCTCTCCTATTCTTCTCTTCTTCTTTCACACACACAATGCAAAAGCATAGAGGCAGCCAACAGCGCTAATGATAAGAGACGGCATGATAGATGTAGAGGCAGTCTATAGTCACCAACACAGCCGCAATCACTGTCACTGACACAGCCCACAGTTCATGCCCTGAATCTATTGCTTCGCGATCGGTTCAAGCTTTAACCTTAATTTGACTGAATTTTAGTTTGGTATACGACACATCTAAACTTCTTGGATGAGATGGTGACAATTTTTACAAAGTGTCCACATTGATTTGGTTCTTTCAACTATTGTTTCTTACGGTATTTGGAGTTATACTTTGTTGCATTTGAAATTCTCGTTAAGTTAGTGTAGGTTAGTACAATATTATTTAATGGAATGACAGAAAAATAATGAATATTATCTATTTGTGATCCTACTCGTTTTTCCTTCAATATATTCTCAAGAATGCTGTAGTTTACATATGCACACAATAAGAGATTTCTCTGTTTATAACTATAAAAAAAAAAAAATCTTATCAATCATTTATCATTTAAAATTTAATTTAACAAATGATTTGTCAACTTATAGTGGACAATTGATATACCCTTAAATTATTGTAGTATATTTGATAACGAATCAAATTTAATACGAATGATAATGTCCCATTTCATTTTCAAGGGTAATATTATCATTTCGTTGCAATTCTGTTAAGTTATAAACGGCAATTGACGGAATAGTGGTTAGGAAATATATTTTGTCATCTAAGGATAGATGAATAATACACCTCTAAAGTTTTGTAGTACTTTTTATAACGGTACAAACTAAAAGTACACAAATGATAATTTTCCTTCAATTAATTATTGCATTTGTGACATGCATAGTTAAATTTAATATAAATATTATTTGCATATTAATTTTTTAAAATAAATAAATACATGATATAATATTATTTACTTGTTATATTATTGATATAATACTTCTTATGTATTTTAAATTTCTCAAAAAGAAGTTTAAAAGAAGAAAGAGGTAAAACTACTTCCCTTTTGCGTAATAAATTAAATAAAAAATCAAATTCCACTGGTTTTAAAATATCAAAGAGAAATTTTTAATTATAACAAATAATTTGGGGATTTTGATTGTGTTATAAACCAAAAATTTCTCCAATTCTTGAAATTGAGAAAGATATAAGAGTTATTGTGTTACAAACTCAATTGTTTGCTTAATGAAAATAAATAATTCAAGCACATTTTATTAACTCTTAAAGGGATTAGCATCTCTTACTACTCATATTGAGTGAATAAATTTTGTTCAATTTCCTTTATTCATGACAAAAGATTTTTAAATACAAGTGCATTACAACTGCCATGAGCAAAACTAAAAACAAATAAATAGAAAAATCAGTAAATCAGCTAATAACGTGGCTACTCTACTAACAACTTCTGACTTGACCTAAACTAAATGAAATGAACTTACTTATATTTTAACTAATTCAAATGGAAATAAATTAGATTGTAACATATTGTTTTACATTCAGTTCATTAATATTGGACTTTAATTGTGTACTTTTATAAATTTATATACTTAATCATAAATTTTATCATATATACATTAAAAATAAGTATAATCACTTAATTATTAGTAAAAAAATAATTAAATAGAGTAGGAATTTGTCGAAACATGAGAGGATTGGTTTTTGATGCATGCCTAATTGACAAAATACAAGTTATTATTTTAATTAAATTTTTTACATTTCAAAAAGTGGAAAAGTACAATAATACGTAAATTTTCATAAAATAAAATAATATGCATGATAAGACCCACACAAGCTTAGTGGCATGTTATTTGAATGTCATAGCTTCGAGTTAGAGCTGCTAACAAAAGTAACAATAAACATCAACGATGGCAATACCATTAATTGCTCTACAATTAGAGGTATTGTAAAAGACCTCTCTTCTGTGACAATTTCTTATTTATTTAATTTTAATTTATTTTCTACTTTGGGGAAAATAAACCTAGATAGATTTCAAAGATTTGCTCAATTGTACTCATAGATAAAATTTGAGAATGGAAGCGTGTAATTTACTTATTTTGTTTGCTTGACTCTTTCTTTAAACTGATTTTCTCGACTCTTACTCTTAACATAGAAGTTTAAAATACCTATGAGTTGAATTTCAATTCTGGAGTTTACTATATATTAAGCATTAATCGGTATGATTACGGTACAAAATATATGATATGGAATTAAATTACACACATATCATGATTTTAATGAATTTTTTCTTTTTTCTGTAGGTGAAAATGGAAAAAAAATGTATTCTTTTATGGACTGGGTGGTATGGGCCTTCCTATGTTCCATTTCACTTGGTCTTAGGTTCGAGAGGATTGGTACCTATCCATTTTTAATCCTGATTAAAACCCCTTTACATTAATTGAGGTATTCTAAAATACCTTCTTTTTACTAAAATAAAGCTTTATATTTTCTTCCCTTCAGCAAAAATGGAGAAATTAAGGGAAACGAACGAAAAATGTGAGCTTGAATTGTGCTTTGATATCATACTAGATAATAAGAATGAAATTTTTATTTCACTAGCTGTGAATTGCACAATATAGAAAAACGAGCCTTATATGGGCATTACATGATGACAAGTAAGGAAACTCTAATATATAAATAATGATATTCAAATCTTGGTGATTTTATTCTCTGATGATTATTTCCTTTAATTAACATGTTGGATGATTAGTGTACCCAACTAATTAGTAAATTGGTTAAAAAATATTATTAATAACATAAAAAATTCAAATTTGAAGGTATGACACTTTCACATTACAAGTTACAACTTTTATGAAATAGAAGTTGATGAATATTTTAATTTTTGTTTTTCATAACCACATGATAAAAATTATAACGTAATTTTTTTATTATTTATCATTTTGTTTGTATGGTTGTGATTCGCGTTTTATCTTAGAACAATTCCAAATAGCCATAGCCTTTTCAGAAAAAAAAAATACATGTATTATTTAATGTTGATAAGTTCACATACTTAGGAGAAATAAAGGAATAAAATTTGTCTAAAACAATTGTCAACAAATGGAGAAAGATGGAAGAGTAATTGCCTTTTTTATAAGTTCATATGTATTGGACTTTAATTGTGTATTTTTGTAAACTTATATACCTATATTCACTACTAGAAAAATGGCCTTTAGTGATACTAAAATAATATCACTAATTACTTTTAGTAACACTTAATAATAATGTCAGTGATCTGGCAGTTAGAAAAATAGTGACACTTGAAAGTGGTATCAGAGCTTACTATAGTGTACTCATCACAGCCCTTGAACTTAAAAAATAAAGTAACGAAATGTATAGATATATTTTTAAAGTTGTTCTACTTAACATAAAAAATCTAACTAATGCAAATAAAGAGTATCATTATAGTAAACAATAATTATCAAAACTGTTTTACAAGCTAATACTTTAAATTAATTATTTTATTTCAAATCAACATTACATTAGTATTCAAAACATTGGGCTTCATACACCTTCCATTTATACGTTCAACAACTGCAATCATTTTGGATTCACTAAAATGTTGTCATATACAAAGAACTTCCTCTGTTATCCCTAGGTACTATATATACAGATTGAAAATTTCAAGCATAAAGCATTTAGCATCAAACAATTGACTAATTAAACATCTTCACAAATCACATAATCTAAGTCAATTAATTTATCACACTTTCTCTTTACTCTTATAATACAATAATGTCCTTCTTTCCCTTTATTTTTTCATAATTTTCTTTTGACATATGTCATTTGAGCTATAGTGGTGAAATCAAAGTAATTTTTCAAGGAACCTTATTTCATTCTAGCTTCAAACAAGCACCTAGGCCTATTGTTATTCTTTTTCTTATTACTAACATTCTCAGCCGCCTTAAAAAATTATTATTATTTTCTTGGAATTTTCTTATACTTAAAAAATTTGAAGTACCTGGTTTGGTTTTGTAACCTTCATTGCTATTGGCGTAATTTTTTTCAGTGATTTTTCTTTGATATAAAATTCATCTCTTATTATAATTTAATATCTTTTATAATTCTTCTATATATATTTCATTTATACCAAATTTTATACCTACTGAATGCAATTGATGATATTTTCATGCATGAAGTATGAATTTTTTTATTAAGAAAATGAAACCAAATGTGCATATCATCTCTCTTATGTTCAACACTACTCAAACTACCCTACTTTGACATTTCTACAGCTAAGTTTCTAATTGAGCTGTGATTGACTTATGTTAAAATTATCTCATGTCAATATGAAAATTTATCTCAATTCTAACAATTATAATTTGCTTGATGGAATTGAGATATAGATAAAGCAGCCTTTTAAAATAATGTTCTTCCTCTAAACTAGAATTTTTCTTCCATTTGCTTCAATTTACTTTAATTAATTTTGTAATAGCTTTTATTCTATACTAAGTTCATCATATGTGGCAATTAATCGATCAAAATTGTTCTGGATCATAATTCATCCCACAATGCATTCTTCAACAAAATTCAAAAAAAGTTATAGGTACATATATATATATATATATACAGATTGAAATTTCCAAACATCAAGCATTTACCATCACACAATTCACCAATTAAAAAAAAACTACACAAATCACATAATCTAAGTCAATTAATTTATCACAACCAGTGGCAATTAATCGGTCAAAACTGTTCTGGATCATAATTCATCCCACAATGCATTCTTCAACAAAATTCAAAAAATGTTATAGAGGAACTTACATTGTTTTCAAGAATGTATAAATCTTGAACAATCTGTTGGATGTGCATACTTCATCACATAATAGCCACATTCAAAGGTTCCAGTTTGTTTTGGACACTAAAAAAAAGATTAGTCAAAAAAAATCTGATGAAAGTCACAATGAATGTTATAACTTTGTTTCGTTAATATCTTAACAGAAACCCACTGCACAGCCTTCTTTTTGTTAGTCTGCACTTGATGCATTGTTATCCCACTATAAACAATAAATAACAGATGTTGACAAATGAATCCACAACCAAAATAATAATAATAATAATAATAATAATAATAATAATAATTAAACCAATCACGAACTTACTCATTCACCGTTTGCCTCAATTCATTATCATGATTATCACCTAATGGATCAAGATAATATACTTTGCACCTCACCATATCAATTGATACTAGCACCTAGTGGCCACTAAACAACCAATTGGAAAAAAAAACGACAAATAGATTACAAGATAAATTTAAATCATTTATGGAAACAAAGAAAATGGATAAAAATAACATATGTCTAAGATTAGACAACATAATAAATGTATAAATTAAGTTTTTTTTCTTACTTGATCCATATCTCAATAATCGAATTTGAGAGCTCTGCAAACTTAATAATTTCATTGCAAATTTGTTTGTCCAATATACTATCCCAATGCACACCAAAAGTTTTGAGATTATGAGCAATCATAATCGATCGTGGTAGGGAGCTCTCAATCATTAAAGAAAAGATATCCATTTGTGCACTCTTGGTCTCCTTTCTTGCTTTGATAGCTCCACAGTTATTTTTTCTCAGAACAAGTTTCCTAGCTGTCATTGGTTTCGCAACAATGGGTTCCTTTGGTGTTCTTTTCTCCGGATACAGATATATCGCACCATATGCAGGAGACTTAAGGCCATCAACTATTTTCTTTAAAGGAGTCAATCTTGAAGATATT
This sequence comes from Murraya koenigii, assembly GCA_025617385.1. Classification (NCBI taxonomy): domain Eukaryota; kingdom Viridiplantae; phylum Streptophyta; class Magnoliopsida; order Sapindales; family Rutaceae; genus Murraya; species Murraya koenigii. The sequence goes on along the minus strand of CM046813.1, from coordinate 21,926,041 downwards.
CTTGAGGTGTGTTTTGAAATGGCTTCACAATCTACTTGGGGTGGAATTGTGCAGGAGCTAGCAAGGGTAGTGAGTTGATGTTTTTGGCAGATTTTGGACAAAGTGTAGGGTCATTAGTCAATGAATTTAGAGTAAGTCTGGGGTCATTAGTCACTGATTTTGGAGTAGCTTGTGGATTATTGGTCACTGACTTGGGAGTAATTTTGGTGAGGGATCGTCGATTTATCTCCATCTTAACACTGCAACCACCTCTAGAGTTAGGAAAGTTGGAACTGCCAACTTCAGTGTTGTTGCAGCCATTTATCCTTGCATTCAATTGATTTAACTGAGCTTGCATAAAATGAAAACTCTCTTGATACATTCTCCGTTTTCGCGCCAACTCAGTAGGATCAGGAATATTGAAATACATGGCTGGAGTGATAAATTGACCCAAGCCCTGCACCCGACTTCCATTAGGCTTCTTCTGAAGTGCTTCACCTAAGATATCATTTGGTCCATAGGATTGGAATGTTCCTTGCTCAACTTGGCTTTTTAGCTCACTCTGAAAAATAAATACAAAAAGATTTGAACAAAATTAGAAATAACAAAAGCCAACAAGTTACATAATGATTGTCTCATATGCTGGAAAATCACTAATTGTCTACATCAATGCAGCCCATAAATTGAAAGTTTGTTTTCTATATGCATAAAAAATATCGACACCTACATTCCATAGGATTTTCAAGTCCTCAATCAAAGGTGCTAGGTACACATCTATATTATTTCTAGGCTGTTTAGGGCCAGATATCAGTAGAGATAACATCATAAACTTCCTCTTCATACATAACCATGGAGGAAGATTATATGTTATTAATGTAGCAGGCCAACAACTGTAAGTCGTGCTAAGTGTGCTATGTGGGTTAATCCCATCAGATGATAAAGCCAACCGAAGATTTCTTGGCTCTTGGGCAAAATCAGGTCATTTCTTATCAATTACCTGCCCAGCAGGCGAGTCTGCTAGGTGGCGAAGCTTGCCATCTTTAATTCTTTTATTTTCATGCCATGTTAAGTTCTCAGCAGTTTGTGGTGATTGAAACATTCTTCTAAACTTAGGAATTATAGGAAAATACCATAACACTTTTTTTGGCACCCCCTTCTTAATTTTTTTGGATCAATCTTTTTTTATTTGCCACCTAGATTCTCCACAGCTTGAGCATTCACTAAGATTTTGGAACTCATTCCTATAAAGAATGCAATCATTTGGGCATGCATGTATTTTCTCATAATCTAAGCCTAATAGCTTCATTATTTATTTGGCCTCATAGATAGACTTAGGCATACTATTATCATTTGGCAATATCGCATTGAGCACTTCCAATAAAGCTGAAAATCCACTATCAGATAGCCGTAAAGTCCTTTTATATTGTACAGTTTCATTAAACCTAATAACTTTGAATGCTTTGAATTCGGATATAAGGGTTTTTCAGCATCTTCAAGCATATCTTTAAAAGAACTAGGATCTTTATCACAATGCTCAAAAGCATCATGAACCATGTCACCTAAATTACTATAATCTGGACATTTAAAACGCTGACTTTGTGGCTGGTCTTGGCACTTTACAAAGGTAGGTTTTGGGTCCTCCTCACCATGCGAATTCCAAATTAAATATTCTTTTAGAAAACCTTTTGTAAACAGATGAAACCTCACATGTTCAGGAGTTAAAAACTCCATATTGCAATAAGAGGTACAGGGACATCTAATCGACATTCTATTTTCTGAATTAATAATGGCAAACTCCAAGAAATCATCAACCCCTTCATAATACTTATCCAACAATCTATCACAGAATATCCAAGTTTTGTCCATAACATGTATTTTTACCTGTTCATTTATTACAGGTTGTTAGCTTAATAAGTTTAATTAAATTAATACAATAAATAACATAATCTTTTATCAGAAAATAAACTTTAAAATGTAATTATTTTAAATTAAGACATTCGTATATAACATAATTATTATTAAAATATTCATGGAATAATCCATATTTCTCAAAATTAATACACTACACTCAATAAATTTTTGATAGAATAAATTAATTTTCAAGCTATCACTCATTTGCTCATCATCCAAAATAAATTCTTAAAAGCCTTCAAAGTCTTAAAATAGATATATAAAACTCAAACAAAAACAAAACAAGAATGTAAAACTCAAATAAATCGTAAACCACAGAAATCAATAATCAGGCCAAAATTAAAGTTAAATCAATTCAATAAAAAAGAAGAAAAGAAAATACTAACCTTTAAGAGCATAATCCCGCATATAATTAAAAAAGTTTTATGCCCTCGGTACTATATTTTACTATTGCAAGCCACAGTTGCCAGATATTTTTTTTCCTGAAAATGATTGCAAGTTAGCAAATTTATCGCTAATAAGGATTTAATAGGAAGCACTGACAACTTGAATTTAAAATTTTCTTTAATTCAATACTATTTGAATGCTATGAAATGTTCAAAACATAATGAGACATGTTAGTGCAGCATATATAAAATTTCCAAGTCATTGGGTAGCTATACAATAGATTATCACATTATAAAACTATATAAGTCAAACTACATATGAAACTGTAACAACAGCAGCACGTATAATGATACTTTCCAGATTTTAAGTGGACATATCAATCAAAAATATGTTAAAATTTAAAGACATTCTGATATCTTTAGGCTGTGGTTTATTAGGATGAAAATTAATGAACAATTCTGTCAAAAGAAGTTACTGTAAAGAGGCAGCAGAGTTTGAAAAATCATTAAAAAAACTACAATTTCAATCAAAATGAAATTTTTTAGATTTGAAGTATGCGTATAGAAGTTTAGTTTATCTAAATTTCAGCTTGTTCTAACACTGTTAGACCATTCATTTACAATATCAAACATGGTACGTATGTAATTTCTAATAAAATTGGACAGCAACCAACCATATTGAAAAAATCATTCAAATATCAAATATAACCTAATCCATTCCAAAATTCCAAGAACTGAAATGTTTGCATTTAAATTTAGATTCTCAACGTTTCAAATCAATTAAAAAAAGTTACTTACTCATGTTTTGAAACAACTACATTTACAACAACAGTAAATCAATTTTCAAATCTACAGCAGAATTTCATAAGTATTGATAGGAAGTATTGACAACTTTAATTTAAGATTTTCTTTAATTCAATACTATTCAGAATATTATTAAACTTTCAAAGCATTAAGAGACATGTCAGTGCACCATATATAAAATTTTCATGTGATTTGGACAACTTTACAACAGATTATCACATTATAAAACATTAAGTCAAAAACTGCAGTTGAAATTACAACAGTAGCAGCAGGTATTTGAATATTTATTAAATTTAAAATACTAAACATATCAAAATGATAATTTTCAGATTTAAGTGGACATATAAGTCAACAACATATTAAAATTTGAAGACATTCTGGTATCGTTAGGCTGTTGTTTAATAGGATCAAAATTAATGAACAATTCTGTCAAAAGAAGTTACTGCAGAGAGGCAGCAAAATTTGAACCTCTATCCGGCAAGGGTATCACGGAGGAGGGAAGGTCGTATCGGAAAAGGGGAATAGGAAATTTGGAAAATCTTTTAAAAAAAAACTACAAGTTCAATCAAAATGAAATTTTTCAGATTTGAAATATGCGTTTAGAAGTTTAGTTTATCCAAATTTCAGCTTGTTTTAATACTGTTAGACTACTCATTTGCAATATCAAACACGATACGTATGTAATTTCTAATAAAATTGGACAGCAACCAACCAAATTGAAAAATTCATTTAAAAATCAAATATAAACCCAATCCATTCCAAATTTCAAGAACGGAAATGTTTGAATTTAAATTATATTTCTCAAAGTTTCAAATTAATTAAAAGTCACTTAGTAATGTTTTCAAACAACCACGTTTACAGCAATAGTCAATCAATCTTGAAATTTATAAGAGAATTTCTTAAATATTAATAAACTTTTCAACTCAAAATCAAGTTTCTAGCAACTTGAATATCATCAATCCCTATAAAACAACAGAGCTTTATTTATTTTATTAAATATTAAATTAGTTTATACGCAACAAGAACCCTAGATTTCCAAACAAGTATAAAGTCGCATTTGTACCCAATAAACGTCAACTAATTAACAAATGAACACTTAAACAATGACAATAGAGAAAGAGATAAAGAGTTACCGCAACACTGATTGTTCAAACTTTCAAACCTTAACTTTGCCCAAATTCTTCACGAAACTTTCTAGGTCCTTTTTACGGATATTTTAGCTTAAGGATGGCAGCCTTCAAGGTTTTGATGGAGATAGCTTTCAAGGTAGAGAAAGAGAGAGGGAGAGAGAGGGAGTTAGAGAGAGAGATCGAGGGAGGGATATAGAAGAAAGGAGATAGCTTGGCGGCCGTGCGTGGGATAGGTTTTAACTTAAACAAAAAATTTTCTATTTTAGGTTTCATATACTTAACTTACTTTAATTTTTAATTGTTATATACTATTTAATATAACTTAAAAGATTAAAATGAAATTCTTGGCCCAGTGGTTTAGTGTTTAAAATTGAGAAATTCATCATAGGTACAAAATTAAAATTTTATTTTTTAACTACTAATACCATAGTGTCACAAATTTCTAATGTTTAATTTATTGACACACTAGTATCAGTAATTTATAACTCTTATTTGTTAAAAGCGGAAAATAGTACATATATATATAATTACTGACACTTTGTAAGTGTCAGTAAACTAAGTATTAGTAAAGATTATTTTTGTAGTGATTATAAATTCTATTGTATATACGTTTAAAAAAAATGTATAAACACTTAATCGAAACATGAAAGGATTTGTGTTTGATGTGCCTTGTCAAAATACTTTTTCTTAGAATAAATAAAGATGTATGCTAAAACTCACGCTAGCTCTAGTTATTAGCTTGCTGGTACATTGTTTGAATCTTATCCGTATCACTAGCCATAGTTCGAATAGAGCTGGTGGCAAAAGCAACAACAAAAGCAATACGATTAATTGCACTATAATTAGAGGTATTACAAAATACCTCTTTTTGTTACATATGCTTATTTATTTTTTATTTTTGATTTAGAAGATTTACTCAAATGTAGTCATAGATATATGTTGCCGGTGGAAGCCCGTAATTACTTGCTCAAATGAACGTGGGAAATCGAAATTATGAGGGTCCAGAGGCCCCACCATAATTTAAAAATAAAAAATGAGATTAATTTTTAAGGAAAATATTGGGAATGATTATCTCTGAACTTCCAATTATACCTCCATTAATATTTCAATATTTATGAAATGCTCTCAATAAAATTTTGTCATTTTACATTTTAATTTTTGTAGAATTATAAAAATAACTAAAACTGGCTTATTTATAAATAGGTCATTTGATAATAATAATAATAATAATAATATTATTATTATTATCTTTATTATTATTAAAAAATAATTAATTTTATTATTTTAATTATTATTATTATTGTCATTAATTTCATTATTATTATTATTATTATTATTATTATTATTATTATTATTATCATCATCAAAATTTATTAATTTTTTATTTTAATTTTTATTATTATTATCATTAATGTCAATATTATTAAAATTTATTATTTGTTATTATTGTTGTTGTTGTTATCATCATCATCATTATTATTAATAAAATATATCAACTTTATTATTTTTATTAATATTATCACTATTAAAATCTAATAATAATAATAATAATAGGAGGTTCATTAGCTTATTACTAATAATAATAATAGTTATTTTTTTTATAATTAACTAATGGTATTTTAATAACTTGAAAAAATTTAACTTACTCTGATTCCGATTCATATAGCTCAAGTAAATAACTTATTTTTATTCTCATTTCTCATTCAATTTCAACTCATTCCGATTACTGAGAAATAAACGCGGCATTACTCTAACAAAAGTAGAAAATACCCATGAGTTGAATTTCAATTCGGAGTTTGATTTCTTATTTGGAAAATATTAAATCAAATTGTTGTTTATTATGCATTAAACACAAATGGGTATGATTACAGTACAACATTTATCATACGAAACGAAATTACAGTACATACATACATATCTGGATTTTAATGGATTTTTTTTAAATATAATTCTATAAGTCTATACAAATTATCACTAAAAGGGAAAAAAATTTAATTGTTTGTCACCAATCTTCTGTTACGGACCGGTGGTATGCGGCTTTTATATTCCATTGCCCTTGGTCTCGGGCTCGAGAGTATTGGTATCTATCCATTTTCTATCTTGATCAAAAACCCCATTACTTAACTTTAATTGAGGTATTCTAAAATACCTTCTTTTTACTATAAAAGCTTTATTTTCTTCCCTTCTGCAAAAGTGGAGAAATTAAGCATGACCACCACACTTGTCTTAAGACATACATTAAGGAATTAACAAATAATGAAAAAATATAAAAATAATAATGAACAAATGATGTTGGAAATATGATTTTTTTTTTTTGATAATCCAAATTAATTTAGGGGTTACAAGTAGCAACTAAACAACTTTTTAAAAAAAAATTAGAAAATTGTTATAATCTATAATATTAAAATATAGAGTCTACTAGTTGTGTGAACTTGATTCGAAAATGTGTAAAAAAATAAATAAATTGTCAAAAGGGTAATTTTCATAAATCTCCCCTAGGTTTGATGTATTCTCATTTATATAAAAAGTATCCACGTAATTTTAATGACCTCCCCTGGGGTTAGTATTCCCATCCTTAGATAGTTTGTTGACTTATAAAATGATTAAAATACCCTTCAAAACAACACATTTTTCATATTAAGACAGATGTACTATTGGTTAATAGCATCATATTTGTTTAGGCGCAAATAGATATATACACAATATAAATACTAAACTACCGTTGCCATTTTTCAAAATGACTTATCTAAAAGAGATTAAAAAAAATTAAGTTTTGTTTTTTTAAATAAGGAAAATTTTGAAATTTTTTTAAGACAGAAAAATTTTGAAATTTAACTTCAACTTACTTCTCAAACCCAAGATACAAAATAAAGTATTCATCTTCCTTCATCAATATCCAAACACAATTGCAAATATCATTTTATCTCTGCATCAACCATTTACAAACTTCTTATCAATAATAAATAAAAAAAGCATTTACAAACTCTTTGCAGTTGAGAAGTTTATAGTTTTGAAAGCAAAGGCAATGTTTGTATCACCACAAAACCAAGACGGACAAGTTCATGAAACAAAAAATACATAAATAAATTAAGAATAAACCTTTCCAACATCATTCCTCTGCAAGTCAATAAGCATAAAATGCTCTGAACATTACTTTTTATCATTGAAAATATCCTTTTCAAACACTAAATCTTCATTAATAATCTTTCTCTGTAAATAATGATAAAAGGTGAACTTCTACAATTACCATAGTAATGCAAATAAAGATTATGATAGTGGAAAATAATCAATCCAGGATCAACTCCCAGAAGCATAGAGTGGGAAACAAATCTTATATGGTCATTATGTATTCCCAGAATCAAAGCCTAAGGGGAAAGAGGAAAAGAAAATATGAAATCAATCATCCCAAATTCCTTCGAGTAGTACTAATCTTCTTCACACAGGTAAGAATTTTTGCTGGACTAAATTGGATTATAAATAAAATGTCAAAAAAGTTAACTGAAGAAACAATAATTAATGAAGTAAACAATATCAAAAATTATAAACTGAAAGACAAAAATTTACAGAATTTTAATGCAACTATCCATGTTTAATAATAATAAGCTTCCATTTATACAAAACAACAAGTTATCACCAATCGTGAGGTCAATATAATTTCTCTATAAAAATTTTGTCTAGTTTTTCCACATATAACCATTGCTTCATAATTTCAGTGCATGCCCCCAATAAAGCTATGTAATGCATCTTCAATGTTGAAACTTTTTTTTTTCTCTCAAATAAAATAGATATGCAACTGAAACAGTTCATATGCACCCTAAACACACTGATCCAACAAAAGAATATAGCAAATCGTTTCATTTTTTGCAACCCAAGCCATTTAAATACCATGATAAAAACCCAAGAAAGTATTCAAAAACCCCTTTAACAGAATGCCGCCTATATACATTTTAATCTTTAATTTAACTATAAATATCATCAATCTATTGAAAAAAAAAAATCAGAAGAAATAACTAAAAATCCCTAACAATTTTGAAGACCCATTTTTCAATCAATCACAAGGCAGCGGAGATATTTAACTCTATCTTCAACATGCTCTTGCAATACTCAATTAGCTACAACTAACACCAAACGATGGACAAAATTGGTGTAGGGAATAAAACTAGGTTTTTCAATTTTTCAATTAAAATCTTTTAGGACCAATCTTATACAACATATAAGAATTAAGTAATCTAGAAATTCATACCTTGATGTTTTGAGAAGATGAACAATTGAGAGTTGTAGATCCGCTTCCAAACGATCTTCCAGGTTATGACTCAAGTTTGATCAACACTAGACGTGTGGGCGTCTGTTTCACCACTTCCCAATTGCAACTAGCTCCTCTTAGATGTCTTATGTATTTTTTCTAAAAATCCCTGGGGTTTTCTCTCTCTATTTAAGAGAATAATGTCCCTTTTATAATATCTTATGAAAAGCTCTAGTATGTTAAGATTATGATTTCTATTTAAAATAGAATTTCTCTTTTAACTATCTCTCCACTTACTTAAAAGTGGAAGGAATGTGTAACTAACTAGGAGACCACCTTGTAAAATATTACAAGCCCCCATTTACATTTGAATATAACATACTAGGCCTTAACAAATATTATAATTATGATTTTCATCTAATATGCCAGTTTTTCTTACTTTTGGGTCCAGTGATGGTGTTGTCAATTAAATGAGCTAATCCGGAGATCAATTAGAAACATATAATAGTGACTACAATAATTAAATTTGTAATTAAATAAATTATTTAATTCAAATTCTACTCCACTATAAGATTGGAACTGACCTCCATAATTGTATGCTCGAATATAATTCGTCCAAGCCACATTGATTTCTTTACTGCACAATCCTTTGTACCACATCGTTAATTTAAATTGATATCTCAACTGTCCAATCAATTTAATTACATCTTGTTCCTTGATACTTCATCGGTTTTCTAATGATCATTTTCAACATACTTATTTATGTTGAGACATTCTAGCTAGAGAATTCTATGATCAAGTACTGAAAACCCATCAAAAGATGTGTCGTACAAATTCTATATTGTTAATCTATAATTTCAATACTTGTAATTACTCCCACCAAGATACCGGGTAATCTAGACTACATGTGTATGTCATGCCCATTGGTAACTCAAATGAAATTACAACTATAATCATGAAATCATAACTAATTCAATATTAAGATTACAGTAAATCAATGCCTATAAGATTTAATAAGTCTGATAGTTATTACTAGGTTAATTAAATCTCATATGTGATCTAGTTCAATGTAGACATACTACATCAATAAATTCATACATGATTAAGACAAATCACTCAATGAATTTATTACAGTCTATACCTAAATAAAGTGTCCAACTTTATTTATCAACTGTGAACTTAATTTATTTAATCATAAAATAACTTAGTATTTATGTCTTCTGCGAATCCACATGGTGATCGCATAAATACATATAATATGATTAAATGAACTTTTACTCAAAATATTAATACAATTCAAAATATCTGAATAAATACTTGAAATATTTTATTAATCAGAAAATCAATATGCTTTAAAAGAGCACATAATCCCAACAATTGGAAGCAACAACAACAATCTTAAACAATTTTCAAGATCAATTTGTTAACTTTTCAACAAGACTACCAATTTCAGCTAATAAAACTAATGTGAATTTAAAGAATTTGATTCATATGTCATTCATGGCTTGAAAATAGTGGGATAATTAATCAGTTGCAGAAGAAACTCACTCGCGGTCATGAATTATTCATAGCCAATATTAGAGTTGGTTCATCGTCATGGTCTTTAATGTGTAGCCAAAGTGCTTGATCAAAGCATTACACTGAAATGGGTTTTGAATTTTGCTGCTTTGGACTTGTGGAGTAAAAGAGACTAACATTTTTTGTGTTAACGTCTGGTGGGTAAAAGCATGCTTCAATTTACTTTCTACTGTATATTAATAAAGTTCAAATCATTTTGCAAAGCCCAATACGAAAAAATTAAGTTTATTTGAATAATTTTATCATTAATATGTTTAATTACAATCTTGCCCTCATCTCCCAAACATATAATAAACGGAATACTACCATCAGTGGAGGTCATGAGAATACTCATATACTTTCTATTTAAGTGTGAATACGTCAAACCTCAAGGAACGTTTCTGAAAATTACCCATGGTGATTGCATTGATCATGGCGATTTAATTCTATGATGATTGTTTCCTTTATTATTTTCCCTTAAACTTAAGATGGCAAGGTTGATGTAAGTTTGAGCCTGAAAATTAATCACTCTCACCTATCTCTAAGGTGAGAATGAAAAATATGAGTTTAAATCGTATTTTGACATCATATTAGATAACAAGAAAGAAACTTTTTATTTCACTAACTATGAATTGCAGTACAACAAACAAGTCTCTGTATAGATGTTACGGCATGATAAATAAGAAAAGTAATTGTGTACATATTGATATTAAATCTTGGTGATTTTATTCTTTGATGATTATCTCCTTTAATTAACATGTTGGATGATTAATAAAAATCAAAGAAATGTTTAAATTTGAGGTTATGTGACTTTTACATTGCAAGTTAGAGCTATTGAGAAATTAAAGTTAATGAATATTTTAATTGATGTATTTCAAAATTTTTTTTTTTTAAAAGTACACACATCACTTAGGATTGAAAAGTTCACATTCTTGGGAGAAAAAAAAAAAAAAAAAATTGTCTAAGCGATTATCAAGAGCCTTTGCTTCCTCAGAGGTTATGATTTATCCCCACGTATAGGTGGGAGCTAAGATCGCGGATTCAAAGATTGAAAGCAGAACGAACCGTAGAGCAGAAATTTAAATACATCTTTTTCCCTAATAAATCAAATATAAAATCAAATTCGATCTTATTGTCATACAAACAAACAAATTAGATTATTGTTACACTAACGTTATTTAACGAATTTTTTACTTGTTTAATTCATTTTCTAATATATACTTTTATTTTTATTATACAACGGTGTGATTATTAGGGGAATTATAATTAAAAATAATAATCAAACCTTCCTGTTATTTGTTGAAGTTAATCATCTCTCTTCTCATATTTTAAAATCCATCTAAACCTCCCTTTCATAAAAATAAAATAAAATAAATGAAGTTAACTTTCAACATATTGTATTTTTACACTTTCACCATTAATGTGATAAAATCCACTATTGATCGATAAAATTTCATACGATTAAAATCATAAAAGATACAAAAAAAAAATGAAATTGTAATATCATTTTAATAACAAGACTAAGGTTGGTAATGAGACAGGATGAGCTGAGATTTGCAAATCCTAATCCAATCGTAATTATCGATCGAGATAAAAAATGTGTCCCAAATACCATTCTCAATAATAAATCAAGTCAAAAATGTTTATCGATCCCAGCCTGATCGATTTCTTAAATTGTTTCAAATAACATGAGTTTTCTGTCTTACGCTACGAATTCTGTCATAACCAACATGTAAAACATATTATTTATCAAAACAACTTATCATATCTATGTTATTCATCAAACCAACTTGTGAAACATTTATGAAAATTTAGATTTTGGGTTATTTATGATCCTAATCAAGATTTTCAAACATCTCAAATCCTATTCTAAACAATGAATAAGGACAAATTTGAGTTCCAAATCCCGACCTAAATAGTAAATTATGATAAAATTTTATACTAAATCTCGTCTTGATCAAATCAGAATCTCGAATCTCAAAACAGGGATTTGGGGAATTTTGCCAATCCAAAACAAGATGGATTTCATGAGTTTTAGAATATTAGAAGAGAAACTAATAATTTCAATAAACAACATGAAGATTTTAATAGTGTTACAAACGAAAAATATTTCCACAGCCCTTAAAATTTGTAGAACACTTAAATGGAGAAAGATATAAGAGTTTATATACCTATTTATAAATTGTATTGTATATACATTAAAGAAAAAGTGTAACTACTTAATTATGAGTAAAAAATAATGAAGTAGGATAGGATTTGTCGAAACATGAAAAAAGGATTGTGTTTAATAATTATTTTAATTAAGATTTTAACGTTTCAAAAAATTGGTAAAGCACAATAATATGAATTTTTTTCTTAGAATAAACTAATATGTACAAATAGAAATTATTATTTTGGTAAAGTTAACAGTATTTAGTAGAATAATTTTTTCAATTAAGGATCTTAATTATATCACATGCGAGGGACAAATTAAAAAGTAAATAACGGACTTTAAAACAAGAGAGTAAAAATCTACCGAGTACAATTCTAGCGAGCCGTGAGCAGACTTGTTTGCAATAAATAAAAGATAATGCACCTAGCCATCACCAAACTCTCTTTAGAATCGGTGGTGTGGTGCTTATGAACTGCCTTACTTGGTCATGTGTTCGAGAGAAGTGGTAGCTTTTGATCACCCCTCATAAAATTCCTCTAAATACTCCTTTTCACTTTAAACGAGGTATTCTAAAATACCTTCTTTTTATGAAATAAATAAATGTAAAAGGTTATTGTTAATAATACACAACTAATATTTGTATTGCCTAGGGTTACACGAACTTTATAATATCAAAAAACAGCTGCTTGCTTATCACCTATCCTCCTTACTTGATCTTTGGTTCGAGAGGATTGGTATCTTCTAAATCCTAATCATGAAACCGTTAATTATACACTTAATTGAGGTATTCTAAAATACCTTTTTGTTTTTTTTTTCTACTGTAAAAACTTTATTAATGTATAAAACAAAAAATTTAATGATCACGGGACTTTCAGTCTATCACACTTTTATTTGGCTTATAAGAGCCTTTGGAAAAAAAAAAGAAAGTTATTACAAGAGAAATTAACAAGCAAATAATGCTGGAAAAATGTTTTTTCATCTTTTTTTGAGACAATCCAAGTTAATTTACGGGATTGCAAGTTAGGGCTAGCATGAGTTAGGTTAGTTTGCATATGTAAAATCTTAACATAGTCAAATAAACATGTCCAACTCAACTTATTCCAATTTGTTTAGGTTGGGCTGATCGAATTAATTAAAATTAAAATTAAAATTCAGAAAATTTAAACATAAAAGCTTTTAAAAAATTATTTTGTGTTTAAAATCAAATTTAAATAGCAAAAAAAAACTCATTAATTCTCCATCATAATGTTGAATGTGTTCGTTATACCAAAAATCTATTAATAAACGGCATGACGTTATATTTGATACCAATCAAATTACTTTTAGTGAAATTTTGAGTTTGATTTCTAAAGTTTGTATCTAGAAAATTCAATCACTATTAGTGTTAAGTCTATTATTTATTTATAGAGTTGGCATCTTATGGCAAGTCTAATTAAATTGAAATGTTATTTATTATATATCTTTTAATATAAATTAATTTATTAATTTCTTAATTAGTGTCATTCTAACTTATTAAGAATATTTGTTTCTCCATTTAATTAGATATCTAATAATTAGAAAGTCTATTAATTGCAAGATTTTATAATTAGTGTGTATGATTTATTTAGAATAATAAGTTAGTTCAAACTTGAAGTTTATTAATTGCTCTAGAAATTTCTTATGAGACAAGCAATGTAAGAATATTATATTTATTACTATTTGGATTCATAAGAATTATAAGAGAAAAGAAACTCTTATTTAAAAAGAATCCAAATAATTTATGACTTGTGATTTTATGAAACTATAATGTTTATATAAAGAGATATATTTTACAATTGAAGGCATGTAACACTCAGTATAAAGTAGATAAGCAAAATTTGGCCTCCTCTCCTCTCGGTTTGGTGCATGATATTGTATTGATTTATTTTGTTCATTTAAGTATTGTAACAAGACTATTTATTTTTGTGGAGAATCTATGTGGATCTTGAATTACTAGACATTGAAGAATTGAAAAATTACTATTGATCATTTTGCGAAGTACTTTGAGGATAAGAGGAGTAGCAGTTATTTAAGATAAGCATATTTAGTTTAAGATTGAGTAAGTTGTATGATGATAAACTGTAAATAAGAATTTTAAGTTTGATAAATGCATAAGTTGTAACATCTCAACATAGTGAATTACTTTTCATTTGGGCGTAACCTCGTGGATGTAGGATTCATTAATTCGAACCATGTAAAAATCTTAATGTCTTTTAATTCCTGTAAATTGTGTTTTAAAAATTAATATTTTAAATTGATAAACAGTAATGTGTGAACAGTATTTTCAAAAAGTTAACTTAATTTTATATTTTTAATTAGGATAATTATATTGAAAATTTTGCTTATATCTATTTATAATAGATTTAAATTTCTTTCGGTTAGGTTTAACAAAGAGAAATTAAAGAAAGTTTGTTTTATAAAAGAATAAAAAAAAGTTCAATACTAGATTTAACAATTTATGGATTAACAATTGACGTTGATATTTTTTTTTTATGATTTTTATTATTCTTGGGTTTGATTGGGTTATATAGGTTCTTGTTAGTGAATCTAACCCAAACCAAATTATTAATCAAATTAAAAAAAAATGTTTCAACCCACCCACCCATCTGAATGTTGAATAATTGGATTAGGCCTAATAAGTTGGATTGAGTTTTCCACTCATACTTGCAAGTACTAAAAGGCACTTTTAAGGTTATATATATATATATATATATATATATATATATATATATATATATATATATATATATAACTGTCATAGCATCATATATTAGCAGCCAGAGCTTACCAATAGTGTTGTTATAATATGGTTCAAAGGTTTTTCGTGTCAATGTATATTGGTTACAAGTCTGTGCCCCTAAAGAAGTAAGGCCAATCCTACACCAATGAAATATATATACCCTTATTAATATTTAGAGAAATATATTTATTTTACTTTCTTTTAATTTTATTACAAAAGCTTTTTATTATTCTTTTTCAAATAGTATATGAAAAATTACAGTCACAAGTTTAGGATTTCAGTCACAAGTTTAGGATTTCATCATTTCTTCTTAATTACTTAAAAATTCTAAATCAAAATATATCAGATGAATCCATTATATTGCACATCATATCATTTTCTATTGGTTTAATTTATAAATGAAGAAGAAAAGATAAAATACTCTTAAATTTAAGGTAATTAGTTTTATAACTATTGATTTAAGCTTTTAAGGATGAAATAGTAATTCTGTTTTATACAACTTAAAATTAAAACAAATTTAA
Source organism: Murraya koenigii (assembly GCA_025617385.1). NCBI lineage: Eukaryota > Viridiplantae > Streptophyta > Magnoliopsida > Sapindales > Rutaceae > Murraya > Murraya koenigii. Next base: position 21,910,600 of record CM046813.1, on the reverse strand, counting down.
TTTGTAACATGTGAGAAATAGTGGTGATACTTGAATTAAATACTCATTGTGTAATCACGAGACGCTAATAAAATTCACTGGACAATTACAAACCACAAGAATTTCAAAACTAAGAATTATGCATACACAGTGATACACCGATCATGATGGGTGTGAGTGACCCTTTAAGATGATGATGATGATAATAAATTTCACATAAAAAAAGAAAAAGACAAAATATTACACAACCCCTCACCGGCTATCACCATGATCTTGTGGTATGGTGCATGTATATTTGTCATGTCACCGATCCTGAGTTCGAGGAGAGCTGGTATTAATCCAGAAGCAAAGAACATGAACTACATAAACTTGCCCTCAAGTAAGGTGTTACAAAATATCTCACTTTTCTTTTCTCCGTTAATCTCTTTTGTTTGTTTAAGAATATTGAACATACTGGTAGATTTTATTTTTTTTTTCAGATGTATATAATGATGAGATCTATTTTACGATAGAAGTAACGGTGGAATTACATAAATGATATTAATATTAAGAGTCTTACTTACAATTTTGATAAATTACAATCTTTTTAAAAAATAATAAGTCCTACCACTTATGTTATTAATTTTTACATTTAGTTATCAAGGTTATAAATTACTTAAAAAGTAACTTAGCAAAACCTTAATCTTAATGGTCTAAGTTGAAAAGAAAATTATATAACTATTCTTGAAATATTAAATGTAATATTAAGATAAACTTTAAGGGTGGAGGTATATATATATATATTTTCCTATATTAGAATTTGAGAGGTTTTTATACAAGGAAATTCTTTTATCATAAGATTGCAAAAATTTGAGATATTAATGAGGAATTATATTATATTAGAAAAAGTGGAACCATCTTAGTATATGAATTAAAATGGGAAATCTAATATTATATTCTAAAACAAAAATTAATTACTGAAAAAAACCCACCACCAACTCCCGTTGTGGTCATGGTGACATGGTGCCTTCTTGTTGTTCACAATATCATCAGGTCTTGATTTCGAGAAGACTTGCTACCAGAAAGACACAAGAACTTTGAATCAAACGCATCCTTTGCTAGTTTGCTTTGAATAAAGGTATTCTAAAATACCTTTCTTTTATTATATGCTTAAATCGTATTTTCGCAATTAATATACGAAATATCCTCAAGTTTTTATATTCCTTTTTCTTTTTTTTTTTGTTTTAACATCATTTATTTGAGAGTTCATTATTTATTTCTATTACAGATTTTAGTGATCACCCACAAAATTAATTTAGATTTATTTACTAATATATTAATTATAATTTTTTTGTCAGTGAGTGACTGAGTCCTAACTTTTCTTCTATTTAATTCAAAGCTCACTTATTATTTTACCATATGCACTAATTATTCGATAACAAGACAAACTGAAGTGATTTTCCAAGCACTAAAAGTAATCATTTCCTTTGTGACATAAACTTGCTAAAATTAATTTCATTGCGACCACTTATTAATTCTTGGAAGCTTGGTTGACATTTTCAATTAATATATACTAATCAAAACTAATTATTGAAAAATATTTTCTCAATCTTTTCTCCAGTTGTTAATTAGATTTACAAGGACTTGCTTTAGTCACACCAAAAAAGAGATATATATGATATATTACTTAATCAAACATATACACTACGTATTTGAATTAATGGAAACATATATATATATAGAATAAATAAGAAAATTTGATATAACTCAACACCAACTCTCGTTATGGTCTTGATGGCATGGTGCTTAGTGCATACTTGTTCACCATGTCATCAAGGCCCGCCTTCGAGAAGCGTTGGTACCAGAAGCTAGCTAACTGCCATAGCAACCAACACAAATTTCCAAGTATCTGTATCTTCTGCTTAGAAATAGAGGTATTCTAAAATACCTCTCTTTTATCAAAATATTATAATTATAATAATAATAATAATATCAAATCTTCACTGAGATCATTTCCCATACCATCACATCCTCTTTTTTTTTTTTTTTTTTTTTATCACTACTTCAAAATGCCCAACCATCTTTGCCAAGACAAACTCATCATCAACTTGTTGTTAATCAGAAATTCTTTATCATCAATCCATTGCCAAATTAAGCATTACAGAAAACTAAGCATCATGATGCTGTTGATCATGTCTTCGATTAATCCTTTATTCTTCTACTAAAAAAAAGTAAACAACAAACACTGGGCGACAAATAAATAAACATCCAACTTGATATCGGTAGCTTTAATTTCTTCCCAACAAGAATCTTTTGACAAAATACTTTTTATTTCAGTTTTGCTGAACAAAATAATAATATATGTAGGAACGATGCAAAAATGGGCAAGGAGTAGAAAAACACTACTGTAGTCTGAGTGGGCATGGGTTGGTCTCTGAGTTAGATTTCAAGTTACTCCAAAAAAGAAAAAAAAAGTTTGGGTCCAACCCAAACGAATTCAAATAATTTTAAGTTCAATACAAACCAACTCATTCGGGTTTAGTTTAGATTTGATTTGAATTTTATGATTCAAATGTCTTTTATTTTGATAAATTTAAATATATCAAAATTATAACAATTATTAATTAATATACGTATTAATTTCTAAATAGATATTAATTATAAAAATAAATATTATAAAATCAAATAGTAAGTTTTTAAGATATACTTAGTGTTGATGCGGTTTTTTGGTCGCTTCTAAATAGTGATGTTGTCTTCTGGTCGCTGGTTGCTCGAGCTGGATTTTCGATCGATTCCTACTTTTTTCTTATTTTTTCGACGAAAACCCTCCGACACTCAAGTCAGTAATCGAGTTGATTCTTTGTAAATTCTCTATTAATCTGAGAGAAAACCGGAAAATAGAAAGTTGAAAAAGATAAGGAAGAATAAGAAAAACCAGAGTCTTTTTACCTCACCCTTTCTGATATTTATCCCCCCCTTTTTTTCCCGCTCTCCTTACTTGGGCGCCACCCTCTGCATTTATTGTGTCTGCGTCTTTCTGACAACTATGGGTCACAGCGGCACCACTTAAGGGTAGGGGATGTCAGACAGTTATGGGTTACTGTGATCAAATAATGATGCCTTGTAGATTTGTATAAAATAATGATACCGTGGAGGCATGTGCCGGTCATCGGTAACAATGACGAAACCCTACGGTGTGGGGGTGCCTGTCAGTTATCGATTGTTGTGACAAGTTGTCAGGGCATGAGGTTGCCATGCTTAAGTTTGTTCTGCTTGAGCTCTGGCCTCTCATTGTTCATGGTGCTGTTCATAACGCGACCAGGGCTCGCTCGGTGGTTGAGGATCTTTGCGACCTTACTCGAGCAAGATGGGAATATCCGAACCCGGCGAGCTTAGAACACTTGGCCCTGACCAATTTTGACATCGAGCAGGGGTGTCTTCGTGCTAGTAATCAGGTCTTCTGTGCTGACGGGTTTGTCCTCGACCAGGTCTGCTCGGCATTCTCCAAACACCAGTCCCCCAGTTTCTAGTCTTGAGAGTGAAACGGGATAAAACTAGAAATTACTTGTTTCAGCAGGTTTCCCCCCTTTTCACTTTTTCATGATGAGTTGTCTGCCTCTTCCATCACTTCACATTTAATGTGAGCCGCGTGGGCTAATCTGGACCACTTTTTTGAAATTTGAAGAGTCGGTTACCTGAAAAGTCACGCCCCCTTGAGTAGCATGCCGTCTGTTGGTGTGACTTGCTTTCCTCTTTATAAATCCATAATTTCACTGCTGTGCACTTTCTTATTTCCATACTTAGCTCAAAACTAAAAACCGCCTCCTGCAAGCGAAATCCATCTTCTTAGTTGCCATCGTCACTACTTGCATCCTTCAAGTCCAGTCTCAGGTATAAACTCCTTAACTTCTTCTCATCATTCTCATCCTTTTTGTTTTCTAGTTTTTCGTTTCCCACTTGGTATACTATGTCTCTAACAAAATTGTCCACTACACAGCGACCCCGCAGGATGTCCCCTGAAGAATCATCTTCTTCTAACGACTTCGAGACCAGTAGGGGGTAATAGGGAGAGACCTAAGCCCCGAAGAGGTCGCTCACACTGTCGGAGACGTCGTTGAGGGCGATGTTATAGAGGAAACCCGACCACATAAAAGGCAAAGGACTGGCCAAAGGTTGGAGGCCGAGTCATTTGCTATAGATTACATGAGTTGTGAAACCTCGCACCAGGACCTAGATCGGATTAGGGCCACTTACCACATCCCTGTCAGCGTTGACCTTCGTCTCTCTGGTAAGAACAACACCCCTAACTGCCCTCCTTGAGGGTATGTCACTCTCTACCTTAAGTGTTTTAGGTGGGGCGTTAGGTTGCCCTTACAGCCCTATTTTGCTCAATTACTCTTCCAGTTGCGCTTGGCACCGGGGCAACTGAATCCGAATGGGTGGAGGGTTTTGTCTGGTTTGTATGTCTTGTGGAAATGATGCAACTTGGGTGAACCAGTGGTAGATGAAATAAAGCACCTTTACTAATTTAAAAGCAGCCCAAAGCACGTTGGCTGGTATTACTTCACTTCCAGCTTGAAGGAAAAATACCTATCACCAACCTTCCTACCTGTGGTGGCGATTGGAAGGGTAAATTTCTTTTTGCCGAAGAGGACTGGGATCGAGCAGCCTCTGCCACCGAGGAGATTCCTCAAATTCCTTCTCGCTTTTGTACTCCAGGTCATCTGCTGCTCATCATGTCTCATGTTTCGATTTTTTTTTTTTACTCACTCTTTCTTATTATATTTTTTAGTCTTTTACAGTCTCTTGGAGTGTATCATATCGGGTTGAGACAGAGCTGAAGTTGTGTATAGACACCGCCTTGGACAATGCGAGCTCGTGCAAAGAATTATTAACTCATCATAACTTTGTCGAGTTTGGCTTGGCATCCGAGAAAGAAGATATAAGCAACATCCTCGCTCGGTTGAAGAAGCGCTCGCAGAAAGTGAGAGAGTAGTCGGAGAGGCTCTTTCGATGGGCCCTAGAGCCGTCGTCCCCGCTAGGTCCAGGTCAGCACACTCCCGGGAGCCGACTTCGTTGACCCCTACATTAAAGAGTTCACCAAGAACGTAGGGGAGGAGGGCTTTGTGGAAGAGCTGGAGTCCTCCAGCCTTAACGAGTTGGCCAATATCTTTCAGCGCTCCACCTGCCAAGTTACTGCTGCCTCTACTGCCTTCAAGACAAATGCTCTAAATTTCGAGAGGAAGATTAGGGCTGAAAACCAGAGGTTGAAGAAGAAACTCGAGCAAGGAGAGAAGGAAGAGGCAAAGCTTCGCACTAAAATCTCCACCTATGAGGAGAAGGCAGTCATGGCGAAGTCTAAGGTTTTCCAGCTTGAGAAAGAGCTGTCCATGGTCAGGGATGAGCTCATGAATGCCAGGAAAAATCTCGATGTCCAGAGGTTTTCCTTTGAGAGGACCATGAAAGCAAAGACTTCTCGCCTTCAGAATAAGGTGGACTCCTTGGAGAACTAGCTTACGGAGGAGTACAATAAAGGGCTGACATTCTGCTACGAATGTATCATGTCCGTCTTGGGTAAGGAATACCCCGAGCGGGACATGTCCAAGCTCGAGGCAGGCATGGACGCTTACATGAATGAACAGGATGCCAGGAGCCAGGAGCTAGGAGCTAAGGGTTCCATCTTCTCATGTGGAAATGGCTGTTGTAAGGCTTGGAGAGGCTGCTCCTTTAACCGAAGAAGTTCAAGCTGCTCCTACAGCCGAGAAGGACCCTCAAGCTGCTTCCTCTTCCCAATCCCCTGAGCCTGCTGCTAGCCCAACTGCCCCAGCTCCTTGACTGGCTTTTGATGGACTTTTTCTTTTTTTTTTCGTACTTGTAAGCTTCGGCAACTTAAGCCTAATGAAATAAATAGCACATATTTCTCAATTTTGATTCGTACTTTTAATCTGTTTTAAAATTCTTTATGAGATGAATTTCCTCTAGGTTCTAAGCTTTTCCTTAGCCTTTGTTGGGATTTTAGGACTCTGGCTTACCTTATACGTTTTGTTCGTCTGCCAAGATGCAAATAACTTGACTTACGCCTTACGTACTTTGGCTGCTTTGCCTTAACGTGAACATGCTTTGAAAGGTTACGCCATAGCCCCTTTTGGGTGAGCTTATCTAGCTCGAGTCCATCCTGACTATGCTTGGCTCTTTGTCTTGCCATAAGTTAGGCTTTGAGACTTACGGCCTTTACTTTCATTAGCGAGCTTATCTTGCTTGAGCCTTCTCTGGCTTATGCTTGGCACTTTGTCTTGCCTTTGGTTAAGCTTTGAGACTTATGGCCTTTGGTTTTTTTTCGTGAGCTTATCTTGCTTGAGCCTTCTCTTGGCTATGCTTGGCACTTTGTCTCACCTTAGGTTAGGCTTTGAGACTTATGGCCTTTAGCTTTACTAGCGAGCTTATCTTGAGCCTTCCTAGCTTATACTTGGTACTTTGTCTCGCCTTTGGTTAAGGTTTGAGACTTATGGCCTTTAGTTTCATTAGCGAGCTTATCTTCCTCGAGCCTTTCTGGCTTATGCTTGGCACTTTATCTCACTTTAGGTTAGGCTTTGAGACTTATGGCCTTTGCTTTTATTTGCTTTCATAAGCTTTAATTTACTCGCATTGGATTAGTTTTGGAAGTGTTTTTCATGCTTTTACTCATGTACAAGATTTTACACTTTTTTATTTTGAGAGAAACTGAATATCAATGCTTGTAATACAAGGGAACTTACTGGATATACTTCACCAAATACCGTGCATTCCATGGCCTTTTAACTTCTCGCCTATCTGGATAAGATAGCCTGTATGCCCCTGAATCAGCTACTTGCAAGACCCTGTAAGGACTTTCCCAATTTGGGCCCAACACCCCTTACCTGGGATCTTTAGTGCTCTGATTCACTTTTATAAGTACCCAGTCTCCCACCTTAAATCGGCGGACGTGCACGTTTTGGTTGTAGTAGCGAGCCACCCTCTGCTTGTATTGTATTTTACCAACTTCATTGCCGACCTCTCCTTTCTTTCTTCCAGCAGATCTAGATTTGCACCAATCTACTCGTTGTTCTGCTTCTTATTGAAATGCTCTGTCCGGTGCGTGCCTACCCCTATCTCTACCGGGATTACTGCTTCATGTTCAAATGCTAGAGAAAATGACGTCTCCCCTGTAGTGGTTTTGTGTGTGGTTCTATAGTCCCACAATACATCAGGCAGCTCATCCACATATGCTCCTTTCTACTCTTTCAGTCTGGTCTTCAAGAGACGTTTAATGGTTTTGTTCACGGCCTCCACTTGCCTATTTGCCTGTGAATGTGACGGCGAGTAGATCTTCAGCTCTATCCCCATGTTTGTACAGAAGTCTCTAAACTTGTTGTTGTCAAGCTGCCTCCCATTGTCCGTAATTAACACGTGGGGGATTTCATACCTGCAAATCACATTTCTCCAAATAAAGTCAGTGGTTTTGCTTTCTGTGATGTTACTCAAGGCTTCTACTTCCACCAACTTAGTAAAATAGTCAATCGCCACCACGGCGTGTATTGCAGATGCTCTTCCCTTTAGCAGTGGTTCGATCAGATCAATCCTCCATTGAGCAAAGGGCCATGGTGAATTCATCACAGTGAGGTTCTCTGGTGGTTGAGCTATGAAATTGGTGAAGGATTGAAAACTCTTGCAACTCCTAGTATTTTCTTGTGCGTCCTAGTGCATTCTAGGCCAGAAGTACCCTTGCCTCAAGACTTTAAAAGCTAGAGACCTTGCACTAGAGTGGTTTTCACAAATCCCCTCATGTACTTCCTTGAGGACATAGTCAGCGTCTTCCTCGTATAAACAACGTAGCAGTGACAAGGTGTATCTTCTTCTGTACAACACCCCATCGATAAGTGCATACCTCGCTGCTTGACACTTCAACTTTCTTTCCTACTTATTATCTGTAGGTATTGTCCCTTCATTGAGGTAGGAGACAATTGGATCCATTTAGGTACTACTCGAGGTCACGTTCATCGCTTCGTCTTCCTGCTCAATACTCGAGCTAGTCCTGATCTCCACAAGGATCGACTTGGGTATTCTGGGGTCTAACACAGTGGTCATCTGTGCTATCATATATACTCGAAAGTTTTCCCCTCTTGCAATCTGTTCCACTTCTAAAGCTCGAAATTTCCTAACTAATTACCTCATCTTCCGAAAGTAGGCCTCTATCTTCTTGTCCTTTGTTTGGAAACTTTCATTGAGGTGGTTTGCCACTAACTGGGAATCTGTTCGGACCTTCACCTCCTCCGCCTTCACCACTAATGCAAGCTTCAGTCCGGCGATGACGGCCTCGTACTCAGCCTGGTTGTTAGTGGCTTTGAACTCGAATTTCATGGCATTTCCACTCTTCAGAGCTGAGAAACACTTACCCCGCTCCCGCTCTTTGGTCTCCATATGATCCATCCAACGTGACTGTCCACATGTTGCCCGGAACATGCTCCCCCACTGCCTGCTCGTTATCTACTCCTTTATCTAACTCGGTACATTTAGCCACAAAGTCTGCCCGGGCTTGTGCTCCAATTGTTGTCGAGGCTGGTAGATGATGTCAAACTCGCTGAATTTTATTGACCACTTTACCAGCCGCCCTGAGGTCTCTGGTTTGTGTAGGATTTGCCTAAGTGGCTGGCTCGTCAAGACCACTATCGAGTGTGCTTGGAAATAAGGCCTTAACTTTCGAGCTACTATTACTAATGCGAGCACCCATTTCTCCACTGATGGATACCGAGTCTCAGTCTCCAACAAAGCTTTGCTCGTGTAGTACATAGGTTGTTATACCCCTGATTCTTTTCTTATCAAAACTGAGCTCGTTGCCCATTGTGACACAGCCAGGTATATGTAGAGGACTTCTCCTGCTCGCAGTGTTGACAGTAACAGGGCATTCAACAAGTACTCTTTCAATTGCTAGAACGCCACCTCACATTCTGGTGTCCACTTCATTTTCCTCCCCTTTTTCATCTCTTGGAAGAAGACATTGCACTTGTCTATTGCTTGGGAGATGAATCTGTTCAGGGCTGCCAGCTTACTCGTTAGACTCTGTATCTTCTTAGGAGTGCACAGGGACTTCATCTCTACTATCGCTCTTATATTCTCTTGGTTGGCCTCAATTCCTCTGTTACTGATCATGAAACCCAAGAATTTTCCCGAACCCACTCGAAAGGCACACTTCTCGGGGTTAAGCTTCATTCGGTACTTCCTCAAGAGCGCAAAGGTCTCTTCTAAATGCTTGACATATTCTTCTGTATCCCTGCACTTAGTGATCATGTCGTCCACATAAACTTCTATTGTGCGGCCAATCAGGGTTTAAAAATTTTGTTCACTAGCCTCTGATATATTGTCCCTGCGTTAAAAAAAGACTTTGGTTGGTGATAAAGACTGTGCACTCCTCGTCTAGCCCATACATAGGGATTTGGTTGTAACCTAAAAATACGTCCATAAAGCTGAGCAGGCCGTGTCCGGCTGTGGCGTCAACCAGCTGGTCTATCTTTGGCAATGGAAAACTGTCCTTTGGACAAGCCTTGTTCAAGTCTGTGAAATCCTCCATTTTTCGCTTGCCTTCTTCACCAGTACCACGTTAAAGATCCATTCGGGGTAATTGAGTTCCCTTATAAACCCTTCCTTCAACAGCTTCTCCACTTCGCTGTTCATGGCATCATATCTTTCCTGGTTAACGCACCTTCTCCTCTGCCTTACCGGCTTCACGTCTCTTCTCACTGCCAGCTTGTGGCATGCCACCTTCGGATCAATCTTAGACATATCTTCATGCGACCAGGCGAACATATCAGAATGTGCTCACAAGCACTCGACCAGACTCCTTCTCAGCTGCTCACTTATGCCCGAGCCGATCTTAATCTTCTTCTCTTAGTCTTCTGGTCTTATCAAAATTTCCTCTAACACTTTGGCCGCCTCTTGTGTTCCTTTCTTTGATTCGCCCCTCGCGTCTAGCGACGTCATCTGCATCGCTTCCTTAATCGCTGTAGCATAGCAGCTTCTTGCGACCATCTGATCGCCTTAACAACTTCCACTGCTCCATTCACGCGATACTTCAGGGCTAAGTAGTGGGTGGACATCACCGATTGACTGACCCTCATGAAAGGTTTTCCCAATATCGCCTAGTAAAGGCCGATCTCATCCTTAACCATGAAGTCCAGCATCATATTCTTTTCAAAGGGCTTCGAACCCATGGTCACTGGCAGATTCACAATCCCTAAAGGGGTCAGCCTTCCTCCACCGAATTCTTTCAAGGAGGTGCTCATGTGCTCGAGCCTCGCATCCGCTATTCCTATTTCATTCAGAGTGGACTTGAAGAGAATGTCCACTGAGCTTTCCGAGTCCACCAATATCCTGTTGAGCTCCCTGTTCGCAACATTTGCCTTTATAACCAGGGCATCCTCGTGGGGGTATAGGACCCCCTCCTCATCCTCCTCCGTCCACATGATTGGAACTTGCCTGGTTCTGGCCTTCTTTCTGGTAGGCATAGTGAGCAGGACCTCCTGACTTGCAAAGGCATACAGGCTATAGTTTTTTCTAGCTCTATTTGAGCCTTCTGCCATTATCAGCTCCCTGCTATTACCCTCACAGCAGGCTGCTCGCGGTTCATATCGCAGGCCCAGTCATCCTCTGCCATTGTCTGCTCGACTACTAGGTGCCCTCCTTCAATGAATTCATCTAAGTACCAGTTTTTACCCAAATCCTCCACCAGGTTCTTGAGGTCACGGCACTGAGGTGTTAAGTGGCCATGATCATTGTGGAATTTGCAGAATCGGCTCCTGTCCCTCTTGTTTTCCGATTTGGACATCGGTGTCGGAGAACACAACAGGTCTCGTTCCTCTACAACATGGAACATCTATTCAAGTGAAACATTCAAAGGGGTGTATTGCTTGTAGGTAGGACTTTGGTAAATCATCTGCATAGTCCTATCTTGGGGAAATTTTCCCGTGTGTAGAGGCAATGGATGGTCGGCACTATTATTGCTCTATATGGGCTCGATTCATAGGGGGATTACGGGGCGGGTTGCCACTGTATTGCCGGTAATCCCTATGGTCTCTACTTGGGGATTTGCGGAGTTGAAGGGGACCCACTCATGGCTGGGGGTCCTCTGGTATAGGTTATAGGGAGCAACCCAGTCACTTATTCCTTTGGAAGTCAACGAGCTTCGAGCAGGCCGCTCTTTCTCCTTCTGTTTTGCTCTGCTGCTCTGCTCGCTCCTTAGCCTCGCGGCTTTTTCATCCTCAATGACAGTGTCCATCTTCATTTACTCGTATGCATCAGAGTATGAGCGGATCGAGGGACTTCGCAAGTTGTACTAAGGCCTTTCCATCTTTACCCCCTCATTCGACCCTCTAATACTGCCCGATGGTACCTCTTGATGAATTCTCGGAGGGACTCCTCCTCCTTCTGTTTGATCTCAACTAATTTCATCATGTTATCTTTGGAGCTACTACCCCTCAAAACTGCTCTGCAAACTCAGTGCACATCTGTTCGAAGCTTTAAATGCTCTCCCGCGGTAACTTGCGGTACCATTCCCTCACTCTCCCCTCCAAAGTAAGCAAGAAGGCTCTACATCTTTAGGCTGCTGTCAAGCCCTGCACTCCGATCATGTCGTTGAAACGCTCTATGTGCACTAGCGAATCAGTTTTCCCCGAAAACTTCAAGTAAGGAAAACGGAAATCCCTGGGGATTGTGACACCCATGATTTCCGCTGAAAGCGGGGATTCGTTATCCAGCATGATCCTTCAACTTGGTGCTTTCCCATTTCCGCGAAGGTCTTCAACGACTTGTGCCAACCTGCGCACCTCCCCTTCCAGCTCCTCATTACGGGAATGAGGTGCCGTATCCTGCAAGTGTTGTTGGGACTCTCTCTCCTCTAGGTTTGTCTCCACCCTTCTGGGTGTGTTCTGTACTTTATGCCTATGGGCCCCCTCTCCTTCTTTCCCCCTAGTGGGAGCATTCCCACAACTGGATTCGGGAACATCATTGCTTGCTCTCCTTTGTCCATCCCTGAGCTCTTGTAGGATGGATGTTAATGTCTCCATCTGCTTTTCCATCAAGTCCATCCTTTCTTGCATTTCTCTATCTCGGGCCTCATTGGCTGCCTCCCTCAGGGTCACCGATTCTTTGGGGCTTACTCCTCTTCTGCTGTTTCCTCTCATTGTCATGTCGCTTTTTGAGTGTGCTGTGAATTCAGGCATTTTGAGCTGATCCCCACAGACGGCGCCAAAATGTTGATGTAGTTTTCTGGTCACTGATTGCTTGAGCAGGATTTTCGGTCGGTTTCTGCTTTTTTTAGTTCACTAAAGCGGTGGTGTCCTCCGATCTGTATCCACAGAGAAAGTATCAAGGGTCGCCGGGTGTTTTTCCGGCGAAAACCCTCAGACGCTCAAGTCAGTAATCGGGTTGATTCTTTGTAAATTCTCTATTAATCTGAGAGAAAACCAGAAAATAGAAAGTTGAAAAAGGTAAGGAAGAATAAGAAAAATCAGAGTCCTTTTACCTCACCCTTTGTCTGATATTGATCCTTTTTTCCTACCCTCCTTGTTTGGGCTCCACACCATGCATTTATTGTGTCTGCGTCTTTCTGACAGTTATGGGTCACAGCGGCACACTTGGGGGTAAGGGATATCAGACGGTTATAGGTTACCGTAATCAAATGATGATGCCGTGTAGGTTTGTGTAAAATGATGATACTGCGGAAGCATGCGCCGGTCATCGGTAACAGTGACAAAACCCTACATCGTGGGGGTGCCTGTCAGTTATTGATTGTCGTGACAAGTTGTCAGAGCATAAGGCTGCCATGCTTAGGTTTGTTCTGCTCCAACTCTGGTCTCATTCTGTTTATGATGCTATTCATAACGCGATCGGAGTTCACTCAGTGGTTGAGGATCTTTGTGACCTTACCCGAGCAGGATGGGTATATCCGAACCCTGCGAGCTTAGAACACTTAACCTCGACCAGCTTTGACACCGAGCAGGGGTGCCTTCGTGCTAGTGATCAAGTCTTCTGTTCTGACGGGTTTGTCCTCGACCAGGTCTGCTCGGCATTTCCCAAACACTTGATAAATTAGTCATCTAATTGTGATGCATAAAAATGACAAAAATTGATATTTATATTTCTTTCTTAAATTAATAATACTTAAATTTTATTTCAAAATTATTTAATACAAAAAGAGAAAAAGACATATACAGTCCCAAGCTTTGAGGAAATAGTTACCAACATTCCCAAGTTTTTAAAAATAGATATTAAGACCCACATTTGAACATTATATTTTTTATCTCTATTATTTCAAAAGAATTGATTTAATTTTTTTTTATAAATAATTAAGTAATAGACAAACAATATTATTTTAATAAATTTAAATTTTAATACATTTATTTTAGTATTATGAATTCTATTTATTATAAAATTTACTTTAATATAATAAAATATATTTCTAATAGATTGTAAAATATTAAAATATTTTTTAAATATTGATGTTTTTAAAATGTATATATCATTATATTTATTTTAAACTTTATATTTCTATTTATTATTGACACAACTTAAAAGTATTTGATTTACTCCCAAGTATAAGAGTGTCTAGTTAATATAACCCTGTGAGTCCGGGGTTGAACCACAGAGAATTTTAAATTTAATAGTCTATTATTAAATAAAAATTAATAGTAGAAAAATAGATTATCTGTCTAAAAAGTACTAAGGCTACGGGATTCACTCTTGGAATTTAAATTATGTTCATAATATTCTCTCATATTTATATTTTATATTATATTTACTAGTTAAATATTATGTCATTTATTCTTAACTAACCAATTTTATGGATAAATATAAGAATGGAGTACATGATGTGCCACAATTAAATTGGAGTGTCGACATAATGTCAAAATATCATATAAATCGAATAAGATTATAAGTTTATAAATTAATATGACATAAAAATATTCAACAAATAAAAATACAAAATATTAAATATTAAATAAAATAAACTTTGAACTTACTTGAGAGAAATGTTAATTCCATAATTTAAATCCTCGAGTTCTACCATTTGCCCTAATCTAATAAATTAGCCACTCATATTGAAAAGAAAAAAAAACTCATTTTATTTGGCAAACTTCTAAAATATATTATAAGAAAATTTTAAGAACTTGAAACAACAGAAGAAGAAAATTTGAAAGACTCAGTTTCACCACCTTTTTTTTTCTTCTCTTTTTCTCTCTCCTTTCTCTTCTCTTTTTCCTCTCTTTCTTTTCTTTCCTTTCCCTTCTCCTCTGCGAAGCTTCCCTTTTTCTAGGAAAAAAAGAAACTATTTATTATTTTATTATTATAATATTATATTATTATATTATAATATTATATATTATATATAATTGATAGAGTGCACTCAATCTCTTTATTTTTTTTTTAATTTTTTTATTTTTTAATATATATTATTTATTTATTATTACAAAGTAGCTTTTTTTTCTCTTATTTTTTTGTTCTAATTTCTCTTCATTCTCAAAATATACTTACAATAATAAAATATAATAATTAAGATAAAAATTAACATAATAAAATATAATTTACATAAAATTACATATGAGGAACATTAAGATAAAATGTAAGTTATGTATACATTAATTAATATTTTAAGTGAAAAATAATAATTTAAATCTTTATAAAATATACACTTTCTAGTACTAATCATACCCCCAATCAGCTTATTGCTAGTCCCTAGCAATTAAAGCACTATTTTAAATTAAGAATTATAAAATTCACCCGCAAGTTAATAGTTGTTCATCTAACCTCTAAACTACCAAATAAATAAATTCTTCTATTTACTTGTTTTAGCTTTTTGTCATTCACTCATTATCCGAGATATCATCAAACATTCTTTTGTGCTCGAAAAATTAACATAATACTTATGGGGCTTCATTAAAAGAAAACAATAATTTTTTTTTATTCTAGTGATTTATCATAGATAATATCTTTATTAGGCAATAGATTATTCATACAATTTAAAATATTACATCTTCAATCCATATAGTGAGTTTTGGGCCAATGACTCCCAGACACGTTGGCCTTAGGGCACTAGGTGTTAAAACACCCCTACGGACTTAATTACTCGGATTTTAGATAAATAAACAAACAATATATCTACAATGTATGTAGCGAGCTTTGGGCCAATGACTCCCAGACCAGTTGGCTTTAGGACACTAGGTGTTAAAACACCCCTACGAACTTAATTACTCGGATTTTAGATATAGTAAAATTAAATATTTTTTTTTTTTTCCTTTTCTTCTTTTATTTTTTTGAAAAAACATAACACACTTTCCACTACCTTAGAAATTATCTCCAACAGATCAAGAGAACAAAATATTGTAAAAAATTTTAACTTACAACCCAATAGCATGTGTTATAGTGTGTGTGTGAAAAGAATAATTTAATAATACCTATTTAAATAAATAATTGACAAAAAGATTTAGTTAATGATTATTAAGTGGAGAATTCATAAATTTGAATAATTCAAAGAATAAGGAACAAAAACAACTTCATATGCATTTTAAATTCAAAAAAATAATATAGACTGGACTGTTAGGATGCGTATCAAAAGTAGTGACTTTTTACACAGCCATCCTAAAAAAAAGTATTGTTTTTGGATTTTTTTTATTATTTAAAGAAAAATAGACAAACACATATATTTACAATTTACATCAACTATCCCCACCTTCCAACCTAATCTAAACATTACTCTTAATATATTATAATTTAAAGATATGCATGCAAAATGAGAAACTGAGAAAATAAATATTAAAAGAAGAAGTAGAAAATATCATACCTAAACTTGTTGTAGAGGCTTAGAAATTTTTTTTTAAAATAAATAAATGAAAGACTCTAAGACTAAGAAGATGCGTTTCTAGAACCACTCACTTTATATTCAACCATCTTCGACTCAAAATTTATTCAAAATTAGTCTTTACAAAAAAAAATTAGTAAAAATATCACCAGGATTGACACATTCCACAATTGTCAACTATTTCCTCCCCCCAACCTAAATGAGACATTGTCCTCAATGTCTTAAAGGAAAGAAATAGAGTTTAGAAGACATCACATGAACACTAAAAAAAAATTTACAAATGGAGATTTAAATCCAATTTGCACTTCTTACTACTGTTACTGTTATCATCTTCAGTTGACCAATCCAATGCCAAAGTCATGGGTTTTGGCTCTGATTTGTAAGCATGTAAAAGATCAAGTAATTCATTTGCAATAAAAGCATAAATAAAGATTTTTTTAACTGAGGGAGTAATAAGATAATTGTTAATTGCATGGTTAAGAAATGTGAACAAGCCATTATAAAAATTATTAACATTTAACAAACAGATGGGTTTCTGATGAATGTTCAAATGGATCCAAGACGCAAATGTAATTAGTGCATCCAGAGTTGTAAGATCGCCTAGCAAAAAGTTGAAAACATCAGCATGATCTAACATTTTGGATATTCTTTTTTGCATACCTGAGATAACTAACTCTTCTCCAGTTGGTGGGCCAAGTAGACATCCTAGAGGTTTAAGGGCTTTTGGGATGATTCCTAGCACTTGACTTCATCTAGTTTGGATAATCCATGGTCACCTCCTTCATATATTAATTGTAAGTTTCTTTCTGCTATGACACGACCAAGATCTACAGTTGCCTCAACGAATTCCCTGTACTTTCCATAGTGAAACCTAAAAAGCACACAAATATTTTTGAATTGTCTACTCGAACATGCTGCCATTGGAATAATCTTTAAACATAATTTATGAAAGTTTAAAATAAAAGCACGTATTTAAAGATAGAGATATTAATGAACCTTTGGCGTGTGAACCTTATCAAATGGCGTGATGTACTTATCAAATGACGTGTGAACCTTTGGCTTATATTTCAAAAGTAAACAGATAAAACAAACAGTAAAAAAAAAGAAAATAGTAATCACACTATTAAAAGTAATAATGCATTAAATAAAAATATTATTAAAAGGAAAAGGATATTTACTGGTAGTTGCGACTGTGGCTCACATCTTCCTCTGGTTTTATGTCCAGTAACGGCTTGAACGCTCTCTATAGGTCGAAGATAGGCTTCTCATCCAGTTTTCTTATAAACTGGCAAATAAGGTCTTTTTGAGTTAGATTCCCAAGACTAAACTATATGTTTTCTGTTTGGAATAGTTTCCAATATCTTTGAATTGAATGTTGTACATATCTGCTTCGATGCGTATCAAGAGATCATAAGATATCATCTAACGATTCTTTACTCATGCCATCTTTAACAAATTTAATTTTATCCTCACGAGTATCAGAAACCATTCCTAAAGATTTACAATGCGGGTTCTTGCAATTACGTCTTACACAATTACGACAATTAGAGCCAAGTTGTTTCGCTCTTCTCTTTTTAGCGTATGTACTTTTTCCAAAACCAAGTATGTAAGAAATAAATGGATCAGAAAACTCACCTACTAATCGAACCTTTGCTTCAATTAACCAATGAACGTCAGAAGGAATGCCATGGATCATTAACAAACGTAGTCGTTCACAGCGAGTTTTGTAAATTTTCCTGAGGGCATTCTGAGAGAGAGAAGGAAAACGCTCATACAATTTTTGATGTATTTCTTCCATATTTGGTTTTTGAGGTTTCAGTTATTATGGGAAACTAAAAATACCGACTTAAGAAGTCATGGAGTACCGTTATCCGTCATTTATATGGGAAAGTAAATTAAAACACACCAAAGAAACAAATCAATTCTGAAAAATCAATTCAAATGTGAAAATAAACAAAATACAATGAAAAGAAAAAAACCAAATAAAATAATTGAAACTTACATTCGTCCTCTTATTGCATTAACTTCAAGTTCCAACTAAACGTTAAAAATACCTTCCTCTATTTCCCAAAGTTGTGTTTCTAAGTCTTCAACATATGACACAAACTCTGGTGGTCGTTGATCTAATATTGGATGTGATTTACAACTTCGTATCAGTCTTGCTAAGTGAAATTTTACAAGTAAAAGAGTTTTAAGATGTTTCAAGATGATCTTTCTAATTGAGATATTCATGACATATAATAAGAGAAAACACAATTGTCAAATAAACACGCTTAAGCAAGAAATATTATATGCTTAATAAATATGCGGTCTAAAACTAAAAATAATCAAATAACCAAACAATCAAATGATAAAATAATAAAAGAAAAAAAGAAAAAATATATATATATTAGTCACACATTAAAGATTTAATCAAGATTTGGTGGGTCACTCAAATTGATTTCAGCGTCTTCTTCACGTGGTTGGAATTCCAGATATGGTTTTAATCTTTGACCATTAACTTTAGATATGACACCGTTCTTTGGATTTTCGATTTCTACGATCCCGTATGGATATACATATTTTACAACAAATGGACCACTCCACCTTGACTTTAATTTCCCTGGAAACAAATGAAGACGAGAATTATATAGCAAAACTTTTTGATCAATTTCAAATATTTTTCTAAAATTTTTTTTATCATAAAAAATTTGGTTCTTGCTTTAATAATTCTTGAATTTTCATATGCATCATTTCTCAATTCTTCAAGTTCATTCAATTGCAATTTACATTACCAGCATCATCAAGATTTGAATTAAAAGCTTTAACAACCTAAAATGATTTATGCTCAAGCTCAACTGGTAAGTGGCAAGGCTTACCATAAATTAACCGATAAGGTGACATTCCTAAAGATGTTTTAAATGCAGGGTGGTAAGCCTAAAGTGCATCAGTCAGTCGAAGAGACCAATCTTTTCGACTTGGGTTAACCGTCTTTTCTAAAATATGTTTAATTTCCCTATTTGCTAATTCAACTTGACTATTTGTTTGAGGGTGATAAGGAGTAGCAACTTTATGAGTAATTCCATATTTTTTCATTAAAGACTCAAATGATTTATTATAAAAATGCTTACCTCTACCACTGATAATAGCTCGAGGGATTCCAAATCTGCTCAAAATATTTTCTTTTAAAAAGAGATATAAACAAATCCAAGGGATAGCTTTAATCCATTTTGAAACATAATCAACAACAATCAAAATATAAACAAATCCAAATGATGATGGAAAATGACACATAAAATCAATTCCCCAATAATCAAATATTTCAATGATAAGAATGGGATTTAAAGGCATCATGTTTCGATTTGAGATGGACCCTAACATTTGACAATTCTTGCACATTTTACAAAATTCATGTGAATCTTTAAATAATGTAGACCAATAAAATCCACACTGTAATATTTTTGCAGCTATTTTCTTTGAAGAGAAATGGCCACCACAAGCTTTAGAATGACAAAATTGAATGGCACTACTTACCTCATTGTTCGATATGCATCTCCGAAAAATTTGACCAGAGCCGTACTTGAATAAGTATGGATCATCCCAGTAAAAACTTTTTACCTCTGTTAATAATTTCTTTTTATCCTGAGAGTTCCAATCAGATGGCATTTCACCTGTTACAAGATAATTAACAATGTTAGAATACCAAGGCATATTGTGTATAGAAAACAAGAATTCATCAGGGAAAGAATCATTGATAGGTGTTGTATCAATTGAAGACTCATTTGTAAGTCTTGA
This sequence comes from Murraya koenigii, assembly GCA_025617385.1. Classification (NCBI taxonomy): domain Eukaryota; kingdom Viridiplantae; phylum Streptophyta; class Magnoliopsida; order Sapindales; family Rutaceae; genus Murraya; species Murraya koenigii. Next base: position 21,891,003 of record CM046813.1, on the reverse strand, counting down.
CAGGTGGTCTGTAACAACATTTTCAGCACCCTTTTTATCCTTGATTGTCAAGTTGAATTCTTAGAGTAGCAAAATCCATCGTATTAATCTTGGTTTGGCATTCTGTTTAGACATTAAATATCTAATAGTTGCATGATCAGAATAAACAATAGTAGAAGAGCCAATTAAATACGATCGAAATTTATCCAATGCAAATATTACAACAAGTAGTTCTTTTTCAGTTGTGGTATAATTCATTTGAGCATTATTTAAAGTTCTACTTGCGTAATAAATAACAAAGGCTTACCTTCCTTTCTTTGACCCAAAACAACTCCAACAATATAATCGCTAGCATCACACATTAGTTCAAAAGGTAAAGTCCAATTAGGGGATTGCATTATAAGGGCTGTTGTTAAAAGATTGATTATTTTTTCAAAAGCTTTCTGACAATCTTCGGTCCATTCAAATGGTGTGTCTTTAATCAAGAGGTTACAAAGTGGTTTAGATATAATACTAAAGTTTTTTATAAACCTCCTATAAAAACCTACATGTCCTAAAAAGGATCAAACTTCTCTCATTGTCTTTGGTGATGGTAATTTTGAGATGACTTCAACTTTGGCTTTATCAACTTTAATTCCTTTAGAAGAAATGACATGTCCTAAAACAATTCCAGAAACAGTCATGAAATGGCATTTTTCCCAATTTAAAACAAGTCCTTTTTCTTTACACCTTTTTAAAACTTTTTCTAGACTATCAAGACAATTATCAAAAGAATTTCCAAACACAGTTAAATCATCCATAAAAACTTCCAACTAATTTTCAACCATATCACTAAAAATGCTTAACATGCATCTTTGAAATGTTGCAGGAGCATTACAAAGTCCAAAAAGCATTCTCCTAAATGAAAATGTTCCAAATAGGCATGTGAATGTGGTCTTTTCTTGGTCTTCTAAGGCTATAGGAATTTGATAATAACCTGAGTAGCCATCAAAAAAGCAGTAATAGGGGTGTCGTACTACTTTCTCAAGAATCTGATCTAGAAATGGAAGGGAAAAATGGTCTTTTCTAGTGGCATCATTTAATTTTCTATAATCAATGCACATGCACCAACTAGATGGGATTCGTGTTGGGATTAGTTTACCTTTTTCATTTTTTACAACAGTTACTCCAGATTTCTTTGGTACTACTTGTGTTGGACTTACCCATGTCCTATCAGAGATGGGATAGATAATTCCTACATCTAGTAGTTTAATGACCTCATTTTTTACTACTTATTTCATGTGAGGATTTAATCTTCTTTGTGGCGGACGGACTGTTTTAGCATTTTTCCTTTAAGTGTATTATATGTGTGCAAATTAAAGGATTAATGCCCTTTATACTTTTTAAGGTCCAACCAATAGCAATCTTATACCTTTTTAAAACAATGAGTAACTTACCTTCTTGGTTGCTTGTGAGTTGAGAAGAAATTACCACTAGATAAGTTTGTTGATCTCCGATACGCATACTTTAATTTTTCTGGTAAAGGCTTTAGTTCAAGCTTCGGTGCTTCATTTTCTTTTGTCTTTTCAAGTTGTCTTCAAAGTCCAATCGATTGTTGCCATCTTCGGGTACCTGTGTAGAATCAAGTATAGAACATATATTAGTAGTATTACATTCTAATTCTTTACTTGATTCAAATGAACTAGCAAAACAAATTTCCATAGAATTTGAAAATTTCTCATCTTGAATGTGTTCTTCATTGATTGGTTCAATGAGTTCAATATCCTCAGTCTCATTTTCTCCATCTTCTTTATCACGAGGTTGTTTACACATATTGAATACATTGAGTTCCAACTTCATATTGCCAAATGATAAATTCATTACTCAATTCCTGCAATTAATCAAAGCATTAACAGTAGCTAAAAATGGTCGACCTATTATTTGAGGAATTTGCTTGCATTCATCAATAATTGATTCAGTTTTCAAGACAATAAAATCTACAAGATATATGAATTTATCAACTTAAACCAATACATCTTCAATTATCCCTTTTGGTCCCTTGATTGACCTATCAGCAAGTAAAAGAGTAGTAGATGTAGGTTTTAACTCACCAAGATTGAGTCGTTGGTACACAGAATATAAAAGTAAATTAACACTAGCTCCAAGATCAAGTAAAGCATGTTCAATTTTATAGTTCCCAATAATACAAGAAATAGTTGGACAACCAAGATCTTTGTATTTCAAAGCATTATTAGTTGAGAGAATGGAACTTACCTGTTCTGAAAAAAATGCTTTCTTTTGTACCTTATGTTTTCTTTTTACAATGTATAAATCTTTCAAAAATTTAGCATAAGATAGTACTTGTTTAATGACATCTAGCAAAGGAATGTTAACTTTCACCTGCTTGAAGACTTCATAAATCTCTGGGTTATGGTTTGATTGCTTTGGTTTGATTAATGCTCGAGGGAATGGGGGTACAGGAGGAGAGTTGGTTATTTCTTCGTGGACTATTGGTTCGTCGGGCACTACTTTACTCTCTGAAATTGAATCCATACCAATTTCACGAGGATCAAGAATGTGTTTTTCGATAACTTTACCGCCATGGAGAGTTATAATCGATTTAACTTGGCTCATGTTTTGGTTTCCAGTACTACCCATAGGAAGATGTTGTTGACTTTTGGGATTTGGTTCAGATTGAGAAGGAAACTTACCTTTTTCATGAATGGTAAGTGCTGAGGTAAGTTTTGAGATGGTTTCTGTCAAGTTGGTCAATGTTTGCATAGTTTGATTATTAATTGACTCTTATTTTTCAATGAATGAATGCAATGTTTCTTCAAGAGTTTTTCTGGGTGGTGGGATATAAGGTGGGTAACTCAAAGGATTTTGAAAATTATGGCGTGGTGGAGGTGGTTGTGCATGATTGTCATTCCTCCAACTGAAATTTGGATGGTTTCTCTAACTAGTGTTGTATGTCTATGAATATGAATTGGGATTCGGCCTTTTGAAATTGTCTATGACATTCGCTTGTTCATGCAAACTTTCTTTCAGAGCCGGTAAGGTTGGACAGTTCTGCATGAAATGATCAGTAGAACTGCAAATATGACATGAAGCATCTTGAACAGATTTAACATGATCATTCTTTTTCGACTCTAATGCTTCAAACTTTCTAGCTAAGGATGCAAATTTGGCTTGAAGGTCATGGTTTTCCTTAAGGTTGTACATGCCTCCACCAGTTGGTGATGGTTGAGGTTTAAATGACTCATAAGAACCAACAGTATCCCAGTGTTGTGCATTTTCAGCTAATTGGTCAAGATAATCTAATGCATCATCAGAATTTTTATCTCTAAACTCACCATTACACATTATTTCAACAATCTGTCTACTTTGGGATGTTAGTCCCTCATAGAAATATGACACTAACCTCCATGCTTCAAAACCATGGTGTGGGCAAATGTTAAGTAATTCTTTATACCTATCCCAACACTGGTAAAAAGTTTCTCATTGTTTTTGAGTGAAAGTGGTGATTTGTCTTTTAAAAGAATTTTGTTCTATAGAGTGGAAAAATTTTTTCAAAAATTGTTGCATATTATTCTATGTTCTTATTGATTCGGATCTAAGGTTTTGTAGCCAAGTTTTAGCTTTATCTTTTAGTGAAAAAGGAAAAAGCTTTAATCGAATTATATTCATGCTACAATTTTGGTCTGTCTATATATTACAAACTTCCTCAAAATCTCTTAAATGCAAGTATGGATTCTCATATTCTAAACCATGAAATATTGGTAAAAGTTGGATAATACCTGGTTTAAAATTGAATCAAGATGCTTCAGAAGGAAATACTATACACGAAAGTGCTCCAGTTCTTGTTGGATTCATGTAATCTCTCAAAGTTTGTGGTTGATTCTGATTGTGTTCATATTGCTGAGAATGATTGTCTCCTTGATCAATTTGTGGATTAAGCTGGTTCAAAATGTTTTCACCGTGGATTTCTTCCATGATCGATGGTGGTGATTGAGATATTCGAATTAACCTGCCACTTGAAGTTCGAGACCAACGTCTCATACAATGATGATGATGTGTGCGTGTGAAATTATTTAATGCACAAGCAGATGAAAAAAATAAAATAAAAATTACAATTGAGATAAATAAAAATAAAAATAAACAAACTGAAAATTAAATGTGCAACAATTATAAATGTACAAAAGATAAAATTATAAAATTAAATAACAAAGTAGGTGGTTGAACCAGCCTTATAAAATAATAAAACATAAAAAAATAAATGTGGAATAAAAATTACACAATTTATTATACAAGAAAATTAAATAACTAAAAAAATAAATAAATAAAGACGGTTGAACCAGTCATAAAAATAAATGCAGAAATTTAAAAGTCCAAATCCAAATCCACGTCCATGTCCATTTAGTTCAAATGTTCAAATTAAGTCTAAAAGTACAAGGAATGTCAATTCATAAGTCCATAAGTCTAAGTTTTTTTCAGTTTAGTTTTTTTTTTGTTAAAATAAAAATTTTATATGTTTTATAATATTTTTATAATTTTAAGAGAAAGAAGGAGTTTAATTAAAATTTTACAATACAAACAAAAGATAAAGTAATGAAAAGTGCGATGACAGAATTTAAAAAAATAAAATATATATATATATATATATATATAATAAAATGATACTAAATTTTTGAAATTTCTCTGGTAACAGTGCTAAAAACTTGACACGACTTAAAAATGTTTGATTTACTCTCAAGTATACGAGTATTTAATTATAATATAACCCAGTAAGTCCGGGGTCGAACCACAGGGAATTTTAAATTTAGTAGTTTATTATTAAATAAAAATTAATAGTAAAAAAATAGATTATCTGTCTAAAAAGTACTAAGGTTACGGGATTCATTCATTGAATTTAAATTATGTTCATAATATTCTCTCATATTTGTATTTTATATTTTATTTACTAGTTAAATATTATGTCATTTAATTTTTAACTACCCAATTTTATAGATGAATATGAGAATGGGATGTGCCACAACTAAATTGGAGTGTCGACATAATGTCAAAATATTATATAAATATAATAAGATTTTAAGTTTATAAATTAATATGACATAAAAATATTCAGCAAATAAAAATATAAAATATTAAATATTAAATATTAAATAAAATAAACTTTTAACTTACTTGAGAGAAATATTAATTCCATAATTTAAATCATTGAGTTTCATCATTTACCGTAGCTTAATAAATTAGCCACTCATATTGAAAAGAAAAATACTTATTTTATTTGGCAAACTTCTAAAATATATTATAAGAAAATTTTAAGAACTTGAAATAATAGAATAAAAAAAATTGAAAGACTCGGGTTCATCTTTTTTTTCTCCTCTTTTTCTCTCTCATTTCTTTTCTCTTTTTCCTCTCTTTCTTTTCTTTTCTTTCCCTTCTCCTCTGCGACTTCTTCTCCTCTGCGATACTTCCCTTTTTATAAGAAAAAAAGAAACTATTTATTATTTTATTATTATAATATTATATTATATATAATTGAGAGAGAGTTTTTTTTTAATTTTTTTGTTTTTAATATATATTATTTATTTATTATTACAAAGCAATTCTTTTTTTTCCTTATTTTTTAATTCTGATTTTTTTTCATTCTTAAAACATACCTATAATAATAAAATATAATAATTAAGATAAAAATTAACATAATAAAATATAATTTATATAAAATTACATATGAGGAACATTAAGATAAAATGTAAGTTATGTACACATTAATTAATACTTTAAGTGAAAAAAATAATAATTTAAACCTTTATAAAATATATACTTTCTAGTACTAATCAATTATAAAACATTAAAGTCAATTTTTTTAGGATGATAGAGAAAAGAGTATGATAATCAAAATGAGATTTTGGTATTTTTTTTTAACATTTGGGGTGTTGGTGACTATTTCTGCAAACTTTTGGGATGTAGATGTTCTTTTTCCTACAAAAATTTATTGATTTTTTATTTTCTATTTATATCTTACAAACATTAATTAATATTTAATAAGACAATTAATGATATTTCTTAATTAATTAACTAAAAAGAAAAAATAGATTTAATCCACCGGCATGACTGTTCCTACACCATCAATGGTGCCGTCACCATTGCCAGCAAAGGTGAATGAACCATGATCAAGGCAAATTTTTGCATCATCATAATCAGAAATTTCCGATCTATGCTATAGTAAGGCATTGTAGAAAAAAATGATTGAAAAACTTAAAAGATTCGGCAAAGTTATAGTGTCGCCACCTCTTTAGTTGCCCGTATCATAGCTACAAGATCTCATTTTCTGATAATGGTACTATATTTGAATAGATAGAAAAATTTAAAATCTGATAGTATGTAATTCGTCAACATAAGACGACATCTCCGCCAACGGTAGTGGCAGCAACAACTGTGGCATTGCCGTTACCGAAAACAAAGGTGAATAATCTGATTTATTTACTTAATTTATAAAATCTTAATTTGAATAAATTTATTATAAAGGTATTTTGGAAAATGTATAGTTTTATGTTAGGATTTGTGGAATTAAAAAATGATAGGCTATTTGAACCCACAAAATATTTTTTATACCTATTTATTTGTAAAATTCAATATTACACCTACTTCATGGATGACTTTGCCAATTCTATGTTCCGCTTTTATTTTCAGAACCAAATTTAAATATATTTTGAAGAATGATTAAATTAATAAATTTATTAATATTTTAATTTAATCTTATCTCAAGAATCATCAAGTATATAGCAAAATTTATGAAATATCAAGGTGACATAGAAAAAGGGAAATTGACATGAAAGTTACTTATTTGGACACCTCCAAAGCAAGGTCATTTCTTTCCAAGAGATCACGTACACCATAATTGCCTCCATTTTATGGTATTCGTGTTGCAATACCAAGTTTATGACATTTGAATATTATATATGAAATGTTATATTTAATATAAAATATTAGCGCATTTTTTATAATTTGAGAAGTATAAAACAAAATTTTTAATTTTTAATTTTAATATGGGTTAATTAAAATAGTGGATGTAAAAATAAATTTTATGAATTGAAATAGCTGCACTGTTGAAAAAATTGATTTAAAAAAATGATCAATTGTGTCAAATGAGTTAATCAAACCCAAACCATATTTAGATGGTTTAATATAATATTACCCAAACCCAATCCATTTGACTATTTACCCAACTCAAATTATTTAAATTAGTTTGGATTTCAGTCGAACCATGAGTCGTGAGTTTTATGCTTGCACTCTAAATGTAGCTAGCTGCTTAGGTAGCGTTTGTTTTCTTGTCTGAAATTTAAATGAATCTGAATTCAAATATTTGAATAATATATACATATATTGATATCTAAATATAAGGACGTCTTATTTATTTTTATAAAGAAAAACATCTTAAACATTGTTATTTGATATCAATATCTTTATAAATCAAAATAAAAAAATGATTGAATTTTATAGTTTAGAAAATAAATATATTTTATAGAGATATTTCTAAAATATAATATTTATTTCTCATTTAGACATTTTTTCTTTCAGATAAAAGTCATAAAAGTTTATTTTTTTTATTTAAATGTAAAAATAAGACATAAGTTATAAAAAATAAACAAAAAAATTAAAAAAAGATCTTAAATTAATAAAATTTTAGATTTCAAACGTTTAACAAACAACTACTTAGTCCAGCAAAACTGAAGTAATAATATTACTCATTACTTCTAGTTTCACCCTAGTGTCCCCAAGTTCTTTAGATTTATTGTCTTTTTTTTTTCCACTCTTTATTTGAATTTCAAAGCTTCTTTTTTTCTGATAGTGTGTGAACTGTTAGAGATATTATATTAATAAAATTCGGACTAAATATATAAAATTCAAGATAACTTTTAACTTTTAAACTAGTTTTCGAAAATGAATTAGGCTTGTGAAAGTGTGCCACAACAGCTTAATTATACCACATGACGAAACAAGTTAAAGTGATTGATTTATACGTGTATAATAGAGGATGTTATGCACGTTATCCAGATCGGCTAATGATTGAGGTCGTGGGCTTCTCTATAAAACCAAAACAAAATTGAGGTATTGCTTGTTGCACAATGAACTTGTAACCTCAGTTTTTCTCTGGCTGATGCACACTTGGTGAAGATTTAGGCATGGTTGTCCTGAAGTTTTGGCATGGTCATTCCTCTCCGAATCACATTTGTTTTATTCTTGAAACACACACACACACAAAACAAAAAAAAAAAAAATCCCCTAAAGCTCTTATTTTGCAATTTTGCCTTTCCCTTTAAATTGTAGGGCATTCTTTTTGTGTCATACAGAACTTCAGTTTAAAAGTAATTCGACAGAGTTTTGAGAGCAGCAACAAGCATGTGGTAAGTTCATATATTTTCCTATATAAACACGCTGCGTCGATGGTCTCTAAGTTTCTTCTTGTTTACTCGACACACTACAAGATAATTCTCTTCTTCTAATTCAAACTACAACAATTCAAAGTCCATCTGTTCTTCCATTTCACCAAACTTTCTCGAGATAATGTTGAGTTTAAAGAATCTTTTTCTCTGTGTGGTATGGGGCTTTACATGTTGCATTTCACTTGGACTTGGGTTCGAAAGGATCGTTGCCTGTCTATTTTCATCTTGATCAAAACCCCATTTCATTAATTAATTAAGGTATTCTAAAGTACCTTCTTTTTACTATAAAAGCTTTAGTTTCTTCCCTTCTGCAAAAATAGAGAAAGTATGACCACATTGGTCTTAAGACATACATTAATGGTGTGTTTGGTGGATCACACTATATTAAATTGAATTGTACTGAAAGGGTATGGATTGTAATGAATTGTATTAAGTGGTGTGGAAATTTATGACACTAGCCTTAAGAAATTAACAAATAATGACATATGATGTTGGAAAAATGAGTTTGCTTTTTCATTTGATTTTTTGTTTTGGGATAGTCCAAGTTAATTTCAGGGATTACAAGTTTCAAGTAGCCAGGAACACTTTTTTGTTTTTTTATTGTTATCATCATAGAAAAGAAAAATTGTTATAATATATAATATTAAAATCTGAAATTTACTGATGGATTCAATTTATAAAATTATAATATAGGCTAGAGATCTACGAAGTACACAATTTTAAATTTTGTGTATGCAAACTGTGAGAAGACTCTTTTATCTATAAAATGAAGCCACCTGGTTAGGACCGATATCCGCACAGACTCGGTGGTGGGGTGCTTATAGAGTCATCCCACTTTATCGTGTGTTCGAGATAACTGGAATGACTTTTAAGCACCCTTCAAAATAATTCCTCTCAAAACTTCTTTCCACTTTAAACGAGGTATTTTAAAATACCTTCCTTTTTATTTGGAAAAAAAAAGGAAAAAAATTATGCTTTAGTTAAATTATTTCACTATATTTGAGAAAATATTAGTAAATTATCTTGCTCATAATTAAATGGTATAAGATCAATCCCAAAATAAATCTTAACATTTCAAAATTTTAAATTTGTGAAATGAATTACATTCCAAAATATTCTTGAGAAAATATTTTAGTATATAAACCCCTCATTTGTTCAACTTTTATCACAAGTTCTTAATCCCCTTTGTTCTTCCTGCATAATAAATTCACTTCGTACGGTCACACGCATACCACTCTTCAATTGTTGGAGAAAAAAAAAATGTTTTTTTTCGCTTGAAGGAAAAATAATAAATAAAAAAAGACGTGCGCAAAAATCTCTAATCTTCCCTATGAATCATCTGGTATAGTACTTTTGGCATCATTCCGATTGGTCTTGGGTTCGAGCAAATTAGTAGCTTTGTGACACCCGTTTGAAATTACGTTCCTTGATACTCCAGTTAACATTAAATGAGGTATTCTATAATACCCCCTATTTTGTCTTCTTCTGTAGTCCGGTTAGATCTAACGTGAAACCAGTTTCAACGAGAGAATGCTACCGTTTGGTAATTAACACTACACTCCCTATTGCATACTGAAATTTTAAAAATTTAAATATTTGAAATTTTGACAAATAAATCTATTTTGCTTCAAAATTCTAAATAATTTAAACAATTAAAAAATAGGTGGTTTTCTCAACTTAAAATTTGACTTTAAAATAAATTTCAATATCTAAACTTCTATTTCCTTTAGTTTAAGGAATAAGTGATAACTTGATATTAAAATTCAATTAATAAATTAACTTAAAAAATAAAACTAGCATATTACTAAAATAAATATTAAATAAAAAATTATAAAACCAGCATTATTTTATCTTCTTTCCTTATACTTTGATTGCCACTTTAAAAAAATGTGTAGATTAAACTTCAATTAAAAATAACTACAATACAATTTAATTTCAAAGTTATTTGTTGCTAAAAAACAAAAAAAATTGAACTTTATTCATAAATCTAAACTAACGTGACATCAATCACTTATAGTAGATAGATTTGATTTGTTATTTTAATTTATTTAATTGCTATGGCCTCACAATTACCATCTAAATATTCAATTTAAATTACTGTATTTTATAATTATAATGTAAAAAATAATTGAAATAATTGATAGATTAATAATATTTTTATTTGAAAGAAATTGCTGACTAATGGTTGATTAATTATTTAAATGGAAAAAGGGACAAAATATCTAAATAAAAAAGAGAGGAAAAGAAAATGGAAAAAATAAAATTATTATAAACTTATAAATAAATTATAAATAAAAGAGAAAGTAAGGTACCAAAAAAATAAAAGACAAAATCGTGGTACCGTGCACCCGTTGCACGGTAGCTGCAGCCTCTTATAGGACTCACTGAAAATGGGGAACGCAAAGTGAAATTATGATTCCATTAGATATTTTAATTCTTTTGATTTTTTTTTATAATATATCATTTCAAAATTTACAATAAAATCTATAAAACTTTTATTTTATTAAGAAAAATATCAGATTTTAACTATTAATTTTATTTTAGAATTATTTTTGTAATATAAGTATTATCTTTTTTATTTTAGTGATTTTTAGCATCAATTATCATACGTTTCAAATGTTGGAATAACAGCTTTTGTTTATTAACTTATACCTTTGCAATCAATGATGCTACGTCGAATTCAGCACTTATGCTTTTGTTTATCAAAAATTTTAATATTTTAATTATGTAAGATGCAGAAATTTCTCCAAAATTGTTATTTCCCCACTATTATTATTCGCGACCATAATTTTGCACGTACTGAAAATAAATATGCTTTGTATGCTATATACAAAACTACGCAAGTATTATTATTTTATTTAATGACTGTACGTATACGAAATGTTGTAGAAACTAATTTTTTTTTAATTTTTTTATGTCACATAGAAATGTCAAGTTGATCTTTGGAACTTAAGTTGCGCATGAAAAGCAAAAATAGAAAAAGATGCATGCTAACATCACCAATCTTCTTATGAACTCGGTGGCACGGTGCTTGTTGTACCATATAACTTGGTCTTAGGTTCGAGAAGATTGGTAGCTAAGGTCAGCCCAACTCCAAATTGATTGATCCATCATCATCATTTCCAAAATTCCAACTTAAATGAGGTATTCGAAAATACCTTCTTTTCATCGCAAAAGTTTCTTTATTCTTTTTCAAATAGTATATGAGAAAACAGGATCCCAAGTGTAGAATTTCTTCATTTCTTCTTAGCTAAAATCTCCCAAGTCAAAATGTATTAGATGAATGCATTATATTGCACACCCGAGTCATTTTCTTTTCGCTTCATTTATAGAGAAGGTAATACTCTTTTAATTAGGGTCTAAAATTTGAGGTAATTACTCAATTCGTATGTCGTTAATTTTGTAGTTGTTGTTATAAGTTTTGAAAGATAAAATAGTAATTTTATTTGATATAATTTAAAACTGAAATAAATATGATGTGCAACATGTGAAAAATTAAGATAAATAATTGAATAAAGTACTCATTGAGTCATTGTGTGTCATTATTAAAATGCACAAGAAAATTACAAACCACCAAAAATTGCGCGAATAAGAATTATGTTCACGCCGTGACGCGATGTGAGTGGCCTTTTAAGATAACTAAAAATTAAACTCGTAAATTTTACAGAACAAATGATAAATAAAAGACGATTCATCACCGGCTCTCATCATGATCTTGTTGGTATGGTGCCACATGTTCATCATGTCACCAAACACAAGTTCGAGGAGAGCTGGTATCATCAAAGTGGAAGTAACGAACAGGATGTGTATATACTTGCCATCAAATAAGGCATTACAAAATACCTCTCTTTTATCACAAATGCAATAAATGTATTATTTGTATTGTTTTCTTATCAATAAGAGATTTAAGAAATAGAAACATTTTATTATTTACAAACCTCTAAAGTTTAAAAAATGTGTGTACAAACTTTTTTTTTTGTTAATCTTTCTTGCTTGTTAAAGTCACGCATACAGAAATGATCTTGATGATCCAAGTTAAAAAGGAATTTATGCATCCATTCATAAAATATTAAATATAATAATTTATATATTATGAGAAACTTTGAGAGTGTATATATATTTTCACAATTTAGAATAAAAGAGGTTTTTATTTTCATAAGGTATGCTCTAATCACATCACCTGAGATTGAAGAAATCTGAGATATTACTGAGGAATTATATTATATTAAAAAAATGCAACCATCTTATTAATTGATGTATATTGGGAAAAGTAGTATTGTGAATAAAAATAAATAAGTGAGTATTTGAGCACCAACGTTTGTTGGTCAAGGTGGTATATTGCTATACTTGTATACCATATCATCATGATCCCGTCTTCGAGAAACAACGAACCATTTCATACCCTTTGCTTTCGAACAGAGGTCAGAGGTATTCTAAAATACCTCTTTTTTTTTGAGATTATTTTCTAAACCATCACAATCTTTTTTTGGTTCATTGTTTCAAAATATCCAATAATTCTTTCGAAAACAAACTCATCATCAACTTGTTGATAAGAAATTCTCGATCAACAATTCATTGCCAGAATAAACATTACAGAAAACTCAGCACCGTGATGCTGTTGATTCATGTCTTCAATTAATTCTTTATTCTTTTACTGAAAATCAAGTAACCAACAAACACTAAGCGACAAATAAATTAACAGCCAACTTGATGTTGGTGGCCTTAATTTCTTCTCAGCAAGAGTCTTTTGACAAATTGCTTTTAATTTCAGCCTTGCTATACACTGTAATATATCTGGGAAAGTTGCAAAAATAGGCAAGGAGTAGAAAATCACTAACGTGGCTACTTTTAGTTTAGCAAAGCAAATAATAATATTACTCATTACTTCTGGTTTCAGCCTACCGTGGTCCCTTAATTTCTCTATATTTTTCGCCTTTTCCCTATTTTAACTCTTCTTATTTTAATTTCAAAGTTATGTATATATTTATTAGAGAGTGAACTGTTAAAGATATTATCTTACAACAGTTGAGAATGAAATTTAGACTAAATATATAAATTTGAGACAATTTTTAACTCTTTGACTTAATTTTCGAATATGAATTAAGTCCGCAGACTTTTACATATATGATATATGAGTAAGTCACAGTACCTTAATTACCACAAAATAAAAATAAATAGAAATTATTGATTTACACATGTATAATAGAAATTATCAGACACATTATCCCACGAGTGAGGCAATGAGCTTCTAAACAAACTAAAACTGATTTGAGGCAATACATATTGCATTTGCCCAGAAAGGGAGGGGGTGGGTGGCGGGTCATTGCTGTTTACGAATTTGAAAATGTAAAATTAAAATTGCACTTGAGCATATTCCATTGGGACCACCTCACTAGTTTTTAATTTTTGAGTGAAGCATGTGATAAGTTCATACCATTTTCCTACATAAACACTCTGCTTGGATGGTCTCTCAGTATCAGCTTCTTTCTTCTTCACTCAACACTCTGTAAGTTAGATAATTCTCTTCTTCCAACTCATACTACTCCAATTCAACATCTCTCTCTTCCTCCAATATGTCACCAAACTTTCTGAGGAAAATTTTACCTTTACACCAATATTGGAAGATATATATAGCTATCTAGGAGAGAAAAAATGAAAGAAAGGAAATGTAGTTTTAAAGCCTCTCAGTTTATTAGTGATTCGGTTCTTGTTCTTCCAATCCGTTTCCTTAGGTCAGTGGCTTGACTAGGGAATTCTATGAGGTCATAACATTTCTCAGTCACTGAACCAACCTCACATCTCCTCTGTTAATTAACTAAGCTGTATATATCAGTCACTGAATTCCACTGGCGATGGAACTTGGAAGGTGCTGCTTTTTGCTTAGTAAGTCCTCTTAATTACAAACATATAGAAAATTGAACAAGATTAACATTGATTTATTTGCAAGGAGTGGTTAAATTGCTTTGGAATTGCATATTATGTGCAAGGTTATGTAATCAAACAGTATGGGCTAGTTTTAGTTACATCGCTTTTTTATATATGCATGATCATCACTGCAGCTTAATTTAGGAGTCTTTGCTTTAGCAGCTTGTGTTAATGTTAATGATGCCCTGTAAAATTAGAAATTTCCAGTTGGTTTGCATTATGTGAAAGAATATTAATTACTGTCACAAATATGAGAGTATATGATCGCACTTGCACATGTCATGAACATTAATAAATGTAACAATAACCCAAAACCTTTATTTATTTATTTATTATTATTATTATTATTATTATTAGGCTCATTTGGCTCAGCCTGAGCGCAATGGAAATTTTGCAAGTCATTTTAAGTGATTGCCTGGTGACTGTTTAGCTCCTGAATTCAAAAACTCGCCAGGAGACTCATCATTGAGGCATTTCATCAAACGGTTTTATACTTCCATCAAGCCTTGTTGCTTTAACTAAGAAAGTAAAAATGTTGTATGTTCTCTGTTGATATCACCAAACATCCTTTATGAACTCGGTGGTATGTTGCTTCAAGAACCATTTAACTTGGTCTGAGGTTCGAGACGGTCGGTAGCTAAGTTTGGTTCAACTCCATTATGATCCATCGTCATCCGATACAACTTAAATGAATGAGAATTTAACTTGGTCTTAGGTTCGAGATGGTTGGTGGCTAAGTTTGGCTAACTCCATTATGGTCCATCGTCATCCGATACAACTTAAGCTAATGAGGCGTTCGAAAATTAATAATGTTATGTATGCTTAGTTTGGATAATTAATTTGTATCTTAATTAATGTTACAAATGATATGTCATTATTTGATTGGTTCAAATGATATGTAGATATTAAATATGATGATAAAATTTTATTAGTAATACATTAGTTGATTCACATTAAAATATCGAGATTAAGCATAATCTCACTCTTTAAAATAACTTGTTTTAAATACAAAATATTTTTTAAAATTCTTTTTCAAATAATATATGAAAAATTAGTGACACCAGCATTGGTTTCATTACATCATTTGTTAAAGTCAGAACATCACAAATTTTACAGGTCAAAATGTAATATATGAGACAAATTATCACCAGCTCCCACTGTGATCTTGTCGGTTGGTGCCTACATGTTTAGCATGTTGCCAATCACGAGTTCGAGGAGAGCTGGTACCTAACCGGAAGCAACGTACGGAAATCATATACATATATATATATTCTCCATAAAAAAAAGGTATTACAAAATACCTTCTTTTTATCACAAAAGTTATCTTTCTTTTTGTTAATTTCTTATTAACAAGAGATTTAAAAAGTACAAATATCTGATTATATATAAACCTAATTTCTTTTGTTTAAGGATGTCAAACATTCAATCAGAACCTTTTTTTGTTTTAAATATATGTAACGATGAGATCTATGTCAGAAAAAAAATAATAATAAAGCCACACATATAGAGTTGATTTTAATGACCTAAGTTGAAAAGGAATTTGTATATTTATTCATGAAATGTTAAGTGTAATGATCTTATATTATGGCAAACTTTGAGGATATAAATATTCTTTTTCCTGTGTTAGAGAATTTTAGTGGGCTTTTATAAGAACATATTTTAATCACATCACTGAGGTTGAAGAAATTTAAGATCTTATGAAGGAATTATATTTTTTCAAAAAATTAAGGCCAGTTTGATAATATTATAATTTTTGAAATAATTATTGTTAATTATGAGATAGAAATAATCAATTGTGAAGAGAATCAATTAATTGTTTGATAATATTTATTTTTAAAAATACTGTGAATTTTAAGAATAGTAATTTTTAAAATAAATCTTATTATTAAACTACTACAAGAATATTAAATGACCAAAATAGGTATGATGTCAACTAAATTTATTTTATATATTTATAAGCATGTCTATAAAATATTTTTAATGTATATATAATTATTGAAAACGAAAATAAATATTTTTATATTTTTAATTTGATTTTTATTTTTTATTTCAATATAATTGACAATAATTTGATGATTTTTCCTGATTAATAAGGATAATTTTAGATTTTTATAATATGTGTACATGTATATATAAAATTATATTAAGTATAAAACTTATTTAAAATATGCTATAGGATAGGGTGATTTGCCAAAAGTGATTTTAAAAAATATTATCAAATGTCAAAATTAACTTTTAATTTTTTTAAAAAAAACATTTGATCTTTTCGAAAGTAATCCAAAACTAGCCTTTAGTATTTGAATATTATTGAAAAAAATAATATTATATTCAAAATAAAAAGTAATAAATATTAAGGAAAAAGAATATCTACACCCTCAAAATTTAAAAAAATAATCACCAACGCCCCCAAGATTTCAAAAGATAACATAAAAACCCCTTTTAGTCATAATACCATATATTTCTATTATTCCCAAAAAAGCTAATTCTAATATTTTGTAATAAATAAAAAATATAACATTAAAATAAATGTAATAATATATACATTTTAAAATAATTTCAATATTTGAAAATATTTTAATATTTTACAATATAATATTTTATAATAAATATAATCATAATATTAAAATAAATGTATTAAAATTTAAATTATTTTGAATATTATGCAAAATAATAATTTTAACATTATTAATATGTAGATTTTTTTAATTATAAAATACATTTAATGCAAATATATTATTTAAAATATCTGTAATAAATAAAAATATATTATTAAAATAGTATAATAAATTACATATTTAAATTTATTAAAATATTAAAGTATTTTAATAGCTGTTAACTTATTGTATAGATTATATTATTTATATAATATTTGTATTTATTAAAAAAGTTTTAAAGTTAAATTTTTTGGGATAATAGAAATAAAGGGTATTATAATAAAAAAAAAAGAAGGGATATTGGTGTCAATTTTTAAAAACATTAGAGAATATAGATATCATTTTCCCTAACACTAAGGTAGTGTTTATTATTTTAATTTTTTTTCTACAATATGAATAAGTCTAATTTTTTTAAAATCTGAATATATTTGAATACAAATGTACAAATTATAAATAAAATTTTACTTTTTCTATTGAGACGTAAATATTTGAAAATCAGACATAAGTTAAAAAATAAACAAGAAATTTTTGAAAAAAAATCTAAAATTAATAAAATTTTCATACTTGACATTTAACAAATAAATACCATTTTTCTGTAGGAGATGAACCTCATTAAAGATTTCTTTAAGACATAAACTTAATTAAATTCATCTGAGACCACTT
The DNA here is from genome assembly GCA_025617385.1 of Murraya koenigii. Taxonomy (NCBI): domain Eukaryota; kingdom Viridiplantae; phylum Streptophyta; class Magnoliopsida; order Sapindales; family Rutaceae; genus Murraya; species Murraya koenigii. The sequence goes on along the minus strand of CM046813.1, from coordinate 21,873,353 downwards.
ATGGCTACCATAACTTATTTGATACAAATGAAGTTATTTTCCAAGCACTAAAAATAATAAATTTCTTTTCGATAAATATACTTGCGAAATTTAATTTCATTGCGATCACTTATTAATTAACTTATTTGATATTTGCCAATTTATGTCTAGTATATACTAAACAAAACTATTTATTGAAAAATTTTTTGTTCAATCTTTTCTTATGTTGTTATATTTATAAGGATTTGCTTTAGTCACATCACTTGGGAATGAAAATCAAAATTGAGATATTACAAAATAATTGTAGTAAACTATAAACAAAAGAAATCATATATATAGAATTTGAATTATTCGTATAACAAATATTATACTCTTTTAAGAATAAAGAGGAATGGGTGATACGATTCATCACCAACTCTCGTTGTGGTCTTGGTGGCATTGGTGTTTATTAATTATTTGTTTTCACCATGTCATCAAGTCTTGCCCTCGATAAGCGTTGGCATCAGAACCTACCAAATTATCTGTTTCTGCTTTAAAATAGAGATATTCTAAAATACCTCTTTTTTATTATATATATTTACTTAAATCTTATTTTCAGAAAAGTATAAAATTATCCTTGATTTTCGTTGAAAATTTATTCATTCGATTAAGTATAACATTTATATACCTTTTTGTCCATCTCTTGCTTCCATTATTTCATGTCTAATCAAGTGACTATCTCTTTAGATTGATCATATATACAGTTAGTTAATTAGTTTTTAAACTATAACTTGTTAATATTCGATTTTAAATTATAATTCAGTTAGGTTAACTTAATTTCAATTCAACAAAATTTCTATTTATTCTACATTTACTCATTTGATTAAGTATAATATTTATATACCCTTTTGTCCATCTCTTGTTTCGGTTGTTACACGTCTAATCAAGTGACTATCTCTTTGGATTGATCATATAAACCAGTTAGTTAATTAGTTTTTAAACTATAACTTGTTAATATTCGATTTTAAATTATAATTTGGTGTAGGTTAACCAAATTTCAATTCAACAAAATTTTGATTTATTCTAGTCATTTGGTTGGCCTCTCCTATTGTGGGAGAAAAGGTTAAGGGTTCAATTTCAAAGTTATACATAACATACATTTATATGAATTATGACCGACTTGCCCAGTTTAACTGATCATGAGTGTGCTTCACGCCTACAGTCATCTGAGTTCGAACAGAAATACTAATTTCAAAGCTATACATATCATACATTATATATTTTCTTTTGGAACTATTTTAACAACATTAATGAAATGACACTTTGTATAATTTGAAGTGCTTCAACAAGTACTCTGACATCAAAACTAAATTTTACGAGTTATTCAAGTTTTTACACCCTATTAACTTATAATTTTGTCAAAGAAAATGTAACACAATGAAAAAATCAATGTTTCACAGCCTCGTGGGTTGATCTAAAATAGAACCTCATATGGGCTTAAAACGAAGTACACAATAATGCAGATTAGTAAAAGCGAAGAGGAATTGATTGAAAGCTACACGTCAAAGATACAGACCAGAAATAATATCTACAATTCATTACATACAGATTTAAACAACAAAAATCAAAAGAAAAGCTATTCCAACAATGTCTCTGAGTCTCTAAATTTTATGAGTCGGTTAGTATTTCTTTTGTGTTGATCCTCTCTACAAGTGATTCGCTTTGTACATTCAGGGTGTGGTTATTAGAATTTTTATTATATGGTCCACATAATAAATCACTTGTTTGAATAAATGAAAAGATAAAAATAAAGAGATAAACTCATATTAATTACCCGTTTACTTGTTTTAAGGGATAGTAGAAGAGTTTATTAATCAGTTTTATAATAAAAGTGATAAAAATTATTAATTTCACTTCTTTGATGGAAGGAAATATAAAGACTTTTAAGTTATGAATTACTGCTATAAAAAGGGTCTCTAACCTAATTAAGAACTTGTTTTACATCACAAGAGAAAGGCTATAAAATAGAATAGGCTATAAGATGCCTTATGAAATTTAGTGAATATAAAGAACACTTAAAACTTGAATAACTATAATTAGAGATACAATCCTATCATAATTTAATTATTTTACAGTGTTTACTTCTTAAATTAGGAAATCAGAATATGAAATCATTTCCATTGTGTGTGTTTATTTGTAAAAATTGAATCAACGAATGAGAATGAAAATGGTGAGACCTACCAAATTTAAGAATGAGAAATGAGAATCATATTTCTATAAATATACAAAAATAACTAAGAATATTTTAATAATTTATAATATTATATTCCAATTATAATAAACGCATCAAAAGAAATACACTTCATTTTGATTTCGATTATTACAACTTAAGTAGACAAATTTGTTCTGATTCACATTCATTTTTTCTATTTAAGTCCATTCTAATTGCCAACTAAACACACCAATAATAGCCAACGTCAAGAATATAGTGTTGCGGCCATAGATTTTAATAGAGTGATGAGTGTAATATTTATGTTCAACATTTTTAGTTTAAGTAGGTGCAATTAATATTTAGAATGGGTGTAAAAATAAAAATAAAAATACAAAGAAAAATGTAAAATGCAATAAGTTTCTGATTCCTGAGATTCTGCTCCTAGTTTTAAAATCTGATCCCAAAAATTACAATACACCCGTGAGTACACAAACATAGCCCATAGCCAATGTTGATTCCTTCTTCGCCATCTGTTGCTACTGCCACCGCAAGACGCTTCTTCTTCTCTCCTTAATTTTTTCAGCATCATGAATTTGCCGTATTTTTCATACTAGCTTTACCAGATTTTTATTTCGTTAAAGAAAATTAAATTGTATAATTCTTAGATTATGTTTGTTTGATCAAAGTTAAAATACTCATTACTGTAATTTCCGGAAGTCAATTAATGTTGGAACTAATTGATCAATCAAATTTATAATCTGTGTGTAAATTATTGAAATTAACTCTTCTAAAAATTTTTTTAAAATATAAATTTTATTGAAGACTGATTAATCTTAGGGGGTCTTTCATAATATTTTTAAAGTTTTAGGGTCACTCTGTAATTAGATGTGGTCTTATTGTAATTATTAGGGACTTAGTCAACAATTTGGGGAAGTTTCAAACTATAGGCCGGAGAGTCTGTTACGCGTAGGCTGACATAATAAAGAATGAACTCACTTACTTTTAGTATTAACCTACGTTGACTAAACTGCTTCTGAAAAGTTGGTTTCTATGGCAAATTGAAGTGGCCAAAACTTTGTATCTAAAGGGAGTTAGGTCGAGTGATATAGCTTGAGGAAAAGCTTGTAAAATGAACTTTAAACCTGTTGTGGAATCTTCCAATATGAAGGAAAGGGAAGCTTGTCTCGTTATTCAGAAGTTGCTTGTATTCAATTGCCTAAGTAGTAGCAAAACTATAAAGGCAAATGCATAGGAAGTGGCAGCAGCAGCATTGCTATCTTCAATGGCATGAGTAGTAGTAACAATGAAAAGCAGCAACAATACTCAATTTCAACAAAATCAAGCCAACAAAAGTGCATTCATGAAAATAATAAAGGAACAATAAAGGCATCACATATCATACACAGTCCATTCATCATGAACCTTTAAAATATTCTCATTCAGATACTTTGTTATCCCTAAACTTTATAGGTTATTCCCTAAACTTTATAGGTAAAATAATGAAATAACAAAGTACATATTTGAAATTTATATTTTGCTTCTATATGTCTAGATTTTGCACAATCTCTTGCATGTACTTCGTATCAAAGTATCGACATTCAAAATCGTTCTATTGCAGAGGACACTACAAATTTCTGAAATTAATTTTAGCATTACTTAGTATACCAAAAGTTACAAAATTAGACAAAATGAACATATCACTTTTTATCCTTCAACTAGCGTCCATTTCAGGTTTAGGTTAGCTTTTTGTCTTATTGCATGATACATCTTAACTCCTTTGAATATGAAAGCATTCAATGAATGTAAAGATCAATATACCAATATTATTTAAATAAAATATGATATTGTTAAATAATATAATTTTAGTGACCAAAGTTAACTAATTAAGTAATCCATGCAATTCCTATAGAAACTTAACAATCTCAATGATCCAAGTAGTGCAAATGTTATCCAAAAATGAAAATGAACCCATCACTGATCAGGTATATCTAACACTTTAGAGAATTAGCCCCCAACGAAGAAATTATCATTAGAACCAGCCCTAGGTCTTTTAAATTGCGTTTTTTATTGTTGGCCATTGTTAGTTTGATGAGACATTGAAGAATGAAGTAGTGTATAATATGAAATTGAAGAGTTAAAACAAATTTAGCCCTAATTGTTTTTAAAAATAGTGATTTTTACTACTATTTTAATTCTAGTCAAAATTTAAGAAATAATGGCTTTTTTTTCTTTTACCAATAATACCACCCTAATAGCAGTGCTTTTGGCAGCAACACGATCACAAATTATATCTATTTTGTGAAATTATAAATTAAAAAACAAGTTTGACTGTAAATAGTCTTGAAGAAAGAAACCAAACTAGAAATCACCTCTCCTAATATTAGCTGGCCTTTATCTTCTCCCTTTAATGCACCATGAAATCAAATATCCATTCTTGTAACATAATTAATGATATATAGAAGATTAAATAGTTAATTAAAAGCCATTAAATCATGACATATAAAAGATTATATAATTAATTAATTGGCATGTGGCCGGCCATATATAATTAATTAAGATTACCATGTTCCCTCCAAGGCAAAAGAATATTTTTGATCTGACATATTTGGGAAATTTACAAAAATAGCAAATAAAAAATTTACAAATATCCAAAATAATCAACTAAAATTTTTCTATCTTTCTTAGCCATTTACCATTCTTTTTGCCATAATACCTTTATCTCTCCCAAACCAAAACTCGGCAATATCCTCCATCCGGTAACAATCACTAGCTCCATTTTACATTTTCCGATAACAATCAACGGCGGTTGGGCGGGCTTTTGAGAGTGAGCTCATATCTGGCGGTATTTTAGAGGTGTTTTTCTCCTTAATTTTTGGTAATTTTCACTTCGTAAATTTTAATTTTTTTCTATTTTGATAAGTTTGATTGGTGAAAAGTCAGTGTATAGATGTATATAGATGAGGTTAGAATTGATTATCCATAAATATTGGAGATTGTTAAGTGAAATTTAGGTTTAAAGAGTGGTACACGAGGTACTCGATAAAATGTCCCTTGGGCTAGATTAAATAGTTGATGGTGTATGCAAGATTAAGGTATTGACGATGTGATTGTAAGGTAGAGTGTAGGTGCAATAGGAGTAGAAATCACACGCGCAATAGGTACAAATCACCTGCGCGGGACTGGCCTCATTGCATGCATGTCGCGCGTGCTCCAGGCGCCCATCCCTCAAGTGCCAGGCCATCGCACCATATCACAGATTGTGATATCGTGCGACAGGTGCCTGTCGCACGATATTACAAATTGTTTTAAAAAAATTATTGAATTAATTTTTTTTAATTATCGGATTAACTAATTAAAAATTTAATTTTTTTGCAGACGTAATGGCCACAAAATTAGGCACGATGAAGATTTCGGAAACGAAACACTTCCCTGTGTGTATTACAAATATCTCAAAATTTGGGAATGTGATGGAAGCTATCAAGAGGAAGTTAACGAAACAACAATTAAGATTATTCGGAAAGATATATTTGGCCATTTCGCAAAGATGGATAGCTACGTGTTTAGTGATGTAATCCTTCACAACGCGCTACTTAGGCAAGTAGCGTGTTGTGATAAAGGTGATAAAAATCAGATGTGGTTTGAATTTAGTGGCCAGTTAGCATGGTTATCAATCGTTGAATGATGTTTAGTTACAGGACTTTACTATGGTACATACGACTTACACAAAGAAGCCAAATTTTCTGCTAATAACAGGTTGCGTGATTTGTACTTTAAAGGTAAGCTAGGCGCTACTCTTAAACGATTTGATAAAAAATTTGAAGATTTGAACTTTAATGACATGAATGATGTTGATGCGCTAAAGATCTCGTTATATTACTTTGCGGATAGAGTACTTAATGGTAGAAAGATGAACGTGTACCAAATTCGTTATTATTAAACTATGTTGATGATCTTGAGTACTTTAGAAGTCTTCCATGGGGTCGTTTATCCTGAAAATGGTATATAAAAGTTTGGACATTGCATTGAACCAGAAAATGGAGGCTTTCCAGGTAATACTCTTAAAAAGGTGAAGTATAACATTTATGGCTTTTGTCCTGGGGTGCAGGTGCGTTTCAAATATATATGGATTTTTTCTATACAAAGTATTTTTATTTTTTTCCTAACTTTGTATTGTCACATGTTACAGGCTTGGCTGTTTGAAGTATTGACGGTTTTGTAGCAGAAAAGTGGGCCATCAAGACAAAAAAGAAGACTTCTCGCATATTGAAGTGGGAAGGTGTTTCCTCCTCGAAAATAAGTTTTTCTGAAGTGTACAAGTTTTACAACGACAATACACGTGTCGTAAGTATTAAGTTTTACTGAGGTGTACTACTTTATATGCGTGATGACTAATTTCAATTATTTTATTACTAGGGGATTGTTAAGCAAACACTCAATCTAACTACGCAGGAAAATGAGATGTCATTTTGGAGAAGCGTAAAGGATTATGAGATATTAATCTCTCGTTGGGTTCATAATGTGAGTTAATAATTGAATTCAATTATAATATTATTATTGAATCTTCAATTGCCACAAGTTGTTTAAGTAATCAGCTATATCAATGTTACAGCATCACCCCAACATACCACCCAACAAAGATAAAGTGGACGATCAGCCATATGTTGAACATGATTATGAAATGGACGATCATGCACCAGTTGACCACGAATATAGAGTGGGCGATCAGCACTGTTGATGATGAATATGAAGCCGCAAAAGAGGTTATACGCTTCAGATGCTATTTTTAACATTTAATTATTTTAAAACAATGATGTTATATATAAAATGAATTTATTTTTATTTTTGCCATAGTCGAAATTAAAGTTCTCGTATGATTATGTCATTCGTAGAATGGAGAAAATTGATCGTTCTATTATTGACATGAAATAAACAATGACCAAGATAATGTCGGATGCTGAGGCTGAGTGGAATGAACAAAGATAGTTTAGAAAAAAACGAAGAGAGTTTGCAAAATATGTAATGGGGTTTATTAATTCATATACTGAGAATTCAACGAAGCATTATTACAGTGATACTCCGATGAGAAACCCTTACATGATAAGCAATTTACATAGTTCCTTTTTATTTTTACTATTATTCTAAATGTATTGTGATTTAATAAGTTGTTACTATTAATAGGCCCCTGATGATGTTCGAGATTGTCATGATCATACCCCACTATCATTATGTTTATTATCTGAAGACGTAAATGATGACAATGTGCAAATTTTGAAGGAAGCACCTCCTAGTATAAGTAAATTTGGCCACGAGTATAGGACGTCATATGCACTTAAAAGTCCCTACTTATAAACTTACAAACGAGGAAAGAACATTAAGCGTCTTCCGGCCATAGAACGAACAGATGTTGATATCGATCGAAAGGACAAGCATGGATATAAATCTACTTAGAGGAATAGAGGATCCGACACTGTTTTATGAGTTCAATCAGTGGTTTGATGGTAACATTATAGTTGATCGTGACATCCGACATTCGAAGGAATTTTTTAGCATACTCTTAGGGAGAGAGTCAATGGGATGGCTAGGAGATAAGGTAACTATTGTAGATCTTTACTTAATTTACTTGTAATGTACTTGCATAATCTAACGGGTTTCTTTGTCATTTATAACATATCCATGAATACTACCGTTTGATAAGTAATAAACGTCAGCAATACCTTAATGCCTTATATCAGCAGCAATACTTATAAGAGGGTCAACTTGTACGCCCTTCGAATAGGGCCTTGGAATAATAGGCCAACTTCGACGTAGATTATAACAATTCTTAAAGTGAGGTAAATCTTCCCTATCACCAATTGGATCCTCATCATGCTCATCATCCCCATCACCTCCATCATCTCCATCATCCTCATCATCCTCATCCCCATAATCACAAGAATTATCCAAATGATTATCATCATCATCAATAGGAGCATACCTAAAATCATCGTCCCCATCATCAATTGGTCTATGGTATAAATCAACATTATTACTATTTGATGTTGTATTATTCGTGTTTTTAATGCGATCATCATTGTAATGGAAAGGAGAGTAACCTTGTTGTAGTGAGGTCGCCAGCGGTAATACTTCTTCTTCAACAGCTGCCAATGTAACGACGTTCTCTTCTTCAACATGATCTTGATTTCTTAATTTAGGAAATTTTCTAACAAAAACATGGATGTACCCCCTCATTCACCGAATTAGAGCTCATATGTATTAAAACTCTTACCATTTCATCATCAACTATATCCATAGGTATTGAACATACGGGTTGGGTAGAACATCTCGACTGTAAAGTTGTCTTCAATGTAATACTGTAATCATTCGGATTTATTTGCAAAACTTCATATACTCTTGAAAGAAATACATCAAACGTACAGTTTTTTGGAACAAAAAAAGTTCTATTTTTTCTATTTCTATACTCAAAACAACCGTCTGTCAATTCTTCTCATGATCCATTAAAACACATTTGAAGAATAATTGATTCCATTAAGTCTAAGAAAGAAAAAAAATTAGTATTTAAAAAATATTTAGAGTTTAGACATAAGTCGGATAACCGTGCAACAAGTACCTGTTACATGAGCGCCAGAAGCTTGTCGCACGGTTGGACGGAATCTGTCACCATGCGATAGGCTCCTGTCGCACGGTTGGACAGAACCTGTCACCGTGCGACAGGCGCCTGTCACACACCTGTCACACGTTTTATGGGTTCGTCTCCAAGCTTGTTTTTACTCAAAATAACTCATAAATTTGGATTAATCGTAAAATAAATACTACACATTGTGTAAAATAAATACTAACCTCAACTTTTTGCTTTCTAGTTGATGAGTTGATGATTAATTGGTGAGTTTTAGGGATTAGAGTATGCCAGATTTTGAAAAGTGTTGATTGAGAATGTGTGAGAATTGTTGGTTTTGTTTATAGATCTGAGGGTATTTAAGTTTATACAAGATATATAGCTACATATGATAGAAAAAATTTATTTGGTTATTTTGGATAGTTACTAAATTTTTTGAATATTTTTGTAAATTTCCTGACATATTTCATCAAGATAAAACGACGAACCAATCAAGATTAGTGCTTTAGCTTTTAGATTTCTACTTTTATCTCTCTCACCTAAAATCTTCTCATTTTCCCATTGTTCATTATATATTCAAAATAAATAATTAAATAAAAATGAATCACATTGTCGTTGTTGTTTTCCACTAAACCTACTCATCAGCGATCAAAAGTTAACCGATCTTTAGCAAATTTTAGTTGAATTTTATTGGTTGATTTTCTTTTTCGTAATCGACAATAATGCAACATGTAAGACCATTATAGAAGTCTAAAGGGAGAAGATAAAAAAAAGATGCATAAATATGCCAATGCTTCTCTATGATGCTATAAAATATAGTTCTAGTAAGCTGCCTACTTGAACACAACTTTTCCAGTAGGATTCTCATAAATCGAAAACCAAGTACTGTATAAAATTGATTATTGCGACCAAATCTTCATGTAAGTTTCAGAGAAAGATAAATTTATACAACCTTAAAATACCTAAAAAGAAAAAAGAAGAGAAAGAACATCAATAGACCACAGTGAAGGAAGGAGAGAGACCAAGGTGGGAAAAAAAGTTGAGAGCGACTTCAGCAGTGAAGTGTTAATTGGGATCTGGCTGCAAAGAGCGATTGAAGGGAAAAAGTTAGGGAACGGTGTTTAGGAAAATTGAAAAGAGCTTTACTTGAGTGGGAGAAATAAGGGCTAACTTTTTTGCTTGATTTAATTTTAGGTCTATAGAAAGAGAAGGGAATTGATTTTGGAATGAGGGAGAAATGAAGAGCTAAAAAACTCGAAGTGTTGAATTTATATGGATAACATTTTAACAACAAAAACCATGCCGTTCAAATTTAGGAAAATTGAAAAAATAAAAATAATTCTTTAATTAGTATTGGTACTTGGTTATAATACTATTATATTAATGATCACTTACTCTTATATGTAAAAAGTGCTAAAAGGTGTTTAGGTTCTCAATTGCTGTTAGTATTTTATTTAGTATCAGAAACTTAGTATCAATGTTTCTTATTTTTCTAGTAGTGCATTAGTGAGCCATGTGAAAATTAGAGTTCATAGGGTGGAACTTCACGATTTACTTGTTAAGATGTTGGATGAAGAGTTTCAATAGTGGGAAACTTCAATTGTTAGTAACCAGAAAGGTCTGGAGGATACAAAAGAAGATTATGAAATTGTATGGCCTCCGATGGTTGTCATCATGAGCACTTGGTGAAATGATGAGAATGATAAGGTAAACTCTCATTTTGTTGGTTCTGTACGGAGATGAAGTAGAGTGCAAGTTAATTTAAGTTGCTACTTTATTTGCTATCATTTAAGAAATAAAACTTATGTATATTTAAATATAACTTTTTCTTTTTATTTGAATCGATTTAATGGATTACATGGGACAATAAACAACTTCTTGACCACTTCAATCCATTCAAAGTTGTGAGGGCTAAGAACTCTATGGGCAGACATGGGCACCGTGAGATAATTGTTCTGATAATCGAAAGTTCTTTAGTTGGTTATTTAGAAGCTCGACATCTTCATCAGCATTTTTGTAAGAAATGAAATGATAGAAAAGCAATGCGTCTTGATGACCTAAGAAGCGATAGAAAAGAGTGGATGCTTTTTTTCAAGTTAGGAAAAGGTAAGGAAGAATGGAATGAAAAGTTATATAGGGCCTTATTCTTTGAAAGTAGGCAATGTTGACTTTATAGTTTTATGGCATGAAAAGAAGACCTCGACTTATTTAACCATAATTACCAATTTCAGCAATGTTTTGGTTATTTCTCTCCCAATCCCTTATGTGCACAAGATATATTTAGAGAGAATTTGTGGTCAGAGCATGCATGGCTGAATTGAATCCTCTGATGATCCATAATAACTTAAAATGCATGAAAATTGAAATACACATTATACCTAAGAGAGGAGATAAATTGGGTTTTTAAAAATAAAGCTAAACAAACCACACAATAATTTATTCTAATATCATAATAGAATAAAAAATAATAAATTTAACAATGTTCAAAATAAAAGAATAAGGAAATAGAAAATAAATATAATGATTTTTACGTAGTTCAATAATTCCTGCATATGTCAACGCCTTCAAGTATATCGGGCTTGAGGATTTCACTATCCAAGCTCCCATGACTTCAAGTTCATACATTTGACTTACAAGGCATCAATAAACCTTTACACGAAAATATTATCTCTCAATCTGTTCACCCAAATATTTTTCACACATACACTTGCAACTTTTACAAAGAATTCAAAGATTACCACAAACACTCTCTTTTAGAGCTGATATATAAATGATAGCACAATATAGATTTGATTTATAATGATTTGCAAAATGCAAGCTCAAAATATGTTGTATAATCTTGTTTTTGTTTGCTTAAGTTCTTATAAATGGATTAGATTTGAGTTTATATAGTTTTGATTCAGAATATAGTCATTATTGACAAAAACCCGCAGGAAAGCGGTTAACCGCTTAATTTAGCTGGCTAGCCACTTGTTACAATGAATTTTCTGTTGCATTTGAATTTTACTATAGTAATATTATTTCAAAAATTATAATTTGACCCAAAAATTTTAATAATTATATTATAGCCCAAACGTCATAATATTTTGAAAATAGATCGAATTTCAAAATTTTTAAATAATACTCATTATTTCCAAAATTTTTAAAATTATGCTATAGCCTAAAACTTTATAAGACTTTTCAAAAATGCCAATTTCTAGAATTTTAAGATAATGCTTATTAAATTCAAAATTATCAAAACTTTTTCAATTTAATCTAAAATATGAAAAATACTCAAATTCACAAAATGATTGTCTTATAAATATAAAACCTTTGGTTTATAAAAAAAAAAGATTTCTTATGAAATAAATACTTTGAGCTTCTCAAACATTAAACCATGCATATAGAAAATCATACCCGCTTTACAAGAATTTGTCACATTAATAACTCCGTTGACCGAAACTTTATTTTTGAATGAGCCGTTATCCGTTGAGTGTCTTGAACTTAATTCACTTGCATAAAAATTATCTTTTAAGAGCTAGTGAAAATGTGAAATACAATATTAACTAAATTATATATGTTTGCTATTATCAAAATTACAATATGTGTAATCCTTTAGGCTAACGATCTCCTCATTTTTTATGATGACAAAGATCCTATGTATTTTGACATTTATACTCCCTTTTAGTATATGACATTTATGCTTTAACATATAAATCAAATATAAGCTCTCCCTAAATACATGATTTATAACAACTAAAAAACTTCCACTTAATATTTCAAAACCATGCATCAATACTTCAAAATACATGTTACATGTCTCTGTAAATTCAAAATACATGACTTCTCCCCCTTCATCATCAAAATTACTACCAAATCATGCTAAGACCATAATGGTTAACCAGGAAATATAAAAATTAAACATTTAATTAACCAAATATTAAAAGCATGCAAGAATCCAAAAAAAAACATTATCAAAATACAAAGCATCCAAATATGAAACAACAACCATCCAACAAAAATATCTAAATAGCAAGCAATAATCCTCAAATCATAGTTAAGAAAAGAAATATCATATGCATTTGAGAATGTGGTTTCATAATAAAACAAATATAAAAGAGATGCTAGGGAGATGGCTGAGAAGATGATAACAATGGTGGTGGAAATGAGTAAAGAAATGATGAGTTAAGAATAGAGAATGGAAGTTAAATAGATGGAAATTGATTTTTGGAAGTTTGTTTTGACAAGAAAATGGATGAAAATTCAATAAGTTTGGTGAAGAAATGATGTAGAACCTATGGGTTAGAGAGAGTGATGAGAGGTTGAAGAAAGCATGAAAAATGGAGGGGAAACGGGGTTAAACCCGTGACCAAGCGGCTGGCTGCTTGCTCTCGGAATTGGCCAACTTTGGAGGATATAACTTTGGCTACAGATATCTATTTTAGGCGTATAATATACCGTTTCGAAGCTTACGACGAGACGGATAAAACCCAGAATAGCCAATGTAGTTTTGATCCACGTTAAAGTTGGAAATTTTATTTCTTTCCTGATCATTTTTAGGTGGTAAGATTTGTTTACTTTCTGGCTAAGTTTTGAGCAATCCTGAGTTCATTTTGTGATCCTCAAACATTTCAAAAGCCATTTTAATGTATGAAACATGATTATAAACATTCAAAGGATCATAAATTCAAACATATAACTCATTTATCATACATATACATCATACAATCATGAAATATGTAAGTATTCAAAGATTGAGAATTCAAGCATATCACTCATTTATCATGCTTAGGCATTACATAATTATTAAAAATAAAAAATTAACCATTTTGAATACTCTCAATAGCATGATTAGAGATTTGAATGCGAAGATATCATTATCAAAAGTTTATACAGAATTTTTGAAAATTGTTCTTCGCAAAGAGGTTTTGTAAAAAAATATCGGCAAGTTGTTTTTCTGTAGAGATAAATTCTAATGCAATATCTCCCTTTTGAACATGATTTCCAATGTCATACCTTGATCTAGGAATGTATCAAAGTTATTTTAATGCATATATATTCATATGATAGTGCACTCAACATTACATAAAATGATAATTCAATCATGTAAACATAAGCAAATTAAAAAAAAATTACACAAAGAATAATCAATGATCAAAACTCTAAATCATAATGATAATATAATCATGTAAACATACATATATGCATCCACAATTTTAAGCTATTATTCATCCATTATGATCTACTCAACATAATTAATAGCAAGATAATTTACCCATAACTTGCTAATGCACTTAATGTCATGATAGCATAAGATAGATATGAAACATTTACTAAGAATAAATTAAATGATTATTACTTATAATCAATAAAGTAAAGATTTCTACCAAAGCAATTAAATCATCTTGTTTTATCATTTTCTTTTTACATTATGATCAAGTGACTTTCCTCACAAGTTTTCATTAAGAAACTCTCCATCATTCCTTGAATGTGGTACATACACAAATATTCAAGTTGTGTCATTTGGCACACAAATATTCAAGTTGGGTCCTTGAGTGTTAGCAATGATTCCTTTTCTAGCCCAAACACATTTTACTCCATAAATGTGCATTTCTTTTAACTGGATATTTATATTTCATTTGACCATTTTGATTGCAATAATAACATACAACTTGATTATTACTAGAGGTACACTTCACAAAATAATTCTTATAATACTTTTGTTTCAAATATGGCTTGTAGCCAATACGTTCCTTGCTAAACACACATTTTTGTTAATAAAGTAAGTTATCTAACATCTTTTACTCATTAGTAAACTTTAAGAAAACATTACTAAGTTCATTCTTTTTCCTAAGCATTCCATTTTCATTCTTTAAATTATCAACAATAGAATTCTTATGCTTAAGAACACTTTTTATTCTCTAATTGTAAAGTTGTTATATTGGCACTTAAAGAATCATTTTCATTGGAAAGCTCTATCATTTCTTTTTTAAGGCATGCATTCTTTTTACTTATTCTCATTCAATCATCATACAATTCTTTAAAAGCGTCATATAATTCATTATAAGTAGGAGAATCACTTACCTCATCAATTTCATCAAATGATTGATCCCCAAATGTCATGAGAGCAACGTTTAACATTCTACGAGCTTACTCATCATCAGTGGACTCTTTATCACTATCATCCCATGTTGCCATCATTGCTTTCTTCCTTAATTTTGAATAGTTGAGTAGAGGACATTTCAATCTTATATGACCCGACTTTTTACATTAAAATAATAATAATAATTGCCTCATTCTTCCCTTTCTCTATTTTAAGGTTTTCTCTTGCAAGATTCTTAAAGTTTATTCTCTTGATTTGCTTCTTGAAGATCCTTTTAAATTTTCTAGCAATCATTTCAATTCCTTCATTTTCAAAATCACTCACATTATCATCACTTTCAACCATAGAAGATTTGAATGCAAAGCTCTTCTTCTTTTTTATCTTTATCAATTCTATCATTAGTAATATCCTCTTTATATGAGATAAGAGAACCAATAAAATCATCAAGAGATAAAATGTTAAGATCTTTTTCTTATTCTATAGCCATTCTCTTTGGTCTCTACTCTTTTGGTAAGGATCTAATAATTTTCTTTACTTTTCACTGTTTATAAAAATCTTTCCTAGTGCTTCAAATGAATTTACAATATCAGTAAATCTAGTGTACATATCATGGATACTCTTATATGACTCCATTTTAAACAACTCATATTGCCTAGTGAATCTATTAATTTTACATTCTTTAACTTGATTTGTTCCCTTATAAATAACTTCAAATTTTCTACAAATTTCATATGTATTTATACAACTCGATACCGTATGAAATTCTTTCTTGTCTAAGGCACAAAACAAAGTATTTATGGCTTTGGAGTTTAAGGAGGTCTTTTTCCTTTCCACGTCACTCCATTCATATGATGACTTGGGGATATCTTCCCCTTCATCATTTTTAGTAATAGGTATGAATGGACCATCATTTACAATTTTTCAAATTTTATTAAGGCTTGCAAATAAAACATCATCTTAATTTTTCAATATGACTAATTGTTACCATAAAAAGATAGAGGTCTAGTGCTTGATTGACCTTCCCTAAATGTGGAATTATTTTGGGTTGCCATTGATCTTTAATTCTAGACAGTAAAGTCTACACAAGAGCATCAAGTGCTAATACCAAATGAAATACATGTTATGCAGCCCAAGAGAGGGGTTGAATTAGGTTTTTAAAACTTATTTTCTAATGCCTTAATTGAATAAAAAATAATAAATTTAATAATGCCTAAAATAAAAAAGAAAGGGAAGAAAAAGTAAATGCAATGATTTTTACGTGGTTCGGCAATCCCTGCCTACGCCCACGCCTCCAAGTACACAAGGCCTGCGGATTTCACTATCACTTATACATCCACAAATTTTATAAAGAATTCAAGGATTACAACAAACACTCTCTTTTAGAGTTAGTATACAAGTGATAGCATAATATAGATTTGATATATGATGATTTATTAAATAAAAGCTCAAAATATGTTGTATAATATTGTTTTTACTTATTTAAGTTCTTAGAAATAAATTGGATTTGAGTTTATATAGTTTTGACTCGAAATATACCTGTCATTGAAAAAAACTAGAAGGGAAGTGATTAACCGCTTAATTTAGCCAACTAGCTGCTTGCTATAATGAATTTACCGTTGCATTTAAATTTTGCTATACTAATACTATTTCAAAAATTATAATTTGGCCTAAAACTTTTGATAATTATACATGGCCTAAAATGTCATAATATTTTACAAATAGATCCATTTTCAGAATTTTAAAATAATACTTATATTCTCAAAACTTTTAAAAATTATGTTGTGGCCTAAAATGTTATAAGACTTTTCAAAAAGGCCATTTTTAGAATTTTAACATAATGCTTATTGAATTCAAAGTTATCAAAACTTTTTCAATTTAATCTAACATCTGAAAAATACTCAAATCTACAAAATAATTGTCTTATAAATATAAAATCTTTGGTTTATGAAAAATAATATCTTATGAAATGAATACTTTGAGCTTCTCAAATACTAAATCATGCATATATAAAATCATAGCGGTTTTAGAAGAATTTATCGTATTAATAACTTTATTAACCTAAACTTTATTCTTAAATGAGCTTTTGTCCGTTGAGTGTTTTAAGCTTAATTTCACTTGCATAAATATTATCCTTCAATGGTTAATGAGAATTTGAAATACAATATTAACTAAATTACATATGTTTGTTATTATCAAAATTACAATATGTGTAGCCTTTTAGGCTAACAAAAATATTGCTAGTTTGCTAGAAACTTAGAGTTTGCCTAAAATGATACCTAGTTGTGTTTGACATAATGTTTATGTGATTACGCAATATAAAGGTTTATTTTCAAATGTAGTCACATCTTAAGATGGTTGGAAAGTATCTCATGCAAATAGAAGACATCATTTGTAAGCTGAAAATCAAAATACAATATAAAAAGGTATGAATTCAAAATTACATACCATTTATTATCCGAAGTTAACATGGAAGTTAGTAGTTTGATTTAAGAAGTACTATGAAACCTTTTTTGTTGGACTGTTGTAAAATTTGCAACTCGCATGATATGGAAGATACATGATTCAAAATTGCATATAGTACTTTATCCAAAATTAAATTGGAAGTTAAAATCGAACTCATTATTTCAATTTTTAATAGAAGCCATTAGAATTTTATAGGTTGGCTATGAAAATTATTGAAGATAAGACAGGGGAAATGATAGAGGTACAAAATTTCATTTTGAATGTTCTATTTTTTCGTGTCATAAAAAAACAATGAACACACATAGTAATTTCATTGTTATTTTTTTTAAGAGGAATCTGAATGCTTTAAGAATTTATTGAAAGAAATCCAAGAATCACTAGAAGAAAAGAAAATCTATTGTCGCAAGAACTGCTAAAAATTTGGACATTGAACCTAATAGCTTTAGGCTATGAAAATTTTAATTTTTAATAGAAGCCAATGGAATTTTATAGGTCGGCTATGAAAATTATTAAAGATAAAATATGAGAAATGATGGAGGTACAAAGTTTCATTTTGAACATTCTCATTTCTTCGTGTCATAAAAAAACAATGAACACATATATTAATTTCATTATTATTATTTTAGGAAGAATCTAAATGCTTTAAGAATTTATTGAAAGAAATCCAAGAAGCACTATAAGAAAGAAAATCTATTATTGCAAGAACTGCTAAAAAGTTTGAACATTGAACCTGATAGTTTTAGGCTCTATTTTGATATGCAAAAAACTGCTAAAAGTGGTCTTCATATTTTCCTTTGGGCATTTTTGCTTTAACATTTTTAGTCTTCTTTCTCGTTGTACGTAACATTTTTGCTTTAACATTTTTAGTCTTCTTTCACTTTGTACGTAACTTAGAATTATTTCAGTTGGTTTGCATTCCCATGCACCACAATATTTGATTTGACAATGGATGTTTATTAAATATAAGTGGACGAAATTGATGTTTACAAAATGTGAGTACACAAATGATGTTTACATACATTATTGATATAGGGATGTTTACAGGAGCCATTGGAATTTTACAAGTCAACAATGAAAATTATTCACGATGAAAAAATGGAAATGATGAAAGTACAAAATTTCATTTTGAACGTTCATCTTTCTTTCGTGTCTTTAAAAATAAATGAAAATACATAGTAATTTCTTTTCTTTTTTTTAGGAAAGTTAAATGCTTTAAGAATTTATTGAAAAAAATTTAGGAAAGCAAAGGAAGATGACAAAATCTATTTCACATGTATATAATTTAAGTTTAGACATTGAACCAAATATGTTTAAGCATGTTCTAATGATTCTATTACATGATTGCAGGGCACATGAATTTTCCAAGTTCCTGACATTTGAGTTTGGTGAATGGATTATTGAGAAGAAGTCATTAAATTTACAAGCAACGAACGAGAGACATGACGTAAATGTATCAATGCCCAAAAAGTTATCTCAACAATGTTGCAGGTAACAAAGCAGAAGCACCGAGAAGAACAACAACTAGTGGATGAGGAGTTAATGGCTGAATTGCTCAAATTAATGAAGACCCACACCACAATGATTTAGAAATCAAAAGTAGGTTGATATTGAGGTTGCCACTATCGTATCTAAGTATAGAAAAAACATACTAAATTGATTAGCAGTACAAACATTGATCGTAGAATCTTGAGAATCTTTAGACTAGGTTTTAATATAGGTTCTAAGTTTTTTTTGTAAATTAACATGTGGCACTGTGGTATGTTTCTATTTATATACAAACAAAGTCTCTAACTTAAGGGTATTATGGTGTGTTCCTCTTTATAAACAGGCTTTGATCATAAAATTCTGACAATTTTTAGACTTAGAAAAATCTTTTATGAATTAACACATGGCATTGTAATGTGAGTATATTTCCTATAGAGTATTGAAAATTTTGTTTTCTAACTATAGTTTTGCATTAACTAACAAAATTGTAGAAAATGAGACTACATTTGGTACGCAGGTTTGGATTAAGTTAATTATTAGGATTAGACTAAATTAGATTAGATTGGATTAAGATAGATTATATTATATTGTCTTTTATTTGGTGTCGTATCGGATTAAACTATGTAAAATTAAATTTAAATAATATTAAATAGCATTTACGTTGATATTTAAATATAAAAATTATATTACATAATATTATATTATATTGGATTAGACTAGATTATATATAATATTATCTTTTGTTTGGTACAATAAAACTATGTTAATTCAATTTGATAAAGCTAAATAGCTATTTAAATAATATAATATTAGGAAATTATCTGCCTTATATCCTTAAATATCACCAATATCATTTGTGCTACAACACTTTTAACTTGTATCACTTATATATCCTAAATTGATAAAATGCTTTTGCAGTCCACTAATCCGTTATCAACCGTTAGAATATACTGATGTCATAGGGGTACTATAGTCTTTAGGATAAGCTGTGATAAAAAACAACATGTCGTTTTCTTAAGTGAAATATATTACTCTACGGATGACATGCCGTTTGACTGAAATATAAAAATATGACATTGTTTTACTATAATAAAGTTATATAACATGTCTTCTTATAAGAGAAATGACAATATTTTTTCAAATGGCATGTTGTTTATATTGAATTAATGGATGACATGTTTACATTGAAAGTTATTGGATAACATTTAGTTTACATTGAAAGTTATTAGATAACATGTAATTTTATTACTGAAAAAATTAGTGTAACAAAATGAAATATGCGTAGTACACACGACTGTATTTATTCTCTTATTCTTTTTTCTTTATAAACACACTACACGAAAGGAAAAGGGAAGTCAAAAGTACACCATCGTAGCGACAACACTTACGATCAGAGAAAGCACGACAGACGTAGAGGCAGTCTCTTAACTTATATGATTAAAAATTGCTTTAATAAAAATTACTATGTATGTGATTGTGCTACTAACTTTCCTTTTGCTTTTTATTTGTGTCTGTGTGTGTAAAGAGAAGAAGAAAAAAAGAGATCCGATCATGTGTGTGGTGCCTGTTTATTTTTATTTCACTTTTTTTTTGTAATCAATATTCCAGTAAACCGACATGTCATCTTTAAAACGTTTTCATTTCACTTAAATAATGCAGTTATATTCAATAAAACGACGTATCGTTCGAAAATAATACATTTCACTGCAAGAAAATGACATGTTGTTTTTTATCACAGTTTCTCCTTTACTTGTTTCAAGGACAAAATCATTATTTTATCAAAATTTTGTTAACTGCTTAATGGTAGCAAATGATCGGATGGACGGTACAAGCATTTTACCAATTTATGGTATACGAGTTATACAGGTTAAAAGTATTATAACACAAATGATATTGGTGATATTTAAAGGTATATAGCTGATAATTTCCCTATAATATTTTTAGATTTACTGACTTTAATATTTAATATTCAATATTGTTGTCAAAAATAGTTGATTATTTTATGTTTAATATTCAATAATATCTTAAATAAATTAATGAATAAAATTTTGATATTTTATCTTAAATTAATATAAAATAATTTATCATTGATATTTAAATGTAAATAATAAATTAATTAAATATAATTTAAAATAAATTATTGAATAAAATTTTAATATTCTATATAATATAAAATTATGAAATTAACTTCTATATTTAATTTTTATTAAAATATTAAGTTAAGTGAAAAAGAGAAGAGTGATAAAGAGGACACAAATTTTCAATTATTTTTATCCTACCTAAACCCATATAAATATAAGGATTAATAATCATATTAGTTTTGGACTAAGTTTTAGCCTATTGTATTACTCCATGACAACCAAACATCCCTTATATTAGATTATTTTATTAGTCCCAAAATTTAATTCAATCCCACAATTTATCCAAACTCTCAATCATAGCCTAAGTTTTTAAGCCCCAGCTTAAGGCCAAAGTGCATCATCACCTTCAGCGAATTGAATATCTCATAGAAAATATTTTCTACATATACCTCAGGCCATGGTTCCTCTCATGATTTCTAATAATGGTGGTGCCCAAACGCGAGATGCCATCTTCTTCACTTGTTTGGAGGAGAACAATCATATTTCTTTTCCTCATCAACATAAGCCATACAGATAAAGTGGAAAAGACAATAAGACACAACCAAATCATAAAGATTAAGGAAGACTAAAGTTTAAGAGGTTGGTAAAATAATTAATAATAATAATAAATCATTTCCCTCCATTTTAACAATTGCCACATGTCAAAGGATTTGTAAAAGTTGGTAATTCCTGAAATTAAGAAAGGATCTGAATTTATCTTATACTCGGATAGTGTTTGTTTTTTTATTTAAAATCTGAATGATTTTGAATGTTACTGAAATTTGAATGTATATATCTGAAAAATATATTTGTTTTTATTATTTAACAACTGAATATAAGTGATAAGTTATTTATTTTTATAAGTTCAAAACATTTTAATTCTAATATTTTTACACTTATGACCTTGAAAATATTATATATACTTGAAGTTTAAGTAAGTATATATTTACAATGTTTTCTAGTTCAATAATTTTTATATATTATAAATGCTTATAAGGTAAGGATTTGATATATAATTTCTGAAAAATAATTTTGATAACATTATTTTTTTATAATTTAACATAATATTTATACATAAAAAGTTATTATTTAATAATAAAAGAATTTGTTTAAAATTCAAATTGAATGTATGTGAAGAATTTAATATCAAGTACAATTTAAGATTAAGTGAAATTCTAATATAACATCTAATAGTTACGTAGAAAATAAATATATTTATTCAAATTATTTGATAGAAAACATAATTTTTTCATTTATACATTTTATCATTCAGATTAAAGTCAAGAAATTTTACTTTTTCTATTCAAATGAAAATGTCTTACAATGAGACTTTAGATATAAAAATAAATAAACTAAAATATCAAAACATCTTAAATTAAGCTAAATTAAGACTTCAGACATAAAAATAAATGACCCCGTTTATTTGTTTCAGCAACTTAAAATTTTTATTGTTTATTTTTATTTAAAAATTTTATGTTAATTTCTTAAAATTATAGCCAAAAAACCATTCAACTGAGAGGATTTATATGAGAAAAAAATAATTTTATTAATTTTAATTAATGTTGATTGAATTTGTTTGAATAAAAAGAGAGAGAGAGAGAGAGAGAGAGAGAGAGAATAAGTGATTAATTTCATGGTTCTACAAACTAGTCAATATAAATATTATTTTTGATGGTTCTACAAGCTTCTACATTCTGGAAACAAGATGAAATAGATCATGGCTTAAAAAAGTTATTGATGGCTAACTTAAAATGATAAGTTTTTTTTTTTTTTAATAAAGTATGTTATTATTCGGATTTATGATATTAGTGTAAGTCTTGGGGTGCCAATAGCTTACTAAAGTTAATTTTTTTAACCGCTTAATCTGATAGTTTAAATAAAGTAGCTGTCAGAAGTTTAAAGAACAGGTAGGGTTATATATATTTGAAAAATTATTTTATACACTCTCTTATTATGTACATTTACTTATTAATTTTTAAAAAATAAATTATACTTTATACACTTATTAAAATACTAAAAAAGTCTTCACTTAATTCTTTTTAAATTAATCATCTTTATTTACTCTACACATTCATAAAAATATTATACACACTAAAATAAATAAAACAATTAACAAATATTCCCTTTATACCATTAACAACTTCAACGTGGTGGCTGCAATTGATCAGGTGTGTTACTTTTCATAGCAATCAGCAAATAAAAACAAATTGAATACTAGGTTTGTTCATCAAAATAAATTGTAAAATTGAATTTCAATACTAGAATTAGAACCCAACAAATGATATACAAGCTGGTCATAACACTGTACTTCAAAATTGAATTCAAGGCCTTACAAACAAACAAGCCATATTTTAGTCATAATCTTGAATTGAATTTCATTAATTGAATAAATGAAGAGAATTCAACTCCACAAAATTCAAAGTGAGAAGGTTTGAGGGCCTAGCACACCCCATCAATCCAAGCAAAAAAGTAAATTTACTAATTAAAAAACAAGGGAATGGAAAGAATAAGAAAGATAGTTGATCATTAAAATTTTTTTTGTGTCATAAACTAAAAAATTTTAAAATATATATACACATTGTTAGAGTTACAATTTTCACATATTGAGTTTTCTCTGTAAATATTTGTTTAAGATATTCGGAAGAAAAAATTTAAAGTTTAATATATTTATGTCCTAAATAAGTGTCCAAAATAATAATATTATATGTGCTCATAATAAAATATCCTCAATAGTAATTTATACTATAGGTATTTTTGTCCAAAATAATTTTTAGAGTGCATATAACCGCATCCTTAAAGAACCCACAAATAATTTTAATTTTTATTTTTTAAAAACACCACAACTACTCTTTCTCCTGGTACAAACACTCAACCCCTTCTCTATTTAAATTATTGGTTTGACTTATTTATTTAATAGTAATAATTATTTATTTAATCTCATTGTTTATATATATATATATATTGTTTAGCTGCTTTTGAGTTGAGTTTTGAAGACTAAAAACTAGTGTGGGATTGCAAAAGTTGATAAAATAAGCTGCTTATATTGTGGAGATGAAATAAGTTGTTGATTAAAAAAATAGTTTAGTATTTGATAAATTGTGTTGTTGTTATTATTGTGGGTTTGAAAAGCAATGTATATACGTTTAGTAAATTTTATTACGAAAGTGTTGTTTTATTATATAATGACCAAAATAGATATAAGTTTAAATTATGTTTCATTTTTAGAATATGTTTAATAAAATATTTAGCCATAAATTTTTTTAAAAAATAAGTAAAATTACATAAAGTAAAAAATAGTCAATTAAATCAAATATATAAAAAAACTTTATAATCTGTTACATAAAATATGATTAAAAATATATATACTTATATATAATCTAAATAAAATAAAAAGTAATATGTATTATAATCTCATTAATTTGTTGCAATAAAATTCCTCAAATTTTTGAATATGGCATGCTATGCATATCAATGGGCAATAACATATTAATACACAAAAGTTTAAATGTTTATCATTCTCATAAAAATATGGATATATAAAAAAAATTAATATATATAGATTAAACTTTAAAATCTATAGTTATGAAATTAGAATTTACTAGATAAAAACTAATTTGGTACTGGAGAAGACGTATGTAGTTATGGGTAACTAGATTATTACGGTAATATGATATCTAATAATTTATATATTAAGGTTTATAGATAAGTAAGATATAATTGTCTTTTTCTTAAAATACTAAGATTATAATAGGAACTTTAAAATGTATAGTAGTTTATTAAATAAGCTGTTTATGAACAGCAACTCCTATTTATTTTAAAAATTACTGAGAAAATAAAGAAAATTATTAAATAAGCTGCTTTTGTAAAATTTACCAAATACTATTTTTGTCAAAAATTATTAAATAAGCAACTTATAAAATTTCCACCTCAATCTCAAACAAAATATAAATAAACTATTTTTCTTTATTTAGTAAAAGCTCAAATTTTTTATTTTTCATTTAGAGGTTCAAATTTTTTTAAATGTTAAAATATCTTTTTTTATTTGACAATCAAATTTTATTTCTTTCATAATATAATTTTAAAAATTTTATCTATTAAAATAATTTTAAAATTTTCATTAAAAATTTTTATTGACAATCAAATAACTAAATTTTTTTATAAAAAAATAAAAATTTATAAAAACTTTACAAACAGAAATTCTATTTAAATAATATGTTGTGTTTAAAAAAGAATAATTAACAAAACCCTTAATCGACATTAAAAACCCTTCTTTCAAACCGACGATATTTTAGTATGTAAATTAACGCCTCAGGTGTCGAAAGAATCATTGTATACTCCGGAAGATAGATTATTATGATCCATACTTGGCATTTAGGTATTCACTTCAAAGGAAACTTTCAAGTATATTTGATAATTTATTTTTATTAGATAAATTTATGATCTGAAAATGGCTAAGTATATTCTACTTGGTGGGAAAAGAATTTAGGACTAAATTAGAAAATTTATCAACGAATTTTTTGGAAAATTCACAGTGAACGAGTTTGTGTTCATGTTATTGGGCGTTGTAATACGGGATTCAGTCTATTCGCTGTGTTATAAGTATTATATTGAGCTCAATATGGTTTTATATTTACGCACAATGAGTCAACGAGGCAATATATTAATGGTCATTTTTGGCATTTTAATGTAATTTATTAATTTCAATATTTCAATTTGCTGGCCAATGGACTACCATCCTTATAGTAGGAGTTTTCTTCCCTCTAATATTTCTATGAGAGTTTATATTCGTGCTATATCATACTAAAATTAATACAAAAAGTCTTGATCTAGTTTTTATTATAATATTATTATATTTCTGGTTATAATACCAATATCCCTTTGATTATTAGTAATATATCAAAAATATATATTTTAATTTGCCTAACCTTGTCAAGAGTGTTGTCGACATGTAGGCAATCGACACATCAGCTGATGAGCTCTTGGTACGTTAACGAGCCCAAGTGAATTTAAAGAGTCCAAATATATCGTTTAATTGATTCTGAATATCTGTCATTTTGGGCTTCGTGGTATGGTACCATGCCACCGGTCCGGATTTGAACCGGTACCAAGTTCTTGGAATTAGTTAATCACGCAATTGCAATACCAAACATGCCTATCGAAAAAAAAAAAAGTATTCTAAAATACTCTCTTTTCTTGCTCATGAAATTAATTTATGTTACTAATTACCTACCATAATTATAATTAGTATGTAATAGAAAAAGTTATAATCTCAAGTTTTAACATTATTATCTAACAAAGAATTTATTAAATTATTAATATGATACACTCAAATTTAATGATGTAAATACATATTTATCATAATCTTATTGAATTGATGACCATAATCCATATAGATAAGGTTAAAATTTTCAGCATAACATAACAATAAAGATACTCTTAAATTAATTGAGATTAATTTCACATATTGAATATATAAACTTTGAGTATCTCACTAACTCTTAACTCACAAGCTAACTAATGATTATCAATAAGTCACGTGAATTTCACAGGCTGAAATGCCTGTGCTCTATGCGATGATTTTAACATTTAACGAGGTATTAAAAATATCTTCTTTTATAGAGATGTTAAGATATTTAATCAACATAATTATTTTATTATATATAAACTAAAAAATATATTTATTTTTAAAAAGTAATTTGTTAGACTAATTATGATTGATGGTTTTCTCGATAGCTGTGGCCTGTGAGAATTTATTTTCTTCGAGTTCTTATGTTAGGTTTTATTAGGCCTTAAAATAAAAATATGAAAAAATATATTATTTTATCTTGTAATAAAAAATGTTACGAAAGTAGAAACATACCAATTGTGTATTTGAATGGTTTTGAAGAAATAAATAAAATAAATGAGGCAACTCAACACCAGCCCTCGTCCTGGCCTTGGTGGTAGTGGTGCTTGTTTCAATAACCATTTCATCAGGTCCATCCTACGGGGAGGAGGGCTGGTGTGCAGCAGCAGCAAATTTAATGCCAAATGCAATCTAAAAAAACATAATTAGTTTAAAATACCCTAAACTCTTAAAAAAGAGGTATTCTAAAATACCTCTCTTTTATTAAATAAAGAATACATCTTTTTTATTAAGTAAATATTTACAACACTTGTAAAATAAAATCTTTAATTTTAAAATAAAATTTATTAGTACTTTTTAAATGATCATTTTAAAAAATGCAATAAAAATAGCATATGTTTTTCATCATTCGTCTATAATTGATGTAAGCATTTGTAAAAGCATGAGGAACTAACTATCTTCAGACTTCATGAATGCGTACCATAAGTATTTAGCTCCTGAATTCAAATAGCAGCCAGGAGACTCTTTATTGAGGCATTTCATCATAAGGTTTTATACTTCAATCAAACAGTTTTTACTCTACATAGATGTAACTGTTCAAATAACGACGAAAGGAAGTTCTAATTATGAATTTGGTGACTCCTTCAATTAATAAGTTTTTGTTCCATCAACATCCAAAATTGATAACTGAAAAACCAACCTTGCGAAAGTATTGTTATTGTACTTTAAACCATTTATGGGTCAAGTCTTGGAGCTATTAGCCCCGCTCGAAAACTCTCATCAAACCCTTTCGTTACCCCACCCCATCATATAACTAGAAAAATTTGATTATTTATTTTAATTCCATTAACAGCCTTACCAACATAAACGATAAAAAGAGTCGTTGAACAATTAAAAAATAATAATAATAAGCAACATAATACAGTAAAGCATACTTTTATTGCATAAATAACGAATCCTTCCTTCCCTTTGAAGTTTAAGAGTTCAATCATGGCAAAATTAATTACTAGCACCAAAAAATTTACATAAAATTGCATTTTAGAAGAGCAAACAAAAAAACAAATTAATTAAATAGAGATGCCTAAGATTAATTAAAGAAGAATAAAAAAAAAACACCCCTTCACTCACTCACTCAACTCCAGTCCTTCAACTCTAAGTGAATCTGTTAGCCATAGCAATCGAGCGATATATTGAGACTACTAATAACTCGTCTCACTCGTCTGTATGGGAGATATAGAGTATTTGTTCTTCACTCAAAAAAAATTGAGAATAAAAGATTTTTAATTGATACTAGATTTGATAAAATATGCTATAGAACAAATTTTACAATATAAATTTTGATTGTTAACTCAGTTTTTAAATACCCAATCACTAGAATTCTTATTGGGTAAAAAATAATTGGACAAATATATTTATGCATGAAGGAAAGAGATTTCTCAAATATGAGCATGAATATTATTTCTGTGTTGCAGATTATGGATGAGACTCTTGATGCCATGGATCGCATACCTGAACTGCCTACTTTTATTCTTCATCATATAATGTCGTACCTCCATGCAGCAGAGATTGCTCGAACTAGTATCTTGTCAAAGACATGGAATCAGTTGCGTATTTCATTCCCCATATTGGAATTTTGTAATGGGTTTTATGAATGGAAACTGGGAAACCAAGAATTTATAAAGTTGGTTGATACTTCCTTGCTGCGGTTCCGCAAGCTCAGGTTAGTTATACAGAAGTTGACGCTGCATTTAGAACCTTTGAATGATAAAGGATTGTCTTCTCAGCTTCTTGATAAATGGATAGAATTGGCTGTAGAGAATGGGGTAAAAGAATTATACTTTGTTGTCAGAAAAAATTATATTGATGGTTACACTGTGCCTCAAAACAATCTTTTCCGCTAAATTATTAACTACTTTAAATATAGCTTGTCGTCGGATTGAGCTGCCCTCAAATTCCATACGCTTAAATTCTCTGAAAAAGCTAATACTACGTAAGGCCTATATGAATGAACAGATGATCGATGCGCTTATTGGTGAATGCCGTTTACTTGAAGATTTGTAACTTTCCGGCTGTTCGGGTTTCAAGTATTTTACAGTCGCCAAAGCTCACAAACTCGAGATGATTACAATTGAGGATTGTCAGTCAAGTGAACTTGAAAGGGTTTCTGTTCCAAGTCTTCAACAGTTAACCTTGAGAAAGGTCATTGTCGTGGCACATTTGTTGTGTCGGAATCTGAAAAAGATAATTCTTCATAAGGTAGTTCTCAAAGACCAGGAGTTTCATTCTCTTATTTCCAAATTTCCCTTGCTTGAGGATCTGTCTGTGATGTGATGCTTTTTCATCGAAAGGATCAAAATTTCAAGTGGATTGCTCAAGCACTTACTATTTTAGTTCTGTAAAAATTAGAAGGCAGTGGATCTTGATATTTGCTTTCTTTTACTTTCGAGAATACTCAAATTCCCACCGTATTAATGAATACGTCTCAATTATATCCATGGAAAGTACACTTTGAACTTACAGGTGACATTGACCATCGGTACCTTAAGCTAAAAGAATTTCTTGCAGCATCTAGTCAAATTGAAAAAATAGCCATAACCGCGTATAAAGATCTGTGCAAGGTACGTTTATAAGTTCCAAATAAATTGGTTATTCCCGTTTAGTTCACAGAAATTCAGAAAACATTCCTACTCACTCCCTTTTCAAGTTGGGGATATGACTATACATATGAAAGTGCCAATACAAGAACACAGGACTTTTTCTGATGGTCTTTTCTCGATTTTTTATCCCAAGACTTTGCGTCTACCTACAATGTCCGACGCCAGTCCTCCATTCATTGAGGTATGTTCAAAGTATTATATATTTAAACTTTTTTCTGTCATCCACATTGGAAGTTCACAATCATATTAATATGTTTGTATTTATTGGCATGCAGTGGCTTTTTGAACAACTTCGGAATAGAAATGTGATGTGTTGCAGAACTGTTGGAGGCATTATTTAAAGGACATAAAGACAGTGAAGTTCTCATCTAATTGAAAAGGTTGCTTGCCTATTTTTCAGACTGCATATCTTAGACATCCAGATGCACATTTTACACGCAGTCTTGAATGGTGTTTTCCTGAACTTACTGACAAGTCTTGAGTATATTCTCGTGACATTTTTTTAGCTATTCTGCCATCCATTATTGAATTGTCGATGGCACCTTGACTGGAACTGGAGGCAATTTGGACAAACAGAAAGCTATTTCATCATCGGAATAGTTGATAATTGAATTCTACATGTTCAATTCAGGACTGTCAATTTTCTAGGAAAATTCATAGTAGACGAGTTTATGTTGTCAGGTGTTAACAAGGGATTCAGTCTTGAGTGTTGCTTTATTATGTGACAAGTAATATATAATGGTTATTTTCGAAATTTTAATGTAGTTTATTAATTGCAAAAAAGTTGAGGGCTATCAATATTTCAATTTGCTTTAGCCTTGTCAAAAGCCTTGCTGACATGTCGGCTGAGCTCTTGGTATGAAGTTGCAATAAGTAAGTGAAATTTACGCTGTCCAAATATATTGTTAATTGAGACCACACATCGGCTCTGGTTTTGGGCTTGGTGGCATGTGATGCTTAAACATTTACCATGTCATCGGTCCGAATTCGAGGCGGTACCACGTTCTTCGAATCATGTAATTGCAGAATAGAACTACATATGTATATGAGGTATTCTAAAATACCTCACTTTTCTTGCTCATTAAATTAAGGTACAGAGAAGATTAAGATCTCAAATTTTAATCGTCGGTGTACTATACACTATATTATATATAATATTATTTTATATTAATATTAAAATCAAATTATTATTATTTAAAATTTATTAATATTTTAGCATTATATTATTCATTTTTAAAATTAATTACTAAATATTTATTTTTTATGTACTAATTTCTATAAGATAAAAATAACTTAATAGTATACTATTATCAAATAATGTAATATACTACAATATAATATTAAATTTTCAATTTAATTATTAGTTTATTTTTATTTATAAATGTTCAATATAACTATTTAATTTGAGTTTATTTTTAAATTTTCTTATTTTAGTAAATAATAAATAATTAAATATTTAAAATAAATTTTACATATTTAAAGTAAAATAATTAAAATGATTTTATGTAATAAAAGTAAAATAATGTATTATCATTTATTTATTAAATATTTAGGTTTATTGATATTTTATGTTATTATTTAAATTAAATTCCATTTAATATAAATTTAAATTAATATTTAATAAATTTAAATTTATTAAAATTATTGAATAATAAGGTAAAATGATTAAATTTCATTGTATTAGAGCAACTGCTAAAAATTGACATGAGTTAGTATGAAAATAATATTTTAATATAATATAATATAGTATAATAAGAGATACCAATGCATCATTAAGTTATTAAACTAATAGGCACAAATTTAATAGTATAAATACACATTTATCATGATTTTATTGAATTGATGACCATATTTCATGCAAAGAAAATTAATGTTTTCAGCACAACATAGAAATAAGGACATAATCTCATATTAATTAAAATTAGTCTCACATAACTTTTGTATAAATTTCGACTAACTCCCAACTCACGAAGTAACTAATGATTATGAGTAATTCAAGTGGATTTCAATACAGTACATGGTCAAGTTTATGTAGGCTGCAGTTACACAAATTGATGCATAGTACGTAACAGAAAAATATGTCCCATTTCATCACCAACCGTCTTTATGGACCAGCCGGATTGGGCTTTGAAGCTCCACCTCGTCTGGTGTTGGGTTCGAGAGGATTGCTGGCTAAAATGCCGAGTTCCATATGATGTTTTTAACATTTAATAAGAGGTATTCTAAAAAATCTTTTCTTAGTCTAATAGATTCAAGTCTTAATAATAGTTGAAATTTTTTTATTTAATAATTAATATATATATATATATATATTTTTTTTTTATTAAAAAATTATATTAAGAATATGAAGTCATATCAGAAAGATCAACATTGCAACTACATTGTAGAGATCTTAAGATATCTAATCAATATATGTATTTTATTTTATTTAAACTTGAAAATATACTTATTTTAAATAAGTAGTTTATTAAATTCTACAAACCATGGTCAACAGTTTTCACTATAGTTGTAAGTACATGTTTGGTGGGAAGAAATGGTAGGAGAGGAAAAGAATGGAAAGGAAATAAAAAAGAGAAAATAAGTAAAAAAAGATGATTAATCTCATTTTTATTATTTGGTTGGGACATGAATTTTATCTTTCTCCTCTTATTTCTTTCCTCTCATCTCCTCTCCTCTCGTATCATTATATTTCTTCAAACCAAACATGCCATAAGAGTTTATTCTTCTCGATCTCGACTTCTTGTGCTAGGCTTCAGTAGGCATCAAAGTTTGAAATATATATGTGTGTGCGTTATTTTGCAATGAAAAATGTTGAGAAAGTAGAAACATATCTATACTGTATTTGAATTGTTTTGGGAAAATAAACGATGCAACTCAAGTAACTCAACACCAGTCCTTGTCATGGCATTCGTGGTAACGATGCTTGCTTGTTTCAACGACCATTTCATCATGTCCAACCTTCAAGGACAAGGGTTGGTATGCAGCAAAATTAGTACTAAATACAATCTAAACAAACATTTATCTTAAATTATTAGGATATGTTTAGTACATTGTATTGTATTACATTATAAAACGTGTTTGGCCTATTGCATTAGGTAGTATTAGGTTGTGGGTTTAATAATAATAGTTTAAATGAAAACATGTTTGACAATTAATTGAGGTGCATTAAGTTTACTTTGGGGAGTGTGCTAATGCGATAACTGCCGCATTAGCTTTTTATTTTTTGTAATAATAATAAATAAATAAATTTTGTAATTTAATGTAATATTATATAATATTAATTTTTATTTTCTTTTATTTTTATATTATAACTATTAATATAAATAAAAATTTATAATGATTTTTAGCTACGAGGCGTTGTTAAACCAGTTGACCGTAGATTTAACTACGCTTTGGGATCAGATCTGACTTAGTACAGATCTAGATCTTGCACAACGGGTGTCCAGTCGATATACCCTTTAAGACTTTAAAAAATTTAATTTAAAAATAAAAATTAAAATAGAATCATATGCAACCCTAGGCAACACAGGCTCATATACAGTACCAAGATCTGGATCCTAGATCTGGTGCTTTGAGTGGATAGAGGGAGAAAGAAATACAACCGAGGTGAGAGATCCGATCTTTATGCCTCAGAGGCTAAGTAGCAATTTATATGGCAGATCTAATATAGAAGATCAGTCTGTAGTTCATGAATAAACTTTAAAATTTAAAACATACACCCTTAGATCTATACTTTAAAATAAATAAATACTTTAAATAAATAAATTACAAAGCTTTGAATGCTTTAAAAATTAAATTAAAATTAAATGCTTATATTTAATTAAAAACTTTAAGAGTTTTAAGTGATTATAAAGAAGAAAAGAAGAAAGGAAAACTTGGAAGACAGGAAAAATTTCCTTAATGTTTTCAGTTCATGTTTTCCAGAGAGAGAGATACAAGAAAGAGAAAGAAAATTGTAATCTAAAAATTCTAAAATCTGAGGAGTCTATAGTCTTCCTCCAGATTATATACAAAGACTTTAAATTGTACACTGTGGCGCGTCTTGAAGCAATTAAACTGTAGCGGCATTATATAGCGCTTCTGTACCAGTTTAGTTGTAGCATCGCAAACACTATAGTACGTCTGTAGCTTTATATTGAGCTTTACAAGTACAAATATAGAAATACAAATACATTCATAAAAATATAAATGTATGTATACAACTATAGCTTTACAAATACAAATACAAATACAAATACATACAAAGTATAAATAAATGTACAAACTGAAAAAATATTCATTTTACTTTAATTTTTCATCAAACTTAGACCACCATTTAACTTTAAAGGTTATTTGAAGAACTAACTAGGCATCTTGAGTGTAGTACTGAAGGTTCTACATCCAAACCCATGGAAGGAAAAAATTTTGAACAAAACAGAGACAGAGAAAACCTCTTCTTAGAATCAGAAGGAACATACGGCTTTAAAAAATTTTAAATAATTTATGGCGTTAGGGGTTAAAATCTCGGACATGGACCAAAGTAGTTTCATCATTGTTAGGACCGATTTGGAAGGCTTTGAATGATTATTTTTGAATTAAATAAAAATAACTAAGAATTGGTCTTTTTAGGGTTTTGTATGAAAAATATATTAAACCAGGCCTATTGATAGTTCCAGTATGAGAAGGACCAGCAATAGTTTAAACAAGTTTCAAATTAGCGGGAAAAAAATTTAAAATTATGGAGTAAATCACCTTTGGACTTAGAACCTTTAAAATTGTGGCAGTAGAGTATGCCGGCTCAGAATGAGACTCACTAAGGAAGAAGTGTTTAAACTTGACAGACTCAATGAACTCAAGAATAGCTTGATAATAAGGTTGGGGTTTTGTTAAATCCAATAGTTTGAAAAACCAGCCTTTAGGGAAAAACTTTGTAAGTGCTTGAAATAGATCAGAATGATAAAACCCATTTTCAATTGTTAAAACATTTTGGTGATAGGCTTTACTAAACCAATCCGATTTTAAGAAAGCTTCTGTTATGAAACAATAATTTGTGAAGAAGAGTTTTCTCCATAAACAATTGCTTTAAAAGAAGAAGATGATTTTATAACTTCTTTAGAAACATATTTTTCTTTCTTAAGAACTTGAGAAAGGGCTTTAGATTGAGAAAAACTTTGTAGAGCAAGCATGAGCTCGAGAGATTTAGAAATGGATTGCATCCATTCTTTTACCTGCTCATCAGAGGTAATGGCTTTAGATTGAGCTTCTTGTTCCTTAACCGTGTCAATCCAGGACTTGATTGGCATTGCAGAGGAGAGTAGTTTTTCTTTAGAATGGGTTGAAATAATTTCTTTAGAGTCATTGAGGGAGGCTTTACCCTTATCCTTCCTCTTGGAAGGCATTATCTATTCTGCAAAAATTCTCTAGTTAGAAAATCTGGAATAGAATTTTTATCACCTTTAATAAACTCAATATCAAAGTTAAAAACACTCAGACTAGCTTGCCAATGTGCAAAAATTTGTTTTGATGCAATATTTTAAACATCTTTTTTCCAAAACATGTCTTGCTTGTCTTACTCTGACTTTTGCAATCAATCATAAGTAAAAATTTTTATTTAACAAATCACTTTGAAACTTTGTAATGCATAACACAATAGACAAAATTTTCTTTTTAATAGTAGAATAGTTTCTTTGACAATCATTCCAGTGACAGAAACATATTGTACTATTTATTCTTTATTATTTTCAACTTGTTTTAAAATTCCACTATAACCTAAATCTGAGGCATCAGTCTCAACAATTTTAGGTAGTACAGGATTAGCAACAAATAAACATGGTATCTCTTTTACAGTATTTTTTATTAATTTTACAACTTTAGTGTGCTCATCAGTCCATGCAACAGAGTCTTTTTAAGTCTATCATGCAAAGGTTTAGACATCCTATTAATGTTATGAAAAAAATTCAAGCACATAATTTAAGCTACCAAGAAATCTTTGCAATTGCGTTTTGTCAAGAATCCTATCTAGAAACTTGTCAGCAAATGCAAGAGATCTCTCAATAGGCATAATTATTCCTTTGGATATATAATGTTCTAGGAACCTGACTTTAGTTTGAAATAAAAAACTTTAGAACTTGAAATAGCAAGTCCAACATTTTTAGTGGCATAATAAAATGTCTTTAAATGTTTGAAATGTTGATCAATTGTTTGAGAATAAATCAACATATCATCTATATAAACAATGCAGAATTTTGAAATCCTTTGAAATTTTGAAGGGGCATTCTTTAAACCAAATGGCATAACTGTCCATTCATACTGTTCAAATGGAACAATGAATGCAGTTTTATACCTATCTTTAGGATGAATCTGAATTTGCCAAAATCCAGATTTTATGTCAAACTTTGAAAAGATGAATGCAAAGAGTAATTTTTTAATAGATCTTTTTTATTATGTATTGGATACCTAATCCATTTTCAGGCTTTATTAAGAGGTTCTAATTTATAACACGTCTTGGTATGCCTCTCTTTATCTTAGAATTTTTATTAACATAGAGAGCAGTACAAGACCATGGAGACCTGGACTTAACAATAAGTCCTATAAACTCCAAATCTTTAATTTGATTCCTACAATATTGTTCCAAATCCATGTTCATTTGGATCAGACAAGCTTTAGTAGGAATTTGCATTTCATCAAAAGAATTTTCATATGACAAATCTACCAAATGTTGCTTTCTAGACTATCTTAGAAAGCAATTGGCAAATCAGCATATATTTCTCTTTCAATGAGGGCTTTGAAATCATAAATCTTTTGTTTAACAAAATTATTATGAAGTTGGCTTTTAATTCTTTATAAATTTAAATCTTTTTTTAAACACATCAGATCATTCTGTTTTGTTTTAAGAAGGATATTTATATGGTTATGGTAAACAGAACATGCTTTAACAATATTTAAATTCCTTGTTTTAGGCTTTTCAATGAAAGAGAAAATAAGTTTTTATTCTTTGCTTTAAATGATATACTATCATAATTGATCAGTATAATGAATAATAAGGTTTATAAATAGTGTTCCTAAAATGACAACATGATGTATGTCATTTGTCAACAAGAAAAAAATTTTGAATTCAAAACCACCATTATAAACAGAGGCATCAACTTTGGATTTGACTTTAAGTTTTGAATTATTGGTCGCTGAAAGTCTTTCATTCGTTTTTTAATGAAAATGTTTTGGGACAATATCTTCTTTAATGCAATTTAAATCAGCACAAGTGTCAAAAAAGGCAATGGTGTCAATTTCAAAGTCTTTGGAAAAAATTAAATTAATTTGTATTAGATATTTTCTTGTTATAATTTGCTTTAGAACAAATAGAAAATCATCGGGTACAGCCTCGATGTTTTCAAGCCTTTGATCATTTTTATTACCATCATCAGATTCTGGTTCCTCATCAGAATCTTCTTGAAGTTGTCTTTGTAAAAGAAGTTAAATTGTTTCAGAATCATTCTTTTATTTTTCTTTCAACTCTTTTATTTTAGCTTTAATGTTATTGATTTCCTTTTGAAGATCCTGGATATTAGAAGTTGTCTTCTTTGTTTTCTTTTTATTCAAAATTTCAGTAAGATCATATGTGTTCTTTTTAATTATAGGAGCTTTGGAAGTTTCAACTTTATCTTTTACTTCTAAGGTCTTTAAAAGTTTATCTAGATACTTTCTTTGGAGAGTAGGATCAGTAATGTATTTAACTAATTAAAGAAAAATTTCTTGGTCTTTAGTCAATACATTGACTTTCTTTAAATAAGCTTCAGTACTAGTAGAGTTACTGTATTCTGATTTAGAATCAAAGTCTACTAGTTCATCAATTTGGAGAGGCTCATTGTCTCCTGTCATAGAAGACTCAGAGTCAGATGACTCAATGAGCAATAGGGCTAACTTTGAAAGTATTTGTTCATTTAGGTAAAGCTCATGTAGCTTTTTACTCATATAGCAATATCTTGCAGTATGGCTTTTTTTATTACATTTGAAATAAGTAGCTTCTTTGTAATTAAATGAGGCTTTAGGTTTGGCTTTATCTCTAGAGAAAGTTTTTCTTTTATAAGGCTTTGAAGGCTTTATCTCTAAAGTCTTGAAATGGCTTTGTATATCTTTTAGATTTGTGATATTTTTTATAAGGTTTGGAAGAACACTTACCATCACAATCTTTTGAAGTAGAGGCTTTAAAAAGATCATAATTAAACTGTTTACAAAAATAACCCAATTCTTGTTTAGATATTTTAAGCTCTCACTTTAGTCTTTTCTGGAGTTTTAAATCTTGACAAATCATTAAACCTTCCTTATTGATAAAACTGACAAGTTCACTATAGATGAGACTGTCATAAGGAATTTGATTGTCATATAAGGCTTTAATGGAATTTCTAACCTTTTCACCCAAGAGGGTTGGTAACCCTGCAAGAAATTTTTCTTTCCAAGTAATCTGGGAAAGAGTCTGGTAAAGAAAGTAGACTTATATTCTTGAAAGTCACTAAGTTTTTTACATCTCAAGTTATGTAATAACTCGGTATTTTTATCTCTTAGATGAGAAGGATCACCTATGAAATGTAGAGAAATACTTAAAATCATGGTGGCTACTACATCTTGAATTGGATCATTTAATTCATCACAGATGGGGGCTCCATTCTCATATGTTTAGATTGCATTTAAAATGTTAATTGTTGCTGTTTGGTGAGGAGATGATCCCACCAACTTTTAAGTTGACTTGTAAACCCAGTAATAAGGATTTGTGCAATAGCTTTGTCAGAAGTCCATGATTGGGTTTTATAGGCATTATCTGCCATGGTCATCTGCTGCAATAACCTAAGAATGTTATACTCAGACATTTCATCTATGTTCCATTCATAGACAGAAGATGCATTAAACCTAGATTGGTTTAAAGCACTTAGTCTGTTGTCTGGCTTTTGACTGTAGGAAGAGATAATTCCCAATGGATTTTATTGGCTTTAGGAAGAGGTTCTTCCTTAAATGCTTCTATATTTGAAGATGTTATATAAGTTTGGTCATAATCTAGTACATCAATCTTGCTAGATTGTGCACTGTCTGGAGCAATTTGGACTTTACTTGAGGAAGAATAAATTTCTATCCTATCAAGTTGTTCAAGAATAACTTTAACAAAATTTGATTTAGATTATTGAACTAGTTTTTGACTAGTCTTAGAAATCTGGAAAGGCTTAAAAATAAGCTTTTTAAACTTTATCTCAGTATCAGATTTTGTTGATTTTAAAGAAGATGATGGAATAGGTGAAGGAATAAGAGAAACAGTTATGGTTGACTTTTGGATTTGATTTTCCAATCTAGTTAACTACTTTCCTATCGTATTTAGATTAGTATTACAGAAATTATTCTGTTGAATAATACTATCTAAATCAATCTCTGAATCTTTAGGCTTATGAATTTTATAAGGTGAGTTTTAATTTGGATAGGAGGTTCACCATAGTTAATGGTTATACTCCTGAGAGGAGGATGTTCTGCTTCTATAGTTCTATTACTATCCGAAAGAGTCCATTCAGGAGTTTTCTTTCTGACAACAATAGGATTTGAAACCTTTAAAGAATAATCAATATGATTATCAGAAGCATACATTTCAAACCAATCAAAGAAGAAAATATGAACTTTATGCAAATTCACAAATTCATAATAAATTTATTGAATTTCGTTTCTTTGGTTTAGAAAATGTTTGAAAAACCAAGGTCTTTTTTCTTTATTGTCCTCTGAATAGAAATCATTATTTAGAAGATTTTTATCAACTTCAAACTCTTTTATAATTACATTTAACCTATTCTCTGTGACAGCAGAGAAAGAATGAGAAGTAGGAGGAGAAGGTTCTTTCTCTTCCTGTTCCTCATCCTGTTGTCTGGTAGTATATATTGGATGGGATATACTAGTTGTGTAGTCAACATAATGTATTGAAGAACTAAGTAAATCCGACGTGGAAAACTTAGGTTGACTCTTTACAAGTTGAAAAAGAAAATTTATAACAGAAGGTATCTTTTAAAATCTCTTTTCAACCAAAGGGATACTAGTACTTGAATCCTTATCGGAGAATGTAGAGGACATAGATCTCCTAAGGGAAGGATAATGTGATATAGTTTCTTATTTATATTAATAAAAATATATGAATAATAAATTTCTTATTTATATTAATGAAAATATAACTAAATAATGTGTTATTTAATTATATAATAATTAATATATAATATATAATATTATTCAACAATTTAATATGACTAATAATAAATACTTAAATACTATAATGTAATTTTATAGTATTTAATTATATTATAATGATTAAATTAATTATTTTAAATAATTAATATAACTAATAATAAATATTTTAATATGAATAAATTTAAATAATATTAATTTAAAATTAATGATATAAATAATATTAATTTTTACGTGCTAATAAATATTATTTTCTAAATATATAATTTAAATTAATCAAAAAAATTAATACAATATAGTATAGCACTAAAAATTATATAACATTGTTATAATATAATTCTAATATAACACAACATAGTACAATCTAGTCACATTAAAATAATGCAATACAGCATAACGTAATACAATATACCAAACACACTCATATTATATTATTTTAATGATCGTATACTGTATTATGTTGTATTACATCAGTATTATATTATAATAGTATTGTATAGTGTCTAGTGCTATACTATATTGTATTAATTTTTTTTGTGATTAGTTTAAATCATATATTTAGAAAATAATATTTATTAGTACTAGAAAAATATTAAATATAGAAGTCTTAAATTTTAAAAACTAAACAATTTTTTTAGTGTAGATGTTAAAAAATATCATATTTATTATTAGTTATATTAAATTATAGATTTATTAATAAATTATATTGTAAAAATAAAAAATATAATGTAATATTATTGAATAATAAATTATTAATTTATTAATTTATATTAATAATTATAATGTAAAAGTTAATATTATATTATATTAAAAAGTTACATTTATTATTATGATTATTATTATTATTATAAAGTTAAAAAAAAAAAAAAGGCAAGCTAATGCGGCAAACTACCGCTTTAGAACAGCTCTTTAATGCAACCATTTTTGTGCCAAACATAAGTTTGTATTAATTTAATAAAAATAACAATTCTATCCCATGTTATGTAGGCAACAAAACACAACCTTATGGTACGTTTGACACACTGTATTATATTATATTGTATTATATCATTTTAATGTATGTGTATTGTATTATGTTGTATTGTATTAGAATTATATTATAATAATGTTGTAGAATATTTAGTACTACACTGTACTGTATTAATTTTTTGTGATTAATTTAAATTATATATTTAGAAAATAATATATGTACTAGTTTTATTAAATTATTATTAAATATTCATTATTAGTTATATTAAATTATTGGATAATAATCAATTTCATATATTAATTACCATTTATAACTAAATAATCTAATATTATGTTATATTTTTATTTTTTATTTATTATTTAAGTATTTATTATTAGTTATATTAACATATTAAATATTAATCAATTTTATATATTAATTGTTATAATATAATTAAATAATACACAATTTAGTTTTTTAATATAATAAAAATAAAATATAATATAATATTATCGAATAATCAATTATAATTTATTAATTTATATTAATAATTATAATGTAAAAATAAAATATTATATTATATTATATTAAAAAATTATATTTATTTATTATTATTACAAAGTGAAAAAAAAAAAAAAAGCGTTAATGCCCCAACTTGGCACCCCAAACATGGGATTGCAGAGCCAGCGATGAGTACCAAACACAAACTAACAGTTTTGCCAAAGTAAATGCAATGCAATGAAACCCCAAACACCCTCTTAATGTATATAAAAACTCCATTTGTTAAATAGCTGCGAAGAGACTCTTCACCAAGGCATTTCATCAAAACTGTTTTATATTTAACTCCTCCGATCAGCATTTTTTTTTTTCCTCCCATCAACTTCCCAAATTGAAAACTGAAAAACCAACTTCGCCAAAGTAATATTATCATACTGTAAACCATTAATTGGTCAAGTCCTAAGTGAATTTTTAAAGTGTTCAGATATATTCTTAATAAATTGAGACTCAACACCAGCTCTCGTTGTGTCCTTGGTGGTATATGGTGCTCAATCATTTACCATCTCACCGGGCCACGTTCGAGCTGGTGACAAAAACCCCTCACACACACATACAACAATTATCAATTATTGACG
This sequence comes from Murraya koenigii, assembly GCA_025617385.1. Taxonomy (NCBI): domain Eukaryota; kingdom Viridiplantae; phylum Streptophyta; class Magnoliopsida; order Sapindales; family Rutaceae; genus Murraya; species Murraya koenigii. Next base: position 21,831,654 of record CM046813.1, on the reverse strand, counting down.
CATTGATGCCAAAAGAAATAGAGGTATTCCAAAATACCTTTCTTTTCTTAATCTGCTTATTATTTTGCCTCTAATAAATTAATTGATCTTTGTCAATTAAATTGATTACAAATTGCAGCTAGAAAATCTTACTAGTTTGGAAACTGTGAAGCCAACTTTGCCAAAATAAAAAGGGTTAACCTTACGTGATCGCTTAACATTTCCAACATCAAAATCGTTAAGAGTTTTGTTAAGTTATAACTCTAGTAATTTATAACCCTTAAAAAATATGTAAACTATGAATCTATGCCATGTTACAAGGGTTATAAGTTACTACGGTTGTAACTTAACAAGACCCAAATCATTATTGCTATATTGCACTGATACACTCTAGAATTCTATACCAATTATTCACGACGAACATTAAAAATATATATATTTATGAGTTATTTTTAAATCAATGATATTTTTATAAATTTTCAACAACGTGATCGGTGTTTGAATTATATGCCTTTGGTATCATCTTAAAAGCTTATTAAATTAACTAGCACGCATAAGTATAATAACGTAAATACACACACATCATGATTTTATTAAACTGATGACCAAATTCCAAGAAGTAAAAAAATTAGTATTTTCAACCTTGTATAATGTTAAAGAAATAATCTCATATTGAATGAAAATAGATAGTTTCATAAAATGAATATACAAACTTTGAGTAACTCTTAACTTAAGAGCTAATTTTTAATTATGAGTTACTCCATGGTTTGCACAAATATTTTTTTCTAAATTGTATATTTAAAACTTTCTGGCAGCCCTACTATTGATGCTTCATCAGCCACTCTTCTCATAATCTAACGGTGGAACTCTTATTTCTTGAATCATATGCATTAGATTCACAGGGAGAGACAAAAGATACTTGGGAAGAACAATCATGGCCAAGTGGATGAAAATAGCATAAATAGAGCCAAGCAAGCCTTTTCTAAAATAGACAAGCTTGATTCGACTTCGGCCTTCGCCTTGATGGTACAAGTCCAACGCCCGCAAGAGACCTTGAGTCGATATCACTCATGCCTATTAAAGAATATATAAGAACTAAAGATGTGATTATTTATCAACAATTATCCTCTCCATGGACTTGTAGGAATAAAATTTTTGCTTAAATTTGTTAGTGTCTGTCACATAATTGGATAGTTATTACTTAATTTATAACAAAAAGGGATGTGGAGAAAATAGACAAAAAGAGTATGAGTGTAGTCGTTAATGAATTTTTTATAATTAATGAGAGACTGAAAATGAAAAGTAGAAACATCTTTTTTTGTTTTAATTAAAAGATAGGATAAGGGACAAAGTCTAAAATAATTTTTCGGCACCTTCCTTGCCCAAGACTTGAACTCAAACCACTTGTTTAATTGTCCCTTAGGACAAACATCTTTCTATTTAAATTTTTATCCATTATTATTTAACAAGGATTCCTTAAGTTATTAAATGATACGCATAAATTTAATAGCATAAATACAAATTTATCATGATTTCATTAAATTGCTAACCATAATTCATGTAGAGAAGGTTAAAATTTTCAGCATAGCATAATAATAAGGACATACTCTCGAATTAATTGAAATTAGTTTCACATATCGAGCATATAAACTTTGAGTAACTCTCAAGTCACAAGCTAACTAATGATTATAAATAAGTCACATGGATTTCAATTAAAGGTAGACATCGAATAGGATTCTGATCAATAAGAATAAAAAACAGTATTTCTGAATTAATCTCATCCTTTACTAATTTCAAATTTTTTTGTGTTGAGTAATAATTTAATTAACCATTCAATAAAATACTCATTGTAGAAAAATCACTAGATATTTCAATCCGTCTTTTTATTTTCAATTACGAAAAAGAATTATTCATTACACTAGTTAATGAATCATAACACAAATTTTCTTTCTATATATGAAAGAAAGAATAAAAAGACTCTTTTATATTATAATTATATTTTTTTTCTATTTTTTTATCCTCTTCTTCTTTCTTAGAGAAATTGGAGCTTGAAAAGGGTAAAAGATTATCTTGTTCTTGATATTCAAATCAGATTTGGATTGATATTCGAATCAGATTCGGATTAATCTTCAATGACGACCTCATACTCGGCCTGGTTATTAGTGGCTTTAAACTCGAGCTTCACGGCATATTGCACTTCCATCCCTTCAGGACTAAGAAGCACTATTCTTGCTCCCGCTCCTTGATCACCACATGATCCATCCACCGTCACTGTCCAAACCTTACCTGGAACATCCCCCCCTGTTGTCTGCTCATCGTCTGCACTTTTATCTGACTTTGTACATTTAGCCACAAAGTCTACCAGGGCTTGTGCTCTAATCGTTGTTCGGGGCTAGTAGCTGATGTCGAACTCGCTGAGCTTTATCGACCACTTGACCAACCGACCCGAGGTTTCCGATTTGTGCAGAATTTGCCTAAGTGGATGGTTCGTCAAGACCACTATCGAATGTGCTTGGAAATAAGGCCTCAACTTCCGAGCTACTGTTACCAATGCGAGTACCCACTTCTCTACTAGCGGGTATCGAGTCTCAGCCTTCAGCAAAGCTTTGCTCGTGTAATACACTGGGTGTTGTACCCCTGACTCCTCCCTTATCAAGACCAAGCTCGTTGTCCATTGTGACATAGCCAAGTATAAGTAGAGGACTTCTCATGTTCGCGGGGTTGACAGTGATGGGGTCTTCAATAAGTACTCTTTCAATTGCTGGAACGCCGTCTCGCATTCTGGTGTCCACTTTGTTTTCCTCTCCTTCTTCATCTCCTGAAATAAGATATGGCACTTGTCCGTTGCTCGAGAGATGAACCTGTTCAGAGACGCCAGCTTACCCATAAGGCTCTATATCTCCTTGAGGGTGCGCGGAGACTTCATGTCAACTACCGCTCTTATCTTCTCTAAGTTGGGCTTAATTCCCCTGTTACTGACCATAAAACGCAAGAACTTTCCCAAGCCCACTCCAAAGGCATACTTCTCGAGATTAAGCTTCATTCGGTATTCCCTCAAGAGTGCAAAAATCTCTTCCAGATACTTGACATGTTCCTCTGCATCCCTAGACTTCGTGATCATGTCATCGACATAAACCTCCATTGTGCGGCCAATTAAGGGTTTAAAAATCTTGTTCATCAGCTTTTGATATGTAGCCCTCGCATTTTTCAAGCCGAAGGGCATGACCTTGTAGCAGAACAGACCATGATTGGTGATTAAAGCTGTGCATTCCTCGTCTAGCCCAAACATGGAGATTTAGTTATAGCCGAGAAATGCATCCATGAAGCTGAACAGGCTGTGTCCGGCTGTGGAGTCAACCAATTGTTCTATCTTCCGCAATGAGAAGCTGTCTTTTGGACAAGCTTTGTTCAAATCTGTGAAATCCACACACATTCTCCATTTCCCACTTGCCTTTTTTACCAGTACGACATTTGAGATCCATTCAGGGTAATTAACTTCTCTAATGAATCCCGCCTTCAAAAGCTTTTCCACCTCGTTGTTCATGGCATCATATCTCTTCTGGTTGAGGCACCTCCTCCTCTGCTTAACCAGCTTCGCATCCCTTCTCACTACCAGCCTGTGGCATGCTACCTTCGGGTCGATTCCAGGTATGACTTTATGCATCCAGGTGAAAACATCAGAATGTGCTCGCAAGCACTCGACCAGACTTCTCCTCAGCTGCTTGCTTATGCCCGAGCCAATCTTAACCTTCTTCTCTAGGTTGTCTGGTCTTATTATAATTTCCTCCAACTCTTCTGTGGGTTCTTGTCTCTCATTCTTTGACTCACCCTTCGCGTCCAGTGAAGTTACCTGCATTGCTTCCTTTGCCGCTGTGGTGTAGCAGCTCCTCGCGACCCTCTGATCACCTTTGACAACTTTCATTGCTCCATTTACGCGATACTTTAGGGCTAAGTAGTAGGTGGACATTACCGATTGGCTGATCCTCATGAAAGGCCTCCCCAATATTGCCTAGTAGGGGCTGAATTCGTCCACAATCACGAAGTCCAGCATCATATTCTTCTCGAAGGGCTTCGAGCCCATGGTCATTGGCAGATTTACAATTCCCATAGGGGTTAGCCTTCTCCAGCTAAATCCTTTCAGAGATGTGCTCGTGTGCTCGAGCCTCCCATCTACTATTCCCATATCGTCGAGGGTGGACTTGAAGAGAATGTTCACTACACTTCTCGAGTCCACAAAAATCTGGTTGAGCTCCCCATTTGCGACATTTTCTTTTATAACCAGGGCGTCCTCATGGGAGTATAGGACCCCTTCCTCATCCTCTTACGTCCACATGATCGGAACTTGTCGAATTCTAGCTTTCTTCGCGGTAGGCACAGTGAGCAGAACTTCCCGACTAGCAGAGGCATACCTGCTGTAGCTCTTTTTGGCTCTGTTTGAATTCCCTACCATCGTTGGCCCTTCTACTATTACCCTCACAGCAGGTGGTTCGTGGTTCATATCACAGGCTTGGCCATCCCCTGCCTGTTGCTACTCAACTACTCTCACAGCAGGTGCCCTCCTTCAATGAATTCGTCTAAGTACCAGTTTCTAACCAAGTCCTCCACCAGGTTCTTTAGGTTACGGCATTGAGACGTTGAGTGACCATGATCGTTATGGAATCGGCAGAACCTGCTCATGTCCCTCATACTTGCCGGCTTGAACATCGATGTCGGGGAACACAACAGCCCTCGTTTCTCTACAACGTGGAACATCTCCTCAAGTGACATCTTCAAAATGGTGTATTGCCTGTAGGCAGGGCTCTGGTTAACCATCTGCACCGCCTTATCCTGAGGAAAGTTTCTCGAGTGTAGAGGCAATGGGCAGTCGGCTCTATTTTTGCTCTGTATGGGCTGATTCGATGGGAGATTACGAGGCGGGTTGCCATTGTATTTCCGATAATCCCTGCTGTTTCTACTTGGAGACCTACAGAGTAGGGCGGGAGCCACTCGCGGCTAGGGGGCCCTCTAGTATGGGTTATAAGGAGCGACCCGATCTGTTGTTCCTCTGGAAGTAGACGAGTCTTAAGCAGGCCCCTCTTTCTCCTTCCATTTAACTCCGCTACTCTGCTCGCTCCTTAACTTCGCTGCTTTTTCCTCCTCGATGACAATGTCCATCTTCATTTGTTCATACGCATTGGAGTATGAGCAGATAGAGGGACTCCGCAAGTTGTACTAGGGTCTTCCTATTTTCACCTCCTCCTTCAACCCCCTCAACGCCTGGGGGTGATTGAATGCCTCAAAATCCAAGACTGCCCGGTAGTACCTCTTGATAAACTCTCGGAGGGACTCCCCTTCTTTTTGTTTGATCTCCACCAACTCTATCATATCATCCTCAGGGGCTACTGCCCCCCGGAATTGCTCCACAAATTCTGTGCACATTTTTTCAAAGCTCTGAATGCTCCCCTGCAGTAACTTGCAATACCACTCTCTCGCTCTCCCTTCCAAAGTTAACCGGAAAGCTCTACATCTTTGGGCTGCTGTCAAACCCTGCACTCCGGTCATGTCATTGAAACGTTCTATGTGCACTAGCGGGTCACTCTTCCCTGAAAACTTCAGGTCAAGAAAACAGAAACCACTGGAGATTGTGACACCCATGATTTCTGCTGAGAGTGGCGATTCATTGTCTAGCATGATCCTTCAACTCGGTGCTTTCCCGTTTCCCCGAAGGTCTTCAACGACTTGTGCCAGCCTGCGCACTTTCCCTTCCAACTCCTCTGCATGGAAAAGAGGTGTCGTGTCCTGCAAGTGTTGTCTTGACTCTCTCTCCTCCAAGTTTGTCTCCTCCCTTCCAGCAATGTTCTGTACTCTCTGCGTCTGGGCTCCATCCCCTGCGTTCCCCCCAGTGAGAGCATTCCCACAACTGGATTCAAGAATGTCATTGCTTTTCCTCTTCTGCCCATCCCTGAGCTCTTGTAGGTGGATGTCAGCATCTTCATTTGTTTTTTCATCCAGTCCATCCTTTCTTGCATTTCTCTGTCTCTGGCCTCATTGGCCGCCTCCCTCTGAGTTACCGACTCTTTGAGGCTTACTCCTCTTCTACTGTTTCCTCTCATTGCCACGTCGCTTTCTGAATGTACTGGGGATTTGTGGCTTTTTGAACTGATCCCCACAAACGGCGCAAAAATATTGATGATGTTTTCTGCTCGCTTCCAAATAGTAATGTTGCCTTCTGGTCACTTGTTACTCGAGCAGAATTTTCGGTTAGTTCCTACGTTGTTTTATCCACTGAAGCAGTGGTGTCCTTCAGCCTGTATCCACAGAAAATGTATTAGGGGTCGCCGGATGTTTTTCAGACGAAAATCCTTTGACACTCAAGTTAGTAATCGGGTTGATTCTTTATGAGTTCTCTTTTAATCTAAGAGAAAATGAGAAAAACTTGAAGGTTTCAAAGATAAGGAAAGAAGAGAAATCGGGATCCCGAATTGAAAAATCCGAATCCTTTTACCTTGCCCTTAGTCTGATATTTATCTCCCTGTTTTCCCCCCCCCCCCCCCCCTTTTGCTTGGGCGCCATCCCTACATTAATTGCAGCTGCGTCTTTCTGACAGCTATGGGTTGCTGCGGCACAACCTAGGGGTGTGGGATGTCAGACGGCTATAGGTTCCCGTGATCAAATGATGATGCCGTGTAGGTTTGTGCATAATGATGATATTGTGGAGGCATGCGCAGGTCATCGGTAACAGTAATGAAACCCTACGGCGTAGGGTTACCTGTCAGTTATCAATCGTCGTGACAAGTTATCGAGGGATGTGGCTTCCATGCTTAGGTTTGCTCTGCTCGAACTCTGGTTTCTCCTTGCTCATGGTGCTATCCGTAACGCGACCGGGACCGCTCGGTGGTCGAGGGTCTTTGTGACTTTACCCGAGCAGGATGGGAATATCAGGACCCGACCAGCTTTAAAACACTTGACTTCCATCAGCTTTGACACCGAGTATGGGTGTTTTCGTACTAGCGACCAGGTCTTCTGCTCTGGCTGGATTGTCCTCAAGCGGGCCTGTTCAGCATTCCCCAAACATTACATATTCATAGAATTCAAATTGAATCTGATCCGAACTTAATTGGATCCGATGGGATTTCAATTTCTAATTACATTCTAATGATTTTTATCCTAATTCAAATAATCTAAAATCTAATTGGCTTTACGTGAACTCAATCTTAATCCATTTTGCTCACCCTTAATTTTAGTATTGTGAGTAGATTGTTAAAAATTAAATAAGAAAAACACGTTACTTTCCATCACCAATCTTTTTTTCAGACTCGCTGGTTTGGGCTTAAAAGCATCACTTCATTTGGTCACGGGTTCGAGAGGATTAGTGGCTGAAATGCGTGTGTTCTATCACCTTCCATGTGATGATTTTAACATCTAATGAAGTATTCTAAAGGACCTTTCTTTTGTAACGATGTTAAGATATTTAATCAACATATTTATTTTATTATATTTATACGTGAAAATATATTTATTTTTTAAAAATAATTTTTTTAATGTATTACAGTCAACATTTTTTCAATAACTGTGAAAGTTTATTTTTCTTGATTTCTTATAATATTTTAGTAGGCTTTCCAATCGTTGTGATAGTTTATTTTTCATTTCTTGTGCTTATATATATATAATCTTGCAATGAAAAATGTTAAGAAAGTAGAAACATAGTGTATTTAAATTGTTTTGGGGGAAATAAAAGCCTATAGTTTTATCATACAAAAAAATAAAATAAACGAAGCAACTCTACGCCAACCTCGTCATGGCATTAGTGGTACAGGATCCGCTTGTTTCAATAACAATTTTATCAGGTCGCTTCTTCGAGGAGGAAGGCTGGTATGCAGCAGCAGCAAATTTAGTGCCAAATGCAATCTAAACAAACATTTACCCTAAACTTTAAAACAGAGGTATTCTAAATTACCTCTCTCTAAGTATAAAGACTTCAGACTTAATTTATATTCTTTATGTATATAAAAACTTCATACTCTATTTATATTCTATATATTTTATGTGAATAAAGACTCCAGAGTCTAATAGTATTTAGTAAAGAATTATTTAAAAAAAATAATATTTAATAAACAAACACTTACCCTGAACTCTTAAAAAGAGATACTCTAGAATATCTCTCTCTTTTATGTGATAAAGACTCTAGACTCTATTTAGATTTGCTAGTGTTTAGTAAAGATCCGTTTTGAAAAAAAATAGTATTTAGTAAACAAACATTTACCTTAAACTCTTAAAAAGAAGTATTCTAAAATACCTCTCTCTTTTATATATGTAAAAACTCCATACTTCATTTAGATTTGATAGTATTTAGTAAATAATCGTTTTGAAAAATAATAGTGTTCAAAAAATAATGATTTTGGAAAATGTAGTAAAAGTAGTATATTTCATTCACCATTCATCTATAAATGCTTAGTATAGATGAATGATGTAAGCAATTATAAAAACATGAGGAACTATCTTTTTGAATGCTTACTATTTAGTTATGAATTCAAATAACAGCCAAGAGATTCTTCATCGAGGCATTTCATCAAAGGGTTTTATACTTCAATCAAACACTTGCTACTCTAAACTATATTTATATACCTGTTCAAATAACAAAGAAAGGAAGCTCTAGTTTTGAATTTGGAGACTCCAATTAATAATTTTTTTTTCCAATCAACTTCCAAAATTGAAAACTGAAAAAGTAACTTTGCAAGAGTAATATTATTGTATTTTAATTAAACCATTAATGGGGAAGTCCTAAGAAATTTTTTAAAAGTGTTCAAATATATTGTTAATTCAGACTCAATACCAGCTCTCGTTGTGTGCTTGGTGGTATATGGTGCTTAATCATTGATCATATCAACCGGTCCACGTTCGAGCTGGTACCAAAACTTCAAACACACACACACACACAACAATCATCATCTACTGACCATTGATGCCCAAAAAATTTGAGGTATTCCAAAATACCTCTCTTTTCGTAATAATTAATGGATGTTTGTCGCTAATTACCTTACTAATTAAATTAATTACAAATTGAAGCTAGAAAATCTTACAAGTTTGGGAACTGTAAAGCCAACTTTGCCAAAGTGTTTGCAGTAACATTACAAGATCGCTTAACATGTCCAACGTCAAAATCATTATTGTTATAGTACACCCCAGATTTCTATATAAATTATTCATGATGAACATTGAAAAAAAAATAAGAAAAATATTTTGAGTTATTTTCAAATAAATATTAATTTTACAATTTTTTAATAATGTGATCGGTCTTTGAATCATATACCTCTTGTATGATATTAAAAGCTTATTAAAGTATCTAGCACGCGTAAGTATAATAATGTAAATGCACATACATTATGATTTAATTTATTGATCCGATGACCAAATTATATGAAGAAAAATATTAGTATTTCCAGCATTGTACAATGTTAAAGAGATAACCGATATTGAATGAAAATTGCTAGTTCCATAAACTGAATATATTAACTTTGAGTAACTCTTAACTCACAAGCTAATTTTAATTATGAGTTACTCCATAGTTTTTGGAATTCGTTGACTTACACAAATGGTTAAAGAATAAATAAGAAATAAATGAGTGTTTATCAACAGTCATCCTCTTTATGGACGCGTAGAAATAAAATATTTAGATTAAATTTGTTAATGTCTATCACATAATAGGATAGTTATTGCTTAATAGTAAAATTACTGTTTTCATAACAAAAAAGGGGTGTGGAGAAAATAAATAGAAAGAGTATGAGTATAGTCATTAACGAATTTCTTATACTTAATGAGAGCTAAAAAAAAAATGGAAACATCTTTTTATTTTTATTAAAAGATAGGAGAGAGGAGAAAGTCTAAACTAATTTTTTTACACCTACTTTTTCTAAAAACTTTAACTCAAATTACTTTGTTAAGTGTGAAATTATTTTGGGAAACAAAAATCCTATTGTTTTTATTGAAAACAAATAAACCATGCAAGCACAGCACTCTTCCTCCTTCATGGACTTGTTGGTCTGGCGTTTACTTGATCAACAACCATTTCATCAGGTCCATCCTTCGAGTTGGGGGCTGGTAGTAGTAGTTGACCCTGAATTTTAGAAAAAGAGGTATTCTAAAATACCTCTTTTATTAGACATATAAGCATACTATTTTTTTCCTTCTGGACAAAAGGTAAACATACACTAAGGCTCCATTTAATATTGTGGTGCTGTTCTCAGTCACAAGGCATGAAATAAAATCCCTAGTGATAAAATGAAATTTGATAGTGTTTGATATTTAATAATTTTGTAAATAAATATTATTAAAATATATATGTTTTTCATAGGGATAATAAAATCTTCTACGTGACTCCTCTCCAAATGGAATATATTTTAGTTATTATTATTAGTTTAGTTTAATAAGTATATATTTTAGTTATTATTAGTCCGTATATTTTATATATTTATCTACTTTTTACATATTTATATGTTTTAAGATATTGTTCTGATATGTTAGAGATTTTTTTTTATTTTTAATAAAATAAACACTTTACAAATGTTGGTGATGGTTTTATTTAAGTCATTTTAATTTTTTTCACCAAAATTACATATAAAAATGCACTATAAAATAAGTACATAAGGAATAGAGTGGGGATGAATAAACTTTTCCACTAAATTTATTGGAAATGAGGTAGTGAATGGGGACCAAATTATAAGTAGGGTGGGGAATTGTAGAGGTCTCCTTACCCTATTATCATTCATATTTTCCATGATTCAATTATGGAATAAAATTACTTTTAACTTCGAAAATGATTTCAGGTACTTATTAAATTCTTTACAACTATTAAACAACTAAAGGCAAAACTATGTATAACTTTGGGAAAAATCAAGAACAATAAAAGATTGAATTGTAATTTTACTCATTCCTTCATGCATTTACATTTGAACCTTTCATTATTTATTTATTTTTTTTGTTATCTTTATAAAGGTTAAAATTTAATTTTTTTTCTCATTTTCTTTCATTATTTCATATTTCAAGACAAACAATCAAATAGATTTTCACGTTTTCATTTTCAAATATTGTTTTGGAAATAAACAACCAAATGAGGTTGAAAATTCTACAAAAACACTATGTCTTTACATAAATAAAAATAATACCAAATGCTCCCTATGTCTTTACATAAATAAAAATTCCTTAGAAATGCAGTGAAAAAGGAAAAAAATCCATATTTAATTAATCAAATTCTTATCAACCAAAATTGACTTAATACGCTTTAGCTCAGATCAGAATAAAGTGTGTGGGCTCTTTGCTAGCTTGGTTACGTTACAACCAAAGAGTAATGAATTTATTCGGCTATCAGGTTTGACACTGAACATTGGCTTTTCGCATTTAACTTGAGCTGATCCCAATTGATTGATTGATGGTGATATTGATCGTTCTTAGCAGATTTTGTTACTATTTATTTTTTATCTTTCCTGTGTCAGTGGCAATTCATGGCTGCAATATTAGAGACAGATGAATGGAAAAGGTAAGACATGTAGTATCTGGCCATTAAAGCTGAATCTTAAAAGAGATATCAAAATCAGAGCTACCAACTTTCCCCATTGACTCGAATTAATTTTCCATTAACTCAAAGATACAAGCAACCAAAGCTGTACTATTTAAGCATATTCTGAAAAAAAATAAAAATAAAAATAAATTAATTCTACATTAAAGGCAGCGGCAACAACACCTTGATCAGATTATTTCTTCTTCTCCTTCTTCTTCATCTGCAGCAAGTACTTGAGCTTGCTTGGCTTTTAGCAAAAACCCTAATAAAATGTTGAAACTGTGGAATCCAGAGAGCTAGCTCGCTTAGCAAGAAGCCAGGGTTATGCCTTTGTTATATTAAATTCTACATGTGCATTGGATATCGAACTCCAGCTGCCAGTTCCTTCTGTTGCTCTATCTGTTTCGTAAAGTACCGATCACAAAATTATTTAGTACTGTAGTTAATTTAATTACAGCATATTCTACTATGTACCCACGAGACAAACATATAAAAAGGTTATTTTTGGTATTTTACTTGGAAAAGTTCATGGAGTTTGTTGTTGAGGTAGCAGTACTCATGTTCTAGCAGCTCCAACGCTCTCAAGCACCTGAAAATATATATAGTAACCAACAATGCACCGTTAATCAAATCCTACACATGCGAGTTGAGTTGAAGGCCGATTCGATTCAATTCATTCTGAGTTCAGATATCACTGTCACAGAATTATCTAAGCAGGAATACTGTGGTAAATTTTTATTCCAAATATTTAAGATTTTGATATAAAAATATTATTTTCTTTGTCCGAATGTGAAAGCTCGAGAAAAGAGAAGGGGGAAGAAGAAAATAATAATAATAATAATAATACCCAGCACGGTTATTATGCTCAGAAGCGGCTCGAAAGGCAACGCAAACGTTACTGACTCGTTTGGCACCAATGCTTGAGCTGCTACCCATCATCTGATTCAAATGGATTCCCAATTTCTTGTAATCTGAAAACTCTTTATCCATCCTGTCCCATCACACCCCGACATTAATTTTTCATTTAGTAATATTAACCACATTTACTACTACTCAAAATTCAAATCAACTGAGAGGGAGAGAGACACTGGTTTGTAGATTAAATGTGAAAATAAGAATATTTATTTTCTTTTATTGGCACATCATCTTGATTGCACCATCACAAAATTATGCAGCAGGTTCCGACGGATTTCTGATCATAAATGTGTTTGATTTAGTATACTAAAAGAACGTAATGTTTAATAAAGATAAATTGTAGCTGAAATTAATGAAAGTAGATACGAGTAAAAGGCTTAATTATGAGCAAACACTGGAGGAGGAGATTACAGTAGTGATCTGAGATTCCTCAAAAGCTTCTCTGATTCATGGAAGTAAATGTTGACAACTTCAGAAACAAAGTTAGGGGAGCTCTCATCTTGAAGTTGCTGAAGTTGCAAGAACTGCTCATCCAACACTCCCTATATTTTGGTGATCATTTGCAGTACATTCAGCAGCAGCAACCAAAACAAAAAAACACAGAAAGCAAAATTAAGATCATGCATGATGACCAAAATTACCTGGTGGAAGAGTAAACCGAGCAAACGGTTCATATCGGCTCGTAACCTATCCGGATCCAAGCCAAGCATCCACAAAGGAAGACCCGTTTTGGCTAGTTATTCAAAACTTCGGTTTTAATTTGTTTATAGATTTTGCCTTTCACTTCACTTGTTTCAGGGTTTAGGGTTTTGTGTCTTGTTTTTTCTTTTTTTCCCCTCTTCTCTAGCGGGAGAAACAACCTTGAGTAACTAGTATTTAAAGGATGCCGGTGCCTTTGTAGTTTGTATTCACTTAACACATTTTTAACAAATGTTGAGGCCAGTAAATTGTTGCACATTTTAAAGAACATTCATCTTTCGTCCCTTGGCGCGTGAAAGAAAACAGCAAAGATTTTCTTGGGTTTATACTCAAAATGGCTTTAAGAGTTTTCTAAAAGAAGCATTTGTGCTCTGGTTACAAACGTGTTTGGTTACATTTGTTATAGAAACATTGAGGGACACATTTTCAATTCTTTTCAAAAATCGTATCGATTATGTTAATCAAATAGTAAAAAGTATGTTTTTTTACCATCAATAATAGAAACAAAATTTGTGCTTGGTCGCATTTGTTATAAAAGCAATCGATGACACGTTTTAAATTGCTTAAAAAAATCATATCAACTATGTTAATAAAACATTAAAAATCTGATTTTTACCATGAAGAATAGAAACAATCAATGACACATTTAAAATAGAATTTAAATGTATACAAAAGTAGACTTTTAGTTTTTCTTATCTAATTAGTATGTTATTTTCTTATCGTTATTATTGACTATAACAAAAAAAGATTCCATAAATGTTGATATTTATAAATTTTAAATGCATCATAATTATCATTCAGTAAATTGAAATAATTTTTACCCTCACAAATTAAAGAGACTAAATTCTAAATACAACAAAGTTCAAGAAAATATTTATATATGCATTATTTATGAAAGATGAGATTTAAAAACAAGGCCGGATGATTTTGGTCACACTTATGATTATGATAGAAACCAACTAATTTTGAACTAGAAACCTAGGTGTTTTGGTCGTTGCCAAGCGACTCGAACACACTTGCCAAAGGTGAGAGTTGAGTGAAGTTTTTAATGTTTTAGATAAAAGAAAAATAAATAAATAAATAAGGCATGTATATTGGGCCCGAATCGAGGTGAATGTGGGGTATCAACCAGACCAGCCCACAATAACAGTAATAAAAGAACGGTGTGTGAGAGGGGGTTTCAGTAGGGGTGACCTACTGTCCCCGTAACCGGTCACCTCGCGTGCAGTCTGCTTTGACGGGCTAGTGCGGCGTTAGCGCTCACTCCCACCCGACAACTGCCTGCAGCCGGTAACCTGTCAGTCACCTCACCAATCACCAATACTAAAAAAGTTTTTAAAAAAAGCACAAAACAAATTGTTCTGCCCACATTTTTTTAACCTTTTAAAAAGTATTAAATTTCACTCTTGTCTTACACGCTGACCGAACTAAACAGTATCACCCTCTTGCACCCACTGCTGCATGCTGCTGCTGTACTTTTTTACCTCCCATTCACTTAACTTTTTCTCTGATTTTCTCTCTCTTTCTTGGGAAAATTGCTGGGTTATTGAAAGTATGGGGAGAGAAAGAAAAAGAAAGTAAGAAAATGGGAGGAAGCGCCCGTTAAATAAGGCTAGTATTGAGTGCCAGGTGGTGTGGGGTGACAAGTTTGACACGTGGCGAATGGGTGATGCTTGATGATGTTGGGTGAAGGTATCATGATGTGGCAGAAGAGTGGTGTGTTTAGGGCATCATGATCATCATCATAATAAGACTTTTCAACGGAGGTTTTTGATGGTTACGTGGACTCCTTAGTACACTCACTATTTGACGCACAAAAATATAGGAGCCAGAAAATATAGGAGTCAAATGTCAATGAGTCCGTTGAGTCTCTTTTCCGCTTTTGTATTATAGAACCATGATCATCAATTAAGGTTTGTTAGCTACAAGTTGGGTGCCTAAAATTATTCATTTCTAATTGGATTAGTACGTTATAATATAATTCAACAATTTAATTCCCATTATTAATAACAATTAAGTTAGAATCAACATTAATAATGGAGACATTATTCTTTTGAAGAATATAAAGCTTAGAATCTACATTAATAATGGAGACATTATTCTTTTGAAGAATATAAAGCGCATAATAATTGGAATCTCAACTCACTAAGCATTACCCAATATTGTTTCGATGGAGATAAAAATATATTGCAGCAATGGAATTCAAAATAATTTTACATTTGATTTGAGCATGTAACCAACTTGTATTCTGCATTTTTTTTGGGGGGGATAATTCCAGGGATTGTTTTTTAATTTGACCTCGATTGTAGGTTCGTATTTAGTGTAAAAAAAAAATCAAACAATTAATAATTGTAAACTACATTGCATTGATGTATAAAAAATTCTTCACCTTATAGTTTATAAGTATATATCCGTTCCCGCCATTGAATCTCTTAAAACAAGAATAAAAAGAAACTGTAAAGCATGCTGGAAGGAAACACTTATGACATATGCTTCTCTCATCAAGTTTAAAAACTCTAAAAATGAATAGAGAAATATCATTTGATGATTTTTTTAATGGAACTTGTGCATTATATTATTTTGAAATTGTATGAACCTGTGGTACTAACTAAAGAAATTTTACTGTAAAACCATACAAAGCCTGCTCTCAACTGTGGATGATGGGTATAGAGTTTGTTTAATTTATAAACTGAGGAGCATGTCAATTTGTTTATAGAATCCTCGACGTGCTCACTCCAAAAGAGCATGCTTTATATTGACGTAAGCAACCTAAAAAATGTTTTTCATCCATTTAATTAAAAAAATAATTTTTTCTGTAAAAAAAATTATAATATGATATTCACAAATTTATTAAAAAAATTATTCAAATAATTTGGTTGAATGTAAGATAAATAGTTTCAATAATTTGAGGGCTCTTTTTTTTTTAAGTATTATAGTACAATCTATTAACATTACATTCAATAATTTATTAAGAATTGTATTCATAAAATCACAGTATTGCTTAGAAGTTTACTAAACATAAAACTAAAAAATCTGTGTCTATTACAGACAGTATTTTTTCTACGATTATAAGTATTTCGCGTGTTTCTTATGTAAGAACATAGAAACTCAATTTTGATAACTTGCTAAATTTTTCACAGTAAATCTAAACGGCCTCTTTCTTTTGAAACAAAAATGAAAAAGAATAGATGAAGCATGCTTTGGATTGACGTAATTAAGCATGCAGATTATTGAGTAATGGACCCAAAAATACTTTGTTTATGGGAAGCACTTTTGAAGGCGATCAAACCCATATGAAAAGTGCTTAATTGTATATGAAACTTAAGGCTTCGTGATCATGCTTTTCTGGCCCCCGTGGTTATTATTTACTGTGGCAATTATTTATTATTCATTGAAAACAAACCATTCTTTTCTGCCCCTTTTAATATTAATTTTCTTTGTCTTTCCTTGCTTGGAAATTCCAAATGTTGGGGAAGAGCTCTCTTCTTCCACATACTCCTAAAGTTGCAATAATTAATGTCACATTATGTTTCAGTGATTATTAGTTTTCAATTCATTGAATTTAAAAGGTTAATTTCAGGTCATTAGGGGATGGGTTGTTGTTGCACGAGAATAATAGAGGGAAAGGACTCATTGCTCGAGATAGTGACATTGTCTACGGCTACTCATAGATATTATTGGCCAATTATATTGCTCATGATCAATTGCCTAATTTTGAAATTAATTGCTGATTGATGAAATTCAAATTTTGATAAAGGCGTCATGTCATGCAACATATATATGATCGATATACTGATATCATACGAAGACATGTGGAATTATTTAAATGTTTAGTGCTCCTTAAAATGATGGGAAATTTACAACATTCATTGTTCTTTATATAAGATGATGGTGCTTTTGAGAAAATCAATTGCTCATAAATTTAATGAGATCGAACTTCTTCCGTTATTGTGAATGTTAAGATAAATTTTTGGTTCAGAAAATAAGTACACCATTATTTATAAGTGGTTTTGCTAATTTCTCGGAAAATCATGCTTTGGTTCTAATCACGAAATGTGTTATTGTCAATGTGCACTGCCCAATACGGCAATACTAAGCGACTTTGAGACCTTCTAGCTAGCCATTTGACAACAATAGAGTCCTAAAAGTGTCTTGCAGTATTCATATTAATTTAGAGAAAGAGAGAGATGATTAACTTTGAAATTTCATGCTAGATGAATATTGTATCAAAGACATTAGACTAGTCAACATTAGAGGGACAGACGATGACTTTTATTCTTAAGGTAAATTGGTTTGAACCGTCATAATAATATATGATCTTTAAATACAAACAAAAGGTCAAAGAATCGATTTTTTCCGAATCAATTTTTAGAAAAAAAAAAAAATTTCTTTAGCTTGTGTTTGTACGATCTCGAAGTGGGAATGTATGAAAATTATTAGTACACAACTGTGGGTTTGACTTACTAATTGTTGGGGTTGGGGTTGAATTACTTAAATTACAACATCTTATATTATTTCATGATGGTGCAATATGAATATATAGTTATATATAAAATTCAAAAGGGTCGAATCTGTTCAGATCTTCTGAATAAACCTTATAATGATGCAATTTAAATAATAAGCTACAATGTTGTTTGTTTTTATATCTGAAATTTTAATTTGACTTAATTTAAGATTTTTGATATTTTGATTTCTTTATTTTTTTAGCTAAATTAAAAAAATAAAATTTTCTACTTTTATCTGAATGATCAAATCTCTTAATAAAAAATTAATTTTTTTTCTCACAAATAACCTCATTAAATATATCTATTTCTTACGTAGCTATTAGATATCATATTAGAGTTTCTATTTATCTTTAATTTTACTTGGTATTAAATATTTATCATACATTCAATTTAAATTTTAAACAAATGATTTTATTATTAGATAACTTTTATGTATAACTATTATGTTAAATTGTATTTTTATAAATTATATATCAAATACTTACCTTATAAACATTTATAACATATAAAAACTATTGTACTATAAAATATTGTAAAATATATATTCATTTAAACTTCAAGTATATATAACACTTTCAAGATTATAAGTGTAAAAATATTATAATTAAGATATTTTGAGTTTATAAAAATAAATAACTTACCACTTATATTCAGACATTAAAAAATAAAAAATAAATATATAATTCTAATATATCCATTCAGACTTAAATAATATTCAAACTCATTCAGATTTTAAATAAAAAAATAAATACCACCTGCATTTACTTTCAAATATCATAAAAGAAAAATGATATATAGCTGCACATGGTGACTCACCCTCCTACATGTAGAATTAGAGTTTGGTGGATTACTGTGGTTCCTAAGAAAGGATATTTAAACAATGATCATATGACAGGTGTCAAATCTAGTTGGGCCTAGTCTAGCTATCCGAGCTTGGAGCTTGGATGATTCTAGTGATTGGGCTTATAGACCAGGTCGCACAAAGCGGGCGGTTTGGACTCAATATCGGTAACGGATTCGGCCAAGTTTTTTGTTAAAATGGATCGTTCGGTTGTCCAGCCAATAGAACCTGATCGGGGTGAGACCAATCACAAATTGTCATATCTTAAGCACCCATAACTTTACATCAGTGACTGCTGGTGATATTTGACTCCATCGTTTTCTTTCACTATCCTCTAATATTCAATTAACCCCACCTATTTATAAAATTATCCTTATTAAAAGATAAAATTTTAATTAAAAATAAAAATAATTTCAGAAATATTAGCCACCTTCCACTATCAATTTCATCACCTTTAACCATTATTTTTTTATCATTCATTCTAATATCAACCACCTTATTGCTAGCCTATTTTTAATATTTATCATTCATTACAATTAATTTATAATTTTTTTTGTTTTTATATTAAAATAATTCTTTGACTTTTTTTGTTCCAATCTGATATTATTTTGATTTCGATACTATCATATCAACAGCGGCTGCTGAGGATTTTTATTGTATGGTCAATCAATAATTAAGGGCTAGTGGTGCGATAGCTTGAGGTGGCAATAATGGTGGCTGACGGTTTCTGAAATTGTATTTATTTTTATTTCTTTTTTATTGTTTAACAGGAATAATTGAGAAAATAAATGAGATTAATTGAAGAGTGAGGTTGGCGTCAAATATCACTAGCTCAGTTGCTAAGCTTATGAAGTTGAGGAAATATCACATCAATATTCCTGTTAAATGTGCTTTGACATTGCTGCTAGGTTTCTGTTCTTTTAAGTTCAAGCTATTTTGCTTCCAATTCAAGGCTTTTACCCACCGCCCACCACTATAATATATAGAGCCTGGGTTAGACTTCCTGATAGCCGTTCTATGTGATAACGATGACATATTTTTTGCGTTATTATTTTTTGTGTCTATTACAACATATAACCCTTGTATTATAGTTTCATATGTATGGTTTAATTATAAGTAAATTTTGGTAACTGTCATCTAGGCTATAGAATCATAATATCATTATCGAATCAAGTTCGTTAGAATGATACGAAAAACACTCATTCGATTGGAAATTTGATTTTTGATTTTTTGATTTTTAGTTTGAAATCAATGCTTAACTGAATATATATATATATATATATATATATATCAGTCTCGATCTGATCTAAAATTTTAAAGTACAAAAAAGTCTTAAAAAACTCATAAATCGTGAGATTTAATAAGTTTAAAATTTAAAGCATTAAAATCACATACTTCACGAGTTTTCCCAAGCTTTCCGTACTTTAAAATTCTGAATTTGAACATCTCTCTCTATATATTTTTTTTCTTATTTGGGTAATTATTGATTTTCATTTTTAGGACTTTTAGAATTTTCCATGTAAATAGGAATCTTTGTAACCATAAAAATGCAATGCTGTAAAGTATTAACAATTTATTCAAAGGAAAGTAATTGTAGCCTAGCTATAGAAAGGATTAATATTTTATCACAGTTAAGTATAGAGAATCCATAACAGAATGAAATGAATTTGAATTTTTGTATATATGATAGAGTATCATGAGGTCCATCAGTGAGAGGGGGTGAAGAAAATTCAACCACAGATTCATGAATAGTCCAAGAGCTACAGCAAGCTCAGTTGATGCTCACCTTAGAAAAAAGGGTCGGCCAGTTGCCTAACCAAAAATCTTTAGCTGTTGAACACAATTACACAAAGACCCGATGCAACCAATCACAAAATGGCATTGCACATCTTCAATTGTTGAACGTTAATCTTTGCTTCTGAATTTCACTTGGTAACTTCACATCAGTTGCCAAACCAATAGCCTGGAGAAATCTCACAACATACCAAGTCAAGTCAATTTGCCACCATTCCAGGCCATGTCGTGCCGAATATTCGAAGGCATGGTGGTTGTTGTGCCAACCTTCTCCAAAGGCGAGTAATGCCACCCACCTGAACAAGTTCAAAATTCAATTCTACGAAAAATTCTCGGAGCAAATCAACTTGATGTAGAACTAGATTGTGTGGTTACCAGTTGTTCCGGGACAAATCTCCAGTGTTCCATGCTTGCTTTCCCCATACATGGCAAGCTGAATTTACCAGCCAAGTGATGTGATATACCCACACAATCCTCACACCCTACAATGGTAAAATTTTAATGCATTATGTTTTTATGAGAAGTTAAACAATGTGTATTCAGATTAAAGAGTTAAACAATGTGTATTCAGATTAAAGCATTAATCTTCAAGCAACTTGATGGGTCCATGTTCTGTTTAGAGACAAAATTTCAAAACAAAGATGCCATAAATCTTGAACTTGGTCACAGATTCAGGATAGATGAGAATTCAACTTCTATGGTTCCAGCAATTCAACTTGAGGACATTAAGACAAAATCAAACAACGCCAAAACACACTTGACACAGAGAAGGCTGCCCCACTAATAGAATGGTTTGAAGTAAAATAAAAGGGAGAAGGCCCACCAACTTTTAATCAGTGGCCAGGAGTACATATACATACAAACTTCGCAAAATTTAGGTGAAGTCAAATTAAGGCAAGGTTTTTTTTAAATTTGCAAGTAAAGCCAAACCTACAGCAATTCAATCAAAACAGAACAGCTTGAAAAGGAAAGAGCTTCCTTACCATTCCCCACACAATGAAAGGAAAGCCTCCCAATGCATATAGCAAACCTCCAAGTGCAATTGGATGAAGAATGTAAGTGCTTCTTAAGAATCTATAGAAAGGCTGCTTCTCTAAATCTCCCACGTTGCTTGGCCCTCCACACTGCAGCCAATTGCCCCCATTAACATAAAACAAATAAGTAAATAAAAGCCACAAATGGAAATTTTTTGAGTGAATGAATCGTACCCTTTCATGAATAGAATCTGTGTCAAAGAGCCAACTCATGTGACTAAACCAAAACCCTTCTGTGGGACTATGTGGATCCCTTTCAGAATCACAAAACTGGTGGTGATACCTATGTGTGCTCACCCAATCAATTGGATTCCCCTGAAACCACCAAAATAAATAATAAAATGAAGATTCTTTTTCAACTACAAAAGCAACAATCTTGATTTAAAAAAGCAACTTAATTTTACCTGAAGAGATTGAACTCCACAATAAGCAAACAAGTACTCAAGCCATTTGGGTAATTTAAAACTCTTGTGCGAAAGGTTTCTGTGAAAAGAAAGAGTGATACCAAGAAGTCCAGTCACAACATAGAGACCAAGAGCAACCCCAAGAGCACTCCAAGTGAAATAAAATGGTGCAAAGAGAGCAAGCAAATGCATTGCCAAAACAACGCCAGCTGTGCTTATATCCAATGAGTTCCAATTCCTCCCAGAAAGTAAACTTCTTTTTCTCTTCACCACCACATCAGATAACAAAATTCTCCCATAAGTTACACCTTCAGGAATTTTCTCTGGCTCTGGCTTTGGCTCTGTTGCTTCTATTGATACTGCATTAACAATTGCTAGTGACTCTCTTTTGTTACATTTATAAACATGATGCAGAAAGCTGGTTTTTATTTGTTTGTGTTGTAAATTAGGATTGCCTAAGGTCAGAACTTTATTGGTTTGAGACTTCCTTGCTTGACAAAGAGGTGAAAAAATGAAAGATTTTGGTTTGGTTGGTGATGTTGTGATTAAGGCCATGGAGAAAGGCTTTCCTTTTCCTCTTGAGTACAACTTTGTTTGAAATGGGGTTCTTATTTATGGTGATGGGTTTGCAGCTCTTTTTTTTTTCTTTTTTCTTTTTCAGTATTTTAATATTTTACTATAATTTTTTTTATGTGTCAAAAATATGTGGATTATTAAGAGAGAGACAGCAACAGAGACGGAGATAAAAGCGGCGTTCAGATTGGGAAATTAGATTGTGTGAAGTATCAGTCCAGATATTTGTGGTCACAGGATATACTTTGCATTTGTCTTTTGTCTTCTTCTTTTTGATTTCTCATTTTATTTTTAATAGATATTTTTTGCCATATTTTGTGTGTGTGGTTGCGTGCTTGCTTATCCATTTACATATATAAAACTTCTTTCTATATATCTGCATTTTTTTGTACTACAATCTTCAAACTTGCCCACTTGAATTGAATAAACACTTATCCAGGAACCTAAAAGTAGCACTAAAGTGTGATACATGGCAGCAACAGTTGGGTCAATCTTTGCGTCTTCATCACAATTTGCTTCAGCCACGAGGTCGGTTACTTGTAGTAATGCAACTCCATCTGTGTCAAGTACACTTGGTATGAGTCCTTAAACTTTTCTGCAATTTAAATATTTAAATTTTGATTGTTTCTCTTGTTGCAAACTGCTTTTGACGATCCTGCTAGTGGGTAGACCATTTGTATTGGTTCAATTTTTAATAACAAAGCAAGAGTTGTCATGATTATGGTGTCCCATGTTACATATGAGTTTGCTTTGGTGTGTGGATGACACTTGATTCCGCTATTTGAAAATGATGATGCATAATAAATTGTTTTCTAGTGTGATTTCAATGGAGGCTTCCAGAAAATGCTGGGACTTAAAAGTAGTGGCATAATTTTTTTTCCATTCCCAGCTACTAAGAATTGGGACCTAAGAAAGTGGATTTTTTAGTACACATCATAATTAACAAGTCCCCACTAGTTATTGTATTGAATATCTTACTTTTCTGTATCATTTTGAAATTCATGATTTCTTCTGTGAAGCAGCTAGTAGCTTTAAGGGTGCTTCATTGCCGAAGAGTTCTCCAAATCAGAAGAAAACAGTTAGGATCACTGGAAAAGTAACTGCTGCAGTAACCATTGCAACAACTCCCTATGACGAAATTAAAGAGTATGAATCCCACTTCAACTTTTAGTTTCCCTTTATTTGATGAATGATTGGAAACCATCGGAAAAACTGTTTTGTCGTGTTCAGATTCTCCGTACACTGTGGTATCTGAACTACGATTGTGGTGTTAACTGTTGAACTTCTTCATTTCATTTCAGGTATACACGTCCTAGCTGGGCAATGTTTGAACTCGGGAAGGCCCCTGTGTATTGGAAAACCATGAATGGTCTTCCTCCTATGTCTGTAAGTTTGGCATTAGTCCTGGCATTGAATTTAGTTCTGGCTCTGATTCTTTTTCAATTCTTCATCTATTCTAATGATAAGGCTCTTGAAATCCTCAACAGGGAGAGAAGTTGAAGATCTTCTACAATCCATATGCAAAAAATCTTTTGCCAAATGAAGGGTTTGGGATTGGATTTAACGGTAGTTTCAACACCACGGCCTTGGTTTCTTTGCAAATTATCAGTCATATTAATCGCTCATTGACTCTCTTTTTCGTGCACAACCTTCTGCAGGAGGTTTTAATCAGCCATTCATGTGCGGTGGTGAACCAAGGGCAATGCTTAAGAAAAAGAGGGGCCAAAACGACTCCCCATTTTATACCATCCATATATGTGTACCTAAGCATGGTTTGTACTACTTCACAGACTTATTTTCGAGCTCATATGCATTTAGTAATTCTATTGTTATGAATTTTTGATTTTGCAGCTGTAAACTTGATCTTCTCATTCACAAATGGAGTCGACTGGGATGGACCTTACAGAATACAGTTCCAAGTTCCTAGGGTTTGGAGAAATAAACCAATGGACTTCTTTAACAAGGTAATAAGAAAACAAATGTCAGCAACTTGATGTAATTATATTTTTACTCCAAAAGTGTAATTGACTGGAAATCTCAGCAAATAAAGTAGAAGCGAATGAACATATGACATGAATGAAACTGCAATTGCAATTTCTTTGGCACTATGGTCTAAAACGTGCATTCATATGGCAGGGTTTGGCAGCTGAGTTAAGTAAAGATGGTGCATGTGAGAAAGCTATTTTCCCCGACACAGACATTGTGGTCGATAGATGCGCATTGATCGGCAATTTGTCTGTAGAAGGGGTATGTACACTCTTCGTGCATTTCTCATAACATCATTTCGTTACTTCTGGGAAAAATTGCAGCATCAAAACCAGTTATTAATCTGTTGAATGCAACTCAATGCAGGGTGATCGATGTGACCTTAATCTTGTTCCAGGATGTATGGATACAAGCTCCCCGTTATATAACCCACTTGCTAATGTAGATGATGGATCATGCCCTATTGATAGCGATTCGGAGGATTAATTGTAAATGTTTCAGGGAACTTTCGCTTCCCAATACTGTTACATAGTTATAGTTGTCCAATTGCACGTACATTCAACATGGCCCTCCTTGTAAATGCTAAAAGATGTAATACTTGAAGCTGCTTGTATTGGACGATATCATATGCAAAGTTTTTCAAAATTATCTAGTACAAGGCGATTATTGGCAAAATATGAGTCTGATTCTATTGCTTATGGATAAGACAAAGTGTTTCAAAAGAATCTGTGAGGGTCAACAACACATATCATTATCTCCATTCCAAAAGTGTGTTTGATATATTGTATTATATATTATATTATTTTAATATAAATATATTATATTATATTATATTACATTAAATATTATATTACATCAACATTGTATTATAATAATATTATATAATATTTGATGTTACACTATACAATATTAATTTTTAGTTATATTATATTTAGTGGTGTATTGTATTGTATTAATTTTTTATAATTAATTTAGATTATATATTTTAAAAATAATATTTATTAGTACTTAAAAAATACTAAATATAGAAGTCGTAAATTTTAGAAATCTAATATTGTTTAATATAAATGTTAAAAATATCATAATTCTTCATAAAAATCAAAGAGCCTTAAATTTTGAGAAGTATAACATTTATTTTTTAGTATTTTGTAAATATATAATCTATGAAATAAAGATCGAAGTAAATAATTTAATCAAATACTCTCCCAATAATATAACAACATAAATAAATAGTTAAAATCTACAACATTAGTTCAAAATTTATATATACTACAAGATAATCACAAAATAATAAAGTGATACAATAGTTATAACATATTCACTGACAAAATAAATTATGCTTAATAATCCAAGTAAGAATTCTATAGTATATGTTGTAATATTTTATATTATTAATTTTAAATTACTATTATTCAAATTTATTCATATTTAAACATTTATTATTAGTTATATTAAATTGTTAAATAATAATCAATTTTTGTATACTAATTACAATAATATAATTAAATAATGTAATATTATGTTATTTTAAGTATTTATTATTAGTTATATTAACTTATTAAATATTAATCAATGTTATATATTAATTATTATAATATAATTAAATAATACATAATTTTGTTATATTTTTAATATAATAAAAATTAAAATATAATATTATTGAATAATAAATTATAAATTTATTAATTTATATTAATAATTATAATGTGAAATAAAAAATAAAAATTAATATTATATTATATTATATTATATTAATAAGTTATATTTATTTTTTTATTATTATTATTTGAAAACAAAATACCCGACTAACAGCCAATGCGTCAGTTACCACATTAGCACACTCCCCCAATTGCAAAGATTAATGGCGCTCGCTCCTTTTCAATCATCTGTCAAACATGAGATTTGTTTAACTAATGCTGGGCTCACGAACTAATGCTATGCAATACTACATGTCAAACGCACTCTAAATATACTAAAATATTTGATAGAATTCTCTTCATAATTAAAAGTGTTCAAGCAATAATAATAAGGATCCCACTATTTTTGAGATTTTAACCAACATCAGCTCTGTCATTAATAGTTATTAGTTTAAGGTTAATTATAATGCCATCCCTCTATTGTCAGGATTTTATTTTCACCTCCAATAAGTCACATTCATCATCTTTTTTTTAGAAATTCTTTTTTAAGGGAATAAAATTAAGTTTTTAATTTTTCAATTAAACTTTTTAGGACCGATCTCATACAACATATAAGAATTAAGTAATTTAGAAATCTTAATGTTTTGAGAAGATGAACAATTGAGAGTTGTAGATTCGTCTCCAAACGATTTTTCAGGATATGACTCAAGTTTGATCAATACTGGACGTGTGGGCGTCTGTTTCACCACTCTCCAATTGCAACTGGCTCCTCTTAGATGTCTTTATATTTCTTTCTTAAAAGCCCTGAGATCATCTTCTCTCTTAAAAGAATAATGTCTTTTTTATAATATTTTATGAAAAATCATGATATGTTAAGATTAAGATTCCTATTTAAAATAGAATTCATTTTTTAACTATTTCTCCATTTACGTGGAAAGAATGTGTAACTAACTAGAAGACCATCTTATAAAATATCACAAGCCCCCTTTTACACTTCAATATAATATACTAGGCCTTAACAAATATTATAATTATTATTTTCATCTAATATGCAAGTTTTTCTTACTTTTGGGTCTAGTGATGATGTTGTCAATTAAATGAGCTAACTCGAGGATCATTTGGAAACATACAATAGTGGCTACAATAATTAAATTTGTAATTAAACAAATATAATTATTTAATTCTAACTCTACTCCATTATAAGATTGGAACTGGCCTCCATAATTGTATGCTCAAATATAATTCGCCCACATTGATTTCTTTACTGCACAATCCTTTATACCACATCGTTAATTTAAATTGATATCTCAACTGTCCAATCAATTTAATTACATCTTATTCCTTAATACTTACTAGTTTTCTCTAATGATCATTTCAACATTCTTATTTATGTTGAGACACTCTGGCCAGAGAATTCTATGATCAAGTATTGAAAACCCATCAAGAGATGTGTCGTACAAATTTTATATTGTTAATCTATAATTTCAATATTTGTAATTGCTCCCACCAAAATACTAGGTAATCTAGACTACATGTGTATGTTATGTCCATTTGTAACTCAAATGAAATAACAACTACAATCATGAAATCATAACTAACTCAAGATTAAGATTACAGTAAATCAATGTCTATGCAATTTAATAAGTATGGCAGTTATTACTCAGTTAATTAAATCTCATATGTGATCCAGTTCAATGTAGACATACTACATCAATAAATTTATACATGATTAAGACAAATCACTCAATGAATTTATTACAGTCTATACCTAAATAAAGTGTCCAACTTTATTTATCAACTGCGAACTTAATTTATTTAATCATAAAATAACTTGTATTTATGTCTTCTACGAATCTACATAGTGATCACATAAATATATATAATATGATTAAATAGACTTTACTCAAAATATTAATATAATTCAAAATATTTTAAATATTTTATTAATTAAAAAATTAATAAACTTTAAAAAGCATATAATCTCATCAGTTCCGTATGTTTCAAAAACGAATCACTTTTTGAGCAGGCACAAAGATCAATTTGCCGAACTTATTTCCTCTTAGGTTAGTTAAATCTCCACTTTCTGAAATGCACACATTTCTATCGTTTAAAATGACCAAAGCCAAGTCAACGCTGGCTTTCATTTTCCCAAATTTTGAAGCACATTAATGCATTGAAATTTTACACGAAAATTATGCTAACAACGTGCACAAAAAGCTTGTGTGAATGCAATCTTGTAAATGAATATTTCGTGAAAACGAAAAGAAAGAAAAAAACATATGTTTCACAATGTTGAGTTTCATCCTTTTCAAAACAAAGACAATTTATTTTTTTAAAAAAATGCAAAACAAAGACAATAAGTGAAACTACAATAGCCTACTAGTATTCTCTTACACATTGTGCGTGAGGATGTTTTCAAAGAGTTAATTCAAGATAAATGTCTAAATTGTCCCATTTTAATTCGATGAGAGATTATGACAATATTAAAGTTATAAATAAATTAAAAGATACAAAAACACATATTAATTTCATAAATTAGTTGATTAAAAAAATACTTATTGATTTCTGATCATAAATAATAGTGTTTAATATAGAAAATTTAGTATTATTCTTCCACAATCTAAAATTAAGATACTAATTTTATATAACTAACAGAAAATTTTGTATAGGATTGTCTCACTACTATGTAAGATTATTTCACTACCTTAGGGTATGTTTGTGATTGAGGTGCTGTAACTTAAAAGCTACAGCTGTTGTGAAAAAAAAACTATAATTATAAAATAAAAGTTAATAATATATAATAAATATAATTTTTAAATAATAATTTTAACAAAATTATTAAAAACATAATAGATTTTACATCATATAAGTGAAAAATCATATTAACATAGCTAATATAGCTTAAAAACTACAGCAGTTAGTATTTATCAAACACTTTAATGCCGCAACTTAAAAGTTTCAGCTGCCCAACCTCAATCCTAAATATATTCTTACTAAATTAAGATACTGAGACGATGGGACAATTGCTTTCTATAGACCCTAAATTAGAATCGTCCCATTTTAGAATACGCTAAATTTAATATTTTAAAAAAACCAACTAATCTTATGTTGGGACTCATTGTTCTACCACGTGGTAGAATTTTAGTAAACTATCCCATGAAGCAACCCCATACAAATTCTTTTCTTTCTTTCTTTTTTATTTTTTATTATCACATCATCACATTTTCGAATTAATTGGAAGAGAAACTTCGGTCCTACATATTGAATTTGAAATCTACAAATGTCGATTCTTTTATCCTCCTCTCAAATTACTCTAAATTAAGGAACGTTCAATATCTTAACAAATTCGCTTTCTTGTGCAAACGAAGTTTTTTTTTTTTTTAAAAAAATTACTGATATGTATTACACAATTAAAAATTTATTCCTCCACCCATAAATCAATAAAAAAAATATTAAACGAAAAAAATATATAAGTAAATATATATCTCTATTTTATTTTTAATTAAAAGAGAAATATAAGAAATTCTCAAAGGGAGTCGATTGTCAAAGTATGGGTTCACCTCTCGGTCATGGGCCGAGTGGCCTGCAAACGAGGAATTAGTCAAAAGCAAATTAACGCCTGGCCTCAATTGCACGAAAAATATCTTGTCAATATTTAAAGTCCTAGTGGTGGTCCTCAAATCAAATCAATTCCAAAGACTACTTTAATGCGCTCTTTTTTTCTTTCGCGAGGCATTAGCTTTTCCAATCTAAATTTGATTTCAATTTTGACAAGTTTTTGATTTTGATGTACAAGAAATCCCATTCGATATACACATGATAACGATGCAAACTGACACAAGGATATTAACAGCAAAAACAAGAACAAAATTACTAAAAGATTGAATTATCTTACTAAAAGCGAAAAAGAAAAGTAAGCCTAAAGAGTCCAATTGTTTTATTCCCCCGTTTGTTTCAACTTAACAGAGATTCTTTAGCAACACTTCCCATTTTGCTTTTGCTCTCTTCATATTTTCCAGCAAGAGAATCGAATAAAATTCCAGCACCGACACCAACAGCCAAATCTATTGTATAGTGACCCCTTGTGCCCAGCAACCTTACAACTTGAAGAACGTTAAGTACATCAAAAAGCAATGCCAATTCCCACCGGCGCATTCGCCGCATGTCAAGTGATGCAATCACAGAGCCTGCAACATGGCCCGAGTAAAATAGGAAAAACGATACGTTCCCTACTGGAAAATCCACCCCAGAACCCAAAAATCCCTGAGAGATGAGCAACAAGTGCACTGAATCAACAAATACACTAAATGTAACCTAAAGGAAGAATATATACACACACACACACACTCCAAATGAGAAATTGTACATTACAAATTTTTAGTCTATGACCACTTCTAAGTATTAATTTTTCCATTGGAAGCTGTTTTGTTATAATTTCTAGCTTGTACGCATACCAAAACAGACATTGAAGGGTCCACAGACACTCTTTCATTAACTTACTTATACATTTATAGTCAACCGTCAAGGTTAACTATAGATCACATTTTCATCAATTATCAATTACAGGCATGTATTTACTCGTTTTTTATAGTATCCCACGAAAGTAATACTAGTTAAATCATACTAAATTTTCTTTCTTGCCAACCAAACAAAAAGATTGATTCGGTGATGACTCAAATGAAGCGAGAAAGGGCATTGATGTAAAAAATGTAGTTGAATTCATAAAGTGGGATTGAAAATAATGAACCTGAGGCAATGGAAGCTGTGTGGAGTAACCAAGAATTCCGCGGCACGTGAACATGAAAAGTGTCGAAATTGTGGCTCTTGGCCGCCCCTCAATTAGCCAGGTCCATAATATGTAAGCTGTTTGCATCCCCACAAACACCTAATAAGTTATGAAACATAAACAAACAAATAGATAAAATATTATATTAAGAGTACCGTTAATTTTACTAAAAATAGAAATGAATAAAATAAACATTGCATGTGCATATCATATGCAATTTATTGATAGTCTCTCTCAGGAAATGCAATTGCATGTGAAATTTTAATTCCAATCCAAACAAAAAACACATAAAAAAAAAAATTCTTTTTATTCTTATTCAATTGTCATTAGTGAAAATGACGAGGCTAATTAAACCAATCTTGAAATTTCTTGTTCTAATCACAAAACCATTAAAAACAAGGAGACCTCTACAGCTAAAACCAATAAATAAATAAATAATGATAATAAATCAATAATAAAGAAGAAAAGATAGCATGTGATGTGAATGACGAAAACGGTACCGTATTGAGGGCTGCAAACAGTGTGTTAAGTTGGGGCGAAGAAGAGAGGAGGCGATGCAAGGGCCGGGTGGCGATGAACCCAAGATCGAACGGCGGGGAAGAGGCGGGGACCATGCGGAGAGTGTACTCGACGCCCATGAAAAACAGCAACCCCATTGCGAAGACGCAGGGTATCCAATGGTGCCTCGCCACGTGTACGGCATCCTGTAAAGTCCAGCTCAAGAACGACGCTCTCCCATTCCCAGAAGCACCACCGCCCATTTTCTTGCCACTGATGACCTTGACGGCACCCTTAGCAGCAGCCCTATAATAAGAATCTCCGTTAACGCCGTTAACGGCGAGTTTATTAGACGGACGTTTGTGGAGGACAGCGGAGGAGCATTGGGTGAGCGTGGCGCCGTTCATGGCTGTTAAAGTTGACGGAGGAATAGCACATAGTGAGAGGTTTATTACGATGAATCTTATAATATTACAACATGAGACGGGTAGCGGAGTTTACAAAGAGGCCATCATGTGTGGGCGATAGCAACATCAACGCGTGTTACTGGTACTTTTTATTTTACTGTAACTTTCTCTTTTTATTTTGTAGGGTTATATGTGTTTGTTTTTTTATGAATCAAATTAGCAAAATTATACTTTTTGTTTAGAGCAATAATTTTCAAATGTATTGTTGTTCCTTTTTGCGCCCAATTCTCTTATCAATTTCTTTTTCGACGTGTTTTTTTTTTTATTTGGGTCAAATTTGGAGGCTTGATGCGCGGAGGTAATAACGCGTGCTTGAAACTCGCTGCACTGAAAATGCGCTGCATCTACACAAGCCACTGAATAATTTTTAATTTGATTTTAATATGATGTTTTATGCGAGTTATATATGATACGATGTAGCGATCTAATTAAAGTGGTAGTTTTTTGGTAAATTATTTAACATTTTTTAAATTTGTTTTTTTGTTACGAAAAGGGGTTATGACTATTAATAGTAAAAGAAATTAAACATCAACTTACCAAAGATTTATATATACCAACAACATAGTAATAATGTTACCGAACCTTTTTTTTTTTCCTTTTACATGTGATTTGAATGATACTAAATTAACTAATTTGAATGATACTAAATTAACTAACATACAAATTTTACGGACAAACTACAACATTAAGGAAATATTTAAAATTTTCACATTAGTTCTAAGAGAGATGATATTAGAGATCAATTTAGTAAAGTTGTGGTTTTTAAAATAATATTTGTCAATTATGTAAAACTAATTATCATTTTATAAATAGAAACAGATAAGTGTTTTTTTTTAATTTAAAAACGAATTCTTAATGGTTTCCAAAATTTTGTGGTTAAATTGTTGTGACAGTGTATATGTCCTACGTGTATGTAATAATTATATTTCATAAACGAGTGTGTAAAGTTGAAAATTAATTTTTTAATTCTTTCGAGAAAATATTGCTTAAAATCGGATACTATCATGGATATTATCATTAATAGTATATTTGAGATTGAGATCATTATAACTTAAAGACTACAACTATTGTAAAAAAAGCTATAATTATAAAATAAAAATTAATAATATATAATAAATATAATTTTTAAATATTAATTTTAATAAAATTATTAAAAATATAATAGATTTTACATTATATAAATAAAAATTATATTAACATAATCAATATACCTTAAAAATTACAGTAGTTAATATTTATCAAACACTTTATAACCGTAACTTAAAAACTATAACTGTCCAACCTCATCCTCAAACATACACTAAATCATTAATAATTGAACGTGTCATCTTATGTATTCAACGTGGACACCGACATGACGGTGACGCAGGAATCACGCCTTAATTTAATTTGTTATCTTTTTCTTTTCTCTATTTACACGTGGCCACACATTATAAAAACACGCGGTCACTTCAATTCTTTCGTTACTATTTTTTATTGAATTGGTCAGCAAAAGAAAGTTCTAGTTTCCACGACTCATTTATTCTTTATTGGAAGTTTCGGCTTATTTAATTTAATTAAGACTGGTTATGTTGGAATGATCGTTAACGTGTGAATAATAAAAAATATTATAATTTTAAAAATATGATTATAAAAAAAATTTTATTTTAGAGTAATTCTAACGTAATAGAACTCTTTAATTAATTAGCAAGATTTAAAAAAAAATTTATTATTCATGACATGGCTTATTGAGTGATCTGATCACATGAATATAAATTATTTAAAATTTAATAATTAGGTTAATCCAACATTAGCAAGATAAATAAAAAAAATAGAAATTAGAGTTAAATAGTCTACTTTATATTGAATAAAGTATTTTCAAATTTATATTTTATTTATTTATTTAAAACAATAAAATAATAATAATAATTTGAAGGATTGAGATTTTGCTTTTGAATCCATCTAAAGCGCTTTATAGGCTCATCATATAATTGCCAACAACCATTTTTAATTAGATAATGTGGGATTTTGGATTTACAATTTCTTTTCTTAACTATCATTATTTTACTTTAAAATTAGTGTCCAAAGGAAGTGTAAAAATTAATTGCGAAAATCTCAATATCAAGAATGAAGTGTGAAAAATGTATCCACCACCAACAAAGAAGTGGTTTGGTTATGCTTTTAATTTAATAACCTCAAATGAATTGGGTACGACTTGACTTGGATATGCAAAAACTAAACGATACAATTTCTTTTCTTTTACTTCAATTACTAACATTTTTAGAACAACTTCGGACACTTCACAAACTCTAAAATTTGAATAAACCTAATTAAAGATAATTTAAGATCACATGACCTAACAATAATTAATTCATCAAGTAAAGCAGTCATTAAAATTGATTGATTACATTATATACTCGGGGTAAAGTGGTAGTTGATCTAGCTAGTCGAAAAGTTGTAGGTAAAAAAGTAGGTCTATCACGTTCAATAAATTATAAAATTGAAAGATGACACACCAATACTATTCTTAATTAATAACAATAATCAACACGAAAAAGGAACAACACTTCACTTGCCCTGCTACTAGAATTGGTTTTCAAAAGGCAATTAAGGATGGCGAAACACGTGTGCACCTCCGAGAGGAAACAGTTGTATTATTATTTATACTGAAAATCAAAGACGACAATCAAGGGCCGTTGAATATTTCTTGCTTGGGAAGAAATGAAGTTGTGTATATCAAGTAATTTTCAATTCATTAGGCTTGCTGCATTTTGGGTTTTCTTTAGAGTCTTAGCTACTAACTTAATTACAATCATACATTCATCTTAGCGGCAGTTGTCAACTACCAGCTCAAATTTACATAGCACAAGTTCCCAACAAAGATTAGTTTCTTGATGTCTTGAAACAAGTGCAATTAACAACTTACATTAAAGATAAAAATGTTCAATACAACCTTGTCCTAAGAAACATGTCTTTGAAAATCTGCTAACATTGAGGTTCTTAAAACCCTGATCATGTCTGTGAGAGAGACTAGACCGAGGAGTAAACCTCGTTGGTCAACAACCCAAACTCGGTGAACATGTTTGGTGAGAGCTTTATTGATGACTTCCGAGAGGGGATAATCGACTTGGCATGTGACAAGTTCTCTTTGTTGAGTGGTGTTGGATTCTGAAAACAAAGGGCTTGTTAAAACTTGCTGTGTAAATTATAGTGCCGTTAGAGGCAACCATGTCTGCAGCACCGCACAATGGCAGCCCCTTAAGTCTGTCGCAGAAAATGTACCTATAAGTCGCCTCCCGTTTCCCTGGAAGAAGAGATCAAAGATATAGAGATGCATTGATGCATATTATGAAAGAATTCATTAATCCCAATGAAGTCAATAATAATGTAATAACTGATTTGCTACGTAGATTCATTTGATGGGTTGCAAGCATTTTAATTGTCTCCATCCAGATTGTTGCATTTTTTGTAGGTGATCTTAAGGTTACACTTTAAAGAATGTCTGCAGAGCGACAAACATACTTCCAACTGCATCATCAACCATTTTTTAAATTTCCTTCATACTTCAAACTAGTCAATTTGCTTAGCTAAGCTAGCATAAAAGTCAAAATTGTTGCACTATGTTCTTGTAAATAGCTATTTCCGTAATACCAGACAAATTAGTTTCCCTTGTTTTGTTTGTTGAGATCTTTTTCTTACCAAACTAATTGAATTTCTCTAAACATTAGGCTCTTTGTACCAAAACATGCCCCCACAATTTTGCAATGTGATTAGGTTTCTTCAGAGGCACTTTTCATACTCCACTGGTAATTCATGCCAAACTTTGCCCACACAAGAGCATGCTAATTAGTAATCGGTTAAAAGGTGCACTATGCACGCCTAGATCATTTCACGGATACCATAACCTTGACTACATTTGTTCTAGGTTTCAATCACTTGATATTGACTCCTACAAGGATACAACTAAAGATTCATCTTTCTCATGAAATGGGTCAACCTACTCCATTTCTTGTGATATTGGTTCCTTGCCCATCAGGATTTCTTAATACATAACCTAATTAAGAAACAATATCATATCCTAGCAAGCAAAATAAAATAAGATAAAGGCTTGCACCAACAAGAAAATAAAAAGATAAATGCATGTCACTGAATGGAGAAGCTACCCAAACCATTGTGTAATTATATATTTAACTGTAATAGAAAAATGAAAAATTTGATGCATAGAAAATACAATATATTATTATGGGAAGATGATTTAAGCCATAGCTAAAGAGGAATTTAATTATTTAACTTACATTTATGAGCTGCTTGGGATCTTCTTCTGAAGCACCTGAGGATTTAATTATAGGAACGGCAAGAAGCAAAGCAGCCCTCATACACTTGATGGCATCGATAACTTTCGTGCATTCAGTAATCGCAAATACATTTTCGGTGACGGCTCCTAATTCTTTGATAGAATGCGATACAATGTCCTTTAGTTCAGAGGCGGCATGTGGTTCATCATGAATATCAACAAATCCATTTGTGTGAGCACTTGATAGCTAGATGCAGATTCAACAAGTTCAACTCCGGAAACGCTCTCCATTCGGCTGTCCTTTGGTACCAAAGCTCGATGAATTCCCTTGCTGAACACTTCCATACAATCAACTATGCTGCACATACAACAGCATAAAGCAATCAATTGATTAATTGATTTTAGGAATTAATACATAGTGCTATATCCAAACTGCACAATCTCATACCTTAATTAGCCAGCAACTTGAACTAGGACAATCGATTAAGCCAAATCATGGATTAACTAATTAAAGACACATTTGGTATTGAGATTGTATAGCTGTAACTTTTAAGTTATAATATTAAATTGTTTGGTAAATATTAAGTGTTTTTTAAATTAAATTATTTTGATTCACCACTCATATGATAAAAAACTTATAATAACTTAATTATTTTTGTTAAAATTATTATTTAAAAATTATATTTACTGCATACTATTAACTTTTATATCATAAACACAACTTTTTCCTCTTAAAAACTATAGCATATCAGTAACATGCCCTTTAACTCTTGCATCTTACAATTTTTACTACTCTTGAAAGAACAAATTGTTATATTGTATTAAAGAGAGAGTAGCTATATAGTTAGGGATACTTTATATATATAAAGTATCCCTAACTATATTATACTCAGGCCTAACTATATTAAAGTTAGGAATAAGATAAAAGATAAAAAAAACACAGATTTTAATACATTACAAAATAAAATATCCTACGTGAGAATTTGTGTTATCATGACTTTAATAAGTGTGGTCTTAATTTAATTAGACATTTCTATGTATATAATTACGCAAATGAATTATATATACATATATATGTACATACATCCATATATATATACATATATAATGATTCGTATGTTAACATTATAATATATACAAATGAATTACATTATTTTATCTTTTATGAAAGATTAATTATACTAACTACATAGAGCGAAAAGAATTGACTGACTTTGACTCATGGAAAATTGACAAGAATCTTGTCAAATATCGATCAAATGTTTCATAATTCATAGTATTCGTGTTTACAGCATCATGTTCAACTTGTAAAATTTATACGAGAAGTTTGGATTGCAAGTCCCGCTCATTAAATGAAGTTATGCAAACTCAGCTAGTCTTAGGACTTAAAGTCCACAAACTCAAACCCTCGAGGCAACGCCCAATGATGGAAGAAACCGGGGCTGACATTTTCTTATCAAGATCATAAGGGTCATCATCTCCACCGTTCATCTGATCATCACTAGCAATGTGAGCCAATATATCAAGCATAGTAAGCATCCCTATGTAGTGTTTCCTCACAGCCCCAGTCTGCTTATCCGACTCCATTATCATCGACCCGCCGGCGCCGATCCACTGCCCCGGGGCGCCGCCACCGGTACCGCCACCACCTTGTTGGCCACCAGTGCGTTCATTGTGTGAGCCAAAGACGCCGTATACGGCCCCTCCACTATCCGCCTCTTCTCCGCCGTCAAGTCCCTCACCTTCGCCTCTCTCAGCCGCCGCTGGTTTTCATCGGCTACTTGTTTTCCTCCGGATGACGTGGGGTCCTGCTCTTTCGTTTGCTGCATTCTTGAAGATGGGATTGAATATTTAAGTGAAGTGTGTTAATGGGTTCGCATGTGATGTGTATTACATGATGCATATGATTTTGAGTACGCTACGTTCATGCACCGCACGTGGCGACGAACGATTACGTATCATTGTATGGCTAAGCAGTATTTGCCACGTTGAATAGTTGTAATGACAAAATGATAAGCCTGTATTTGCCGCGTTGAATAGTTGTAATGACAAAACGAATGTCTTCTCTTTTACGAATTTTCTACTATATTTTCTTCTTTGTTTGGATAAGGGCTAATGATAAAATGTTCAATGAGAGAAATTTACCGTCCAAAAAATAAAATAAAATACAGCAGCAACTCTATATCGCTGAAAATTTGAAAAATTAACTTTAAAATATGAGAAACAAAATTAGATTATATGTCAAAAAAAATTAGAATTAAACAATTGACACTTCTCTAAAATCCTGTTAAAATCTCTTCTTTCAAATTGTACTCATCCTGATACTAAAAATTCATAATTTAGAAATTAAAACTTTTTTTATTTTTAAGTCTTTCCACTTTCAAAAATTTTCTTATTATTAAATTTTGTTTACATTTGATATCTCTATTCTTTTCTTCGACTTTTTCTCTCTCTAAAATTAACTAAAAATACTGACTTCCCAAAAATAAAATAATCAATATGAAAAAAAAAGAAAGATAAAGAAAGAGATGAAACTCCATACTAATCTCACTTAATTTAAACCTAACTTACTGTTTACATTTATAATTTCTTCAATGAGTTGCTCGTTGAGCATCTCCAAAGCTCCAAAATATTTATGAGTTTAGGGAAAACAAAGTTATTATTAATCTATTCGTTTAATTGTTAGCTCATGGGCTTTGTGTTGACATTTTACTAGCTTTTAATATGTCCTTTACGTTTAAGTACATAATTGATCATTGTTGTACCAACAAAAAAAAAATTAATGTTTTAAGTTTGTGCAAATTAGTTTTGTAGATTAGAGAGAGAGACAAATAAAAACAATTCATACATGTACAAGTAAAATAGATCCATAAGTTATTTTAAAAAAAAAAGATCAATAAGTCATAAGAGAGAGAAAAAAAAATATTGGTGGATTATTCCGATTTGTATTTGTCTTTAAATATATTTGTAATATAATAGCATTTTTTATAACATTAATGAAGGAGTGTCAGTAATTAAGTAAAGACAGTATTTTTCCTTACTATAAGTAAGTAGAATAGATATTACTCAAATATTAATAAAGGTAAAATTTGAATAGCATTATATAAGATTTAATGTAAACTAGTCATAATAATTATCTAATTATAAATATCAATTATAATTTAATGTAATATCAATTATAATCTCATGTAATATAAATAATAATATTAACAATAATATCGTATAAATGAATAAAAATAAAAGAGTGCCAATAATTAACCCAAATTTTTTAAATCTATACCTATTATGAGACATTAGTCCAATACAATGGATTTATCAAGCCCACTAGGAAACAAGGTTGATCCACGATCTAGCCCAGCCGACCAACACCGACCCGATTGCTCCAACCGGACATGGGCGAATTTCCCGTGAAACGCATTAATGCTGATAGTGTCACTAATGCATTAATTCCAAGCCCCCTAATTCTCGTGAAGCCATAACTAGTTGCACTTCATTCCACGCACCAACCCCTCTTCTCGCACTCCATCTCATTAAAACACTGACCCATTTCGTTAACTTCACTGGTACCTCTATATAAATCAAATCCAAGCCCCGTCAAAGCAAACAAATGCCCGCTTACGAAGAAATGGCACGACATTTCTCAACACAAACACTTTCGGTGCTAGCCTTCATTTGTGTTTTACCAATTGCTAGGCCTTTCACGGTCATAATGCCGGATTCCGGCGGTTCCTCCGGCCTTGTCGATGGGCCGCAAACTGGGTTCTCGATGGACAAGGATGGAGCCCGAACCGAGCCCAAGGAGCAAGAGGCTGTCTACGATATAATGCGGGCTACAGGAAACGATTGGGCCACCGACATTCCAGATGTGTGTCGTGGCCGTTGGCACGGTATCGAGTGTATGCCGGATAAAGAAAACGTGTACCACGTGGTGTCGTTGATGTTCGGAGCTTTATCCGATGACACGGCGTTTCCGACTTGTGATCCGACCCGGTCTTATATCTCACAATCCATCACCAAGCTTCCCTACCTTAGAACTTTGTTCTTTTACCGTTGCTTCACTCACAATCCCCAACCAATCCCAGCATTTTTAGGCCAATTGGGCCAAACGTTACGTGCCTTAGTGCTCAGAGAAAACGGGAACGTGGGTCCAATTCCTAGTGAATTAGGAAATCTCACCCGTTTAAAAGTCCTTGATCTGCACAACAACAATCTCAACGGTTCGATTCCAGTCTCATTGGGCAGGATCAACGGTCTAAGGTCGTTAGATTTGAGCGGGAACAAATTAACCGGTTCAATACCCAGTTTAAGCTTCCCAGTTCTAAATGTTTTAGACTTAAACCAAAATCTTCTTATGGGTCCAATCCCATCTAGCCTCGGAACCTGTCATTCTCTAATTAAGATCGATTTTAGTCGTAATCGTCTCACCGGTCCAATACCCGATTCGATTAGCAATCTAAGAGACCTTATTCTCTTGGATTTAAGTTATAATCATCTCTCGAGTCCATTTCTTATATCTTTTCAAAATTTAAATTCTCTCCAAGCTTTGATTCTAAAAAGCAGCTCAATGGGTTCTGTAACAATTCCTAGTGATAGTTTCATTGGCATGAAAAACTTAATGATACTTGTTTTATCAAACATGAATTTGTACGGTCCAATCCCCGAGTCACTAGGCCAATTACCAAATCTTCATGTGCTTCATCTAGATGAAAATCACCTCAATGGCTCAATTCCTCACAGTTTCAAAAACTTAAAGCATGTTAGTGAATTAAGACTGAACAATAATCAATTATCAGGGCCACTTCCATTTGAGAGAGAAATGGTATGGAAGATGAAGAGCAAGCTTAGACTTCACAACAACTCGGGACTATGTTACAATGCAGGTAGCGGTTTCGAAGACGGTTTAGATTCATCGATTGACTCGGGTATCGGTTTATGTGATTCGGGTAAACCGGGCTCAGCAAGATCAGTGCAACATCTTGGTACACTTGATGAAAACGTACCGGGAACAGTAAATAGATCGGTTGGTACAGTGCATAAGGCTTCTAATTTTGTTAGGTTGCTTCAGTTAACATCAGTTGTTTTGATGATTTTATTTTCATTGTAAGGAGTTAAATATAAGGCATGTAAAGTAGTATAAAGTACAGTGCAATAGCAGGTCTCATGAATTTGTTTTTTCAAAGTAATTTATAACAAGCACCTGTAACATTTTAAAGTAATTAAGATGTACTCAGTCGGATTCTAGCAAAATTATATTAACAGAACCAATACCTTAGCTTAGAGCGGGCGATTGATCCACTGAAAAATAATTTAACATTAACTTCATATTAATTTATGGAGTAGTTGTCTTTCAGTGGGAGTAAATTTTTAAACTAATTTTTGTAGTGAGGTCAATTTTATAAACTATCAAACTGTGGGGGTTATAAGATATGACAGTTAAAAAGTGTCGTGTTTACCTCTTTTTGTAGTGAGATTTGATAGTTTTTAAGTTATTGTAATGGATTATAAGTTAATGATAATAACTATGGACTGAATATTTTAATGTTTAACTAATTAAATTACTTTTAATTTCTTTATTTTTATTCATATTGACTGTTGATTAATATGTAATTAGTTTTACAATGCGAGGGATACAAAACAGCCAATCAATTAAACTACAAAATTTAGAATTAGTCAAACAGCACTTGAAGTAACAGATCGGGAGCAGCCAAATTAAAATACCATGAGAGGGATAATTTTGTCATTTAAGCAGCTTACAATTTTGTAAAAATTTATTCGCAATTGTGAACTCGTCCCAGATTTTAATCGGGACTAGAAAAACTTTGTATGGCTAAGCAGTATTTGCCACCTCAATAGAATATTAGAAATTTACATAGCTTTTTCATCACCCATTATAATTCCAAAACTAACCCTAGACAGTGAACTCATTCCTAACTTCATGAGAACCCCAATATGACAATGGCGTCTGCTCTTTGTTAATATCTCCTGTTGCTAAAACGGTCAAACCCCATTAAGAAAATTTTTGCTGTTCACTCAGTTACTCTCCCTACACTCTTTTCCACAAGTTTCTTACATTAGTTGATTAATTCCTGAATTACAAAAAAAAAAAAATTCCAAATCCAACAACAATATTTACATTATATTAGTTTTGTTTAAGAAATAGTAGACAAATGTTCATTTTAACCTTAAATAAAGTTACATAAAAGACAAATATAAAAAGTAATTATTCTTTGATTAATTCTTGGATATAATGATTTTGATAATAAAATACTCCTTATACCACATATTTAATAGGATTTAAAAGTTTTACGACGTTATAAAATTTTGAATTTTTTAGTAGTCAGATTTATTATAAAATCCCATAAAAGAAAATTATAAAATTCAAGAATATTGGCAGCTTGAGGTTTATGAGTTACTCTTTTAGAATAAAATCCAAGATTTATAGGTGAAAGGTGTCAAGAGTTTCCCATAAAAGCTAATACGAGCGTTTAATCAAAGAATAATTACTTTTATATTTGTCTTTTATGTAACTTTATTTAAGGTTAAAATAACAGTGAGTCTTTGAGAGAGAGTTGCTGAGGGCGCCAATAGCTCAACACTTGGCAGTAATCTTGTGCGGGGTGGGCTGACTAACTTTCTGCTGGTTGCGACTTGGGAAACAAATTTAGGATTTGTTTGGTGTTAAGAGTCCATGTAATTTTATTGTAGAAAAAAATTATAATTATAAAATAAAAAATTAATAATATAAAATAAATATAATTTTTAAATAATAATTTTAAATAAAATTAATAAAATTATAATTTCATTATATGAATATAAAATTAAATTAACTTAACTTCTAAGATATAATAATTAATGTTTATTAAATATATTAGTACTTCAAATTAAAAACTATACTTTTTTTAATTTCAATTCCAAATAGGTCCTTAGAGTAAAATAAAGAATACAAAACTTGTTTTTTCACCTGTTTTTAATTATATTTGTCTTGAGGAAAAAGAAAATATAAATGAGAATAGAAAAATTTTAAATATTTTAAATTAATAGGTATAAGATAACATTTTGAAAAAAAAATCTGGAAAATCGACTTCTACCTGAGGAAGTTTTCTATACTATAAAATTCGCCATGCTTCTGCAGTTCTGCCATCAGAAAATATTTTGACCATTAAATTGTTTAGATATTGTAAGATGAACTTATTGGGCTTTCTGATTTTTAGCAATGGGCCTCAAATGGAATAATTTATTGTTATGGGCTTGGGCTGATATTCGGTCTTAAGCCTACATCATCATTAGTATAAATTCAATAGTATATTTACTAAATGACAAATTGATAATAACGTGAATGAAAAATAAGAATCAGAATAAATTATTTACTCGAATTGTAGGAATCGGAATCAGAATTAACTGAGATTGCTATTAATATATTTACTTTATTTTGGACTCAAAATCGAATGAGTTAAACTGTTTCTAATTATTAAAAAGTATTTAATTAACTATTATCATAATTATTATTAACATTATTATATTAATTGATTATAATACTTTTATCATTAATAACAACAACAAGAATGATGATGATAACAACAACAATAATAATAATTAACAAATTATAAAATATTAATATTAATAATATTGACATTAATGACAGTAATAATACTAATTAAAATAATAATGTTAATAAATTTTGATAGTAATAATAATAAAGTTTAATAATATTAATACTAATAATAATAATTAAAAATAAAATTAATAATTTTTGATTATAATAATAATGAAATTAATAACAATAATAATAATTAAAATAATAAAATTAATAATAATAATAATAATAATAATGATAATAACAACAACAACAAGAATAAGAATAATGATGATAACAACTATAATAATAATAATAATAATAAATCATAATAATACTGGCATTA
Source organism: Murraya koenigii (assembly GCA_025617385.1). Taxonomy (NCBI): domain Eukaryota; kingdom Viridiplantae; phylum Streptophyta; class Magnoliopsida; order Sapindales; family Rutaceae; genus Murraya; species Murraya koenigii. The sequence goes on along the minus strand of CM046813.1, from coordinate 21,787,811 downwards.
ATGATAGTAATAATGAATTAAAATAATAAAATTAATAAATTTTGATAATAATAATAATGAAATTAATGAAAATAATAATAAATAATAATTTTAATAATATTTAATTAATAATATTGACATTTATGACAGTAATATAACAATTAAAATAATAAAATAAATAAATTTTTATAATAATAATAATGTTTAATAATATTAATACTAATAATATTGACATTAATGACGATAATAATAACAATTAAAAAAATAAAATTAATTAATTTTGATAATAATAATAATAATAATGAAATTAATAACAATAATAATAATAAAATTAAATAAATTTTAATAATTATAATGAAATTATTATTATCATCATCATCATTAAGGACTTATTTGTAAATAATATAAAATTTATAGGTATTTTCATAATTTTATATGAACTAAAATGAAAAATAACAAAATTTAATTGAGAGTATTTTGACGATTATGATAATTTATTGGAGATATAATGAAAAGTCTAAGAAATAAGAAATTAATTCTCAAATTTAGTCTTCTAATTTTATTATTTTTAAGTAGCTAGTGAAGTTTATATACAGGAGTCAAATTAAAAGTTGCTTGAATTCCAAAAAACATCATCAGCCTGCTATAATCCCAAATAATCAATTAATCTCGGTGAGAGAATAGGTACTCTCTCAGTAGTATTGGTGGATGCCCTTCCGTGCTCTAACGCCGTAATCCATGTGCCAACAATGAAAACAAACATTTCAAAAATCTTTTTTGTACTCTGAAAATTAAGATTACTACCCAACTTTCGATTGCTAGACATAGTTAGCTCCACAAATGACGCCGCTGACAATAATTCAGATTAGTTTAATTTCCTCCAATTTCTCACCACGAATCTCTCATCTTCGTCCGAAAACCTCCGAAAGAAGTTCATCGAATTACGAAATATGGCCAAAATTTTGTGACGCAACTGGCGTTTTCAGACCTTGTACGCTGCTAGAAAGAAAAGAAAAATATATATTCACAAGAAAACAGATAGAATATTCAAGAAAGCAGCAACAGTTGCATGAACATATTTCTCTTGTATTAGATGCAACGAGAAAACTCTTTTAAGTTTTATTTTAACTACTTGTGGGATTATGTATATATTATATTATATGTATTGTATTCGTTACTCTGATATCAATAAATCATATCAATGATCCTTAGGGTTATTTGCCAAGTGCCTCGATCAAAATTTTTTATAATAAATTTACTATATTGCCCCTTTTTATTTTAGGCTAGAAAAAATAATTATTATTTACCAAAATGGTGAAGACCTAAGAAAATTTTGCTTTCAACCTTTGGAAGCTCCGAAAATATAGGGCTTTTAAATAATCGAATAACAATTTCCTAACAATTTGTTCTTTTTCAAGGACAGGAAAAGAAAGTGTGCTAGTTAATATAAAGGCAAATTTAACCAAGACGTCAAGTTAAATTTTTTTTTTTTTCTTTTGCTAACAATGCCTTAGTTGGGTTGATCATCACCTCTACTTTAGGGTGGAGGATTCGGGTTTCTTGAATAGTTATAGGGTTTTTTTATTTACAAAACTTCAGTTTATATTTTGGGACTTGGTATGTTGTTTTCACTTTGGTATATTGGGTTACATTGGGAATTGTAATGTGTGTGTGTATATATATATATATTTTAAATTCCTTTTTCCAGTTTAATGTAACAACAGTTATTGTTTTACTTTTTTCTTAATATTTGAGGAAAAGTTTAGAAGTGAAGTTATCAATGTGAGATTTTGAAGTAAAGCTTTAGCTACGCTACGATAGAATAGAGAAAGATTCGGAATAAATTAGGGAGATTAATAATTTTTCTTTTATATTTATATTTAATATGTATCATTTATCTTTCTGTTGTTTTTTTATTAGTTAATAATCTTCTTAACCGTTTAAATTTATAATATTATCCTTATTTCAAATACTTTTTTTATTTATATTTATTACAAGTTATATAAATTATATGAATAAAAATTAAAATAAAAAATTAAGATTAAAAACAATAAATATTTTTTCTTGATGTAAAAAACATTAATAATCAAATATTTTTCTTGAACTTTTTTATTTTATAAATACTTTCTTATGATAAATATATAAGAAAATTATTATAAAATGATAAAATATAAAAAATTATTATAAGAAACTTGAATGATAAATAATAAATTATTATAAAATAAGTAATTTTTTGTGCTTTTTATATTTAATTTTAAAATATCTATTATAAGAAAAATGTTTATAAAATAAAAAGTACAAGAAAATATTTTATATCAATTTTTTGTTCATAACAAACATATATTTCTTATTTTTAATACTTAATTTTTTATTTTAATTTTTATTTATGTAATTTATTTAATTTATAATAAATAGAATAAAAGTGTATTTAAAAATAAGGGTAATATCGTAAACTTATGTTGTCAAGAGAGTTATTAACTATTAAAAAAATAATATAGGATAAATACATATTAAATATAATAAAGGGAAAATTGACAATCTCCCTAAAAATTAATATAAAATCCAATCTAATTACAAATTAAGGCTGCTGTGCGAGTCACAATTTTGGCAATATATATTATATGTTTATTATTACTAGTTTCAAAATTATTTAAAAATCAAATCCAGCAAACGTAGCTTCCTGTAATTCAAGATCACAATTGAGAAAGTAGATACAAATTAATATAAAATGCATCCTACTTATAAATTAAGGGTGCCGCTTTTAGCAAAGCTATAATACAAAGTGATATATTGTAAGAACGTTAATCTTGTTTTAGGGTTTTGAAATTAACGGAGAATCTGAGTTTTTGTTCTTTGAAATAATTGTAAGAGACTTTCTACTAAAGTACTGGAATTATTTCAAATTCTTAAACATAATAAATTAATTTAAATTATTCAAAACTATCATATCATTCAACTTCAATAATATATAAAAGACGAAAAAAAATCTTTTTTGGGCATATCAATTTATAATCATGTAATTAACACATTTATGCAATTTAAAATTTTAAAATAACTTGAAGAAAATATAAAAGGCCCTATTCGTATTTGGAGAACTTTCTGCTGGTTGTCCACTTTTGAAGATAAAATTTAGAGTGAAATTAAGAATAAAAAACTTGTGGAAGGGTTTTTAAGTCTATTTTCCCGAGGAAAAAGAAATATAAATAAGAATAGGGAATATATATAATTTTTCAAAAATATATCTTGAAAGCCGACTTCTTAAAGAATTCTATTATAATATTCACCATGCTTCTGCAATTGGGAAAAAAAAAATCAGCATTAATTTTAGATATATTGTAAGATGAATTTAGTGGGCTCTCTGCTTTATAAGCAACGGGTCTCAAATTGAATGGTTTTTGAGTGAAACTATTATCACGTCTCTAAAATTCTCATAAAATATTTTTATTTTAAATGTACAATTTTCACTTGACTAAGTTTAAAATATTATATATTTTAATTAAACTTGTATTCATTCTCATCAATCAACATATGATTTCTAAAGGTATCACTATTTTAGTTAAAACCCTTTATTTTTTGTTCTGATTATTCTTGATTTTGAGATACCTTATTTCAAAATTAAATAGCTATACAATTTTTTTTTTTTCAAAAGAATGATAAAAGAAAGCAAAAGAAAAAATAAAAAGATAAATGTTATGAATTTTGTAAAGCAAATGATTGTTAAAATGAAGAAGGAAATTGAACGTGATTCTCGCAAGACATGAGTTGCAAATTAACATGGTGAAAAGCTGTGTTCTAAAAGAATCTTGTTATTGCAAGATTTCTAGAGAAATAAGAAATTAACAATTTATTTAATTGGGGTGCTTTTAGAGAATATGTTGTCCAACAGCCACCAATGGTTCAACTCAATACTTTTCTTACGTGGGCTTGGGCTGATATTCATTGTAAGCCCACGTCAATATTAGTAAAACATTAGAATTAAAGAGAGATACTGATTAGTAATTAAGGTGAGTATGGAATAAGTTTTCCCATCATGTCAAAACTATGGACCAAAATGAATGGGGCCATTTTTTTTTTTTTTTAAGGATTCACTTCACCAATTGCTTTACCTGCAGCACACAATTACTTTAGCATTCTTTTCTTCTCTGACATCACTCATTGCTTTTTACCAACTCTATAATTAAATTGGATATAAACAGAGGCAAATGCTGCTCTATATTTGCTGCTACAACACTCTCCTTAAAAATACCAAATCAAAAATTATTATTATTTGTGGCATTGCAGGATGCTTTCTAGAAATTCAGTCATGACTGAATTTGATGAATCTAAACATCAGTATTTGAAAGTGAAGTCTAACAAAAATTATAAAACATAATAAATTATTTTATTCATGTATGAAATATGAATACTACATTAATTATTGAATAATAAAATTGGCCAATATATTTGATAGATGTTAATATGATGTTCGTTGAGTATTTTAATTATAAGCTGCTCACGTAGGGTAAATAATAGACATCACTTTCTTTTCCTCTTTAAAATCCCAACAAAATAACTTCTTAACTACTACTTGCTTAAGTGCTTTAATTTACTCTTTACTAATTTTGGTTCGGATAGATGAGAACCAATGATACCAATTGAAACATGCATTACAGCTGCTACATGAAAGATTATGTAACAATGTCTTTGACTTTGAAATAATTTTTTCTTTTTGCCAACTTATTTTCAATCAAATAAAAGCACACCACTTGTTTGTACCTTTAAACGCCGCAATCATTGCAATTAAATTTAGATTTATTATTATTATTATTATTATTGTAATTGATTAAACAACCTACCCACATTTTTTAATGCAAATTTTAATTCTAATACCGAACAGTTTTTCATTCAAACATTTTCATTTTATTGGATTTTTTCTTTCCTTTCGTGGGATTATTTTTACTTTTTGGGTATGTTTTTTTCGAAAAAAATTACGTTAAATTGTTTCAAGAAAAATCTGATGATAAATTTCAATATGTTGCAAATATTTTAAAAATAATAGTGGGGTATTAGTCTTTTTCAGTTCAGTTTAGTTAAGACACTACCTTATGTACATATTATTTCAAAAATCACAATTCACATAAAGGGACTGTCAGCAAATTAAATATGGCCTTGTTTTGCTAGCTGCATTATATTTCAGCTTATCAAATTGTATAGAAAAATCAAAACAAATTTATGTCTTCTTTTGGCTTGAAATAAATAGTCAAATTGTATATCCAAGTAGCTTTCATCCCTCAAAACTCTCTTTCAATTTCTCATATTAAAAAATATAATTTAGATATCCCATCGTCAAATTAATACTTCAATGAAATAAATTGTCCCTGTTAAATTAATTAATAGGATATATATATATATATATATATATACTGTAGTTTTTATACTAATTATTACTTGTGAGAATTGAGTAATTTAAAGTAACCAAAACCATGATGCTGATTGATCTTATTGAGGATAGGAGGATAAGATCTTAAGAATGTGCTGCAAAATACTTAAGACAAGATCTGATTTTGGAGCATCTGTTACATAAAATCTTCTTCCTTATAATACAACTAAAATGGCTCACCTTACAAAAAATAAAATCAAATGCATAAAGAAATGTTAAAGATGATGCCAAAACAGCATTAATACAGCTGACAAAGGCTCACCTTACCCAAAAAAAAAAAAAAAAAAAAAAAAATCCCAAAGTGGAAAAGAAAGTTATTAAAAAAGAAATGGGATAATGATATGAATGGGTCCCTAAATTTTTGACATATCTTAGGTAAGGATATATTTTGCATTCATTTCATATAAAATCCTCAATCCTACTATGATGTTCTATATTCTATTAATGGGAGTATGGGACCTTGGTAGTAGCTATCTTCGAATGCAATGCTTGCTTTCATTCACCTAATTTGATGATATTTTTGAAAATGATACAAAAATTAATTATCTATACAATGGAAAGAAAGAAAAATAAATTAATTAAAATATATTAATTTATATGAAAAAAATCAAAATAAAAGTGTTAATAATTTGTGACACATTTTAACAACTTTATAAGAATAAGACACTAGTAATTAGTTAATTTATATTGACTTTCATACATTCATATATTTATTTAAATTAAAACTATGCTTCCTAACTAATTTTTTAATATTTTCATTTCAGATTTTAAATGATACTAACTAATCCGTAAGAAAAAAATACAAGCTATATACTCACTTGAGAGATATGGGCAAAATTCAAAGATTCAAATGTTATTACTCCGAAAAGAAATACAAAAGCATCCAAGATTTATGATGCTGACGTTAAAAAAAAAAACCAACAACATATGCACTCAATAATTCTAACTTAAAAAATTAATTAACAATTAATTGAATATTAGCAACTTAAAGTGGACCCCACGTGCGTTTTCAAAATTGATAAGAGAGAAAAGGAAAGGAAACTGCTAGCTACTGCGTTTGCTTTGTATTTTAGTTTGATTGAGTAGACGATACAAACTACTTCTTTCAATTTTTTTCTCTTTTTTGTGGGTTTTTAGTTTTTAATTTTTCCCTTTTTTCTTCAGAGCTAAGCGCAGCTGCAGTTGGCTGAAGAAAGAGCATATATATAGAAAAAAAAAGGGAAAAAGAATAAAAGAAATGTGTGCTGTTCAAGCAAAAGCGTTATGCTTTAGAATCTTAGAAGCAGCCGTTTAGCACCAACAACGAACTCTGACACTGGAAGTTAAAACAAGCCAGAAAAGATTAGCTCACAGGTGTTCACACAAGCAGAGAAAAAGAGATTTTTTTTTTTCCCTCTCTTTTGTGGGTTTCCAATTATTGGAGGTTGGAAGTCGAAATGGCGTTTGCCTCAATCTTTTGTTGTGGGAAAGTCTCAGATCGGTATGTTAATTCAATTATTATTATTATTATTATTATTTTTTCTATTGGTCCATCCGTTCATGTTTAGTTATTATTTATTTATTTGATGAGCTTGTTTTGATAGTGGAAATGGTGGTTTATTTTGGATTTTAGAAATGATCACATGGGTGTTGGAAATTTTTGCTTTTATAATGCTAGAAGATAAGAAGAAGCTGAAAATGTAATTTTTTAAGTTGATGGAATCTAAATAAAACAGGACAATCAACTGAGAGGCTCAATTTAAGTCGCTTTGTTTGGTTTTGTAATGTCTTAATTTCTATTTGACGTTTCATTTTGGATTGGTAGTTGTGTTTACTATAGAGCTTGATGTTGTATAGGAAAGAGAAAGGAAAAAAGCAGCCAACATGGAGGATCTTCTCATTGAAGGAATTACACTCTGCCACAAACAATTTCAATTACGATAACAAGCTTGGAGAAGGAGGATTTGGCAGTGTTTACTGGGGTCAGCTTTGGGATGGTTCACAAGTAATCAATCCACTTTTCAGCTAACTGCTGACATCATTTTTTCGATTAATGATAGTATTGCAATTTCAGTTATTTTAATTCATGTTATGCTGAATTTTCGTGAGTTTTAGCACCATTCATAATGTGAAAGAATGGGTTTCAATTGCAGATAGTAATATATTACTAGCAATAGATGCTTTGAGCACCTGTGGTCTTAATGTTGAGTTTTCATCTTACTGTTTAATAATGATATTGTTTGTTAACATCCTAGTTAGAGTTTTCAATTAGTGGATTTGTATATATGGTTGAGATGTGGTGATTGTTTCCTAAAGGAGGGAGTTCAGATGTTGTAGAGTTTGAAAATAGATTTGTGAAGAATTTGTGGCATTGATAGTCCCCTAACCAAAATGACCAAATGAGCTTTATTTTGTGCAAGAATCAAGATCAGTTTCCTTTTTTTTTTAAAAAGAAAGAGAGAGAGAGAGAGAGAGAGAAAGAAAGGAAAATGATCTTTGTAAAGTGTCAGTTGTGTATTCCAGCTTGTTTTGTCTTTGGGCTGATGAAAACTGAACATTCTAGCAAGCAACTAGAGTAGAATATGATGTTAGTCAACCGTACCGCAGGTTATACACAGTTATCCAAATATCCCTACTCATTCCATGCATGTTTTTGTTTTGTTTTTCTAATATATCTTCTGATACTATCGAATATGATGTTACAAACTGTATTGCTCGAAATATTTCAGCTAGTGGCTGGGAGAAATAGCAAAATAAAATCTATGAAGATAAATATCTTCCAGCATGCTTGTAAATCTCAGATTCATTTTTGAGAACTTCATTAAATTCAATTCTACGCAAACAACAATTCTACCGAAACAATCTTCAGCTGATAGAAAATTAAAATCATTAGGAATGCAGAGAGCTGAGACCTGCTGTTTTTGAGTTTTTGGACACACTGGAAATGTATAGGACTGTTGAAACCATTTAAGTAAATCTTATGACTCGTATGCAGATTGCAGTGAAGAGATTAAAAGTTTGGAGCAATAAAGCAGAAATGGAATTTGCTGTTGAAGTTGAGATACTGGCGCGGGTTCGGCATAAGAATTTACTGAGTTTGCGTGGCTACTGTGCTGAAGGACAAGAACGTCTGATTGTATATGATTATATGCCAAATTTGAGCTTGCTGTCTCATCTACATGGACAGCACTCATCAGAATGCCTTCTCGATTGGAATAGAAGGATGGATATTGCCATAGGTTCTGCAGAGGGGATTGTGTAAGTATTAACCTAGCTTTTATCTAGTATTACTTTGATTGGTACGTGAAGTAACCTTTCTGTTTGATTGGTCTAGATATCTTCACCATCACGCTACACCACATATAATCCATAGAGACATCAAAGCTAGCAATGTGTTGCTGGATGCTGATTTTAAGGCTCAGGTTGCTGATTTTGGATTTGCTAAGCTAATCCCCGATGGTGCTACACATGTAACTACTAGAGTCAAGGGTACCTTAGGCTACCTTGCCCCTGAATATGCAATGTTTGGGAAAGCATCAGAGAGTTGTGATGTATACAGCTTTGGCATTCTCTTGTTAGAGCTGGCTAGTGGCAAGAAACCTATTGAAAAAGTTAATTCTGCAATTAAACGAACAATTACAGATTGGGCTCTGCCACTGGCTTGCGAAAGGAAGTTCAGTGAATTGGCTGATCCAAGGCTAAATGGAAACTTTGTGGAAGAAGAATTGAAAAGAGTCGTCCTTGTTGCACTCACATGCGCTCACAGTAAGTCTGAGAAAAGACCCACGATGCTTGAGGTGTTGTACCTGCTGAAGGGAGAATCAAAGGAGAAATTGGCTGAACTTGAAAATGATGAACTGTTCAAGAGCCATCCGGTTGCAGATTATAATGACGGACAAGCAGTTGCAGAGGACAGCACAGAGAAGCTCGCTGAACTTGAAAATGATGAACTGTTCAAGAGCCATCAGGTTGCAGATTATAATGACGGAAAAGCAGATGCAGAGGACAGTACAGATTCCATTTCAGAAGAGAAGGATCTTAAACAAGAGTTGAAGGAGGAGATCGAACCTGAGAAAGCTCAATAGTTGAGCTACTCAGCAACTGTCAGATTGTTAGATATGAATCTTCTGCATATTTTGGTTTTTTTTCCTACTAAGAGCAGGGTGCGCCAGATGTGCATTTTATTAGAAATTGCAGGCATGTTTTTAAAGAGTGCTATGAGTTTGGTTTGTGGGAGTACTCCCCTTTGTTTTTATTTAATGAATTTAATGTAAATGAATCTTCAAAACTCTTTGTTGTATTTGCTCAACTTTTTCGCTGCTAGATTTTAAGAAATGAAGCTCGAACCTCGAACCGTCGGGTAAAACTCATGGATAGTCCATGGAAAATGTAACTTAAAGCCAAGTGTGTTACATCTATTTATTCTAACAGAGTACATTTCATTAGATAAATGCAGCTGAAAGCCAAATGTGTTACATCTATTTTATTCAACAGAATACATTTCGTTAGATGTTTATACTTATTTCAAAAATTTCAAATCACATGATTTTATTTTGATCTGTTGAGCGACTTTGAATAGCATTAGAAGCTGACAAGTCATATCAAAGTTAATATGCCAGGCCACTGTGCTGCGCACCTCACATACCACTTAAGAGGACTTGCACATCCGGCTTTCAACAGAAAATTTATGAAATCTCGTTACCATAAATATTTACACCTCAAAATCTCATTCTACAGAAAATTACAACTGCCCCAGAAATAAAAACATGTTTTATAACCACCAAAAGGGGCACTGCTTCATCCCCATGTTGGTCTACTCCAGTCTAGCCGTTTTCAAGTAGATGCTAAAATTTAATTCACAACAAGATTATGAGCTCAAAGTAGCATCAATACGTTTATGAGAATGTATCCTCACGATCTCCTTCTGCCATGTCGCCCTCCTCCAAGTTGCTGAACTCCAAGAAATGAGTTGGCCTATGATCCTCATGGTAGTATTCTCTCGGAGTCCCAAGCTTGACACCGTATTTCATGCTCACTGTATGCTTCACTCCCATGAAGTTATAGTTCCAAGGGCCGTTATCAGGAACCTAAAAGGACAAGGCAAAGATAAAATGATCAATACCTCAACAAGAAAGCTTTGTAGGAGTGACAGAAGTTATATAAGTTCAAACAGTTCCAAATCCCTGACCATGTAGAAACCGAGGAACCGGTCACTCAGAAGCATCTGGACCTTCTCATAGTGAGTTGGAAGATATCCATGGGGATTGCTTCCTGTGTCCTTGTTAACTCTTCCCCACTCATAACCGCTTGGAGTAAGCTTGTATGCAGTTAATGAGCAGGAACCTGGGGTGAAACTGCAAGTCAAGATAATGCATTTTTCTCCATCCCACTGCTTATTGTTTTCTAGAATCCGCGCATGAGCAGTAAGATCCTGAGGCGATAGCTGTGGGAGCTCATTTGGTTGAGTGTGCATCCATCCCAAAGGCTCCAGATCGTTCAGGAAATCGTGCTCAGGGAGGGCCGAAGGAAGATGAACTTGCTGATGAGTGCCCCATTGTGGTGCCATGGCAATACAACGAATTTCCTTAACCTGAGGGTTATCTGGAGGGCTTATACCGTATAAGTATCCAGCAATTTGAGTTCGAAGATCTGCTATGCAGATGAATTTCTTCAAAATATTCTTTGGCATAATGTAAGTGTAGCCAGTCTCCTGTATCATCATGAGTAGTAAATGTTAGCAAATATAATGAAGGTTATCATGCTCAAGGTAAGAGGAGAAAGTGGATTTGTACCTTTATGTCCTCTGAGTTGACATATATATGATTAACTCTAAGATAGAGATTAGTAGCTGATATTGCTCTCACACGCCAATCTGTTTTGGAGCCAAATGCAGCTTGCTCATAAGGACTGGTGGTTGTGACAATGAGTTCATCACCATGGACATTTGTAGTCTTTGTAGTCACAGCTGTCAGTTGACTTGCTTCTTTGGCCTGACAACACAAGTTGAACACAAAAGAATACCCAAGTTAATAACAAAGCAAACAACAGACGCTATGTAAACATCATTAAAAATTGCTCATCCCATGAGAGATGATAAAATGCACCTGTTTCTCAATCTCAGCTATCTGTTGCCTCTGTTGGGAAGGAGGTGTAATCTCAGCTCCAAGTATAATATCCCGGATCTCAGACTGTGTCAAAGCAGATGTATTGACATTGTTCTTCTTCGCATAATCTGAGAGTATGAGATCTCTTAGGGCAACTTCAACCTGCACCATGCAATACCATGTAACACCTCATTAAGGATGGCACCACTAGTAGTCAAAATGCCACAAGAGACAATGGCGAATAACTAGATATGCAGCATCTTTTTGAAAAAAGAAAATCTTGTCCACAGGATGCCACATGCAAACAAACAAACAATCAATTGGTTGGAACAAACATAAGAAAATCCTAAACTAAACAAGAAACAAACCTTCATCCATTGATCATCAGAGAGAGAAGGCCATATGTGATGTGGTTCTGTGACGATGGTTTTGTCTGGCTTTAGCAACATCTTTGCCTTCTCATTATTCACATGAAGTGCACGAAGGATCAAAATAAGTCGGGAGAATGCAGTATACGATGAGATACTCTTCAACCAGTCATCATATATATTGAACAAAACCATTTGAGGCTCAGTAGCTTTCAGAATTAAATCACCAAATTTCTCGATCTTCAAGCAGGCCTGGAATGGGAGCTGCAACTCACTTCCTTTAATAACTATGTTGGGGAAATCCAGCAAGTGAACCTCCAATGGATCAAGCATTCCTTTACGGGTCACAATGATTTGCTTGGGTTGTTCTTCAACAGGCAGAGACCGCACAAGAGCAGCAACTTCTTCAGCTGTTTTCCATTTGGCTAGCTGACCAAGACGCTTCTGACCTGCCCATACACTTGTGTGGATCACCTGCAAGGACATCATTCAATGATGATGTGAGTTTATAATTTAAACCAGGTGATCTTAGTTTGAAAAAATGCATCAAACAGAAAAACACACCTTAAGGAACAGCTGCCCAGTCCTTGGGTTGAATATAAAGATAGCACCATTAATAGGCTTAGTCGTTAGATTTCCTTCAAATGTCTTGTGGATTGTGACACGATACACATTGGTATCATCAACAAACCATATTATTTGATTGCTGAAAATCTCTCCATAGTTTTGAGAAGATAGATATGGTTCAGTAGGCTCCGAAGAATACAACTGCAGACCTTTCCTTATACGCTCCCTCAGAACATACAAAGCTGGATTAGACTGCCAAAACACAATAGACAATTAATTGAAGTTAGGCAAGAGATCCACATCAAGAAATCCAATTGATAAAACAAAATTGATCAACAAAATATACCAAGCAAAACATTAAATTATTGAATTGAAGTACCTTCATTATCTTATTCATCGCCTGAGCAAGCAATGGCTTTGATCCCGGGAACCAGTTACCAAATGCAGAATGCAAATTATAGGCCAGGTCAAGCCCAATCATCACCCCTACACGAAAAGCAACAATAAATCAAAATTCACACATACAACCAATCGTCTAAGTGGATCAATAACAAAAAATACAAAAGAGAATTTACCAGTAGGAGACGGATATATAGACATGTTGTCTGTTGTATAATCCATAAATTTGGCCCTAGTATAACGCTCAATATCATGAGAATCATAATCTCCCCAACGGAGTTGTACATCTATCCAGTATTTATTGCTTGCTTTCTGGTCAAACATATCCTTTGACTCAGCCACAAGACTAGGCTTTGACATTGGCCATCGATGAGCAGCAAAGAGGAGAATATCTGCACAGGAGCTGTTCATTTTGTAACTCTTTCTTGGATGAATCGTTTCCTTCTGCACAGTTTCAATTTCCAAAGCATCCAACTCTTGATCCAAGACTTGACAAAGATCCATGACAACACTCTCATGAATCTTTTGCCACAAATGAGCACGAAAGATCTGAATCAAAGATATCTTCAAGGTAGGAATCTTCCCGTGCATGAAAATTCCTGTCAGATCCAACTGCACTTGGAAACCTACATAGACATTGGCCCGATTTATGGTAGGAGACCACCAAAGAGTAAATCGACGATTAGGAATCTGGTTGAGACCAGATCTCTGTGCATTAGTTAGCTTCTTGTATTTCATAGACTCTTCAAAACCCGATGCCTTTTCCCAAAACAGACCTTCCCACGTTGGAAAGCTGAAATTTCAAAAGGAGTAAAGTGAGAATTGTCAATTTTGACTTTCTTCAAAGTAGCCTAAGAATCACATAAAAACAGGGGAACTTGGCCCTGCAGTCAGAATTTCGTTTTCAGGAAATAAAGATCAAATTTATCTATAGCAGTGTACCAAGCACAAGCTAAGGAAATATTCTTTGCATTAATTAACAATACAAAATCTACATTAGTTTTTTCAGAAGCATGCCATTATATCCCAACTTACAGAACGAACAGTTAGAACCCTAATGCAGATGAAATTACTGATGATCAGTGAAACATAGTGACAGACTCAAAACCTTAAAGAATATACTTACTATGTTCCTTTGAAAAGGGTGTGCTCAAGAATACCCTCTACACCTCCAAGCGCTTGGATGACATCAGTTCGATAGTTGTTCAAATTCCACAATTTCCCATCATGTCTTTGATGTGTCCACCAGAAAGGATTCTGTTTCAATACTTGGTACTGCTTAAAGTCTGTGCGCACTCTCCACCCTTTGTCATAGGCTAAAGTGTGCCTGTCCTTTTGAAACAAAGTATTTATACGTGGTATTCCTCTATCCCATGAATCCTATCAATATACATCAAGAAAAACCATTAGAATATGCAAGACTTCGATAAACATCAGAAATCACTATACCATAGTACCAAACCCCCACCTCCCTCTTTCCTTTTCCAAGAAAAAAATAATATAAAACAAAAGAATATATTTGTAGAAAAATTGAACACTCACTTCCAGATCCTCAAGCGTTAAACGCCTGTTCTGCGCCTGAGCTTCCTGCCTCTTCAGTGCATACTCCGCCCAGACACGCTGTGAATCTATAAACTCGCTCTCCCATGGCTGTGGAAAAAATAGCATGATAATCAAACACCTGAACAAATAACAAACAAAACCAGGAGGAAAAAAAAATTGAATGGGAAGCATTAGTTTGCTTAATTTACCTGTATGTACCGATAAAGATTTGGAATCAGCTGATCCTCCTCATGGCTCATTCCACTTCTAAAGTGGGTCACACCCACATCTGTCTGCTGACTGTATCGAAGGTCACTTTGAGGAATCAAGATATGACCCATTGATAACATGCCAAGCCCTCCAATTTCTTTCGGGGTATAGAAAATGACAGGAGGAAATCTGAAAGCAAGATAAAGTCAGGAATATGTTGACCCAAAAATAAAAATGAATAACTCAACTAGAGGCATCTGATGCTTAACTGACCAAACAATTTACCTGCTAGGCATTTTTGAGTTCAGCCCAATCTTGATGCGGGTTTGAATTTTATTTTCACATTTGACAAGTAAATCTAAAAGCTCTTGGGTATGAACAGTTGCTTCACGGAAGTAAGTCATGAGACCTATCAGCAGGGAGGGAGGGGGAACAAACAAACATAAGAAAAGAACAAGTAGCAATTATCAAAGACCTTAGTAAGTTATTTAAAAAGCTGACATAAATTCAGAACATATACCTATCAGTGCTGTATTCCATTTGTTGACAATTTTTGTAAAAGTTGTTGACCCTGAAGACATAAGAATTTGCCTGACACGATTCTCAAACACCTTCATGTGCTCATCATCAACCCGTAAGAAAGCAACTGCAGTCCGCTCTTTGGTCTGTTCATTCTGCAAATTCCAGACCCCATCCCTTGTATTGCTAAATGCTTCTTGGGTCATTCTGATTTTTGGAAGTATTCGAACTTCAAACCCACACCTAGAAGTTAAAGACAAGATGTTACAGAACCGCATTTATTTTAATTATTGAGAAAACTAAAAAATAACAGACAACATATGCAAACTCATGACATATCAGTATTTCAGCAGAACTATTTCAACCACAAGCTAGACAAACAAATCACATGTTCAAATGTACATACACAAGGTGCGCTATAACATAAATACTTACATGCTGAAAAGCAGATTGGGGTTGTCCTTGCTGTAAACTGAAACAAAACTGTTCTCCCACTCCAAAGTAGTAATGCTTCTAGGAAGACGGTTCTTCATATCCCAGAAAACACTCCTACCAAGATTGACTGAAAAGAAATAAAAAGAATAAAGTATAATAAGTCTCAAGAAAGCTGATTCATAAAGAACATTTACAATAGAGATCAAAGCTTATACCATCGTGTTTCATGAGCCTCATTCTCGCATCTCTAGGCCAGCACTTCTTGTTGTTGTATCCAACCATATTTTCATTGTTGGGATCAGGGTGCTCAGTGAGATAACGTTGGATAAGATCTCGAGCCTCCTCATGAGTGAATCGAAACAAAATATGCACCTTATCAATGTACCTAGAATACAGCCGTATGGGATGCCTGGTCTCAACTTTTGTGTCCCAGTATGTGATGAACTCATTTGGCATATGTGGCGGTCCAGCAATCTCACTGGCTCTTGTCAAACCAAGAAGCAAGAGATCCAACACAAGTCCATAATACTGGACCACAAAAGAAGCAAACTGAAGACCACGTATAAGGCCATAAGAGTTCGTATGACTCATGTCTTTGTAAGACAAGACAACGTTATTCTTTGCAGTGACATAATCTGCTATGTTGTGGTCAAGGACCAATCGCAGAAGCCTACAAAAGTATATCAAAAGAAATGTAATTCAGACTACATTAAGCCTCATTGATTAATAAGCTAAATATTTAAATGACATTTATTATTTACCTATTTAACATCGTCAAGTCAATTTTTTCGAAGAACTTCTCAAACTTGGTTTGGAGCATCACAACACACTGGCCATCACTTGTGTCCCATATCCCTTGCAAATTATTTATACCTTGACACCATTTATAAACCAAAAGCGGTGGTGGTTCTGAATCTGCAGGCTTAATCCAGTTTGGAAAGAGGTGACGCTTGTCACCTTCATACCATAAATATTGGTCCAGATAGGCATCCGTTATCTTCTCAAGTGGCTCGATTTCATAAACTGGAATCAGATAGCTGTATAAATCCATGAACTCAATACCAACCTGCAGAATAAGTAAGTAAACATCAACTTTTCCAGTTCAAACTACAAGTTGGGAGCTAAAAATAACATCATGAAATCATTTTTAATTATAAACTCACTTCTTTAAATGCACGCTGGGTAAGCAGGTGACGCTTAATCCTTGACAATGCCTCATGTGGATTATCATAGGCCTGTTCAATGAGACCCAACTCTTCTCTTTGCAATTGGTTTAACCTAACAGCCACACTATACGACTCTTTCAGTCTCTCCAGAGCAAGGATAAGTAACTTTGTATCATGCTTGTATGACAATGGAGGGAATGGAATGGGAGCAAACTTTCTCGATTCCAACCAATGCACAGTCGTTGTATAAATGGCAACAGCTTCTTCTGGTGTGACATACGGACCATCTTTCAAATAGTTATGCTGTCGTTCCTGTAATGAGGAGAAGACAATTGAGAGAATTGTAAGCAAAGAAAGCAAGGGGAAGATTAATTAAAACACAAAATGCAGTCACCTGTAACAAGATTGCAGGAAGAAGATAGCAGAGTGAAACACACCTGTTCTGCCTTCAACCAAAGGCGAGTCAATCTTCCAAGGTTCTTCCGACAGACTGTCTTATCAACCGTTGCTCCTCTTCTTATACGTTCACGATTGTAGTGAGCAACATTTGTCCACCAGTCAGCTTTTGACTTGACATACCGAAGAATCATGTTCTCAATGGGAACTGGCAGACCAGGAACCTATAAAAAGATCACAAAAGTGAGAAAAACAATCACAAATAAAAAAGCACAGGAAAATAAGATGCCATCTAAACATGTGCATTACCTTCCACGGTATATTTGCCTTCCAACAGCGCCATGCCTCACTCAGATGCTGCAATATAGTTCTGGCCTTGTTTTGCTTAATGCCCTCTGCAATTTAATTTACAAAATTAACTAACCAATTAACATAAACTACAGAAATTAGAAACCCATTAAATATCACACGTATTCAAGAAACATATAATGTTAAAGAATTCTCACCTGGCATGGCATCAAGAACATCATGCATGACAGCAGCTCGAAGCTCCAAATCGAAGTGGCTTTCAACACGTTGCTTAGTAACAGTCTTGGCCACTCCTTTGGAATGGCGCCCTTCAAACTGTCGAGCCAGTAAATTTCCTAGCCATCTTTCCAGAAGTGGCACTATACCACGCAGGAAAAACAGCCACACCCTCCACATTGGAGCCCAAAATCCACAACCAGGCCCCTTCCCCACTGGACCTGTATTGAAGCGGTAATAGATCAAGTGTTTTAAGTCCTTGCACATCCTAATCTGCCGCATCAGCCTGTACTTGTAACGGTACATACCAGTCAACTGGCCAACATGGGAAAACGTATATTGCAGACCATCAGCCAATTGGAAAGCATCTACATTACCCAGACGGAACTGGATATTGGCATCAACTACAAGCTTTGTTAAACGCAGAATTTCACGACAAAGATGAAAAGCATTGCCAAACCGCGATTTTTTGCGTTCTTTTGTAGTGAGAGTTTTCACAGGCTTCAAGTTAAAGTTATAATCAAGGTGAAGGTAATTCAAGTTTTTCCTATGTATCAATAGGTTCAGCATGTTGTAACCCTGCTTGCAAACTTGCAGACCCGCTTCAGCCCAATCAAGTTCAGTGGTTTGGAAGAACTTTGTTGCCTGGAGAGACCGGAACAAGTGCTTTTTCTTCTGAGCCTTTGGTGGTCTGTGATGCAGCTCATTCAAAACAAAACACTTCAACAATTTCTGATAGCTGACCCGAACTTTTACCGGATATGATGGAGGGCTGTAAGGGAAAAAGAATCATTGAGGGGTCAGACATCCCCACATAGTATACAATTAAAAGAAAAATATAAAGAAGGATGATAAAGAATCCTTACCAGTGCTCCTTATACCAGTCAGACACTAGGGGTATATCTTCTGCTCGCCGCATTCGACCAGATCTCATGTTAAAAGGACGAGGAGCAAATAATAGGGAAATACCAGCAGCTGTGGTGTCAGTATAAAGCTGAGTATCTTTAAGCAAAGGTTCCACCTGCTCCGGCAAAAAGAAGTCATCTTCTTCATCTTCATCATCATAAACTTTCTTTTCACGCCTATCCTTGTTAGTGGAAGGTATGGGGTGTATCAAAGGATCATAGTAAAATGCAGGTAAATCAGGATCCTCAGTTTTGATGTACATGATCATAGGAGTGTGGTATATACAAAGCCTCACTTTGCGGGGCCTGTTGTTATAAAGGTGAGGGAAGGCAATCCTGTACTCAGTCCTCAAGGGTGACCGAATAATGAGTTTATTGATGTCATTGAATTCATTCCAGTCCTCATCACCTTTCTCCATGTCACGGTACAAAGGCTCAAACTTAGGACCACCTGCAAAATGACAATTAAATGAGGGACTAAACAGCATTAAAACAGAACAGAATGAGACTTGAAACCTTCTATATATGTAGATACAGATACGAGCCAGACAAAGACACGCAAACAATCAGAAAAGTAGACGTACCAGGTATGCACATATTCAATGCTTTGGCTGTAAAAAATGACTCCATGTCAAACAAGTAGAAATAGTTGCGGTCAATTAAATCAGAAAGGAGCTGCCCAGCAAGCCGATGAAGAGTTGCCATGATTGGAAGGGAAAGGTGCCATTTCCGGTAACTTGGACCATTTATAAGCTTTGTTTTAACAAGAGGCTTATGGTCATAAAACCAAGTATATACAGCAGAATCTTCTTCTTCATCTAACTCTAGTTGAATTGGCTCTAGTGGATCAACATCTAACAGATTGTCTGCATAGTCTAACGGTGGTTCCTCATCATCAAATGGCGGAAATCGCATTCTCTTGAAATGACGACGATCCCTCTTCTCTCTCCTCATCATGATCCACATGGTACCCCACTGTAATATTATAGAAATAAAAGTTAATCATTTGACATGAGGAGAAAGTAGAAAAGAAAGAAATAATGTTTCATTTGAAGCATTTAAAGAGACAAATATTAAGTTGAACAGAGAGAGGATCAACATACCTGAGCAAGGTATATAGGTTCGACAACCCATGGTATTTCATTCACAAATGTGATGGCTCCAGTAATATGATATAAAACCTTCACATCACGAACTTGTTCCCATGGCATTGGCATATTCTCAAGGAGCTTGTAAACTGCATGTGGGATAAATTTAAGTGCTCCAAGATACACACGTTTATCATGACGATATTTCTTCGAAGACATATCCCCATGGTCTCTGTTAAAGAAAACAAGATAAACTGAACACATTTTCAAATAGCAAAAACAATTTTCGAAGAAACCAATGCATATAAAGAGTAACCACACCTCTAATACTAACTTTTTTGTAGGATTTCGTAGGATTAATGTTCCTGCATAATTGAGGTCTGGTACCCATATTAGCTTCAGTCAGAAAACCATGTGCTTAGAAGTTTCACAACCATGAACACAAATTCATGGGCAATCAACTGATTTTCCAAGTTATTTTTAACTTCTAAAATTAATTAGCATCTTCTTAACGGACACCAATACCAGTTTTTTTTTTTAAAAAAAGGTTTTAGACTCTGGATAACAGTCAATACCCAACATCAAATATAATTTAGCGCCATATATAAAGGTGGAAAAAACCCCTAAAACCCAATAACCAGAAGCAAGTAGAAAAACATACTAATTTCACCAAATTAAGTTCAAAACGAAATTTCACCTAGTAGTCCTTTAAATCCTAAGCCTCCGCTAAACCCTAAAACAAAAAATAAATAAGAAGTCCCAAAAAGCCCAAAAAGGCTACTCACCTAATAATCTTCCTTACGTGCTCCGGAGGCATGTCCTCTTTCTGAGCCTCGACGAACCCAAACTTCCTTTTGTCACCATATCTCTTAGAGTTCAATTGCATCCATTTTCGAGCTTTCTCCTCCAGCCTCGCCTCCGCATCCTGCGGGGACGGCGTCGTGGTCAACACAGTGTACGAAGGCTGCGACGGCGGAGGCGGTATCGGCACCGCCCCGCTCGTCCCTGGCGGTGCCAACGGCGGTCCTCCGTTGTTACCATTGTTGTTGTACATCGCTTCTGATTCAAACTAACTCTCCCTATAAGATCTCCGTCGAAATAAACCCTAATAATGATGCTAAGGGCCCCTATCCGTGAATTTGAGTAATGGGGTTTTGAGTTTATGAGAAATAAAAAACATAAAAGTTAGGGCTTTGGGATTTTGTTTCTCTCGTATCCCACTCAGTGTCGAGACGAGAGAGTTCAACAAGTGAAGAATTAGAGCGACTGCTGCGGTTTTGGTTTTATATTTTGTTGCTCGGAAGATAGAATGGCGGTGGCACGTGACTGGCATGTGATGATGTATGGACCGACTTATTTGATTATTTTCGGGTTCTGAAAAATGGGTTAGGCCAATGGCCCGTATGATATCTTGGAAGGCCCAAATTTTGGGACTTCAAACTTTACAAGATGAGAAAATAAAGATGCAAAATTTCAATTTCGGCGAGATGAGTGTAGATATTTTCAATAATCTTCCTAATTGTATCCATAAGTGATAAGCCGCCCTGTTAGTCTCCTTCTGGGCCTCAATGAATACGAAGTTCGTTATATCTCCATGACGAAATGCAAACAAAGGCCGTGCTCGAAATCCAGGTCCAGCCCAGTAACCTGCGTCTTTGCCACAGTCATTAATTTAAAAAAAAAAAAGGAAATCTAGTCTTTGTAAAAATAACAAATACGTCCACAGATTTACAACTTGTTTCATATTCATCTTCGTTAAGTCACTGACCACTAATTCATACAATTTTACCATTATGTGAACTATTTAGTTAGTGTTGGGGAAAAAAATGACGAAGAAAGAAAATAACCGAACAAGTCCATTAACATAACAGTCAGTCAAAATCTATAAGGTGATGAATACTACCTATTAGACTAAATCTCTAAAGTGATGAACACTACCTATTAGACTAATTGTATCATGTCTTATTTGTATCGCATCAAATTTAAACAAAAACATGTATGATTTATTTATTAATAGTGTTAACCATTTAATATATTTAATATAAAAATAAAAATTAATTTAAAACATAACAAATATGTCAATATTATTCTTCAAAATAGGTTATAAATAAGTTAACATGTATTAAATATGGCATAAAAAAATTATGACATGAATAAATATGTTCATTATTTTTAAATAATATTATCACATATTGATTTATATTTTTGTCATAAATGGATAAACATGTTGAGGTGGTTTAACATGAATACGACACAATTATTTCTCATGTTGTGTTATGTCAATCTATTTATTACTCGTGCTAATTTATATAAATATGAATTTGAAAAAAATCATCTCATATTTATGTCGTGTAATCGTGTCGTGACCTATATTTACTAGGGTGGGCGTAAACTCAAAACCTATGGATTTACCCAAATCCAAATCAAATTAAATAGTTTGGATTGGATAAATCTTGAAATGGGTTGAATTGAGTTTTATCTCAAAAGTTATTTTTATTTTAGTTTGGGCTTAGATAAACTTATGGATAATTTCAAAACATGTCAGTGAAAACTTTATTACTTAATTTATTATTAACTCAATATATTACTCCTTTAGATATCAATAAATGAAATTGTCATTGTCTCTTATAAATTAGAATCCGATGATCCAAGTTTAGAGAATATCAAATCTCTCAAGATTGAGAGTTTTTTTTCCTCCTTTGATGGAATTTGTATTCTTCAATATCCTATAAATTTTTTAATTTAACCTTTTTGGTTGATTATAAAAATTAAAATTAAATAAAATTTTTTATTTTTAATTAATGTAGAGTTTGGATCAAATGTAACAATGGAGGCGATAACTTTGAATTGATGTTATTCTTGTGATTTTGATGTGAATTATGTTCTTTCTCAAATTTACTTATCTTTACAACTGTTCAATATTATATTTTTTTATATTTATTTGTTAGAGAAGGAGCAGACTCAGTTGATTATAGAATTTCTTAATTAAAGTATTGCAAATGAGAATGATTATGATGGATTACTTAATACTTGAGTTGAGATGTCTTATCTTATTTGATTTGTATGGACATTGTAAGAGTTTGTGTTGAATAAGAGTATTTTCTTTCTTTCAATTTATTTGTTGATATAATATTTGTGGAAGTTTATTATTAGAGTTCATGTTCTTTTTTAAATTTATATTATTCTTTAATTTAATGATGAAGTTATTGTAAAATTTATTATTTATAATTTTTTATCCACTATATTTTTTTTTCATGTTTTAATATTAATTTA
The DNA here is from genome assembly GCA_025617385.1 of Murraya koenigii. Taxonomy (NCBI): domain Eukaryota; kingdom Viridiplantae; phylum Streptophyta; class Magnoliopsida; order Sapindales; family Rutaceae; genus Murraya; species Murraya koenigii. The sequence goes on along the minus strand of CM046813.1, from coordinate 21,764,937 downwards.
ATAATTAATAGCAATTACTAATTATTATAATTTTGACATAATTAAATTTATTTAAATAAAAAATATTTTGACCATCAAATTCAAACCAAACTTAAATAGATTGGTTTGGGTTAGGTTAAAAATATTTGGATTAGTTTAGGTTGGGTCTAAATATTTATAATTTAATTTGGATTGATTTAAAACTCAATCCATACCCACTTTTACGTATTATCACATCTTCTACCTATTATTGATCTTAGTGCATTCTTTATTGCAAAAGGTTTTACTCATTACCAAATCCTCTTTTAACAATTATGTGTACTACCAGATTCATACTAATATTTGGGGCTTTAAGAAAAATTAATAATTTTTCATACAAATCGTAGTAGACACTAAAATATTTATTTAAATCAAACTATTCATTTCATGCCAAGATCTAAAACCTAACCTAACGTTACCGAAAAGCATCATTTTAATCTAATTTGTAAAGATAATATATATATATATATATATATACACAGATATATATAGTTTTGGTAAGTCCATTAAATGTGATAAAACTAATTCAAATAACTATTCAAATTACTCTTCTTTTCTAAATAGAACTCAACCCATACCGATTTGGCCTTTTGGATTAGGTTCAATTTGTGTTTTGGGTTTTTTCACTCACTCTTATTAGCATGTATAATTGTCATAAAATTTTGAACGAGTAATGATCTTGCGGGAGGACTATGCTTATAGTTTGTAATCGACATCGTCAAATGAAGTATGTCTAAGTACACTGAACACATTTGGATTTTATACCTTGACACATTGTAAACTAATTTGTAGTTTTTACAGGAAAACGATGTTTTGCCCACGCCAACTAACCCCGAATAAGGCAGTAAAGTGGTGCCGTTTTTGGACCTATTAATCTTAATGCGTTTGATGTGTGAAATGGGTGAAATTGAAACGGCAGTAATGGGGATCGTTTCGGGTGTGGATGGTTTGGGGCGAAGTGATGCCAATAAGTTGCCATTCAACAGCCGCGACACAATCTCAAGGAAGAACAGAACGTTATCCACGTGGCATCAAAATCACGCGAGTACAGTCAACAACGTGTGTAGTCAAAACCCCGCCCATATCTCACTGAGAGAAACAAAAAAATTCCCGCCCCCAACGGTCTCTTCCACAAAACCAGCAGGCAAAACAAACTGAGAGAGAGAGAGAGTCTGACAGCAAAATTAATTTGTACTCCCGTTGAATGAAAAAGAAAAACCCTAGCATTTCAAAATTGAACAACCAAGTGACCAACATTTGAGAAAAAAAAAATACTGCTTTCTAGAAGAGTTTGAAAAAAAAATAGTAACAAATAATCATTCCCTTTGGATTATTTTCGATCGTTAGTAGTGATAAATAATGGTGAGGTTTTTGACGGAGAGACGGTGCGTGACACCACTGACTCTCGACGATGTTGATGATGTTGGTGATTGTTACGAGGGTAATCATGTACGGACAATGCCGTACTTTAAGCTTCCGCAGACTCGAATCCGGCTCTCTGTACTCAAGCTCGACGGTTCTCGCTTTGGTATTTATTTTAACACTCTTTTTATCACCTTTTTTTTTCCAATTTATGCCTTTATTTCTGTTTCTCTTTCTCATTGTCCACTGTTTTTATCAAGGGCTTTATGAAACAGTAGCTTGCTTTTAAGGGCCTTTTTGTTGAAATCACAAATGGGCATTATTGATGCATATTTTAGTTATGACCAAAAATGGTGGAAGTATATGAAGGGAGAGGATCATTTTTGCCTTTTTGGGTTTTTGTATGGCGAGTTGTTTGGATTGAGGATAATGAGAATTTGGTTTGTCAGATGTTTACATTGAGAGGAATGCTACGGTGGGAGAGCTCAGACAAGCAATAGAAGAAGTTTTTTCCCTGTCGCCTAGGGAAGGCCAAGGCAGGATTTCATGGTAAAATACGAGATGTTTAATTGATTGATTTCCATGATCTATCTATAAGCTAGTGATTTATGTGAGATTTCATGATTACTTTTTTGAATTTGATGAACTCAGGACCAATGTTTGGGGACACTTTTGCTTGTGCTATGATGGCCGAAAGCTGGTTAATGACAAAACTCACATTCGGGATTTTAGGATGAAGGATGGGGATCAGGTTTGTGACTCTTTTTCATGTTCTACAGAGTAAATTAGTCTCTGGAGCATATAATGCTTATTAGTTTGCAGCAGATCTTAAAATTCCTTTAAGATGATAACTCATTTGCTTATCTGAAGAAATCCCTGGATGATTACTTTTAGCTCAAGTAAATTTACAGAATCAATTCTCAGTAGCCGATCTTCTTTAGAAATATATAGGTTTTGAAGCTTAAAAGCAGGCCATTGATTTTGCCAGTAGCCCTGTTGATAAAGGGCTCCCCTTCTGTGTCACGGGTGTTTCTTCATGAATGTGTTTGCTTGGTCACATTTAATCCTTCGGTGATATGAGATTTGACGTGTTCACTTTGAATTCTTATTAGCATACCATATTGAACAAACAATTAGTAACAAGGGAATGCATTAGTTCAGTAACTAAGTTAGTAGCACGGTATTAAGTTCTAAGGTAATATTCTGGATCATTTGTAGCCTATGCAGAATACTCAAAGTTATATAAACTTGGGAAGAAGGAATCTGGGTGGAGAAGTAATGTGCATGAATTTTGTTTCCAAATGAACAATAGGAATATGGTAAAGTTAATTTTTGTATGTGTTGCTAATCATGGTTTGGATCAAGAGTTTGCTTGAGTTCAGTTTCAGTTGAATGAATTGCAGTACAAGCTGCGTGGGGTAATCTTAATGGCATCCGTTTTATTTATCCTATTCATGTTAACTTCCTATCTGAGTAACTAATTGGCATTAGAAATTCTGTCTTTCCGTCTCACAAATTTTTGAGTGTTAATCTTCCGTTACGTAACAAGTTATCTAGGTTTTTCTCCCTTGCCGGCCATCACTCTGGACACCCAATGTGTTTGATCTCTTTTCGCTTCAGCCTGCAGTCCAAGAAATAGTAACATGAGTCTTTTAACCATTTTAGATATTTCAAATGTAAACATGAAGGTTTCTAGGTCTGAATTGTTGCTATATTCTTTGCTTTCATGAGTTCTTCTTGGGAACCGAATGGAGTGATCTATTCTTTAATCTTTCTCTATTTCCAGCTTGCTTACTAGTTTCTTTACTTTCTCTGCTTGTGGTAAATACAGCTTCAATTCTCTAGGCACATGTCCATTGACTACTTACATTCAAAAAGACGATCTAAAACACCGAACATTGCTTGCCAACAGTTCTCAAGGTAAGAATCATTGCTTGGTTTCTTATGGTTATGCATTTGCATACACTCAGAAACAATGTTGTGTTTTTATGATCAATTGCATAGTTCATGGCATGTTTTTGAGATTCTATGCATACAGCATACATACAATAATCTGCTTTGGAGACAATCACCTGGTCATAAAAAGAAAAAAAGAAGGTTTATAGACAAGCACAGTTTGTTATTCTAGACATCTAAAAGGTTTCTTTGGGAGCATTCTAAATTGTTGTACTGGAAAATTCTTAAGTGTTCACTGAAATCACATCTGATTAAGGGTTCTAGCATCAAACCTAACTTGAAAAAGTAATGTGTTGTGGGTTTAACTTAATGTGTGGAAAAAAATGTGACAGACATTTTATAGGTGATGAAAATATATGCTAAGAAAATTGATGTTTTTTCCATGTCACTGGTTTTTCTGTTTTATTGTTAGATGTCCATCCCTGTTGGAGCTGGGGCTACATATATGAAGATAGGCTCTGCCCTGTTCTATATATTTAGCTGACATAAAAATTATGATTTTGTGTCAGAAAATTTTCTAGTTTGGGGTACCATTATGTCATATACAGAGGCACAGAATTCATGCAAGCAGTTAAATATGGATTTACTTAAATGCCTGATGTGTCTAGCTTAGCTTTGTCAGTTTTAAAGACAAAGCAAGACGCAATAAGAAAAACTAGATGACATAATCTTCCCTTCTAAAATTTTATTTATAGCTGTTAAGTAAATAATAAAAAGATTTTTTTCACTTATTAGATTGTTATATTTCTTCATAATTGAACTGTTTACCTTGAAGTGGAGCTGAAAACTCTTGCTTTTAGGTTGTCTGTGGAATCAGATACTTGCAAAGAGAACAAACAAGCTGTTCTTGCTAATAAAGACAATTTAGAAGATCAGCATAAGAGATTATCACCAGGATCAGATGCTGATGAAGAGAAAAACATTGGTCTTGCTGACAGAGACAGCTTAGGAAATCAAGATGACAGCTACAAGTACTATCAACATCAAGATCACGAGGAAATTCCTGTGCCAGAGTTTAAGTTAGCTCACTTCCTAAGAGGGTGGCTGTCATACTCCAAATTGCCGGGTGTATCTAGGAAGACAACCGACGGCAAGAGCCGCCCTTCCAGATTTGCCCTGCGTTGCTTTGCACCACCTAGGACGATACAACTTTGAGCAAACCACTACTATTATTAGGCATGGATTTAGAATTACCTAGGCATGTAGTTCAGATGATTGATCTAATGTGTGATGGCCTCCATGAGCTACCTACATTTTGTCTTGAAAATGTTATAAATCATATTCTCTTGACTAGGTACTCTAAGCTCACATAAAGTAGAAATTTATTCAAATCCTTCGGGAATAGTCCATTGTATATGTTCTTGTGTAAGATGTTCGTGTAGTGATTTTTCAATGTGGTTCCATATTTGTTTTCTCCTTTTCACCATATGAGATTTCGTGGTTTGGTGGTGCCAAGGAGTTGCATATTTAGAGTTTGTCGCTACTTTAGCTTTCTTGATTGGTTTAAATGCCATTCTTTTATAACGCTAAGCATGTAAATTGAGGTATTACAATTTAAATACCATTGCTTGACTTTACTTATGTGTTGCCGTACAATAACAAACATTAATTGAAATGACGTGCTTGTGTTCTAATTATGTGGCATAAGATGTGACCTTTAATTTAGTAAACTCTCCTTCAGAATTATGTTGTATATTCTGGTTCTTACGAGGGGTATGTGTATGTCAATTCAATTGGATTCACGAACTCCTTTTTTTTTTTTATTAAAGAATTTAATGGGTAAAATGTGTTCATATCTTGTAAATTTGGTGTCATATGAAAATATTAAACTTTAAACTGATCTATTTAATAATTGTGTCAAAATATTAAAATCTTAATTCAACACGAAAAATAATTAAATTACCTAATAACTCATTTAATATTTATGTATGCATGCGCGCGCGCGTGTGTGTGTAGGGTAATCTTTTAGTCAGAGATTATTGACTTTAATATAATCAAAGATAAGCTAAAAGACAAACAACAATGCATTAGAATTTGTGTTTTAGCTTATCACTGATAGTACTAAAGTCAAGGATCCCTTATTAAAATATATATATACTCTCACACACACACACACACACATATATTAGAACCGATACTAGTAAGGAATAAGTTTAATTAAAATTTTTATATGATTATTAGATACGTGGCGTTGTTTCGTACTAGGTCGATACTACAAGATTTTCAGTCAAAAGTCAAAAATGTCTGGAGATATCGTTCATAAATGACTCTTCTCAAAAGGCCTCTTAAAGCCCAGTATTGAAGATGCAAAAGCCCAAAGCATTTTCTTGGCACAACGATTACGCATCGACCTGGTACGAAACAACGCCATGTACTTAATAATCATACGAAATTTTATTAAAATTAAATATTATATATATATATATATATATATATATATATATATATATAATTACACAAACACCAAAATATTACTAATTTGCACTATTAAAGTTCTAAATCTATATAAAATTTTATACATAAAACACTGTTTATATATTTATCCTTTACAAAAATATAAAAAGAGAGAACTATATTTAATATTTGAGTTTTGGTAGCAAGAACATATAAATTAATTTAAAATAAAAAATATAATCTTGTCATTGGTCGGATAAATGGATTAAAAACTTACCTTAATCTAACACAAAAAAAATTATGTCGCCTTGGATCAGATTAATTTAATGATCACGTCAAATTTAATGATCAACAACTATTTATTCGCAACTAAAATGAGTTAGAATACCTATACATCCAATTTATATAGAATAAGCGTTTTATTTAGCAATATTGAATGTTCTTGCATAATTTCCAGATCGTATTTAATTTTACCACCTCTCGGTGAAATCATAATTAAAAGAAATTTCTAATAAAATTTTGATAAAGGAAAATGGGAAATAAACCTACACGACAACCGTCAGTGAAATCAATATCCAATGCTGGAAATTCTCGTAATATACCTCAAAATAGATTTATCATACCCTCCGTTTGGAAGGACATTTTTGTCCATGTAAAGCCTAATTTTCCCGCCATTTCGTACTTCCACACTGCCATCTTGCACGGACAACCAACTCTGAAAACACCAAAAAGCTCACAAACAGAAATCCCCTCCAAAATGCAAAGAAAACAAGAAAAAGAGAAAAAAAAATGCCATAATAATCTTTGTGCTAGCAACGACGCGAAGAGTGATCAGCTTCTTCGTGTTCCTTCTAGGCAATGTGATGGCGATCTCTTTCAAGAACCAAAATGCCGACACCAAGAAAGCCTTGAAAAGTAATTTCTTGCATTCTGTTTCTTACGAGTATACGGCATCGGATCCTTCTGGATTTCGGATAGCCGCTGGCGCTGGGGCCTTGTTCTTGTCCGTTGGCGGGAAACTTGAAGAGGACCATTGCGGCCGGCCTTACCGTTCTTTCGAGTCCGATTTTTGCCGCGATTCGCGCCCACAAGCAAAGGGTACTATTCGGGCCATGGTTCGATATCTCCGAAAATCACGCTCCGGTGTGGCTGCTGCTTTGTTGAGCCTCATTTTCCATGATTGTTCCATTGAGGTCCGTTTTTATTCATTCAATTTTTTATTGGTTTAGTGTTCTAAGTGTTTCATTTCTTGTTGAATATCTATATGTTTATTTTGATTAAGGTTGAGGTTTCTTGATTTTTATCTGGGTTTTGTTAATGTTGAAGTTCTTTTTACTAAGGCTGAGGTTTCTTGATTTTTATCTGGTTTTGTTAATGTTGAAGTTCTTTTTACTTCTTGCTATTTCATACATAATTTATTATCTGTAGGATCTGCGTTTTATAGGTTAATTTCATCCACTGTTATACAATCTCCAAACAATCTTGTTTATTCTACGAATTTTTCACTAGGGTTATCTGATTCGTTCGCATTTTCATCTGGGTTAAGCAATTATTTGATGTGTAATTTTGTTAATTGGGTTCTTGTCATTCCAATCAAATTGATTTTGAGTTGAGTTTTTCCGTAATTTGGAAATTGTTTAGGGTTATGATGCTTCAGTAGGAGTAGACTCAGAGAAAAAGTCTCTTCCCAGTGAATCTCTCAATGGTTTCGATGTAATCGACATGATCAAAGAGGAGCTTGAAGAAATGTGCCCCGGTGTGGTTCACTATGAGGATACTCATGCTTTGGCTGCCAGAGAAGGTGTTGTTCTGGTAAATTCCTATCTCATGTGACTACTCAAATTTATGAAATCTGTTCTCTATCCATCTTTATACAATCTGCATTGATAATCATTGTGTCCTTGAATTTAGGTTGGTGGTCCATTCTATCCATTGCGTACTGGAAGGAGAGACAGCAGGATTGCTCTTGCAGATATAGCAACATTTGAGCTTCCTTTACCCAATGCTGATCTGCCTGAAAACCTTGCATCTTTTGCATCAAGGGGTTTTGATTTAAGAGAAACTGTTACATTTTTGGGTATAGATTTCTTTATTTAATTTCAAGTTCTTTTTTTCTTCCATGAAAAATAGAAATTTCTGATTTCTGATTTCGGTTTGTATTGAATTGCTGCCGCAACTTTTTGGCAATTTTCGATTGTCTGATAGTTTAGTTCTGATCTCTTTGGTTCATAATTTGATACTTGATCTTAGGAGATTTCTAACCTTGTTACGGATCAGTTTCATGACGATAACAAGTACTGTTGGTATGTGATTTTGTTTCCAGGTGCTCGTGGCAATGGAGTGATCCGCTGCAAATTCTTCAGGAACCATCTCTATAACTTTTGGAGGACTAATGAATCTCTGGATCCTAGTTTTTTGAACCTGTTGAGATCAAAATGCAGAAACGTGCATTCAGAGAGTGCTGTTCTGGTAAACTGCAGACTATGTACTCAAATTTAATAAATCAGGCTCGCCCTTACATGTGTAAAATCATTGTTTTTCTTGTCTCTTTGCATTTTAGGCTGGTGGTCCACTCAATCCACTCTATATTAGAAGCAGAGACAGAGACAGTATGCAAATGCTTACTTTTGCTGTTTCTGCAACGAATGCTGATCTGTCCGAATTCGAATTAAGAGAAATGTCATCCCTTTGCTGGCGTATGTATTTATCTTTTCCTTCCATTTTATACATTATTCAATCTAATTATGATAGTTTAGTTCCACTAATCATTTATTCAATGTATTTGATCTTACAGAAACTCTGAAAGCAGTTGTTGAAACGGCAATAGTGTACTATGTTGTTAGTTCTCAGCCACAACAAATTCATGTGGGGCAGAATGCTGTACCAGTCGGAAACCAGGGACTTAAGAGAAAGACAGAGCCAAATCTTAGTGAACAACGGCAGCAGCTGCACACACAAAAGATGCAGCGAATAACTCACCCCAGATCTAGAAGGTTTATTGGAGGGATGGATCGGCCGGTTCTATTTGAATTGAAAATCACTTGTGAGATGATGGAAAATGTTTTGACTTTATCGCCTGAAGATTCCTTAGATTATGGCGCATTCACATATGACATGATGGTCTGTAAACTTGCTCAGTGTTATTTCCTTTTTTTTTTTTTGATTGATTTTGAATGTTTCGATTACCAGGGATACTGTCGATTTTGCGGTTTTAATCAACATGTTCCTTTGAATTTTGATACCAGAAGAGAAATCAACAGTACTGTAAGAAAAAAAAACCTTAGCTCTTTCTGATAATAAATCTACGAAAAAATGTTGTTATCTAATTCATTGTTCTTTAGTGTAGAGGCTGTGGATGCTATTGTTACATTGAATTACAAGGGATAGGAGATCTGCTGACTGCACAACAAGTTGAAAGCCGAAATTGGGCAACAATTCTCCGGTTCTGGAGCTGTAATCTTCAACGTTTCAGAATTAACTTTGTTGAGACCTATTGGGCAGTTCGACATGAGGACCGTCAGGAATACATCTTCCTTTTGAATTATCATAACCGCTATTTTCCTCCTTATCCTATTCGCTTTGATTCAGATCTGTATAGATTCCGTTATGACGCTGGTGAAGACTTGGTTTGTGAAGTAGTTGGGTTGAAGGCTAGAATCCGGGAGGTACAGCTTCAACTGACCCGCCTGAATTTGATAGAGCTTGCAGTGAGTAATGTTGCAGCAGCAGCAGCCTAGTCCAATGCACAGATTCGTGAGTTACAACATAGATTTTTTTCTAGCACTAGACATTGTCAGATTTTGTACATATTGTTAGTATAATTTTTCTGGTTTTTTGTCATTAGAGTGACTGGTTGTGTTATATCGTCTTGTGTTGTGGGATTATGTTGTTTTGAAAGTAGAGTTGATGTACGATGAGGATTTTTGATATTAAGATTTGAGGCTTGTTTTGGTCACTTGCCCTGCTTCTTGAAGTTGACCCATAATTTGAAGCAGAGACTTTGTCCTCGTGATGCTGTACACTCCTGGTGTGCAAGATACTCCCATGTATTGCTGCTTTCATTCAAAACAATGGAGGGTCTCTTCTCGTGATGCCTTAGATTTTGGAATGACCTCAAGGTCTTCGTCTATAAAACTGTCTGGCAGTGCTAGCATCTGCACAAGTTATTCGTGGAAGAGTTCATGAAGGCCGTCATCAACAGCCTTGATCCACATCCCACATCCTTACCATATATCCTCGAGAAGCTGAACTCAATAAGCTTCATTTTGAACCTTGGATCTATAACAACTGCAATCACCTACACTAGAAAGCAGTCTTTCCAATATTCATCAAACCTTTCTTTCAGAGGTTTGGTCAGGTAACTAGGGAAAGGTTCTTCACTCGTGGCTGCTTGTGTAAGCTCTACCTGAATTTTTGACACTTCATGGCAGAATACACTGGCAGTTAGGATATGTTGGAGAAGTTAAAATGTTTGCCGCATCCAAGAAATACTTGAATTTTCTACATGCTTCCAATCATCCATTGTTGGGGTTACTCTTCTGTAGTCCGGATCAACAGTTCCCAAACAAGCCAACACTTCTTTAGTTCATGAGCGGCCACCAACATATGGTAAGTTGTATGCCGTTTAGTTTGGTCATCAATCAAAAGGATGTTCATTCAACGATGCACGATGATCTATCTTTTTTTGGTCTTGATCCTAAAAGTGATTCTATCAACAATTGTTTGATTAAAAAAACTTATGATATCTAATTTCGTGAAAAATATTATTTAAAAGCTGCAACACTAATACCAATCTTATCATAACTTTTAGAGGGTCTGATACATGCCAATTAACAAAATGTAACGGGTAAGAAATTGTTGTTTGGATGGGTAGAAAACACATGAGAAAATGATAAATTTCTGTTTGTTGTAATTGACTAACAAGACTGCAGTAGAATACGTTGGAGAAATTGAAAGCACACGAGAAAATGCGAGTAATCTATACAATATAGGTGCGAGTGTTTGGATGGGATGGAATTTTAGGATTTTAATAGTGAGAATTTGGGACGAAAAAACAGTAAACAGTCGAGGCATGCGAGAAAGCACTGTCTTTAAGTCCAAATTCCGCGACTCAAGAGATAATATCCCTGTGCAAGAAGGTCTGATAGCGGTTTGATGTCCAGGATACAGTGACTACCGTTGCGTCGTTGCACTACAACATGACAATTTAGAATAGGAAGCACAGAACGATGAAGGGAGCAAGCAAAGACAGAGAGTAAGCAATTTTTTTGGATGATTTATTGTGCGATAGAACTATATCTATTCATAGATACAAGCCCTAGCCATTTCCTACCTTAAATCCGAATTATTGGAATCAATTTAAAATATAAAATATAAAATAAAAGGGCAAAACCGTGAAAAGAGGCCAAGCTCGTGCACATACACGTCACCCCAGGAGCTATGAGCATAAGTTATTGGGCGCGAGCGTCTATTAATAGATTCCTGAAACGGGCTCCTCTCTTAAGCTTGGTGTCGTGCGAGTGGACCTCCTCTTAATGGGCTTATTACCATACTAAGATTGATTTCTATTAACAAACCAATTTAACTCTCTTGTCTATACAATATGAGATATTGATATTTTGAAATATGAACACACGTCTAACAATCCCCCACGTATTTTAAAATAATCAATATCTGTCATCTTCATCATACTCTATAGAGCTTAATGCATATGAATTGGTGCCTTTCGGCTATCAACCAGTCATTGAACAGCTAGTCTTGTCTCACAGGAATGTGGTGAAACTAATAGAATCTATGAACCAATATTCCTTTAATGTGAAGCAGAGGATTAGAAGTTCACATTAAAATCTCTCAAAGTTTTGTTGTTCTATGGTTTCGCACTTTAATGGCTATGTGCCCCTAGTTTCATGAGTGCTCTTGTCTAACTCATAGGAACTGATCCAATTCCACACTCATATAGGTGAACCTCCATCAAGTGTGTCAAGCAGTTTAGACATACCACCATACACAAAACCTAGGCTATGGAGTTCATTAAGAGTTTAATTGCTCAACCTAAATAACTACAATAAGCACTATCTCGTCATAGGGATGACTCATAAATAAAAAAAAAATGTTTGTTAAATAAAAATATAATTACACAATATGACTACTAGTGGATTTGATCTTATTTGATTCAGAGATCCAATTCACATAATTGTACCCTCTAAGTATTGGTGGAGATCTACCATATTTAAGCCCGTAATCAATAGTACTACTTAAATATCTAGCCAGTCTACCTACTATAGTCTAATGATCCTCATTTAAATTTTGAGTATATCTACTCAATCTGTGCCTACATCGTATGTGATGTCAGGTTTTATACTATTAATCAAGTATATTAGGTTATCAATTATTTGAGTATATCTCACTTGATTAACACTATGTTGAACATCTTTTTTAAGATGGGTATTACCATCACATAGAGTGGAAACTGTCTTGCAGTCATAATAACCAAACCTCCTCAATAGGTTTTCAACATAATGTTCTTGTGATAACACGAGACCATGACAAACCTTGTAATTTTGATGCCTAAAATAATATTTGCCTCTCCTATATCTTTCATATCAAAATTAGAGGCTAACATCTCTTTAGTCTCATTGATAGTTCCACTATTGGAACTTAAAATGAGCATGTCATCAAAATAGAAACACATGATGACAAAAGTATTCGTGTCAATAGATTTAGAATAAATACATTTATCTGAATCATTAATCATATATCTATTGGTCAACAATATTTGATCAAATTTCTCATACCACTGTTTTAGAGCTTTTTTTAAGCCATACAGAGACTTAACTAGCTGCACATCTTATGCTCAGAGACTGCAATTATATAACCTTCAGGTTGATCCATATAGAATATCTTCATCCAAATCTCTATTGAAAAATACAGTTTTAACATCTATTTGATGCACATGTAGATTATGAAGAGCTAGAAGAGCAATTAAAACTATAATGGACACAATTCAAGTTATAAGAGCATAGATGTCAAAATAATCTTTGTATTTCTTTTGTATGCCCTTTGGCCACCAACCTTGCTTCACATTTATTAATAGATCCATAAGCTTTTAATTATTTTTGAAAATTCATTTGCATCTAATAGGTTTGTACTTAGAGGTAGGTACCAATTCTCATTCATGATTACTTATGATGGATTCTATTTCATTGTTGACAGCTTCTTCCCACAATAATACATCTCGAGAAGTCATAGCTTATGAAAAAGTCTGAGGATCATTCTCAACAAGAAAGAGATAGAAATCATCACCAAAATTAGTGGTTTTTCTCATCCTTGTGCTTTTCTTTAGTTCAACATCTAAACTTTCTGAAGTATCAATTGTTGACTCAGCATAGGATAACTGTTTCTCAGTGCTAGTCTTTTTAGGAAAAACAAGTCCAAAAAATCAGCATTTTTTTTTCTCAATGATGGTATTAGCTTCAAATGAGGTACCTTCATCTTGTAACACCAAGAACCTATAAATAATACTATTGTGGGCATACCCTATAAACATATGGTTGATTATTTTTTTTCCCAACCTTGTTCTCTTAGGATCTGGTTCGAGAACTCTGGCAAGACACACCTACACTTTAAGGTATGATAAATTAGACTTATAACCTCTCCATAACTAATAAGGTGTCTTACTTATTTTTTAATAAGGTATTCTGTTTTAAACATGACAAGCATAACTTCCCCCCTACAAGGTAAATGATTGGTGTAGATCGAGAATCACCAAGGTAAATGACTTCCTCTCCTTCCCTCACTAGAGTATAGTCAATGAATAAATTTTTGTTGCTACATATATATCTAGTAGTACCAGAATTAATCACCCAATCCTTGTTTCCATCCGCTATGTTCATCTTACGACAACAACAGCATCAATTATGTCATCTTCTTCTCCCTCAGCTATATTGGCTTTAGGAGGATTTTTGTTGCCTTCCTTTCATTGAACTCTATGCTTGCATTGATTAGCATAATGGCCAATTTTTCCACAAATGAAACAAGGACTTTTCTTCTTAGTAATGGGCTTTTTGGGGTTATTAGGTTGTCTATTATTAGGGTTGTTCTACTTTTTATTAGGTTGAGGAGTGTTCTTAATTAGATTTGCATTGAAATTAAAGTCCTTTGCTTTGTTAGATGCATCTTTAATTCTATTATTCTCTTTAATCCTAATTTGTATCATCTCATCTTTAAGACTCAGTTGCTTCTTCTTATGCTTGGAAGTTTTAATATAATCCTTCCATGATTATGGAAGTTTCTTAATCAAACATTCAGTTACAAATCGTTCAGTGGAAAATATTTCATCCATTTTAAGATTATTAACCAATATGTGGTATTCATGGATTTGGTCAGAAATGGATTTTTTATCCACCATATGAAAATATATAAAATCCCTAATGTAATATTGTTGGGTCCCAGCATCTTCAAAAACATATTTGTTCTTAAGTAGTGCCCGTATTTCAAATGCATTCTTATAAGGATAATTGTTGTGCAAATTTTATTGAACTCACAAGTGCACGAATTTATTGCAGAATAAATTAATGATGGCGAGTGTCGATCCCACGAGAAGGTGGGTTTCAGTTGTGTAATAATAATTAAAGTTTTTGTTTATTTTATCCTCAAATTTAAATAAAAATTGCGAGAATAAAATGAAAATTAATCAATGTAATAAAATGATCGAGTCTCAGAATTTACACTCAATATTTCACTATGGGCTTAATATTCATTTATGAGAATGTTATTTCCTCTCCTCATAAGCCTAACTCTAATAAATATGATATCAATGCTCATTGTGCTTGAGAAAATAATTATATGTTAAATGTGATATGAAAAATATATTGTACCAGGTAATAATAATCCAACTATCGACAAGGTGGTAAGACTGTCTACTAATTAATCTAGATAAATTTTCTATCAACATTGAGTCAAGACGAATCATAAGGGGGATTTTTCTCTAATAAATCTAATGTAAAGTGCTCACCGTGCCACATAGTAATCATTTTTTACTATAAAGCTAGTATACCATTATAAAATCTAGACAATATTATTACTATCTATCAATGATAAGTCAAAATAATTTAAATAAATTAGAGAAAGTGAAAATAAATTTACCAAATTAAGCCCATGGATTTAAGACTTTACATTTGACCCAAGCTTGAAAATAAATTAGCTATTCATTTTATAACTAGGGGCAAAATAGAAATTTTATTAAAATACATAGAAAATAAAAGATGGAGAAGGAATTACATAAAATGGAGCTAAAAAATGGATTCAGGAGTATCAAATTAGGGAGGGTATCCCCCTATTTATAGATACAACGAGTAAATAATAGACGTCCGATGAAAACAATTCGAACGCTCAGGATTGCGCTGCGTGACACTCTCAGATTGGATGGAACATGTCACAAGGGCTATCATTCCATGTATATGCATGTATGGTGTGCTTTTTCAGTCTACTAATATGCCACCACGTCATCAGTCAATGCAAAAGTAAATTTGTATGATTCGGTGCATTGTATGTATTATAAATTCATTTTTCGGTCCAATAAGTTTTTGCCATGTCATCCGTCAATGCCACATCATCGATCACTATCACGTTAGTGGTCAACTACATGTTATCAATCAACGCCACATCGGCTATTCTGAGTTTAAAAATATTGTCCATTTTGCTGTTCGACGTCTTGTTTATTGTGAAATGGCTAAAATACCATTGAAATATATAAAGTACTCAAAAATAAATACAAACAAACATATATAATAAATAGAGATGTTAGTGAGACTTGAGTGTAAAATGATGATTTACCCATTATAAATATACACTCTTTAGTACTCAACAATAATAAATATCATAGAGGGAACTAGTAAGAGTATTGAATATTGTGTACCTACAGACCTTATTACCAGCATTCCATGACTAGAGTTTCTTATTATAATTTGCAGTACCTTATGCTAGTGGTGATGACTGTAGATAGTCAACAAGGTTACTAATTTCGTTGGCTTTAATGGTTGCCATGAGCATTTCTTAATTCTTTTTTTTTTCTTAAAAATAAAATAATATGTGCCTATAGTAAAAAGACTAATAAGTTATTCCTTTTATCTCCCCACACATGCCAATATTGGCACATGGTAATATAAATATAACTCCACTTGATTAATTGCTCTTTGTTTTCAAAATGAATGGTTTCATTTTTATAATTTATATAGATTCTCAAAACAGCTCTTGTCTTGAGCATGGTTTATAAGAGTTATATTTGTGTACCATTAGTGCCTAACATGGTTTAAGGGCGCGTGCACCTCCTCTTAATAAGCATGTTACTACACCAAAATTGATTTCTATTAACAAATCAACTTGAGCTCCCTTGTTCAAGCAAGGTGGGATATTGGTATAATTGGTATCTTTGTAAATTAACTTGCAGGGCATTGTACAATGTGGTCAGACTAGAGAGATGAGCAAAATGTAGTGACACGTTTTTTAGCTAGTCACAGCAAATAATATTAACAAAAGAAAAATTCAACAGCAAACAAGAATCCCAATTTACATAAACTCTTCTTCTATACTCTCTATAAGCCACCAACTTCAACACATTATCCACGTACGTAATGTAAATCAAACATAGTGTGTAAAAACTGAATTTAAAATTATTTGAACAGCCACTTTAATTGTCTTTTTCTTCAAAAAAAAAAAAAACTTTATTTGTATCATTAGACAGAACTCTATTAAATCTTTCATATCCATAAAAGATATTATTCAATTTTTGCAATCAAATTTGTTATAGGGAAAGGCCGCCCTTTAATATTTTAAAAAAAGACATATCCATTTGGTTAATTAATTCCATTTATTTTAACTGAAAAAATGGTAGTATTATATATTTATAAAAAAATATATGTGTGTGTGTGTGTATATATATATATATATACTTGTATTTATAAGAAATGATGTGTAAACTTTGTAAAATTATCTTCTTTTTTAAAATCGCGCCAGTTTGCTGCTATGAAAATTAGTAGAAGTTAGGAATTATGGATGGAAGTAAAAAATAATATGCTTCATCCCGTAATAAAGAGAAAAATAAAAGAATAAATTTCAACAAATTTTTTCCTTAATATTATATACAATGCAATTGACAAATATGTCTATAAAAAATACACAATCAAAGCTCAATGTAA
The DNA here is from genome assembly GCA_025617385.1 of Murraya koenigii. Taxonomy (NCBI): domain Eukaryota; kingdom Viridiplantae; phylum Streptophyta; class Magnoliopsida; order Sapindales; family Rutaceae; genus Murraya; species Murraya koenigii. Next base: position 21,748,012 of record CM046813.1, on the reverse strand, counting down.
ACCCAACTTTCGAAAAAAAAAAACTCCCGGACACTCATCAAATCCTTCACCTAAAGTCAATGAGAATAAATATAAGTTACCGAGAGTAAAGTGCCGACCAACCCAATCATTCAAATATTAGAAAAAATTAATTGAGGTGAAAATTTGGTAAGATTTTCTCTTGATTTAATCATATATTGAGTAAATAATTAAAAAAATTGAATCTTACTTATATACTACCATTCAAAGACATATGACATGAGATCTTTAATAGTTTTATTAGTGCTAATTAGTAATTAATAAAAAAAAAAAAATTAAATTTTATTCGTATCCTTCTACTAAAAAACAAATTATAGGAGATCTTTAATAGTTTCAGTAAAATTCAAATAAGAAGAGGATCTTGATCCCAGAATCTAATCCTTAATTCTCCAGGACTCCATCCCCTCAAGTTTCGCATAAGTTGGTTCCTTTTTCTGGCCTCCGTTTAGGATTAAATCACAAATTACATATAAAAGACGACTACGTTCCATTGCAACCCTTCGTTGTCTCTCGGTTTAAACAATCTAGACAAAGACTGCTTCGGTAAGTTTTTATTTTTTTATTTTTATGGCATTTTATTACTTGTTTTCAGCAATTGTTCTGCTCGATCTCCTTGTCCCTTAAATATTTATCTTGCGATACCTGTTTGTTTTGTATTCACTGCTACATAGGCTTTAGACGTTTCAAGCTAACTTTATTTTTGAGAATGTGATAGAGATTTTTAATTCTTCATCAATGGAATATATAATTGCCCATCCCAATTTTTTCAGATAAATTTTGTTTTGACGACTTTTTTCGTTCTGTTTTTTGTATAGAGCGTTACATGGTTAATTCCATAAAATGGAGAGTGGAATGTGTGATCTTAAGGAGAATTGCAATGTGGACTGGATTTCTGCATTACCAGAACCAATTTTGCAACTCATTATGTCATTCCTTCCCTTCGAACAACTTGTTCAAATTAGCGTGCTATCTAAAGTATGGCTACAAGCTTGGCTTACATTCCCAGTTCTAGAAATTGATGAGATCAAGTTTCGAGGACCAAATTGTTCGGAAAGAATCCTGCAATCCCGCCGTTATTGGGAAAAAGTTCTGCAGATCCGTGAAAGAGATAAGGTATCTATAAGGAAGTTAACTGTCAAGACAAATGGCAGCGACGCAGCCTTAAGTTTTGCACACAGATGCATTTGCTATGCAATTGAAAACAATGTTCAAGAGCTGGAACTTAAACATAAACAGCTATTGGATATCTGGTACATTCTGCCTCCAATGGTTTTGAGTTCAAAATCGATAAATGTGCTGAAGTTGCATAGCTTTAAGCTGGAGTCGCTAGGGAATGATGATGTGAAGTTATCATCTTTAAGGAAATTGCACCTGTCAGATGTGTATGCAGATGATCGAGTAATGAAAAATCTATTTGCTCAATGCCCTTTGCTCCACCATCTGGAAATTGCTCGTGATAACAATCTGGTCAATATAAGCTCTTGCTTTAAGAATCTGAAACAATTGCATTTATGTGATGTTTCCTATACAGATGAGTGGCTCAACAGCCAAGTTTCAAGTCTTCTGCTGCTGGAGCAGTTACATATAAGCGCTTGTGACAATGCAGAAAGCATTAAGATTTCAAGTCCCCGTCTTACGAAATTGATCATTTATAGTTGTGAAAAGTTGGTTGAAGTCAAGTTTGACACTCCTAATTTAAGGATATTTAAGTATATTGGCTATGCAGTATCCTTGTCTTCAGGTCCCTTGGCTCTGTCAGAAACTGATCTCTGTTTTTATTCTCGTCATAACATTTATGACTCTCAATGGTGTGTAAAATACATTGATCTACTTGCAAGGTTCCACAAGTTTTCTAAAGTGTTGAATTTGCGAACACGTAACTATCAGGTATGTTTATTCTGTCAAACTACTACTTAATTTGATTCACGTTCTTATAAATGATATGCCATTACGTTCTTGAGCTCTAACTATTAAATTTGTTGTTTTTTTTAGACTGTGCATGTTCCTGGAGAATTGAGGCTAATTCTACCTCACCCACTGTCTGATGCCAAGCATTTGAGCTTTACGGCAAGTTTAGCTGCGCTGAATTTTGGTGTTGCAAAATTTATGGATTTTTTGCTCTGGATTTCGCCTCATGCAGAGTCTGTATTTTTAGATTGTCCGTACAACAAGAAGTTTTATTTTAAGGTAAGTTATTTATGTTTTTTGGTGAGGTTTGAACTGGACTTTATTACATGTCATGACATAAATAAGCAGGTCTTATTGTTTTGACATCGACCCAAAACCTTACGAAATGGTCTTTGTGGCACTTCTTCCATCAACTAAATCCTTTATCCATATAATAAACTATCTAGGCATCTCGATTTCTTCATATTTCTACTTCTTATGAAGTTTCTTTCTTTCTACTGCTTATAGACCATTTTTTGCATGATGCGTATGCGGAAAGCCTTCTTTATCTAGTATTTGCTTTTTCATCCCCCGTCTCTTTGTTCTTTCTATAGTAGAGCTATTCGCACATACTGAAAAATCACAAGCATATTATTTGATTTACGTGTGTCATATCTTATTGTATTTCAGTTCACATATACACATCAGCCTGTTTATGAAGAAGAAACTGCACAGTGCTGCAAATCTCTTCCCGTTACATGTTGGGAGCATTGCATGAAGAAAGTTGAGATTGAGGTTAGGGAATTTCACACGAGTAAGGTAGAAAGTTTTATTTTTGAAAGGGAAGATATTTTGGAGAAGATTAATGGCCTTGTAGAATCCGAATACTCAAACTTGGAATGGGTGTTTTGATTTGGGTGGTTATTGTCACTGTTGTTATTATTTTTATTATTATTTTTGAAGGATTTTTGTTTTGTTTATTCCTGTTGATCATGTATGGATCGGAATTGTATGATTGTCATTTCAAATTTATATTTGAGGGAACTTTGAGTAAGAGTGAAAATACCATAAAGTCGACAACACAAATTTATGTCTTATTTTAATGAAAGCTAAAATCCACTACCTTTTAACATAATCAAAAAAAGTAAAAAAATTATCAGTTATATACCCTCAAATATCACTAATATCATTTATGCTATAATATTTTTAACGTGCGTCACTCGTATATCTTAACTTGACAAAAGACATTTATTGTCCACCCTATCGTTTGCTACTATTAAGAAATTAATAAAATTTTGGCAAAATAATGATTTTGCCCTTGAAATAAGTAAATGAGAAACTGTGATAAAAAATGACATATTTTGCTCTTTCAGTGAAATGTATTATTTTCTGACGACATGTTGTTTAAATGAATATAAGCATATGACATGACGTTTTACTATAAAATAAATGTATGCCATATTGTTTTACTAGAATATAATTGTATTACTTGTCGTCTTAATTGAGTGAAATGACAACCTTTTAAAGATGACATGTCGGTTAATGGGAATAATGAAGGATGACATATTGTTTGATTACCCAAAAAATCAGTAAAATAATAAGAAACATGCACAATATATATGACTGGATCTCTTCTTCTCTTCTTTTTATACACACGCACACAACAAAAAAACAAAGGAAAAGCTGGTAGCACAATGTATCAAGATTATAAATTTTCCTATTTTGTCCATTAAATAATATCAAGTTCTTGAAAAGACTGTTTTAAATTGTCAAGTTTTAAATATTTAGTTACCGAGATATGATTTTGAGTTATTAAATAGTAAAATGAATAAAAATTCGCAATTTGAAGGAATGTTCTTAAGGGTTCCAACGAAGTCTTAATTGGGGTTAGTGAATCCTTTTGAATTGGAATTGATTGTTTCATCACATTAAACATCCACGAGAGTTAGCTTATCAACTCCTTGAACAGTACTATACGAATCGATACTGAACATCCCCTCGGTAATTGTACATGCTCCCATATCAATAACATATTTTGGTTCAGGCATTTGTTCATATAATCTCACTAATGAAGGAGCCATTTCTTAAATTCAATGATTGACAAAAAGAGAATTTTAATATAATAAATTGCATGGCCGTATCTAGAGCAGATAGCAACAACCATTTAATCTGACATCCGTATTTTTTATTTTCATTATTTACATCTTTATCTTTCATGAAGGGGGTTCAAGAATCCGTTTTCTTTTTATAAGGGCTAAAATTATTTATTTTGGTTTTTTGATCCCATACTGTAAAAGCCAATTATCCGTCCAATTGAATATTGATTGAATGCGTGCAGTCAGAGACCCTTATGAGTCTGTATACTTTGTATACTATATACAAAGTATCTCCCACCCCTTCCATAACGATTAATTTGATTCTCCCTCAGGCTTTTCAATCTAATTAAAGACTCGGTCAATAGACCCTGGATTAGCAGTTAGCAGTGGAAATAAATTGGTATGAAGATTAATTTGCTCTTTCTTATTCTATACAAATGAATCCTCCTGCCTAATTAATGAATTCAGGAGAAGATACTGAACTTTTGTATTTGAAAAAGGGTTCAGGCGGGATTTCTGACATAAATGAACCAGAAAAAGATGGATTATTTTGTGAAAGAATTTTTAGGCCTATTAAAAGTGGAATTTATGCTTGTGGAAATTATCAAATAATCGGAGATGAAAAGGAAGACCCGCAATTTAGTGAATAATGTAGGGTTGAATTTGTTGATTCTCGGGATTACATAAAATTGGGATGCCCATTAATCCACGTGCGGTATTTCTCTTTCTGAACCCTTGTTTGTTCTTAGAAAAGAGGATTTGACTCAGGATTACCCATTTTTAATTCTTGGGTTTTTCTGAATTTGAAAGTATCCGCTTGGGATCATGTCTTTTTAGGATTATTCTGGATGTACAATGCAGTTTTGGTAGTAAGCCCTTTGACATCTCTTCATCTCGCAAAGAATTCTCGATGTGAAAACACGGAGACAAGGGCTGATCTTTGAATAGAAAAAAGAGTGGATCCGCAGGTTCCCAAATGAATTGGCTTATTTGAAAAAGCCTTGTTTGTTAGAAGATTTATTTTGTATCCGGTATTGCATGGCTCCGAGCATCTACCATTATACCCATAATGGTCGGCCATACTATTGCTATTCATAATGGAAGAGAGCATTTGCCTATTTATATAACGGATCGTATGATAGGTCTTCAAATCGTTCATTCGAAAAAATTGAAACCTTTATTATTGGATGATCATAATACTTCCCAAAAATCGAAATTCTTGATCAATGGAGGAAGAATATCACCATTAGATAGAAACAACGCTTGTAAGGAGTCCTATTGAAACCAAGAAATATAGGCCTGCCTGCCATCCACACGAGAATCAATGGAGTTTTCCGAAAAAGCCCTACAAAACTTCTACTTCGAGCACATGCAATAGAGCCTTAGACAATCAAGTGAAATCTAATCCATGAAATAATTTGATCTATGGACAGCATCGTTGTGGTAAAGGCCGTTGGCGAATTCGTAGGTTCAATTCCTATTGGATGCATGCCAATGGGACCCTCCAAAAGTCTATTGAAATTGGCTCTGTATTAATGGAATCTCATCATATGTTGATTTGTAATAAAAAAACTAACCAACTGGATAATAATGGAATTCTAAACTTTCAGGATTCCCAATGATACGACTTAAAAGTGTTTAATATGATACGACTTAAAAGTGTTTAATTTACTCATAAGTATAAGAGTGTCTAGTTATAATATAATTCGGTGAGTCCAGGTCGAACCACATGGAATTTTAAATTTAGTAGTCTATTATTAAATAAAAATTAATAGTAGAAAAATAGATTACATATCTAAAAAGTAATAAGACTACGAGATTCACTCTTAGAATTTAAATTATTTTAATACTATTGTCTCATAATTATATTTTATATTTTATTTACTAATTAAATATTATGTCATTTAATTCTTAACTAACCAATTTTATGGATAAACATGAGAATGGAGTATATAATGTGTCACAACTAAATTGGAGTGTCGACATAATGTCAAAATATCATATAAATTCAATAAGATTTTAAGTTTATAAATTAATATGACATAAAAATATTCAGTAAATAAAAATACAAAATATTAAATATTAAATAAAATAAACTTTGAACTTACTTGAGAGATATATTAATTCCATAATTTAAATCATTGAGTTTCACCCTTTACCTTAGCTTAATAAATTAGCCACTGATATTGAAAAAAAAAAACACTCATTTTATTTGACAAACTTCTAAAATATATTACAAGAAAATTTTAAGAATTTGAAACAATAGAAGAAAATTTGAAAGACTCAACTTCACCATTTCTTTCCCTCTTTTCTTTCTCTCATTTCTCTTCTCTTTTCCTCTCTTTCTTTTCTTTTTCTCTTCTTCTACACGCTCCCTTTCTTCTATGTGCTACTTCTCTTTTTATAGTAAAAAAATGAGAGGCACTATTTATTATTTTATTATTATATATTATATATAATTGAGAGAGAGATTGAGTGTTGTGCACTCAATCTCTTTATCTTTTTTTAATATAATATATATTATTTATTTATTATTACAAATCATTTTTTTTCTTTTATCTATCATTTCTAGTTTTGATCTCTCTTCATTCTTAAAATATACCTATAATAATAAAATATAACAATTAAGATAAAAATTAACATAATAAAATATAATTTACATAAAATTACATATGAGTAACATTAAGATAAAATGTAAGTTATGTACACATTAATTAATACTTTAAGTGAGAAAATAATAATTTAAACCTTTATAAAATATACACTTTCTAGTACAAATCACCCCTTCAACCAGCTTATTGCTAGTCCCTAGCAATTAAAGCACTATTTTAAATTAAGAATTATAAAATTCACCTGCAAATTAATAGTTGTTCATCTATCCTCTAAACTACTAAATAAATAAATTCTTCTATTTATTTATTTTAGCTTTTTGTCATTCACTCATTATCTAAGATATCATCAAACTTTCTTTTGTGCTCGAGAAATTAACATAATACTTATGGGGCTTCATTAAAAGAAAATAATATTTTTTATTCTAGTGATTTATCAGAGATAATATCTTTATTAGACAGTAGATTAATCATTCAATTTAAAATATTACATCTTCAATTCATATAGCGAGCTTTGAGCCATTGACTCCCAGACCAGTTGGCCTTAGGGCATTAGGTGTTAAAACACCCCTACAGACTTAATTACTCAGATTTTAGATAAATAAGCAAACAATATATCTACAACCCATGTAGCGAGCTTTGGGCCAATGACTCCCAGACCAGTTGGCCTTAGGGCACTAGGTGTTAAAACACCCCTACGGGCTTAATTACTTGGGTTTCAAATATAGTAAAATTAAACACATTTTTTTTTCTTTTTTTTTTAATTTTTATTTTTGAAAAACATAACACACTTTCCACTACCTTAGAAATTATCTCCAACAAATGAAGAGAACAAAATATTGCAAAAACTTTTAACTTACAACCTAATAGCATGTGTCATAGTGTGTGTGTGAAAAGAATGATCTAGTAATACCTGTTTAAATAAATAACTGGCAAAAAGATTTAATTAATGATTATCTAGTGGAGAATTCATAAATTTGAGTAATTCAAAGAATAAGGAACAAAAAAAACTTAATATGAATTTTAAATTCAGAAAATAATATATACTAGATCTGTTAGGATGCATATCAAAAGTAGTGACTCTTTACATAGCCATCCTAGACAAAGAAAAATTGTTGTTCTTGGATTTTTATTTAAAGAAAAATAAACAAACACATATATTTACAATTTACATTAACTATCCCCACCCTTCAACCTAATCTAAACATTATTCTTAATATTTATAATTTAAAGATGTGCGTGCAAAATGAGAAACAGAGAAAAGAAACATAAAAAAAGAAGTAGATAATATCATACCTGAACTTGTTGTAGAAGCTTAGAATATTTTTTTTTTAAATAAATAAATAAAAGACTCTAAGACTAAGAAGATGCGTTTCTAGAACCACTTACTCTATATTCGGCTATCGTCGACTCAAAATTTATCCAAAGTTAGTCTTTACAAAAAATAATTAGTAAAAACATCACCGGGATTGACACATTCTATAATTGTCAACTATTTCCTCTTCTCAACCTAAATGAGATATTGTCCTTAATATCTTAAAGGAAAGAAGTAGAGTTTAGAAGATATCACATGAACACTAAAAAAAAAAAATTTACAAATGGAGATTTAAATCCAATTTTCACTTACTCATCATTATTCATTATCATCTTCAGTTGACCAATACAATGCCAAAGTCATGGGTTCTAGCTCCAGTTTGTAAGTTTGTAAAAGATCAAGTAATTCATTAGCTGTAGAAGCACAAATAAATATTTTTTTAACTGAGGGAGGAATAAGATAATTGTTAATTGCATGGTTAAGAAATGTGAACAAGCCATTATAAAAATTATTAACATTTAACAAACCGATGGGTTTCTGATGAATGTTCAAATGGGCCCAAGACGCAAATGTAATTAATGCCTCCAGAGTTGCAAGATCGCCTGGCAAAAAATGAAAGCATCGGCATGATCTAATATTTTAGATATTCTTTCTTGCATACCTAAGACAACTAACTCTTCTCCAGTTGGTGGGCCAAGTAGACATCCTAGAGATTTAAGGGCTTTTGGGATAATTCCTAGCACTTGATTTCCTTTAGTGAAAGCTGTTTCTGAAACAAGTTTAGATAATCCATGGTCACCTCCTCCATATATTAGTTGTAAGTTTCTCTCTGCTATGACACGACCAAAATCAACACCTGCCTCAACGAATTCCTTGTACTTTCCATAGCGAAACCCAGAAAGCACACAAATATTTTTGAATTGTCTACTCGAAGATGCTGCCATTGGAATAATCTTCAAAAATAATTTATGAAAATTTAAAATAAAAGCACGTTTTTAAAGATAGAGATATTGATAAACAGTTGTAAATGAAGTGGTTTACTTATCAAATGACATGTGAACCTTTGGTTTATATTTCAAAAGTAAACAGATAAAGTAAATAGTAAAAAAAGCAGTAATCACACTATTAAAAGTAATAATGCATAAAATAAAATAATATTAAAAGAAAAAAGATATTTACTGGTAGTTGCGACTGTGGCTCACATCTTCCTCTGGTTTTAAGTCCAGTAACAACTTGAACGCCCTCTATGGGTCGAAGATAGTCTTCTTATCCAGTTTCTTATAAACTGGCAAATAGGGTCTTTTTGAGTCAGATTCCGAAGACTAAACTGTGTTTTCTTTTTGGAATAGTTTCTAATACATTTGAATTGAATGTTGTACATATCCGCTTCGATGCGTCTCAAGAGATCGTAAGATATCATCTAACGATTCTTTACTCATGCCATCTTTAGCAAATTTAATTTTATCTTCACGAGTATCAAAAACCATTCCTAAAGATTTACAACGCGGTTTCTTGCAATTACATCTTACACAATTACGACAATGAACGTCGGAAGGAATGCCATAGATCTTTAATAAACGTAGTCGTTCACAGCAAGTTTTGTAAATTTTCCTGAGGGCATTCTGAGGGAGATAAGGAAAATACTTATGTAGTTTTTGATGTATTTCTTCCATGTTTGGTTTTTGAGGTTTCAGTTATTATGGGAAGCTGAAAATATTGACTTAAGAAGTCACGGAGTACTATTATCCGCCATTTATACGGGAAATTAAATTAAAACACACCAAAGAAACAGATCAACTCAAAAAAATCAATTCAAATGTGAAAATAAACAAAATACAATAAAAAGAAAAAATAAAATAATTGAAACTTACATTAGTCCTCTTATTGTATTAACTTCAAGTTCCAACTGAACGTTATAAATACCTTCCTCTATTTCCCAAAGTTTTCTTTCTAGGTATTCAACATATGACACAAACTCTGGTAGTCGTTGATCACATATTGGATGTGATTTACAACTTCGTATCAATCCTGCTAAGTGAAATTTTACACAGTTTTAAGATGTTTCAAGAGGATCTTTTTAATTGAGGTATTCATGACATATAATAAGAGAAAACACAATTGTCAAACAAACACGCTTAAGCAAGAAATATTATATGCTTAATAAATATGCGGTGTGTAACTAACATTTTGGCGCCGTTATGGGGATCCAGTTCAAAAAGCTTGAATTCCCAGTACACTCAAAAAGCAACGTGACAATGAGAGGAAATAGCAGAAAAGGGGTAAGCCCCGAAGAATCGGTAACCCTGAGAGAGGTGGCCAATGAGGCTCGAGACATGAAAATACAAGAGAGGATAGATCGGATGAAGAAGCAGATGGAGACACTGACGTCTGTTTTACAGGAGCTCAAGGACGGGCGAAGGAAAGCAAGCAACAACGTTCCCGAATCCAATCGTGGGAACGTTCCCGTCGGTGGAAACGTAGGAGAAGAAGCCCAGAGGCAGAAAGTACAAAATGTTACCAGAAGGGAGGAGACGAACTTGGAAGAAAGAGAATCTCGGCAGCACTTGCAAGACACGACACCTACTTCTCGTGCGGAGGGATTGGAGGGAGAATTGCGCAGGTTGGCGCAGGTTGTTGAGGACCTTCGGGGAAACGGAAAAGCCTCGAGTTGGAGGATAGTGTTGGACAATGAGTCTCCACTCTCAGCGGAAATCATGGGCGACACAATCCCTAGGGATTGCGGCTTTCCCGACTTAAGGTTTTCAGGGAAGAGTGACCCGTTGGTGCAAATAGAACGCTTCAACTATATGACCGAATTACAAGGCTTGACAGCCGCCCAAAGATGCAGGGCCTTACGGCTTACTTTGGAATGAAGGGCGAGAGAATGATATAGTAAACTACCGTGGGGAAGTATTCTGAGCTTCGAACAAATGTGCATGGAATTCGCGAAGCAGTTTCGGGGGCGATGGCCCCCAAAGATGACATGATAGAATTGGCTGAGATAAAACAAAAGGAAGGGGATTCCCTCCGAGAATTCATTAAAAGATATCACCGGTCAGTCCTGGATCTTGGGGCATTCAATCACTACAGGCGCTAAGGGGGCTGAAGGAGGGGGTTAAGATGGGAAGACCATGGTACAACTTACGGAGCCCCTCGATCCGTTCGTACTCCGATGCATATGAATAAGTGAAGATGGACATAGTTATTGAGGAAGAAAAAGTCGTGAAATTGAGAAGCTAGCAGAACAGTGGGACGAAGCAGAAAAAGAAGGGGGGCCTGCTCGTTGCGGATCTACTTTCAGGGCAATAAAGGTTCGGGTTGCTCCCTATAACCCTTACCAGAGGTCTCCCCAGCCGCTAGTGGCTCAAGTTCCACTTCATAAGTCCTCAAATCTGGACTACAGGGAATATTGACAGTACAGCAGCAACCCACCTCGCAATCCCCCCACAAATCGGCCCATGCAGAGCAATAGCAGAGCCGACAGCCCATTATCTCTACACCCAAGAAGCTTTCCCCGGGATAGGGCGGTGTAGATGGTTAATCAAAGCCTCGCCTACAGACAATACACCCCTCTGAAGGTGCCACTCGAGGAGATGTTTCAAATTGTGGAGGAACAAGGACTGCTGTGTTCCCTGAAACTGATGTTTAAGCCAGCTAGTAGGAGGGATAAAAGTTAGTTTTGCCAATTCCACGGCGACCATGGCCACTCGACATCGCAGTGCCGTGACTTGAAAAACCAGGTGGAGGACTTGGTTAGAAACCGGTACTTGGACGAGTTTATTGAAGGAGGACACCCGGTAGTCGAGCAGCAGCGAGCGGGAGATGACCAAGCCTGTGAAATGGATTGTGAACCACTTGCTGTGAGGGTGATAGCAGGGGGGCCCATGATAGTAAGAAATTAAAATAGGGCTCGAAAGAACTACAACAAATACATTTCTACTAGCTAGGAAGTCTTGCTCGCCGAGCCCACTGCAAATAGAGATAAGGTGTGGCAAGTGCCCATCATGTGGACAGAGAAGGATGAGGAGGGGGTCTTATACCCCCATGAGGACTCCTTGATTGTGAGGGAAAATGTTGCTAACAAGGAGATTAACTGGATACTGGTGGATTCGGGAAGTTCAGTGGACATTCTTTTCAGGTCCACACTCGATGACATGTGAATAGCGAATATAAGACTCGAGCAGATGAGCACCTCTCTGAAGGGATTTGGTGGGGGAAGGTTAACCCCTCTGGGGATCATTAACTTGGCAGTGACTATGGGCTCGAAGCCCTTTGAGAAGAATATGATGTTAGACTTCGTGGTGGTGGATGAAGTCAGCCCCTACCAAGCAATATTAGGAGGGCCCTCCATGAGGATTAGCCAGTCGGTGTTGTCCACCCATTACTTGACCTTGAAGTATCGCATGAATAGGGTTGTGGGAGTTGTCAAGGGCGATCAGAGGGTTGCGAGGAGCTGCTATGTCGTAACGGCAAAGGAAGCAATGCAAGTGACATCATTGGACTTGAAGGGAGAGTAAAAAAAGGGAAGGCAGGAACCCGCTGAAGAACTAGAGGAAATTGAGATAAAACCAGACGACCGTGAGAAGAAAGTCAGGATTGGCTCGGGTATTAGTGAGCCATTGAGGGAAGGCCTGGTCGAGTGCCTGCGAGAACACTCTGATGTATTCGCCTGGACATACGAAGATATGCCGGGGATCGACCCAAAGGTAGCTTGCCACAGGTTAGCAGTATGAAGAGGTACAGTAAAGAGATTAGGGATTTATAAAGGGGAAAAGTAAGTCATGTCAACAGATGGCACGCTACTCTAGGGACGTGACTGTTCAGGTAACCGCCTCTTCAAAATTCAAACACGCGGCCCAGATTTGGCCATGAGTCTTACATTAAATGTGAAGTGACGAAAAAGACAGACAACTCAGCATGACAAGGTAAAAAGGGGGGAACCTGCTCAAACAAGAAGTTTCCAGTCTTATCTCGTTTCACTCTGAAAACTAGAAACTGGGAGACTGGTGTTTGGGCGATACCGAGCAGACCCCCTTGAGTTCGATCCAGCTACGAGCAGAAGACTTAATCACTAGACGAAGATACCATTGCAAGGTGTTGGAGATGGTCGAGGTCAAGTGCTCCAAGGCTGGTCAAACCCTGATATCCCCATCCTGCTCAGCTATAAGAGATCCTCCAGCCACCGAGTATAACCCGGTCATGTTGCTGGAAGTAAATGAACAGAGAGGGATCAAAGCTCGATAGATGCCACGATGGCTTGTCACGACGATAGATGCCTGACAGGCACCCCACGCCGTAGGGTTTTGTCACTGTAACCGATGACAGGCACACGCCCCCATAATGTCATCATTAAGCATAGACCCATATGGCACCATTATTGGGTCACAGGAACCCATACCCGCACGACATCCCACGCCCCCAAGTTGTGCCACAGCAACCCCTAGTTGTCAGGAAGGCACAGGCGCAATTAATGCGGAGGTGGGCATCCCAGCAAAAGGTGGCGGGAAAGCAGGAGGATAAATACCAAACCAGGGACAAGGTAAATGGATTGGGATTCTTTTTTTTTTTCATAAAAATATTAATATAAAATCTCACTTTTTTCTAAAGAAAAGAGATTTTCTCTCTTTACTTCTCACAACCTTCTATTTTTTCCGGTCTCTCAAATTAAAGGAGGATACCAAAAGAATAAACTAAATCACTAACTTGAGCGTTAGAGGGTTTTCGCCGAAAAAATATCCGGCGACCTCTGACATTTTCCTTTTATGAACGTAGGCCGAAGGATATTACCATTCCAATGAACGGGGAAAGGCAGGAACCAGCAAGGAATCCTGCTCGGCAATCAGCGAGCAGAAGTTCATAGCATCACTTAGGAACGAGCAGAAACCCGCATAACAGCTGATGATTGAGATAGATTAGGATTCCCACCAATTAATTCATCTTAATCACTTTAAAACGTTAGAGTACATGTTTCAAATTGCTTTGAAGAAAAAAATTTGCAAGCCTAGTTTATTTATGAGACGTAGAATTTGTTGAAAAGTGAAGTTGGCCAAGTGCATACATTCTAAACATTAGCTGAAATTTGAAAGGAGCAAATTGAAAAATTAATAGCATGAGATAGCTAGCTACAAATTGATCAAATTGTTGGAATGTCGAAATGGGTGCAAATGAGCAAATGGATGCATTAGCAACTTAAATGGCAGGTGAAGAATTACTTCCTATAAATAGAGGGGAAGCTCTTCATTTGTCTTCCATTCTATTTTGAGAGCAATTGCAAGTGAAGCAATTGAGAGATTTGAGAGAGTTTCTACCTGCTTGTTCAAATGAAGATCCATTTGAGTGTATTGAAATTTTGAATTTTGAAATTTTTTTCAATTTTATAACTCTCATTTGTTAGTAAAATTATTTTCTATTCTTTGCTTATAGACGTAGGCCAAACCATGTAAAATTGTTATGTTATTATTATTATTATTTTTTTACTTTTGTTTATACCACATTTATATTTCTCCAAAAATCGTATTCACCACAATATTGGTAATAGCTCAACCCATGCTTCTGCAACAATTAGTATAAGAGCAAAACAAGTGGTATCAGAGCCGAAGGTTTGTACTTGGGTACGTAATACTATTCACATATACGTTAGCCTAAAGGGTTATATATATTGTAATTTTAATGATAACAAATATATGTAATTTATTTAATATTGTACTTCACGAATAAGCATTATGATAATGAAATAAAAAATTTTAATAGTTCGACATTTACCATTAATTAAAATTCCAAAAATTACACATAAAAGTGCTAAATAATACTTATAGGATTGCACCTGCTTAAAACCTCATGGATTGATTTTTACAGTGATTGTTCTATCAACTAGATCTTTTAGAATAAACTATTTAGGTATTGATTTATGTGAAGTTTTTTTTCTTTACTACAGTTCATAAAAATCATTTTTTACATGATTGCACATGTAGAAAGCTTTTTATTTTTTTATGTATTTATTAGTGTGTTTACTCTTTCTTCCTTTTTTTTTTCTTTCTAAAACAGAGATAATTACACGTAATGATAGATCACGATCATGTTATAAATCTCTTCCCGTCTCATGTTGGGAACACTACGTGAAGAAAGTTAAGATTTAGGTTATTACTATACATATTGAAAGTTATGTTACTATTGAGGATATTCACATGAGTAGCAAGGTAGAATCTTTTATTTTTGAAAAAACAAGAAGCATTTTAATTAAAAAAACTGAGACTTTCTTGATCACTTTGACCCTTCAAACACCCCTATCTTTTCCGGCCTCTCAAACCAAGAGGGATACCAAAAGAATCAACCCGATTACTGACTTGAGTGTCGAAGGGTTTTCGCCGGAAAAACACCCGGCGACCCCTGACACTGTTCTTTGTGAGCACAGGCCAAGGGAAATCACTGTCCCAGTAAACGGAGGAAGGCAGGAGTCAGCGAGAAATCTTGCTCGAGCATCCAGCGAGCAGAAGTTAACAGCGTCACTTGGGAGCGAGCAGAAAACAATATCTACAATAGTCTCTTATCAGGAATTCCTCATGATGAAGAACTATACAAATAGGAAATCCAATCATTATTGGATCTCAAACGTATCAGACTAACAACTGTGTATTCTGCAAAGACTTGCCTGAGTGATTCTTTCAGTAAAGCTCTTAAAAATGATGGAAGATCTAGACTTTGATGATACTTTATATACATGGTCTGAAAATCCCTTTGATTACAGCTGCCACTTCTTTTTTTAAGGATGGATAATACTACTGAGCATCACTAAATTGTCTTCATATTGATCATAAGCAAAGAAATTGTATCTTTTGCCAAATGGTAAAAGTTCAATTTGTTTAGTATACTTATAACTGTAGAGGCTTCTAAGAGTATAGCTTTATGTATATCCAAAGTAAAGTTTGGCTCGACTTAAATAACAACATGACCTTGGTTAAGACCCACTTTCATTGTTGAAATTAAAGGT
This sequence comes from Murraya koenigii, assembly GCA_025617385.1. NCBI lineage: Eukaryota > Viridiplantae > Streptophyta > Magnoliopsida > Sapindales > Rutaceae > Murraya > Murraya koenigii. The sequence goes on along the minus strand of CM046813.1, from coordinate 21,732,100 downwards.
GGCCAACAGGCCGTGCGACTAGAAACGAAGCCCACAAGGACGTGTGGACTGGTACATTTGCTGGGCCATGCTGTGCCCAAATTTTTTTCCTCAAGCCCACATGGCCCATGGCCTGAGCCCACTCGTGTTGTGCTCAAGCCATGCCTTAGGTCTTGCTTAAATAAGCTGACCACACTTTTTTTTGTAAATCATGCTTGAAAAAGCCTACATGCCTGTTGTGCTTTATTTAAGCCCACGTGCTTGGCGTACTTTTTTGAACCCACATGCTATTTTTTCAAACTCATCAACTTATATTATAATTACAAATTTACAAATAATAATAATAATAATAAATTTTATTAAGAGAACAATTAACATTTAATGAAGATTGAAGACATTAACACAATTACACTACTATATTATCTAATTTCAATAATCAATTATAATATAAAAATACATAAGTCTAATTCCATAGATCATAGTACTAAATTAATGGTCAATAAAAATAAAAATTACAATATTAAAATAACGATAATAAAAAGTCACAACTAAGAGGTATTGATTATAACAAGCTACAAGTCAAACAAACAACTATGAAATACCGATTACGACAAATCACAACTACGAAAATATAAAATATTGATTATTAATAACGAAATAACTTTTATTAATCACAACTATGGATACAGATATATGGCAAATAAGTAAGGTTAATTATGTCTCAAACTTTGACGAGCTAAACAATTTAACACATGTCGACGTAAACTCTCTTTGTCATGGTTAATTGAATAGATAACTTCTCGGTGACAATAATTACACTCAAAGATCATCCATTTATAAGGATGGTGCAAACTATTTTCTATTATTTCCTCCCTTGTTGTAATAAAATTTTGAAAAAGTTCATTTAGATGACGCCTTTTTGACTGATTTAACCCTACATTGTTGTTGTTTTGTTGAGGTCCTTCCGCATTAACACCGTGTTCTTGAATGTGTTGAGGTTCTTCTACATTCCCATTGTGTTCTTGAGGATTCATGATGATTTTAGAATATTGAAAAAATTTTGATAAAAAGAATAAGAATTCTATACTCTTGTGTTATTCACGAGATATAATTTATAAGTGTGTGAAGTAGACTAGTATATTGGACTATTGGTGTGTATATATATATAGACATAATATAGCTATTACTTAGTAGTAAAAAGATAAAAAAAATAATTTAATTATTTTGGTAGGTGGGAGAGTGAGAGTAGTCGAGTAGGTTATATTTAGAAGTAGTTGATAACTTGATATTTAGTGAAGCAGATTAGACACATCACACATGGTAAGAAAAAGTAAATGAAAAGGTTAAAACTAAAAAAAAATAATAATTCAACTGAACAAATTTCAGAAAAAAAAAATGAAGAAAATTGCATTGTCAGTGTCGTCATGGGCATGAGTCAGAGCCAGGAGCCCATAAGGCCACAACCATAAGCCACAATGAAAAAGTTTTGAATTTGATTGATTATTTAAAAAAGAAATGAAAAAAGATTGAAATATAATTTATAATCTGACATTTTAATTGCACAATAAGTCAATAACATAAGTATAAAACCTGGCAAACACAAATGCACACATCACAATGCTCGGTTGCTCACTTACTCATAATTTTTTATTATATCAAATTATAAATTGCATTTTATTTGTCTAGCAAGTTTACTATTATTACTAACTTATTGCACATGACACAACTATTACTTTCACAGTTTTATTGACATGCACACATGACTCAACGACACAATTTTCAAATTTAATAGATTAAAATAGTAAAATTGATATAACTACTCAAATTTATATAGCTTGTAGCCATGCACCACGATTCAAAATTAAATTTTATAGATTATAATAATAAAATTAATATCTTGCACAATTTTCAGTATGCAACATAGCACCAACTGACAGTAGTTAATATTTTATTATCTAAAATAAAAATTTTTGAATTGAGTCATTTGATTTGATCTCTTGCTCCCTAACTTTCGTGATTCTGACATCCAATAGAAAAAAAAAATTAAAAAAATTTAAATTAATTTTATTACTTAATACTCACCCAACAGAAACAACATTCAAAATTTGTAGGAACCTTTGTCAATATTTTTTTTTATTTTTTTACTTTATTTAAACAATTTACTCATTTTCATTTTTCAAGTTCATACTTTATCTCAATTCTTAATCTCTATCTCCATTCTCCTCATTAACTCTCGTGCTCTCTAGTCTGTACTAGTCCCCTCTAAACTCTCTTACAAGGCTACAATCACAACTCACAAGCAATTTCTTTTCCTTACATAAATTACAAACGAAAGTGAAAACACTTCCTAATTTTTTTTCTTTTTTCTTCTTTTACCTGCACAAAACAAACACCACATACACTTTGTTTACCAAAAAATATATATATTTACATAAAATGTCTCACTCTTAAGACAATTATGTGGAAAGACATTTTGAGTTGAATGAAAATTTTAATTTTGTTGAAGAGGGAGCGGAAGTTCTAAATTTAAATGAAGAAATGGCTGCAACAAAATTAGATCCAAGTAATATATTTATTGTCACATATGAACGATCTCCTCCTTCTTCTCATGCAAGTCAAAGTGGTTCTACTTCTGCCACTGTCGACTCTACTTCCACTATCAATACCAAACGACCAAGAACATTAATTATTGGTCATGTTTTAGCTTGGAAAAACATATGAACAAAATGGGTGAAATGGCAAATGTACCAGTGTGCAAACTTTGCCAGGCTATTTAAAGTGCCAAAAGTAAAAGTGGAACCGGCCATCTCAAACGACATATGGATAGTTGTCACAAAACATGCGTCACAAGATCTAACACAAACACAAATTTCACAATATGGTCTTGGATCTACATCATTCAGATATTCATATTAGAATATGCAGAAGGATTGGCTACGTATATTGCTACAACATAACAACCTTTAACATTTGCAAAAGATAAACAATTGATAAAATTTTTGCGAAGCCTCAACTTAAGAAAGTGCCTAGAAATACACTAAAACGTGATTTAATTAAAATTTTTCATTACATGAAAAAATTATTGACTAATACTTTTATCAATTTTAATGGTGTTATTTCAATTTCTTCTGATTGTTGGATCGGTATTAATATGGCTGGTTATTTTTGTGTGACTTCGCACTCTATTCATGAGATTAATGGCAAATGGAGGTTGGAAAAAAATTACTTGCATTTCGTCAATAAGAATATCCTCATATTGGTTCAGTAATTTATTCCGCCGCCATAATGTCTGTTTTAAGAGAATATGAAATTAATAATAAACCTTTTAGCATATTATTTCATAATGCATCAGCCAATACCACTGCAATTGATATGTTTTTATGGAATATTTCTACTCTCACACCTGCATGTGTTGAAAATTTTTTCATATTAGACGTGTATGTCATATTATTAATTTAATTGTTTAATCTAGTATAACCAATATGAATCTTTATTTAGAAAAATTAAAGTAGCCATTTTATATATTAGATTACCTTTAAGATGTCGAAAATTTTTATCTACATTGAAAATTTTTTATTGAAAAAGAGGATATTCAACCTTGACATGAAAGTTCGTTGGAATTCTACATATTTGATGTTACTTTTTGCCAAAATTATTCTGAAGCAATTTCTAGTTTTTAAAATGAGAGAATAAATGACGAAAATATCATATCTTCAATTAGGATTGGAATGTTGAATTTAATTTTTTAGATTTTTTGAAGGTATTTTATTATGCTACTCTTGCATACTCTACTGTTTATGAGCCTATTTCATGCAAAGTTCTAATCCACCTATATATTTATATGAGTGATGCTTTTAAGTCTTTCAGAAATAATATTTGTGATACTATGGAGGAAAAATTTCAAAAATATTGGAAAGATACTCCTCATCTATTTATATTTGCAGCAGTGTTGGATCCTACAATCAAGGAAGTCAGTGCAAAACTTTTAAGTGAAGATATTATTGAAAATTTTGCTAACAAAGCTTAATACAAATTTTGATTCAATTATGTCCTCTATGAATGAACTTTTTAATTTTTATCAAAATAAATTTGGATCAAGCAATACATATTCTAAAATTCAACAAACATCAATTTCTCATAGCAATCCAGATCACCTTTTGTTGCTCAAAGGTAAGGGTGTTGCTTCCAGCCTTGATACTAATCATAATAAATTACAAAGAAATTGTGTTGCCAATCTTAAAGGTTTAGTAACTCCTTTAGAATTACAAAATTTTGATATTTTAGAATTTTGGAAGGGTAAGACATCTTTTTTCCCCTTACTATTCATTATGGCCGTGATCTACTATCCCTCTAATTTCAATTGTAGCATTAGAGTCAATTTTTAGTGCAGGTGGTAGAATTCTAGATGAACATTGATTAAATTTGTCATCAAAACATTAGATTCCTTAATGTGTTTGAAAGATTGGGAAGATGCTGAAAGTTGAGTACAATAAGATTGGTAAAATTCTTTAATGAAACAGATTGAGAGTTTGGATTTTGATCAAGAGAAATTGGATCCAGATTATGCATGATAGTGAACATTGAACTTACTTCCAGAGACTGGAGATGTTCTTTTTTTGTAAAGTTTTTGAATAAATTTATTAGTTGAAAAGTTCTGAATTTGCAAATGATAGATAGTTCAGTAGATGCCAATCGAGTTGGTATGTACTGATAACTATAGTGATGCAAATTACACCTAATTTTATTCGAACTACTAATATTGTACTTACACTTTAACTCTATTAAATGAAAATAAAACTTTTAATTTATCATAAACCAAATTTCGTTCATAATTTTGTTATTTGTTTTTTGTGTAAATGTGAAAAATATTTCATTAACAAATGAAATATATTTCTTTTAATTAATTTATGATTTCATAAATGAAATAATAAAGTTGCAAAAGTTTAGATTCACGATTTATAAAATCATGATATTTATAATTTTAGTTATTAAAATCATGAAATTATTTATTCATTTAATAAATTATAAATATAAAAAAATTATAATTTTTTGAAATTAATACTAAATTAATTTTAAAAATCTATGCTAATAAAATATATTAAAAATTTAATTTCAAGTTATTTGTAAAATCATAAAATTTTTTGTTTACATTTTATGAAAAATTTTACAAACATACTTTGGCTCACGTACTATTGATAGCCCACGGGCCTCTTGCTAGCACACTAATGAAGCGTGCTTATAACGTGATTTTTCACGTCTCGTGTTTCGTCTCATCTCTAATCGTGTCGTGCTTTTAAAGCTTACATGCGTGCCGTGTCGCATCGCTGTATCTTACTAAAACATGCTCGTGTCATTTCGTGCCTATGTCGTGCTCAGTGCCGTTCGACCCATCGGCCACCTTTAGCGAACTCAAAGCATTTTTAAGCTAGCCCAATGAGACTTAGAAGATTTAATGAGTTTGAAATCCAATAACGATTGCATTTCATATATATATATATATATATATATATATATAAACCACTCACAAATATCCTAATCAATCCTGAATTACTGCAAGTTCCTCATACTACTCAGCAACTGATGTTCCTCCTATATTATGTAGAGAAACATATATAAGGAACTAATGAAAAATCTTAAGAAGTGAAAAAATAAATAAATTAATATACTTCACCTTAAAATCGACACTAACTTATAAATCTGAAATTGAAGGATTCACTACTCAATCTCCAACTCAATAATTAATTCATCTACCTCTATTAATTTAATTGAAATTCTTCTCTTTTTTTTTTCTTTCATTTTTCTTTTATCTACTTCTTTTCTTTTCTTTTCTTTCTTCCTTTCTTTTTCTTTTCTTTTCTTTCTTCCTTTTTTTTTTATTTTTCTTTCTTTCTCTTTCTCTCTTCTTTCTTCTTCTCATTTCTTCTTTCCTTTCTACTTATCCTTCTTTTAACTTAAACAAAAAAATTTAAATAAAAAACAAAAGTTTAATGTGGGCCCATGAGTAATTTACTCATAGGTGAATAGCACCCTACAGTATCTTGTCTCTTATTATTTTTTTGATAGATATTACAAAAGATCCAAAAGTTTTATTGTCTAATGAGAATAGTTACGCTGCTTGTTCACAAGAAAATTTAGTAATTAGATCATAATTTTATTGTTTAATGAGAATAGTTACACTAACTGTTCACAAGAAAAATTGATAATTAGATCATCAACTAGTAAAATTTGTTCTAAATCTTCATCATTTTTACAAAGGATTCAAGAAGATATATGTGGATTTATTCACCTATTAAGTGGTCTATTTCATTATTTTATGGTTTTAATTGATGCATTTGCACGATGGTCACATCTTTGCTTACTATTTATACATAACGTTGCATTTGCAAGATTTCTTGTGCATATAATTAGGTTATACACACAATTTTCAGATTATCCAATTAAGACCATACATTTAGATAATGCCGAAGAGTTTACTTTTAAAATATTTGATGATCATTGTATGACAATTAGGATTAATGTAGAACACTCAGTACCACATGTACATATTCAAAATGGCTTAACAGAATCTATCATCAAATGTCTATAGGTAATTGCCAGAACTTTATTATTATGAACTCAATTAATTATTTTAACATGCGGACATATTATTCTGCATGCTACGATATTGATTTGCTTGAGTCCTACTTCCTGTCAAAAATATTTTTCATTACAACTGGTATTGGGACATAAACTAGATATATCTCATTTACACACTTTTGATTGTGCAGTACAAGGCTGGTTGCACTCCTGCAATGCACTAAAATTGGACCCCAACTTCGATTATAAATTTATGTGGGATTTATTATCAGATATTTTAAACCATTGATAAATTTTGATGAGACAAAATTTCCTCCATTGGGATAAAGAAAAAATATCCATGAGATTAGGCATGATTCTTAGTGGAAAGTGACTCATTTGTCTCGTTTAGATCCACTCACATATCAAAGTGAAAATGAAGTGCGTAGATAGTTCATTTACAACAAATTGTAGAACAATTGCCGTATGAATTCACATATGTGACAAAAGTAACTAAATCATATATACTAGCTGCTAATGTACCCAAATATAAACTTAAAATAATATAAAAAAAATAAATTGTTTTAAAAGAGAAAATAGTTTATGAAAAGACCAGATACCCTGACAATATACAAACTATTCTTGAGGAACAGAGCCTTGAAAAGGCACTTAAATATAGAAATATGAGATTTCTGTTGACTATACTCAAGGTAATATTTTGAAAAGGCATCTAGTTCTTAATGAGATCAAATACTCTGAAAGTCCTCTTAGAGAGGCATATGACCAAGATATAGCACAAACTCTTGAAGTGGTTAGAGATAAAGAAATTATCATTATTAATGTATTTGCATTTACTGTAGCTGCTGACATTGTAAATGATCATGATCCGCAAACCATTGATGCATGTAGACTGAGACATGATTGAATTAAGTGGAAAGAAGCAATACAGTCAAAGTTGACTTCTTTAGCTAAACGTAAAATATTTAGACCTATAGTCCAAACACCTGATGGTGTCAAAATTGTTGGGTACAAATGGGTATCTGTATGGAAATATAATGAAAATGATGAAGTTGTAAGATATAAAGTACAACTTATTGCACAAGGCTTCACATAGAGATGTAGTATTGATTATAATGAGACATACTCTCTTGTAATATGTACAATTAGGTTTCGATTTTTAATTGGTTTGGTTATATAACAAAATCTTAATATATGTCTCATGGATGTGATGACTACTTATTTGTATAGGCCACTTGACACAGATATATATAAGAAAATCCTTGAAGGATTTAAAATACCAGAATCTTTTTAATCATCACATTGTAGTTTGTATTCAATAAAGCCACAAAAATCTTCATATGGATTAAAACAATTTGGACGCATGTGGTATAATCGCCTTAGTGAATATTTAATTAAAAAAATAGATACATTAATGATCCTATCTATCCATGTGTTTTTATCAAGAAATTAGAATTTGGTATTACTATTGTCGCAGTTTATGTTGATGATTTGAATTTAATGAGAACTCCTGAAGGCTCAAAAAATTGCTGACTGTTTGAAAAATGAATTTGAAATAAAAGATTTAGGCAAAACTAAGTATTGTCTCAAGCTGCAAACTGAGCACAAATCTAATGGTATCTTTATACATCAATTAATTTATACTAAAAAAATTTTGAAATGTTTTAACATAGATAAAATTTATCTATTGAGTACCCTAATGGTAGTTCAATCTCTTGATCCTAAAAAAGACTCATTTTGTCCTAACGAGAATGACAAACAGACACTTAGTCTAGAAGTTCTATATCTAAATACAATTAGTGCTCTAATGTATTTAGCACAATATATTATACCAGATATAACAATCAACAAAAAGACACTAGAATGGTGTTAAACATATTTTTCATTATCTTCGAGGAACAATTGATTTTTGTTTATTTTATTTTAATGAACTAACGAAAAATCCAGGTCTTGTTAGTTATGGTGGGTAAGTTATTTATCTGATACCTATAAAGCTCATTCACAAACGAGATATAATTTTACTTTTGGAAGTTTACGAAACAGACAGTTGGGAATGCATATGATTACGATCTGTAATCCCTTATATTTAAAGTATGAGTAGAATATCTTCAAATTTGAATATTCTAACAGTGATATATGAGGATAATATTGTATATATAACTCAACTTAGAGGAGGATATATTAAAGGGGACATGAAAAGCATATTTTATCAAAATTCTTCTATACTAATAAGCTCCAACAGAACAAGAAGATTGATATCAATCAGATATGCTCTGTAGATAATTTAGCAAATATATTTGCAAAAGTTCTACTTACATATACATTTGAGAAAATTGTATATGGCATCGGTATACATCACTTCAACATATTATTAGATTAATAAATATTGTCATCAGAGAGAGTACTCACTAGGAGGAGTACTCATCAGGAAGAGCACTCAAAAAGAGGAGTGCAATCTTATAAGAGAAGGATCACATCAGTATTGGACGCATATGCTATACTCTTTTTTTTTTTCCTTTTGACCAAGTTTTCCTATTGAATTTTTAGTGATAAAAATTTTTAATGAGACAATTTAAAATAATATCCAACATCATTAGAAGAGCATATTTTTTTTTAAAAAGAATTATATAGGTATATTATATAAATGTATATTGTATTTTTTTATATGACCAAGTTTTAGTCCTACTAAATTTTATTAGCAAGATTTTAATGAGACAATATTAAGAACATCTAATTAGATAAGTGGTGAATCCAATGAGGAATATTATGAAATGAATAGACTCTCCACACACGTAGACTAGTATATCCACTTTACCTAACATATACACTAATAGAAATTATATTATGTAAAATAATAATGTAAAATATTGACTTTTGGGGGTTGTGTGCTATCACAACTGCAATAAATAAGCACGATTGCCTTTATAAACTACACACAAAAAAATGCTGAATAATAATTAAGTATGAATTTCTCACATGCTATTGTTATCAAATTTCTTTTTCCAATTCTCCTCAATTCTAAGAGATTTACTTACATGTAACTTCCTTAATATTTTGAATATTTTTATTTAAATTTGTAATAATAATGAAATTATTGATTTTTACCCCAAAAAATAAAAATCTCTCACAGCACCAATCGATCACTTTTCAGTAATATTTTATATGTTATGGTAGTTATCACGGACACGTGTCGAAATGAGGATGTTCTTAGGTGACGTGGCAAGCACGTGACACAGACAACAGTAAGTATTGTATATTCCCGCACGTAACGAATCTCACATTTTTGTCTGTTCATTATCCACTCTCCGGATTTCCTTAAAACAATAATAATAATAATAATAATAATCAGAAATAAATAAAAATGAACACAGTTACTCATTTCTAGGGTTCAGTTCCAAACTTCAGTTTCAAGTTTCAAAGCTCCACATTTTCTCCTCACTCTCCGGTAAGTTTCCCTCTTTCTCTCTATTTTTTTCTTTGGTTGGTTCCTCAGAAACTGACAGAAAATAAAAGAAACAATTTTTGGTTAAGAATCTGATTTTTGTTAAGTGTTAAAAGTGGTCAAGAAGAAAAGGCTTGATGCGATTAATTGTATAGATTTTGAATTGTATAGATTTTTTTGGTTTTTTTTTTAATTTAAAGTGGATTAATTATTGAGTGATCGAAGTTGGCTTTGACTTCTTGGTTTCTTTGAACCTCTTTTGAACCAAAGTTGTATTAAATTCTGTAGATTTTGATAAAAATAGGTCTTAGCTTTTTTATAGAGGTGAGCATGTGTTTGGATTAGAAAGAATTTGGGGGCTTACTGGTTTAATTTTGCTTCTTCTTGTATGATAGTTTATCGAAATTAGTGGTGGTGTTGAATTTTTTTTGCTTGTTCCCTCTGTGATATTAGTTCAGGAGAAATGGCTGAACAGATTAGAGCGCCAAAGCCAGCTGCTTCTTTTGAGTACGAGCTATTTGAAGGAGATCCGGACCACCTTGTAACTGTTGTAGCTGCACCTGCTCAGACAAGGCCTGGGATTGACCCTGCTTCATTGAAACTCAAGCACAGGATTGGAAGGGGTCCCTTTGGTGATGTTTGGCTAGCAACTCATCATCAGTCAGCTGATGATTTTGATGAGTATCATGAAGTAGCTGTGAAGATGTTGCTTCCTATGAAGGAGGACTGTACAAAAGCGTTTGTTAATAAGTTTGAAGAGTTGTTTTCAAAGTGCAGAGAAAGGCAAAGTGTTTGTTGGTTGCATGGTATTTCAGTCATTAATGGAAAGGTACTCTCTTTGAAATTTGATATTTCTTTTTTTTACTTTTTTTAATTTTTGGGTCCATGTGTATTTTTATGGTTTCATTCTTGTTAATCAGATGTTTTAGCTTTCCTTTTACAGATCTTTCGGTTACAAGAATTGGATTTATTACTTTATCTTCTTATTAGTTGCTATGTGACTTCTTGGCAGATTTGTATTGCCATGAAATTTTACGAGGGATCAGTGGGCGATCGAATAGCTCAGCAGAGAGGAGGCAAGCTTCCTTTGCCTGATATCTTAAGGTGACATATTTGGGATATGTTTTTATCTTTGGAAGCATGCAGTTCTTTTGCTTCGTCTTTTGTAACCTTATACTTGCTGAGTCTAAAATTGGAATAGCATGTGGCTGTTTACTGCACCCACCCACCTCCTTTAACTATGCAGTTGCAGTTCTATCTTGTCCAATAGAGCTGAGGCTGTACAATATGAATGCCTGCTAATGTAGTTGAAAAAACATTGCATATTTTCTGAAGATTTTAATGCTTACAGGTATGGGATCCAGTTAGCAAAAGGAATCTCGGAGTTGCATTCCATTGGGCTGTTGGTGTTGAACTTGAAACCTTCCAACTTACTTCTTAGTGAGCACGACCAGCTGGTCCTTGGAGATTTTGGGATCCCTTATCTGTTGCTTGGTATTTCACTTTCTGATTCAGATATGGCTCTCAGACTGGGAACTCCAAACTACATGGCCCCGGAACAGTGGGAACCGGAAGTGAGGGGTCCTATATCTTTTGAGACAGATACATGGGGCTTTGGATGTAGTATAATGGAGATGCTGACAGGTATTCAACCCTGGTTTGGTAAATCGGTTGAAGAAATTTATCACTCAGTTGTTATAAAGAAAGAAAAGCCATATATTCCCAGTGGCCTGCCTCCTGCTGTGGAGAATGTTATTATTGGCTGCTTCGAGTATGATCTCAGAAACCGACCTCTAATGACAGATATCTTGCATGCTTTTGAAAGGTATGCTTTTATGTATTTTTTTCATCATGTTTTATCATAATTGTGAAAAACATTTCCATGGTGGTGACCTTTTGTTGTATATTGTTCCAGGAAAACCTTTTGTAAATTGACATGTTATTGACCTTCCTTTGACTTCTGGTAACTTGTGTCTTTGGTTGTAGGTCTATGGTATTGACTAGAGTAATTCCTTTTAGATCCAAGTAATATCATGAGCTAAATCACTTTGCTTTGGCACAGTGTGAAACCTGGTCATCTTTCACAAATTTAAAAGAAATGAATCCTGTGTCAAATAATGCATACACGCTTATACCTTCTGTAAAACCCTTTAGCTGTTGCATTGCCGACATTTACTTACTTACACCTTTTAAATCCCATTAGCTGTTGCCCTTCCTGAAACCAGCATTTTCTTACATTAATACACAATATAATGAAATTTTTGTCACGTTTGGTATATGTGAAGCTGACAACTCATACCTTACTTCTAGGTAATTTATATGAATAACTTTTGCTTGTGTAGAAAGGTATGATTGGAAAAGTGTTCAACACAATATCTGGTTAATAATATTTATTTGTATCCACCAGATAATATTTATTTGTATCCTTGCTAGATACTGGCACTATTTTGTCGTGTCTACATATGTTTTTGTGCATCAAAGGGAAAAGAATTATTCAAAGCAATTTAACTCATGTTTTGTGGTTTTCCCCTGCATTTTCTTTCGCTTTGTTTTGGGTTTACATTGTGATAGTTTTCAACTCTTGTAGCTCACAAAATGCTGTTTACAATGATGGAGAATGGACTGGTTTAGGAAGCAGAGCTCTTACTGAAACGTCAAGCATTAAAGGTTATACTGCCTGGTATCTTTTGAAGGATCATCTCCAAGTGGGTGACACAGTCCGTTCAAGAAAGCCACTGAATGCACGGAAACCTCAGACAATGGATATCCCAGAAGGAACTGTGGTTGGTCTGGATGCTGACACTGATAGAAACAGTTCTGTTCTAGTGAAAATTCCTGGGCTGCACAATCCTCTCAGAGTACAGGAGTCCTCACTTGAAAGGGTCACATCTGGCTTGGCAGCAGGAGATTGGGTGAGCTTAAAGGATGAAAATAGAAAACACTCTTCTGTTGGAGTTCTACACTCTGTGCAGCGTGATGGAAGTGTATCTGTTGGATTTATAGGGTTAGAGACTCTCTGGAGAGGAAATTATTCTGAGGTTCAATTGGCCAAGGCTTATTATGTTGGCCAGTTTGTTAGAGTCAAAGCAAATGTGTTCACGGCCCAATTTGAGTGGCCTCGGAAGAGAGGAGGAGAATGGGCCACTGGGAAGATTTTGCAAGTACTTCCAAATGGGTGCCTTGTTGTTGGGTTTCCAGGGAGATTTCCTTTAGGGCATGAATCTAACAGCGCTTTGGCAGATCCATCTGAAGTGGAACTTGTCTCTTTCGATACTTGTCCAGGCGTAGTGGAGAAGTATCAACATATCGAGGATTACCACTGGTCCGTGAGACCACTTGCAATTGCACTGGGTTTGTTCACAGCCATGAAACTGGGCTGGTTAGTTGGACGAAGCGTGGGTGGTAGACTGAAGAAGGGCCGGATTTCCATGAGGGGTGGCAACAATTCTCAGGATGGCCAGGCTGCTGGTGGCAATGGAGCTTGGCTTCCTTCACCAGTTGCAAATATTATCTTCAGAGAAGGGGTTCCTGCTACCGCAGCTGCTAGATAATTCTACCTGGCTAGGTTTGGTGTGTCAGCTAAAACACTACAGATTGCAGATGATGTGAATTACACTGATCTTTATAAACAAATAGGATGAAGTGGGCAAGGTTGAATGTAATCTGATGCCTTGTTAAAAAAGAAAACAAATTCTGTCCATGATAAGGAGACGAAGTTGTACATATATACGTAAATAATTTCAAACTAATGGCTTTATTATATTTGTACACCTCACCACTTCACAACTTGTTTTTCTCCAGTGCAGACCTTCGACTGGAGCTGGTATTTGGTAATTTAATGCAAGCACAAACTAATGCATTGAGATGTTTGAATGCTCGTGAAGTGGATGGTTCTAATTTCTTCCTTTGAACTATTTGTACAATTGTCTCTTTGGATTTCATTAGAATGTGCAGAATATAATATTTAGAGTTAGTACTTCTATTGAACAATGACATAGAGATCTCAACTTTTTATAAATGGGGCTTGTATTTGTGGTTAAGATTCTCAAATAAAATGAGTACTTATGTTCAGAATGAGCATCGATAAAAATAATAATAAATTTGTGTCCATTCATCTCTATATCTCTGTATCTATAACTACGTAGTACGTACCTTTGGTATTTTCCAAATGGAAAACATTAACTAAAGAAATTTTTTTCTACAAGCAATTTTTTTTTCCCCAAATTTACTTGGTAATGTTTACTTATTTAATTTTTTTTTTTCATCCTTCCCTCTTCAAAGTTGATTGACAAATTAGGCCGGCCCCAAAAGCTGGTCCAAAGTAAAATATACTTGCATTTCGATTAAATGATGAAACATTTTCACTTGACGCAAAGCAAAAGAAACAGAATCAGAGGAAAAAATCCAAGAAAATGAACGTCATGGAAGAAGAAAGCCGTGAAAGAAGAAGGAAGGCAATGAAGGGTCTCTTGTAAGATTTCTTTAACTTCTATAATCTCTCTCTGCTTTTGTTGTTGTATATTTTATGTTTCAAACAAGAAAGCAATCATGCATTAAAACCCTCTCTTGTTTGTTTCTCGAGAAAACAACCAAAAAAAAAAGAAAGAAAATGGTGGGTTCATAGCGAAATCCATAACCATTCCAGATTTTGGAAGAACGCACTTTTTTTTTCTTTTCTTTTCTATTTCATTAGATTTGCGCATAAGCACTAAATTCTGCTTTTGTTTGGTTCCAGAGAAAACAATGAACGAAAAAGCAAAAGAATAGATAATAAGGGGCTTGTAACAAACTAACAATAATCTCTTTCAAACTTAATATATGGTATCACACTCAGATGTCCCAATTCTTGTTTTGGTTTCTTGCTGAGAAAATGGATGTGAATGCATTAGATATGTTCTGTTTGAATCAAGAGAAATTAAGAAAACTTTAACAGGAACTGAATCAATGGTGGTTACTTAATCAATGGACAAATTGTGTAAATCCAAATTTAAAGTTTTAGTTTGCTCTGTGCCTATAACTTGATTTTTGAAAAGCACTTTATTCTCACAATTAAGCCACGGAATCTTATGATCAAGTGAGTTTATCTTGGAAGCTTAAATTTGTAAGAAACAGTATGACAATGGTAACTAAACTCTAATCCAAGCAATTTTTGTAATTAATTGTGAAAGCACTAAGATTTCTTTGGTTGCTAAGGAACTATTGGAATTTCAAGAAAATTGTGGGATCTTACGAATGCATTTCTGACATTTCTAAATGGTTGATATCTCTTAAGTTTGCTTTCACTACTTTTTGAGATGATGCATTCAGAAGCATCAGAATTAATCCTGTTTAACAGGGGAAAAAATGCGTGAGCTAATAACAAATGACGGCAAATTTAACAATGACAAAATTTCTTTTTCTTCCTTTTTATGAATTGATAGACAAACTTTGTCTCAATGTGTGATGAAAAATATATTAGGGAAGTTACAATGTGAGGTTTTGGAATATAGTTTTGGGCAAGTGTTAATTTCTTGAAAAATTACAGTTTTTGTATTTCTCTTTTCTGTTTCTAGGTTTCTTGCTAATAAAAAGGATATTTTTCTTTCTAGTGACTTGGAAGAGCAGGAAAAGGATGAAGGAAGAGTGAGAACATGCATTGAAAGAGAAGATGCTGGTGAGATTGATAACATAGTTGAGAGGGTTCAGTGCACGACCCTCCGCAAGTCTGAATCAAGCAAAAGAGGTGAAGGCCTGAAATATTTTTTAAGAATGTTTACCTCCTTTTTGTGGAAAATTCATTTCTTGGCATGAAATGGCATTTTTGTGGAACCCTGAAAGCTCTTGATAGCTTAAGGTAATAGCAAGATCTTTGAATCATTATGGAATTTATTTATCAAACAGTTTTATTGGAAAGCTTCTGTATTATCTGTTTAAAGTTTAACCAAATTCCTTTCAGGAATGAAGCTTATATGTGGTTCAGTGCTTTGAATATATAGAAAACAGTTACATGTCATTTTAACAGACTTCTTTTAAGTAGCATAATTGTGGTGCACTGGTTGATCTTGATGGATCCTCTTTTCAGCAAAGATGCTGATATTTTGGAAGGTTCCTGCTTTGTGAATAGTGATGCCTTGGAAAAACACTTAAATTATAGCTGTTGAGTTCACAGACATAAAAAAAGCTGTTACATTGATGTACAGACTATTGTTGTGCTCAAATTCTGTGTCCAATCCATTCTCCTTTTAATCTCAAAGTTGATGTGGTTATTAGGTGAAGACATCTCCAGGGATAAGTATAGTCTCTGGAGGCAAGAGCAGAAAACTAGAGCATTAAGGCTTGAGAAACAGCTCAATTCAAGATGGGAGCTTGAGGAGCTAATTAAGGAACAGCTGAACAGGTTTCGTTCCTACTACAACCATTCCAGGGTCCCGACACATCTCAAGGATGTGGCCGGATTCCTTATGCCTAGATGGACTCAACCTCATGAGTTGGCTGCCCTATATTGGATCAGGAGATTGGCGGCCCTCTGCCATTCTGGACCTTGCTCGTGGATTGATTTGCTCCCCATCCTCAGTGTCATCATCATCCAAATCAGATTCAAGTGATGTTGAACGGCTTCTATCACAGGTCATGCATGAGATACGGATTGAGGAGGCAATAATTGATGAGGAAATGTCTGAGATTCAAGCAACATGTGTACTTCACCTTCCCTTTGCTTCACTGAACAAAAAGCAATTAGGTGGTTCTGCATTGGGTTTTATTCAGCAAGAATTAAAGAAGATTGAATGGGTCATCATTAAGGCCCAACAGCTCAGGTTAGTTTTCTACCTTGATTAAGGAAACAGCTATCATATGATATATCTAATCTTATTGTGATGCCTACAAAAATGTCAGTCATTAGCTGTTAAATATGTTTAGCACAAGTGAATTTTAAACATTCCATTCACTGGTCGAAGTTTAAGGTCATTATACCTAAAAAGATAAGCACATTATCTGAAATAACTACCACAAAATGAGTGTTATTTATTGCTATGTGAAAAATTTCATGACAGATTCAAGGCATTAGAATTGGTGGTGAAGAAGGTTTTAAGTCCAACTGATGCGGCAAAGTTCTTTGTGGCAATTGAAAGAATTCAAAATGCCATCCACCAGGTTTCCGAACAGCAGAAATTAGGCAAAGCTCTGGTCACTGTCCCCACCAAGGCCTTCAAAACTAGCTGAGGGCAAGAGTTGGTTAATAGAGATTCTCCTGGATACAAAAGTCCAGTAATTGTGTGCAGTATAAAATGTACATTCATATCTCTTTAGTAATAGTCATAGGCTGTTGCATGAGAGCATTTTTGCATAGTTATTATGGTTATATGAATGTGATGATTTTTTTACCCTTTGTAGCTGTTTTACTTGTAATTCTTCTAACATGTGCACTAGCTTTTGGATAATAACAAAACTGAACTTCCTGAAGATGTTTAAAAAAAAAAAGGGGTTACATCATAGTTCCGTCTTCTGTACCTCTGAGACGACATTTTGTCTTGCTTCTAAATAAATCACACGTCATTCAAGTCATAAATTGAAAGACAAGTCGCCCTCAAATCTCAATTTAAGCGAATTACGAATAAATTTTTCACTTGCAAATAGATGCTCAGGTATATCAGTGAATTATTTATGATCAATTATGTGATTCTCTTTAAAAAAAAAAATCGTAATATTATAAGATTTAGTTTGAAATTGTAGTGGTTAATTAAATAAGTTATTTTATTGTTCGGATAAAAAAAAATCATATAGTGTTTGATAAATTATGTTGTTGCAGCTGGTGTGAATTTAAAAAGTAGAGTACATGTGTTTAATAATTTTTATTTTAAAAAAATTAATTATTATATAATAACTAAAATAAATATAAATTTAAATTACTTTTTATTTTTTAGAGTATATTTAATAAACTGTGTCAAGATGCCTATTTTCTTTTTAAAACACACAAAATTACATAAGTAAAAAAAAAAAAACTCAATTAAATAAAATTTAATGAACTTCATATCTTATGTAATAAAATATGATAAAAAATGATACTAATACAAAATCTAAATAAAATAAAAAGTAACACGTTGACATTAAACTTGTCACAATAATAATTCTCAATTTTTTGGTTATTATGATCTAAAGCCATTAGTATTATAATATTCTTCTTGAGTGTCATTATTTCTTTCTATTCTTTCATCAAATATTGAATTAAGATTATTTTTAATGTTGTCCAAATACATTCACATTGTACATGCTGCCTTATATAATTATATAATGCCATAGTTGCAATGACAATTATTATTAGCATGATTTAATTATAGCGGTAATATTATATCTAATAGTTTATATATTATGATTTGTAAAAAAATAAAATATTATTATTTTGTGTTAAAATATTAACATTATAATAATAGCTTTAAAAAATGTGTAGTTATTTATTTAATAAACTGCTTATAAAATGCAACTACTTACATACTTTTAAAAACTATTGTCAAAATAAAAAATTGATTAAATAAACCACATTTACAAAATTTACTAAATACTATTTTTGTTAACAATTATAAATGAAACCGTTTATTGAGTTTTAACATCAATCTCAAACAGGACCTAAGTTATATTTGTGATAGGTTATGTAATGCCTTCAATATGATTTATTAATATGCTATAACCACACAATATTTTTTCTATTCATATCATCTTAGTGAATTTTGAAATATTATTTGAGATATTCATATATTTATATTTATAAAAAAATACAATTACAATCAAGATATTAGAGAATCCTAAAAGTAAAATCAATAATGAAAATTTATAAAAGGAATTTACAAAGGCGAAACATTTTTTTCCTAATACCTCATATTCTTTTAAGCCACCCATGCTAATCATGTAAGTATTCAAGTGCATTTCATGGTATAGTTTGAATAAAACCAAAAAATTCAATGTCCATTGATGGGAGATTGAATCTATTCAAACACCAATCAAAAAAGAAGATTTTTGAGGCAAAGTTATGAGTCTAAATTTCTCTTAGTCAAAGTTTGTTGAAACAATCACAAATTTAGAAGCTATTTAGCGATAGATTTTGCTTGTTAATTTGTTTTTATTTATGTTTCTTCCATTCATTTAACCTTTGTTACCCCTTTTCAAATTGAATAATGTTATAGATACTTAGTATTGGTATTAAATGATTAGTCAATGAAAATAGAAAATAATAAAATTAAATTATATAATGCATTTTATTATCAGTTAACCTGTGATGTTAGTTTGTACAAAATAATTTGTTAAAAATAGTTTACAAATCTATTTCAAATTAAAATTGCCAAGCTCCTTATTTAAAACAGTTAATACAAATAAATTAAAAGTTTTTTAATTTATAACTTCATACACGATATTTTTTTTCTAATTACAACATACACCATGTCTTTTTCTAATTACAAAAGCAACGATCAAAGTACTTTTTTTCCACTCTAATCAGAGATTCGTCATTAATATCCGAGCTATTGGAATGAAAATATTGATTATTGGGTTCCTAATGAAAACTAGCACCAAGATTAATGGAAGAACCCACATTTCATTTTCCCTTCTTTTTTCAGAAGAATTATACGTGACTATGAGCACTGAATTTTGCCCTTTTTTTTTCAGCATATATATGTCCTTTCCCATTGAATTTATGAGAAACAGTTTATTAAAGTCATTGGCAGAGAATCTTGTAACCAATAGTGAAATCCTTAATAGCTGTTATAGCTGTAGTCAATTGTGAAAGCATTGCAATTGTGAAAGCATTGGGATTTGCTTGGATGTTAGGAAGTTTAATGGAACCTCAAGAAAAACTTTTGAAATAATTCATTAATTAACATTTCCTAATAACTGAAAGCTCTTAGTATATGTACTGTACTGTCAATTTGTCTGCTGTAACAACGGGATTGATATTCAGATAAAATTGGGATTCTATGAACGTTTAATTTAGCTTAATGCTATTAATTTCGATTCAAAAAAAAAAAAAAACATTAACTTGATATTGTTCCAAAACTAAGTATAGATATATAAAGAAATGGGATAAACTTCAATTCATTTTTAGATAAAATGATAATTTTTTATTTCAATTTGCTCTTATTTTTATTTAAAAAATAATGGTAAATGGGGGTATGTAGATGATTTTTTTTTTAATTTTCTTAAATATAATCGAGAGTAAATTGATATTTTCACACTTTCGAAAATAAAGTGATGATGGTTATTTTAGGTAAATAGTAAATTGAAAAGTTTACCTGAATGTGGATGGAATACATGGAAAATTATTTGATAACAGATGAGATATCATCAATAATTTAGAGCTTGTGATCAAATTTGTCTCCAAATGCGTAAATAATGACAAGATCAAACAGTACTCGAAGCTTTGAACATGTCCAAACAGCATTCAGCTGCAAGTCCCCTGTTCCAAAATTTCTGATAATATTCAGCATATGTAAAACTTCTATAGACAGCTGGGTGATCTTGGTCTATCAAATCCTTAGCAGGAGCTATCACAGCATCAGGCGATGGACAATAGAACGTTGGAATGGATATGCGCTCCTTGTCGCGGCTCACCACTGCTCGATGGAGCACACTCTTGTACCGATCATTGCTGAGAACCTGCAATTGATCGCCGATGTTGACAATGAAGGTGTTGGGAGTAGGATGTACAGGAACCCAGTTGCCATCTCTGAGGACCTGCAATCCAGGGACATCATCCTGAAGAAGAATAGTTATTAGATTTGGATCAGTGTATCCTGGCAGTCCATAAGTTAGCTCAGGCTGAGGACAAGGTGGATAGTAGTTCAACGCCATGTGTTGCCCATGTTTGCCTAATGCCTCCTTGTCAATATAATCTCTTGGAAGACCCAGGCTCTCAGATATGGCCTCATCTAGCCTTAGCACTAACCCTCTAACTCTTGTACAGTACTCACCTACGTCTTCCCTGTCAAGTGTTAACAAATGAACCATCTGGATTAGCACTAATCCTCTGAAGTGCGGACGTCCATACATGAGAACGATTGCATTAATTATTAATTATATATACCTGAAGGATGGAGGATTCAATGGCCAATTTCTTTGATAATATCAGAGTGACGAGGACCGTAAAGGCCCTGGAGATCGATAAGAGGAATTGAACCGTCTGATATGTGAACCTGATCATTGAGATCTGGACGGTCAGAAATGGGCCGGATATAATTAGAGGGAACATTTTTAAGAGTAGATGCAAGGTCGGATAATAGAAGCATGGTGGGGGCTGTTGCGGCTGCCATGTTCAAAGACTTGAAGAGAATTTGCTAGTTTCTTGATGAATTGAATTAAGGTGCTGGACTGCCGGTGACTACTAACTCCTTTTTAAACACGTACCGACAGCATTAATAAATCACGTGAGGAGAGATACCCTTATAGGAATATTGTTTTGTATAAGTCGGCTGTCACGTGTACATGATCCAAATTCTTACCGACTGCAGTCGCATGAAAAGTTGTTTGATCATCAATCGACTTTGTCAGTTGATCAGCAGGAATGAGGTAGGTTGAACTGTAGGCAGTGCGGCGGCGACGCACGCGATGATGTCACCAACATGACGACGGGCAAGAGTATTCTTATATGATTTGAGTTGGATTAACTATGCAAGGACATGTGTAAAAGAAAAAAGAACCGTTAACTCTAACATTTATGGTATGGAAAAGGATATAAAACTTTTTAACGCTTTAAAATAATATAATCTCAAAATTCTGTTAGTTTTCAATTTTTTTTTTAAATTTAGAAAATAATAATATTGTATTTTTTTTAAAAAGTGTATTTATATTTATAAGAAATGATGTGAAAATTTTGAAAATGATATTCTTTCTTAAAACTACAGCTGCTATTATTTTGAAAATTAATAGAACTTGAGGATATATATTTTTTTTAAAACATAAAAAATTTTGTATTTATTTTTTCAAATATTAGAGAATTAACAGTCATTTTTCCAATGAAAAAAGTCACCCAGCTGATGCCAATTCCCGAGTACACCAATCAAAAGAATCGAAAGCCGACTTAGTTGTAATATGAATCGCATAGCTGACATGCAACGAGTGTGAAATCACTATTGAGGATAAGCATTCACAAATTTGTTTTTGTCATCCCAAATGACCAGTTAATCAAATTTTGTTAAAGATTGGTCGGCCAAAACTATATGCCACATGTATTTATAGAATCTTGACGAAAGCATTAAGAATTGCACGAATTTAACACTCAGAAAATAAACTCATCGTGAAAGTTCTATTTGAAATTATTTTTAGAAAGTTTAAAAGTGATTCTGAAAAGATAAAATTTAATTTTAATGTTTAATAACTTTTTTTAGAAATTACTTTTAGTAAAATTACTTCAATCTATAGTAAATTTTGAAAAGAGCGAAGGAGTAGTTTTTTAAAATTTGATTTTGAAAATCATTTTAAATTTAATACATTTCTAGATATATCCTATATATCCTCATATATGTTATAAAAATTTAAAATTATCCTTAAAATCATAACAAAAAGAGATTATTATTATTATTATTATTATTATTATTATCATCATCATCAATTATATTAAAATAACAAATAAAAAATAAAATTAATAATATAAAATATTTGTTTTAATTGTCAATTGTTATCTGTAAGTAATAAAAAATATTTTATGTATTTATTTATAAATGTTTAAATAAATTTTATTTAATATTGTGTCCAATTTAGTCATTTATATTCTTACATTAGTTTAATAGTAAAATTTACCAAACACTTATAATTGTTTCTAAAATTCATAATATTTTTAAAAATAAAATTTACCAAACATTTATCTTATTCTTTTCAAAGCTGATTATTTCTATAAAATAAATAACAACAATTATTTTAAAAGTTATAGTATTAACTAATTGATCCGAAGTACTTTTGTAAAAATTTGGATCAAAATAGTATTTATCATTGCATTTTCACCTTTCGCTCTATCAGAATCGCATGGCTTTCCTAAATATGTTATGTGCATGTACATTGTACAACTATTGGATCAAATTGTGGATCAACTGGTTTAGTAGGCTTAGTTGGCTGAACTTGGAACATTGGACCAAAATTCCAGCCAAATAAAAGTCTATACTCTATAATGGTCTAATTATGTGAAATTTGGTTTAAAAGGTTGTAACTATAGAAAAAAAAAAAAAAAGAAACCTTAACATTTGTTGCTAGTTTTTTAATGTCATCCAATTGATTAGCATTTCAATTTGCAATCCAAATTAATTAGCATTCCTGATAATTGAAAGCTCTTAAGTTTTATTTTATCAACTTTTTGAGATTATGTGTCCAGAAGCACCACAATTAATATATGTACTATACTCTCAATTAGTCTGTTGTAACAACGGGATTGATATTCAACTAAAACTGGGATTCTATAAATGGTTAATTTACAAGTTCAGCAGCTAAATACCATTAATTTGATATCGCTCCACAACTAGGTATTAAACTTCAATTTATTCCTATATAGAATTTTTTTTTTAAACCACCAAAATGCTGGGGGTTAGGCAGGACCCCTACCTGTAATATAATTCATGCAAGAAAAACACATACATAAGGAGGGGGACATGAACCAAAAACCTCCTCGATAAGTGAAAACCATACAAACGGTAATATAATAAAACTAGCGTCTGATATGTGGAACCGCATGGGCATCCATATGAATAATCTTAGATAAACCTATGGGCGGATCACGGACCGATGAGAATCGATGGTTGGAACAAGAAGTGCAAGCTCAATTGGCCAAAAAGTCAGCTGCAGATGTAACCTCAATACACATGCCGAACCACAACCGAATAAGAGGACACCAAAGATCGAACTCGGCGCAAGGGCAAAGCATAATCCCATCGGACGTAATCGCCCATGAGGATCCAGGAAACCACGATGAGCCGAGTCGACTCTACCTCTACAATGAATAACCCATCTGGACCGCTAGCTCCAAACCCTCACAAACAGTCATAAGCTCCGCATAAATGATTGGATGATAGCCAAGAAAAGAGCCAAACCCTGCCAAAAATAAACCCCTATGATCCCGAAGAACACCCCCTACAGCACAACCCAGGATTTTATTCCTATATAGAATGATGATCTTTAATTTATCCTTTAAAAATATGAAAATTTTAATTTTATCTTATTTTTATTTAGAAGATAATAACAAATGGGGCATGTTGATGATTTTTTAACTTTTTAAATAGTAATAGATGGTAAATTATTATTTTTACACTTTTAAGAATAAATTCAAGATTGTTATTTTAAGTAAAGAGTAAATTGGAAAGTTTACATAAAGAAATTGATGGGATACATAGAAAATTATTTGATAACAGATGAAATATCATAATTATTTAGAGCTTGTGATCAAATTTGGTCTCCAAATACATAAATAATCCTCTAAAGTGCCCTGTCAAGTGTCGACAATGAAGCATCCGGGTAAGCACTAATCCTATAAAGTGCAAACATCCACAGATGAGAATAATTTTATAACTAGGCATTCGAAAAGTGAGGTAAAATAAATTCAGTTATTAATTATATATACTTGAAGGATGGAGGATTTAAAGGCCGGTCGTGCGCATAATCTTGATGTGGATAACAATGAAGCCTTAAGAAATCTCTCCAGTGGACACCTTTTCGGTCTTGACGTTAAAGCTAGTGGACAGTCTTGTAGGCTTTGCAGGGTCATCAGAGTAACTCTTCAACCTCTCACTCTCCGGCAATTTGAAAAATGTTCTGGCAATGCTTAACATGTTATTGATCATTGCCTCCGAATTCCATAGTTCTTCACCTGGAAATTGGTATTTCATATGTATTTCAGAGCATGCAATTAATATAAAAGATAACTAATTAATGAAACAGATAGCAATGAGACAAAAATATTTTCCAGATTGCTGATAGAAACAGTTGCCGGTTTATTTCATTAATTAAAAAATAAGGTAAAGTAGCTCTAATTTATCACTGTACACACAAACACACGTTGTTAAGCCATGTGGTTTAATAGAGTTAGTTTTTAATGCACTATAAAATCATGTTATTTAATAGCGTTCTTCACTAATACTATTAAATCACATGACTTAACAATGTGTCGATATAAAAAACATGAGGGTGCCCAATGTGAAAGAAGTGCCCAACATGAGAGAAGTAACGTGTATATGTATATATTTCCAATCCGAAACTTTAAAGAGCAGGAAAGTTTTCCATAACTTTCTCACACTTTAAAATATCGGACTAGATCTGGACTATACAAACTGTTAAGCTATGTAGTTTAGTAGAGTTAGTTTTTAATGCATTATAAAATCATGTTATTTAATAGCATTCTTCACTAATTCTATTAAATCATATGATTTAATAGCGTGTCCATATAAAAAAATGAAAGCGCCCAATGTGAGAGAAGTGCCCAACATGAGAGAAGTACGTATGAATATAATAATAATAATAATAATAATAATAATAATAATTCTCTAGTGAGGATGCCACTAACAAATAAAAAATACATAATTTTTAATAAATTAAAATATATATTTGATTTTTTTATATTTTAATATGCATCATCATTAGAGAATGATTATTTATAAATTGGTATCATTATTCTTAAGTGTAGATACCTGTATCTTTTAATTTTTAGTACATATTATATGGTGTATTAGTTAATAATCGAATAAAAATATTAATACACGATATAGTGAATTCAATGAAACTGCATTTTAAAGGATACGATCATCCACACTAGAGACGGATTATAAGTTGATATATATAAATGCCTGAAAGAGGCATGCCTAGCCAATTTGATTGATGATATTGGAGTGGCGAGGACCATAAAGGCCCTGGAGATCGATAAGAGGAATTGAATCGTCTGATATATGAGCTTGATCTGTGAGATTTGGACGATCAGAAATGGGCCGGATATAATCAAAGGGAACAATTTTAAGAGTAGATGTAATGTCGGATAGTAGAAGCTTGAGAGGGGAGTGGTATTGCTGCTGTAGCAGCCATCTTCAAAGACTAAGAGTGTTGAAAATTAAACCAATACAGAACTAATCCATATTACCCAAGATCCACACTAGAGTTCTTGTTAGTTGCTAACCTTTAGCTTTTCTAAAACACGACCTTGATGTGTAAATTTATTTAATGGTAGATTAACAGATCAAATCTACTCCAGGCTGGAACAATCACACACTTAGACAAAGAAAATTTATAGTGGTTTAGTCACAAACTGATCTACATCCACTATGAGAAAATAAGCAAACTTTTACTATACTGAGTTCAATAAGATACAAGATTCATGAGAAAATGTAACTGAATCATGACCCACCGATATTAAATTACATAGCCTTTTAAACATTGAGAAATTGACTCCCAAAGATGCTTTAACAACCAGCTGTATTTTTGGGTTTGTTAGCAAATAACCTAGAAATTTTTCGCTTCTTTTAAAACAATCGTAATAGCCATCCAAAATAGCTAGTGAACACGTGTCAATGATTAATTAGATCTACTAATCAAAACGCTGATATTGAATGTCGTTTTGGATAAGTAAATCATCTGATAAATCACATGATTTACTTACTCTCTCAGCCGACATTCCATTCTCACCAAACAGCCCCCTGAAGCTCTTCAACTGACATATCACTCTGCACTCTTGGCACCATCCAACTTGTCAGCTATATTCAGAAATTTCATATTTGATTGAGCTTCATCTCTAATATTCTCTACCTTGAACTAAATCAACTACTCCTTACTACCATTTCCCATAACTCAATCACAGACTAAACTCTGCAAATGCCAGTTGAGCTCAAGCAGAACTTAAACTTAGCACCAGGTACAGGTTTGGTTAGCATCTCAGCAAGGTTGTCATCAGTATAAATCTTTAGCAGCTTTACAACTCATTTTGAAACCTCCAACTTGATAAAAGGAAGCTTGATGTCAATGTGCTTTGTTCTTTTATGATGAATCTAATTCTTACTTAAACAGATTGTACTTTAACTATCATAGAAAACTGTGATTTACTTTTATTCAAACCCCAACTCAGTCACCAATCCTTTAAGCCAAATAACTTCTTTAATGGCTTTTGCTGCAACAGTATACTATGCTTTAGTTATTGATAGAGCAACTACATTTTGTAATATGGCTTTGCAGTTGATGGTACAACCATTTAGAGTAAACAAGTAGCCTGTCAAAGACCTTCTTTTGTCCAGATCCCCTGTATAATTAGCATCTACAAATCCAGTAACTCTGACTTCATTTTCTATTTTAGCTCCATATATCAAACCATAGTTAGCTGTACCATTGGGATAATAGCTATCTAATGTTCTTTTCCAGGATTTGACATATATTTACTCATTATACTCACTGCATAAGCTATATCAGGCCTGGTTAGAACTATTGAATATATTAAGCATCACACAACGTTTAAGTATAGTGTCTTAGCTATTGCAGCTTTCTCTTCATCAGTTTTGGGGCATTGCTGACATAAAAGCCTGAAATGAGATGGTAATGGTATTTGAACAGGTTTTGAATCCCCATTGCAAACTTCTCAAGTACTCTTTTGATGTATTTGTATTGTGTTAAATATAGAGTTTTTTTCTTTCTATCTCTGATCAATTCTACACCAAGGATCCTTTTTGCTGACCCAAGATCCTTCATTTCAAAAACTTCACTCAACTACTGCTTAAGCATTTATATCTGACTCATATTCCGACATGCTATCAACATATCATCAACATACAACATTAAATAAATCTTGCTCTCATCTTTTAAGTCTTTGAAATACACACAGCAGTCAAAGTTACACCTCTGAAAGCCATGTTATGACATGAACTTATTAAATCTCAAATACCATTACCTTAGAGATTACTTAAGTCCATACAAAGACTTCTTTAGATAACAAACATGATCCGTCTTTTCTGAATCCTCATAGCCTTTAGGTACAATTATCTCATCTAATTTACCGTAAAGAAAAGCAGTCTTTACATCCATCTATTCAAGATGCATATTATTTACAGCAATAAGTGCCAATATGATTCTTATGGAGGAATGTTTAACTACTAGAGAGAATACTTCAATAAGGTCAATGCCCTCCTTCTGAGTAAAGCCTTTGACTACTAACCTAGTTTTGTATCTTTGTGGCTCAACACCAGGAATTCCCTCTTTAATCTTATAAATCCACTTGCAGCTAACCACTTTTTTTTTTTTGTTCCTTATTATTTTCCAGGTCTGATTCTTGATCAATGAATGCATTTCATCATCTATAGCTTTCTTCCATTCTTTAGACTTATCACAATTCACAACTTCTAAATATGTTTTTGGTTTATCAGTTTCAATCTCATGTGCTACTGTTAATGCAAATGCAATCAAGTATGCATATACATATCTCTTTGGGGTCTTTATAGCTCTTCTTTCTTTATCTCTCACTAACTGATAATCTTTGACTTCTTGTTCACCATCAGATTCTTCTTCTAGTTCAGATGTCTTTATATCAGACATTGCTTCTGATTCAACCATCGGTTTCTGTTTTGTACTCTGACTTGAAAACTCTACCTCAACATGAGTCTTGTGTTCTGAATTGTTTGGTTCAATAGCTGTTAGTTTTACCTGAGCTGAATTTAGCAACAACTCAGACTCATTAAACACAACATCTCTACTTATAATAGTGCTTAGAGGCTTAAGATCAGTGCAACAGAGTTTATAGCCCTTAACCCCATCAAGATAGCCAAGAAATACACACTTTAAAGCTCTATGTTGCAATTTACCTTGCTTAATATGTGCATAAGTTGGACAGCCAAAAGCTTTCATATTGGAATAATCTGTTGGTTTGCCAAACCAGAGCTCAATTGGTATTTTAAAATTGATTCTGGAAAATGGACATCTATTCACTATATAATAGGTAGTTGAAAGAGCTCCTGCCCATAAAGCCATAGATAACTTTGAATGAATAAGTATGCATCTCACCTTATCAATCAAAGTCCTATTCATTCTTTCAACTAAACCATTTTGTTGAGGCGTACACCTTACTGTTTTATGCTTCACAATCCCATTTTCAGTATAAAATTCATTAAATCTCTTGTTACAAAACTCTAACCCATAATCAGTTTTTAATTTTCTAACTTTTCTATCAGTTTGATTTTTAACAAGAGCTTTTCGTGTTTTAAACTGTTCAAATACATATTCTTTTCAAGACATACACCCAAACAAACCTTGAAAATTCATATTAGAGATAGGAAATACTTTGCTCCCCCCAAAGATATTGTCTGTACATGTTCCCACAGATCAACATGAATATAATCTAGAGTCCCTTTGGAAACATAAATACCAGTACTAAATTTAACTCTTGAAGACCTTCTTATGATACAATCTTTACAGAATTTCAAAGTTTCTATCTTATCCATTCCTAAGACCCCCTGTTTTGACAATTCTTTAAGCCTCCTTTCACTCATATGACCTAGCCTCAAGTGCCACAACATAGTCTTGTCCAGATTCTGATTTAAAACTCTAATATCTCCTATAATAATTGTTCCTTGAAGAACATATAGGTTATTTTTCATGCCCTCTTTCATCAATACCATAGACTTTCTCATAACTTTTAAGATACTAGATTCTAACTTAATTGAGCATCCTATATTATCAAGCATACCAAGTGAGATAAGGTTTCTTTTAAGTTCAGACACATATCTTACATCCCTTAACTCTCTAATCACGTCATTCAGCCTAATTATGCCTCTATTCACTACCTTACAACTAGCATCATTAACCATTACAATAATCCCACCATCACAGGTTTCATATTTTGTAAACAAACGCTTATTTAGATATATATAAAAGGAGCAACTAAAATCCAAAACCCAATTATCTTTGATTTGGTCATTAGTGGCTATAAGAACTCCAACTGCTTCATAGCCATCAAATTCTTGACATTCTGATGCAACAGCAACATTACCACTTTTTCCTTGATAGTTTTTGTTCTTTGTTCTTTGTCTATTTTGTTTTTCTTAAAATGTCCTTCCTTATGGCAATAGAAACACTTAAGATTCTTTGGTCTAGACTTAGACCTTTTCTTCTTTTATTTATTGTTGTCTCTTTTCTCTGGCCTTCCTTTTACAATCAAACCTTCTCCATCTTTTAATTCTTTCTTGATTACTACATCAGAACTCAGAGTTTCCTTTACATGTACCATAGTAAGGGTTTGTCTCCCATACATGAGTGTATCTACTAGATGTTTATAGGAACTTGGTAAGAAATACAGAAAGATCATGATTTTATCATCATCTTCAATTTTTACATTTATGTTTTCCAGATCCAAGATGATCTTATTGAAGGCATCAATATGATCAGATATTGAAAACCCTTCTTCCATCTGCATGGTATAGAACTTCTTTTTTGTGGCCAATCTTTTGGCCATAGACTTCTTTATGGACAAATTTTCAAGCTTCTTCCATAATTTAGCTGTTGCATTTTCCCCTCCAACTTCTCTGAGCACGCCATCACCAAGACTCAAGATTATAGCACTGTGCGCTCTATCTAATACATCTGCTAGATCTTCATTAGACACCTTTCTTGGCTTCTTTGATGACGAAGCTTTAGTAAGTGCTTCATCCAACCCTTGATGTACTAGCAATGCTCACATCTTGAGTCTTCACAGGTGAAAGTCACTTTCACCTGTAAACTTCTTTACATCAACTTTGGTGCAGCCATTATATGAACGAGAACTTAGTGGACAGCTCTGATACCAATTTGTTGAAACTTAGACTAGTACATAACTAATCTATATTATCTAAGATCCACATTAAAGTTCTTGTTAGTTGCTAACCTTCAGCTTTTTTTGAAATACGACCTTGATGTGCACAGTTCTTAATGGAAAATTAACAGATCAAATCTACTCAAGGGTAGAACAATCAAAAACTTAGATAAAGAAGATTTATAGTGGTTCGATCACAAACTGACCTACATCTACTGTGAGAAAATAAGCAAGCTTTTATTATACTGGGTTCAACAAAATACAAGATTCATGAAAAAATGTAACTAAATCACGACCCACCGATATTGAATTACATAGCCCTTTATACATTGAGAAATTGGCTCCCAAAGATGCTTCAATAACCAGCTATATTTCTGGGTTTGTTAGCAAACATCTGCTTCTTTGAAACAACCGTAACAGCCATCCAAAACAGCTAGTGAACACATGTCAGTGATTGATTAGATTTGCTAATTAAAATGCCGATATTGAATGTCATTTTGGATAAGTAAATCACGTGATAAATGACATGATTTACTTATTCTCTCAGACGACATTCGATTCTCATCAAAAGCCCTCGAAACTCCTCAACCGACATGTCACTCTGTACCCTTGGCACCATCCGACTTGTCAGCTATATTCAGAAATTTCGATTTGATTGAGCTTCATCTCCAACAAAAAGCTTATATAATATATAATTTGTCAATTAAATCTATAACTAGTTTCTTCATTAATTGAATTAAGGTGCTGGTGAGTGGTGACTAATGTCTCTTATTTATGGATAAAGATTTTCTACTAGTTCTCCTTATTTTTCAATGATTAGTCAAATATATGGTAATTATGTAAATTTTTTCAATAAATATACACATTTGACTAATTATTGAAAAATTAAAAAAATTAAGAATAGATCCTAATCTCCTATTTATACATAGACTGGTGGGAGGAAAATGATAGACACTGTTAGCTGGCATGTACTAACAGCATTACATATCAAGTATAAAAGGAAAAGATACCGTTGTATGATATGAAGAATATTGTTGGTATTAAAGTCGGTCGAGTCACGTGTATATTATCTAAATTCTTACCGACTACCATTGCCAAAGTAAATTGAATTGAATTAAAAGTTATTTAATTAATTATCAGTCATGTTTGAACTAAAGTATGATAATGATTCACATTCAAAACAAGTAATTTTCAGTGAGCTTTAAAAAAAAAAAAAAAACAATTCAAAACAACATTGTTTGGGTGTGTTTTCATCGGTACTTCATCAGACTTTACTTTCCAAATAATTTTTCTTAATTAATTGAACTTGTTAATTGATTAAATTTACGTGGGTAGCTACTAATTAGGTACATTCAACTGTAGGCCACCGGCCACTATGCATGCGATGATGTCACTAAGATGACGTAGAACGGGCAACGTCATTGGCATGTTCTTATACGATTGACATTGATTGTGCAAGGACTCAAGTAAAAATCTCTTGGTTGTTTTATAGAACTCGCCAAGCTGATGCCAGGTCAAAGAGTGTAAAACAAAAGCATGGAAACCCAACTTTTCTCCAATATTATTAATCGCTTAGCTAGCAACGTATAAGCGCATAGCAGAAGAGGATATAAAATCCCACTTAATTAATTAATCGATATGACAACACACTACATTTTTTGATAGTTGATGGGACACAATTTTGACAATCCAATCAAACGGGAGTGACAATGAACAACTTCACCAAGTATCTACTAGATCGGGCCGCCTATTCTAAAGCCCAATTTTTTTTTTTTCATATTATAAAAAAGTCTTTTTCGTTGATTCAAAGTAAAAATAAACACATAATTTCTAATCACACATTATCTATCCATACAACAAGTTCTTTGCTACCTAATTGAAGCCTTCTTAGCTAAGGAATGGCCATTAGCATTGCAGATTTTAGGAGTGTCTTGTATCTGAACATTTTGAAAATCTTACCTCCTATCTTGAATGTTGGAAATTTCTGTCTTAACATCCTTTCTGTTTCGTTTGCTAGATCAGCAACCTCTTGGCAATCTGTTTCAAAAATGACACATGATAAATTTGCTTCCTTTGCTACCTGCATTCCCTGCTCAATGGCTTCAGCTTTTGCTGGATGATAGATCCGCTAGCTCCAATCTAATTAATCAAACATACCAATCTAACTGACTAACCATCGCTACTAACTAGCTTAGGTAGCAGAATACTGTTAGGAACTTGGATATATAAAGTAAGCATAAATAGCAAACTGTGTTCTTTATCGATCTACTCTTGCCGAATGGGTCTGTTAGAAGGTACCTGCTTAGTGAAAGATCACAAATACTAGTCCAATGTGCTTTTCATCAACATGTAAGATAACTGATTAATGAAACAATGATATAATATGTGTGTGTTTGTAATGATATTCTGATAAAAAAATTTTGATAATTATTTGTAGAAACAGTGATAAACTGGTACCGATTTATTTACTTAATTGAAAAATAAGTGGATTAGTACTAATTTATCACATTTTTGTCTACGCTTTGTCTCTTTAGGTTGGTATGTGTGTATACATAATCAGTGGCACAGTTCGAAAATCGTATCAGTATGGGCAAAATTTTTGACCGACCGAAGGAAAAAGATTTACTTTCCTTACTTTATTGCTTCTATAGTCTTATAAATAATTCTCTTTACATGCCTTCAGAAAGCAGAGCTTCAAATAAAGCTGCCAAATTGCGAAGATTGAAAAGTAAATATCTAATTTTAGATTTTTTTTTTTACTTTTTAGTAATATATTTAATTTTCATTAGTTTTTAATATCAAATTGTTCATTTGGGCTAAATCCGACCAAATTTCAAATTTGATCTTTGGCCTTGTCTGAATAATTCAATTGGGTTTTGGACATCTAATTAAGCAACTAGACTAATAAATTATAAATGAATTAGATTTGAGTGATTTTAAAATAAAATTTGAATTTAGTGTATTTAATTAATCCAACTGAAGCAAATTCATAATTTCAGTTAATTAAATAGAATAAGTTATCTGGAATTTTTGGACCAAGCCCTTAGCGGTTCTGTCATTGTATATAATTACCTGAAAGAAGCCACCATGCCTGCATGCCTGGCCAATCTGTTTGATTATATTAGAGTGATAAGGACCATAAAGACTAGGAGATCGATAACATGATTTAACTATTTGACATACGAACCTTAGGCCTTATTTGATACTTAGATGCTGTAATCTTTAATGCAAAGTTGTAGTGAAAAAAAATTATAATTATAAAATGAAAATTAATAATATATAATAAATATAATTTTTAAATAATAATTTTTAAAAAAATTAATAAATATATAATAAATTTTTTATCATACAAATATAAAATTAAATCAACTTAATTTATAAATAATCATAAATAATATTTATTAAATACTTTAATATTATAATTTTTAAACTATATTTGTCAACCTTTTAATCTCAATTAAAGTCTTATTGATTTAAATTGTCATAAATGAGCCGGATAGAGTAATAAGGTATATTTATAACAGTAGATGCATGATCAGATGGTAGAAGCTCGGTGGTGATTTCTGTTTAATAATCATTGCTCTTGAATTGCCAGGTGAATTGATTTAAATTAATAGATGTTTAAATTATTTGATTCAAGTTCAAAACGGGTGGCTAGGTTCAACTGCAGGCCCTGCGGTAAATGCATGAGATGACGTCATTAAGATGACGTAGCAGGGTCAACGTCATTTGAATATCCTCAAACGATTGAGATATGACTCCACCAATTATGCTGTTACCACGAAGCAGCAAACAAGAGAATCGGAACCGACAACCCTATGAATGGCTAATAAGGTATGGCTGGACCCTTACGCCCTGCCTCACTTACCAGTTGCATAATTATATATATGTCGGCAAGATAACTCATGTTTTTTTCCGATTAATGGTTTTGTTAAATTATTTTTAAAGTGAGTTACGCTCTATGTAAAATTGTGTAAAAATTAATAATTTAATAATAAGATATATTATTTTATACATAAATTGTGAATTACTTCAAATATAATATAGATTATGTTTGAGATTGAGATGCTGTAACTTAAAAGCTACAGTTACTGTAAAAAAAAAACTGTAATTATAAAATAAAAATTAATAATATATAATAAATATAATTTTTAATAATAATTATAACAAAATTACTAAAAATATAATAGATTTTACATCATACAAGTGAAAAATTATATTAACATAGTTAATATAAACTTTAAAAGGTACAGATGAGTTAGTGTTACTAAACACTTTAGTCTTGCAGATTTAAAAGCTACATATTGTCCAACTTCAATCCTAAATATACCATTAATAATACCCCTTAACTAATGTTATTTTAAAAAAATTTAACAAAACATTAACATAGATAATGGTACCCCGATCAAATTTACTTTGTTAATAACTAGCACGGTTAATTTTTAACTTCTTTATTATTTTTCTCTCCTATTATCTTTGATTTTTAAGAATCTAATGACATATGATACATATAAATATAAGTGGTCAAGATCAAAGTTTTTAATATTTAATACTACTTTAACTATTAAACTAAATGGAAGAAATAAGTGCGTGGAATAGAATTAAGAGAAGAGACAAAGTTTAATAGTTAATGTTGTATTAAATCTAAAAAAAATCTAATCTCAATCACTCATTTTTATTTTTTTCTCATGTTATTAGTTCCTCAAAAGTTAAGGATATATAGAGGGAGAATCCAAAACCTGATTACTAAATTCATTGTAAATGTTGTGGATCAATTTCCCACGTAATTCGTAAGCCTATTATCTAGTATTCTAGTTATCCATATATACTTTGCATATGTGACAATGTGATTGTGATATAGTGAATAAAATGTATGCATGCTACATATTTGGTTATTTGATGAGACAATTAACAATTAAATCAAACGTAAGTGAGTGAACAACTTCGCCAAGTATCTATTACATGGATTAGGACTTTCTTCTAATATTTTTCTCTCTTAATTTTTCTTAGTTTCTATATTCACATCCTGATTTGATTTTCAATATCAAAATTTAAAATTTAATCTTGACCACTTTTTTTATTAGGAGAGACTAAGAGAAAAAAATAAGAGAAGATTCTTGTTCCTATTATATATTGAAGTATTAAATATCACTAAGGTTTAAGATTGACCAATTAAAATAGGCATGTCAAGATTACATTGTATGAAATTTTCATGTTACACGTTCACACATATTATTCAGTTCTATTTATATAATGACCATTGATGACTCAAGTTACAATAGTTATAATAAAAACCACTTTGATCCTATATTAATATGATTAATGAATTTGATTGGTTATAGATATATTTCAGTACTGATAGTAAGGTTGAGCTCACATAGTTATTTTTATAAAGCATGATCATAAGGTTGCATATATAGCCCAAGTGGAAGATTTTTAGATCCTTAATCCAACGTTGGACTTATATATAAATAATTATGCGTTGCGAATTATCATATAAGGTTACGTTTAATTAAAAATGATCTAGTAAAGTTTTCAGTAATTTAGACTTTAATGTCTCTAATAGGATGTAAACTTTTAATGTGTAAAGATTTGATGATAATTTCTATTTTTATGATAACTAAAATAAGAATATCTAATAATAACAAGAAAGTTATCTATATAAATAATTATAATCTCTAAATCACACGTAATATTCTATTCTTTTTTTTACATCCTATTATCAAAAAGAGTACAAAGAGAAACTTAACGAATTCTCTAGGATAATGTGTTAATTTAGAAGACAAACCAAATGGTTCTGAAAAGTAATTAAATATTATGGATTCAAGTACGTTTCCGTATATTCATTTATTAATTCTTAGTGATATAATGTGGTGAAGTATTAAATGATGTCTCTTTTTCTTTGTATGATATTTTTAGGGAATATTGATTTTTTGCATATTTATATATATATATATAGTCTTAATCTAGTCTAAAATTTTAAAGTGTGGATAAATCCGTGAAAGTTTTAAAGTCATGGGATTTTAAAAGTTTAAAACTTAAAGAACTTAAACAGCATGGTTTTAAAGTTTTAATAAACTTTTTCGCATTTTAAAATTTCAGATTAGAAATTTATACATGTGTGTGTGTGTAAATTTTGTCAAACTTTAATGAAATAACATGGGATTCTTGGAATTTTATGGTCCACGTTATTAAATCTGTTTAATTTCCTCCAATTTTTCACCTAGAGCATTCACAATTTTCTTTTTCTCATCCCAAATGACTACTGAAAAAAAATGTTAATCAAATTGTATAGATATCGCTAGGCCAAAACGATATGCCAAAGGTATTCATAGAATCTTGAGGAAAGCAGTAAGAATTGCATGAACATTGAGAAAATAAACTCATCATGAAGTATTTTTGTAAAAATTTCTATCAAAATAGCGTTCACTGCTGCATTTTCACCTTTCGCTCTAAAAGTTCAGAATCGCATGGCTTTCCAAAATATGTTTGGTGCATGTAAATTGCACAAGTATTGAATCAAACTGTGGATTAACTGATTTAGCCGGTTGTATTTGGAACATTGGACCAAAATACAGCTTGAAATAAAATTCTGTAATGGTCCAATTATATGAAATTTGGTTTAAAAGATTGTTAACTTAACTCGTGGTGCTATTTTTTTAATGTCATCTAATTGATTAAGATTTCAATTTGCAATCCAAATTAAATGTAACAAGTTCAATATCTTTCTAATGTTGTGCTACGTACATTTGGTGTCTCGCTCCTTTATCTGGACAACATAGGGTTGAAACATGAAAATAATTAAGAACACGGAAATGAAATTATCATGTTGAGTCAAACATAATTTAGCAAAAGCTTAAATATTTATCCTATCTATCTATTCATACATACATACATACATACATACACTACACACACACACACGTGTGGTGGTTTGTTATTTTGTATAGGTGTCGTTAATATGACCATTCATTCGATTATAGTTGTTGATCGATAATTTCACCCGGAAATGCAAAAACGTTATTACATTAATAATGAGTATCATTTGCATGCATCACTGTCTGCCCACTATTGCTTAGAATAATGAAATGGCAGTTTTACAGAAACCATGAAAGCTCTTTACAGTTTCTGGTTATAGCAAGATCTTTGAATCCTGGAATAGCCTTTTTTTTTTTTTTTTTGGATGATCGAATCATTGAATAGCTTTATGTGAAATATTTTTATAATATTCCTACTCCTTCATGTGTCTTCTGTTTGAAGTTTAAGCAAAGTCCTTATCAGAGAGTAGAGAATACAACTAGCTCAATAATAGGCTCCTCAATTGGATTTGGTCTCGTGCACGTGGGCTCCCAGTCCATTAATAAACTAGAGTCAGTCACTAGTGGTTCTCCATGCACATGAAAGTCGAACAATTGCGTGGGCTAGTAATTAGTGTGACAATCATATCATGACACATTTCTTGTGTACATATTTTTGTGCAGGTAGATTTTGTCAAATCTTGATCAAAGAACCTGAGATTTTTTTAACTTTACTGTGCATATTTCTGATTAAAATGGGAAGCAGCTAATCCTAATGAAAATCAATTTGACTGAATAGGAAGTAGTTGACCAATTTTGATTCAGCCAAAGTTCTCAAACCCACTGTGACTTAATTTGGTTGAAATTGAGAGATATTTTGCTAAAATTAGGATTCTAGCCATAATTTCACTAATTGGAGCTGCTTATATGCAATATTATGCCTTCAAAGGGAATAATAAGTCTTTAAATTCTTTGAAACATGAAGAGTCAGAGAAATGAAATTACTCTTAGCACAGTTCTTACATTAGATACAAAAGTAGTTATTCATAACCTCTCATTTGTTTCGCATACTATCAATTTTTAGTGTTGTTGTAAGTTACATTATAAGTAATTTAGCAACTGCCTAAATATATATATATATCAAGTCATTGATTCAAAAATTTAGGGCAGGTGGAAAGATTTTACTGAAAACCAAATAGCTACTAATATTTTTTGTTTAGAGATAATCTATTTAATTTATTGCTATTCTTACCTTTTGTAGCAAGTCTATATATGTATTATTTGTGGTAAGACAGAATCCGAGTCAAAAGTGGAGATAGAGATATTGGAGGAAACTTACACAGAATGCCATTGAACAACGTCAATCTATTTCATTTCCTCCAGTTCTCTCTGCAGTCGTGGGTATTTATCAAGAAGCTTCATAGTATATGTATAAACAGGTGAAGGGCGGACATGAAATATTGGAGGAAATTAAACAAAAACAACAAAAAAGTATGTTAATGTGTTTGTTTAATTCCCCCCAATTTTCACATACAACATTCACACTGAAATTTTAAAAACAATTTAAAAAAGCTAGCCAAAACTATGTGGCATAGCTAGTATAATTTATAAACCTTCTACGCAGGAAGAAAGCATAGAAACAGTATTCACAAGACTTGCATGAACACTTAGCAACAAACTTACATGGCTGTCCGGTAGTCTAATTTAGTTGAGATTATAAAATCGCTTGTCATCGAATTCGCATCAGTCAGAAAAGGGTAGGCCTTTTGATACCCCTCAAAATTCTTAATAAAACTTCTTTTCAATTGAAATTATTAAAATGAACAAAGCCAAATTAGTTCATTTCTTATTTTAAATAAAATTTTAATTACTCACGTAAATGAAATCTTCTTTTAATTTTTTTAACACCTATCCCGTTTCAAAAATTATATTTATTTTTTCAACTTAATTGGTTTAAAATATATATATATAAGAATTTAAAATTATGAAGACATAACTATATAATTAGAAAAAAAAATTTAAGATTTTAAGATTTTTTATGTATTTTAAAATAAAAATTTAAAGAAATATTCTTTTTAGAGGAATATTTTATGGCAAGATAGTTGATTTTAAAATATGGTTAGTACTTTATAACTTAAATAAGGGGTATTTTAATAAATAAAATTTAAAAGGGATGTTATAAATTTTAGAGAAGTGTTAAAAGCTCCACTCTTATACAAAATGTGAACATAGTGATTTAATAACGATTTAAAAAAAAAAAGAGACTATTTGAACCTATAAAAATACTCATTAGTTTCATTTTAAAATAAAAATTTATAACAATTTTTTAGTCCAAACATCTATTGTACCCATAACATTGAGGAAATCTTGATCATAAGTGATATACACAAATAGTGTAGGCTACGAATAGAAAATTACATTCTACTTATAAGATATCATTTTATAAAATTGTGTTGAGGTGAGCGATGTCGCTCTTCTTATTACTTTAACGGCCTTGTTTATATTGTTTCATACTTATGATATCAAGTATA
Organism: Murraya koenigii; assembly: GCA_025617385.1. Taxonomy (NCBI): domain Eukaryota; kingdom Viridiplantae; phylum Streptophyta; class Magnoliopsida; order Sapindales; family Rutaceae; genus Murraya; species Murraya koenigii. The sequence goes on along the minus strand of CM046813.1, from coordinate 21,692,029 downwards.
ATATTTATAAAATAACAAGCTTATTGCTCATTTTATGTATTGGACACAACCGAAAAAGATACATACTTTATGTTGGCAACACCCATGTTCTCAATATTTTAGAGCATTGGTTCGAATCTCTATATCTGCTAAGACTCATATTCTCCTCCTAATTTAACTAGAAAAAGATAGATATATTTGACATTAATATAGGCAGAGTAGATATTCATAAATATTAAGTAAATATAGAAATTGAACTATGCCATAATAGACTTGATCAAGGATAATCCTAATAGATTTCTAATTGTAATATATATATATATATATATATATATATATATATATATATATATATATATATATATATATAAGTGTTGGGTTGGTTCTATTATGCTATGCTATATTATGATTAGATTCAACTATTAGTAGCACTACACGTTAATAAACACTTCTGCTTAATATATGTTATACATGTTCAATTCTTTGAAAAAGATTGAAGGAAAATGTGTTTGTAACATTATGAAAAGAAATTGAGTACCTAAATCATCAAGTAATTTTATCCTTCTTAGTTGACAAACATTTATTAAAAGTTTGTTAAAAAGTATCATTAAATTAATTTAAATTGGAAAACTTGATTAGTTTTCATTAAATTTTTATTTAATTGCTTGTCATAAGTTTTACTTTTACTAGATTGTAAAATGTATATATAATTCACAAATTGGTAAACAAGTCATTCCAAATTTTACATGGGTAAATTTTGAATTATCTCCTCATGAATTGACTATCTTCAAATTAATTCATTTGCTTTTGAGAACTTCAAGTTATCCCATTTTGTATAAAAGATAAGGAAAAAATGAGATGAATTGACTATCTTCAAATTAATTCATTTGCTTTTGAGAACTTCAAGTTATCCCATTTTGTATAAAAGATAAGGAAAAAATGAGAGTGGGTTAATGAATTTTTTTAAAAATATATATATAAGGGGTAAATTGAGATTTTTAAAAGGGGACGATTTAAAAATAAACAATTAAGAAAGATTAACAAAATATTAATCCTTTTGCATGCAAATATGTAATGAGTACAATGTCTTTCTAATGTTGTGCTACATATATTTCGTTTCTCCTTTGTCTCATGAAGAAGAGTGCTGAAAATAGTTAAAAATGAAAATTACATTATTGACAAAACAAAATCGTAAAGCGTTGTTGATAGAGAAACAAAGATTTCTAAATAATATAAATTTTATTAAAAAACTGAATGAATAAGAGCTAAAATTTTAAGACCTTATTATAACAAGCCTAAATATCGTGAATTTACCAAAATAAGGATACTCAAAATATTATTCTATAATAAAATTCTCATATTTGAAATAATTAATAAGACAAAAGAAGAATCCAAATCTGAGTTATAAAAAAAAAAGATTAAAATCCTAGAAGAATAAGGAAATATAAAAAAAAAATCTTAAAATCTAAAAATGATTAAGAAAAAAACAAAATTTCCAACACGAGAAAAGACCAAAATAGCTTTGGTGCTTTTAAGTTTCATTCGTCTCATCGAAAGCTTTAATATACTAATATGCTTAAAATGGACACTTCAGTGCTTAATGATTGATATAGAACACAATTTTTTTCTGAATCAAGTAATGCTCTTAAATCTTCAATGCCCTAGGAATAACATAAAACTCTTAATAATAAGTAGACCACTTCTGCCGTGCTTTGTTCAACTTCTCACTCATGTACTCAATTGGTCACCTTTTTTGAGAAATAATAGCCTTAATTCCCTTTCCAGAAGCACCACACTCAACCTTAAATAACTTGTCAAAATTTAGTAAGGCTAATACAAGATCGGCTCCTTGAGTAAAGCAAAACTCACCTATTTTTTTCTCCCCATTGAACTTCTCTTTCTTTAAGAACTCCGTAACAGATGTGGTTATCGAACTAAAACCACGAATAAATCTGCTATAAAATGTTACTAGACCATGAAAATTTCTAACTTCACCCACTGTCTTGAGCATAAATCAATCTCCAATGGCTTATATCTTCGACTCAATAGCTCGAATTCCATCCATGCCAACAATAAAACCTAAAAAACTCTACATTACTCTATAGAAAACTACATATTTTTAAAATTAATGTAAAGCTTATTTCATCGTAATGCCTCAAGAATCATTCTCAAATGCTCCAAATGTGTCACTACATCAATAGAATATACTAAAACATCATCAAAATATATTATAACAAATTTAAAAGAAAAAAATTTAAGAATCGGGTTCATTAAGCGTATAAAAATTCTCGGCGCATTTGAAAATCCAAATGGCATCACGAACCATTCATACAACCCTTTTTTTTCTTTTTAAACACTGTCTTTTACTCATCTTCAGGCCTAATATGAATCTACCCACTGCACAAATCTATCTTCAAGAAAACCCGAGCACCATCCAACTAGTTTAATAAATCTCAAAAAGTAGGATGGAAAATCGATACTTTATTATAATCTGGTTGATTCGTCTACTATTCATACACATACTCTTAAGAATGAATCCCTTCCGCAATAACTTACTAACTTGTCCTTGTAAAATTATATACTCATGAGGGCTTATGCGATAATGGGGAATTCTTACGCCAGGGACTAAGTCTATATACTGTTGGATATCTCGCAAAAGTGGCAGTCCATCTGGCATCTTTGATGGTGTAATGTTAGCGAACTTAGTCAATAATGGTTGTACCTCTTTAGGAATAGTCTTCCCTTCGAACTCATCCTCTCTCTACAGCCTCTTTCACCCATCGCAATCTTCCTCTATATGGCCTTTCACAATATCCAAAAGTTCTTCCCTTAAGCCTTAGAATTCTTTTTTTCTGTTCGTTAAAGGCACCAAACAAACTTTCTTACTATTCCATCAAAACTTATATACATAATCTCTTCCTCTATGGACTGCATCCATATCAAACTGCCAAGGCCTGCCTAATAACAAATGGCATGCATTTATATCTATTACATTTTACACCACATCACTCTTATAAACCTTCCTAATAGAGAAAGGAACACGACACACTTTCGTCACTCACGTTTTTGTCCCTTTCTTTATCTACCTTATTCTGTAAAGTGATGAATATTTTCTTTCGAAAGCCCTATTACATTAACCAGTACTTTTGACACTATATTTTCGCTATTGTTACTGTCAATTATCATGTTATACACCTTGTTATTGATAGTGCCACGTGTTCTGAAAATTCTTACTATTGTTACTATCAATTCAACATCTATCCTTCATTTGCCTCTAACTCCAAGGCTTCTTTATTATCGCCACCATCATTTACCTCTGTCTCGCCGTCTTCAACCTCTGCCAAATTCAAATTTTTTAGACGACATTTATTTAATCGATGCCTCAGTTCACCACACTTCAAACACTTATTCAGCATTGACTTTGCATATGAGTTGTTATGCATTTCCAGTTGGTATTGCGGCTGCATAGGTGGTTGTTGCCTTAGCTGTTATTATGTTAGTTGTTGTACTTAACTACTATTGGCCTATGTTTTCTACTTATTGTTAACCTAACACTGCTTGGTCTATTTTACACTTCACTGAATTGCTGCTGCTAGGTTCTATAAACAATATGTTGCTTCAGTTCTTTCAACTTTTTTGTCCTAGCAACCATTGTATCATGTCCCAAATCGCGTTTACAATCTCATCTTACAGTTTTTGTTTCAATCCGTCAAAGTACTTCAAAATTGTCCGAAACTCTGGCTCATCTATATTATTCCTTGTGTGCAGACGATAAAATTCTTTTGTATATTCATACACACTTTAATTTCCATACCTATAGTTCTGCTATTTTATATACAACTACTACTAGTAATCTACTGGCAGGAAATACTTGTTCATCAACCTCTGCATTCTATGCCACGAATTGATTAGTGGCTTCCCACAACTCTCCTTTGATTTCGTATGTTTACCACCATATGGATGCTAAACCCTTCAATTTGCATGCCGCAAGTTTATCCCGCTTATTATGGAGAATATCCATATACTGGAAGAAATTCTTTATATTTAATATCTAGTGTAAAAATTCTTTAACATGCATCCTACCACGAAAACCTACAATATCAACATTAATCTTGTACTCTGAACTTTTCTTGAGCCTCCTATCATAATCATCAGCATCTTCTACCTTTGAATCGTTTCCTAACTCTTCATGCACACGTAGCTGCACTTGTCTCGTGAGTTCCAAATTCTAAGGAACTATTTTGCGATTGTTACCCCAAGGCACTACTGCACAATTGACGCTCCGATGTATTTCTTCATGATAATAATTCATAAAAAGCATGAGACCCTCAATTATTTCCTCCATGCCCTCATTCGGGAGTTAAACGCATTCTTTATGTTTTCGAAGAGTGCTTCTACGACTATCTGTTTGATAGTCTCCATAGACATTGCCTGCATCTCCTAATTAGCATCATCAGGACAGTTGTTCCTTTGTTCATGTGGTCGTACCATGATGACAAGTGTACTTTCTCTGATACCAACTGACAAAATAGAAATGCAAAGGGTTGTTAATAAGAAACAAAAGTTCCAGAATAATATAAATTTTATTGAAAGATTGAATAGATAAAAACTAGAGTTTTGAGACTCTTTTATAACAAGCCTAAAAATTACAAATTTATCAAAATAAGAAAATCTAAAATATTTTTCTATAACAAAATTCTCATATCCAAAATAAGAAAGGAAAAAAAAATTCAAATTCAAGTTGTAGAAAAAATAAAATAAAATCCTAGAAGAATCAAGAAAAATAAGAAAAAAAATCTTAAAACCTAAAAACGACCAGGAAAGAAACGGAATTTCCAACCTAAATATGGACTAAAATGAATTTGATGCTTATGAGTTTTGTTCGTCTTATCGCAAGTTTTGAAATAGTATATTATACGCCTGAAACAGACAATTATAGACAAGGTTATGCTATTTAGAAAATATCATGCTCGCAATATACAACATCCTCCATTAATTATGATGTTGGACATGACATAACTTAGCAAAAACTAAATACATTACTAAGAGTAATATTATCTGCACCTCTTTTTATATATTAGTAATAATAGATATTTTAAATTTTATCTTAAATTATATGACATTTATTAAGCAGTTGATAATTTTTTATTAAATTTAAGTGAATTAATTATATTATCTCATTAATTAATAATTGATAAATATCACATTATTTAAGATAATTTTTTAAAATTAAAAAATTAGGATGCGTTTATATATATCAAATGCAATTTACCCCCTTTTATCAAATATATATTTCATCAACCCGTTAATTTTGCAAGTCATCGTCACGTCCTCAACATGACCATTAAATTTAAGGCCCATGTTGTTTTAATTACTATTAACTTATAAAAATAATTTACACATCCTATAATATATAATAATATATATTATCTTATTACTTTTTTTTTACTAAAAATAAAGAAAATAAATTATTTTAAATGTAACTTAATAATTATCTTAAAATATATATATACTTTTCAAAAAGGCTTATTTTTAAAACTTAGTCATCACCATACGTACTTTTCATTAATTGGAAAAGAATAATTCGTAACATTACAAACAAATGACAACATGACAGCAACAGAAGGCGTTGTCCCTCCACTACCACAAGTCAAGTCAAAATTTCTCACCAAGATCTCTGATTAACAGCTGGCTTAAAACAAGAAAGAAAAGCATTTTGAGTGTCTTGATCGTCCCATTGTAGCTTTTTCCCCCAGTTTTCTTCTCCCTTGGAATCGAGAGGAAGCTTAAAAAGCTTGGGGCATCCTTTAACTCTAATTTCCTTTAGATGTGGAAAGGTCAAGGCCTCTCAATTGATACAACACAAATTTCTTAGATTTTCCAGGCTAAGATTGGAGTTTTGCAAAAACACTCTTCTTGCTCTCTTGATGATGATGAAGTTGACTCAATTTTTCGACTTTGATTATTTGTTCCATGCCACAGCAACTCAATACAACGATGGATTTGAGGTTTGGAGCAAAAAAAAGCCATGTCGTCAAGTCCTTCAACTTAAAGCAAAAGCCTACTTTAACTGTGTGAAGGCCGTGGAAACCATGGGCTAATTGGTGCATTGATGATCTTTGTACATTCATCTCGAAATCTTACAAATGTTTACAACCAGCAACATATAGTCTATTGAGATGGTGTAGACCTGCTAAACACAAAATATCGAGTGACTTTGAATCTTTGAAGCATCGGAGGAAAAGAGATTGAGTACATCTTTGTAATTCCTGAGATCTCAAAAGTTAACACCATTAAATGCTTCATAACAACCAAATTCTCCACCAAAATTTGATGACCCCCAAATAGAACATTGCTTTTCAATCTTTCAACTTTACAACCACCGCAATCAAACATTCTCAATCCCTGTAACTTTGAAAATGCAGAAACCACCAACCTCGGAAATTGATTGAGATTATACATGTACTCCAAGTTCAGGCATTTCAAATTTACCAATTTTTGTAGCTCAATTGGTAAATGTGTAATGGCTATAATGGATAAATCAAGATGTTCGAGTGAAACCAATCTTGAAATTCCTGATGGTAATTTCCATTGCAAATGATTATTTGACATATTGAAAACTCTGAGAGAATGGCATAAACTGAAAGAAGTGACATATTGAAAACTCTGAGAGAAGGCATAAACTGAAAGAAGTCACCTGTGATCATCTTCAAACTATTGTCGCTAAGAAACAAAGAAATTAAGAAGATGAGGGCAGGTAGGAGTTTCTGATAGATTCTCAATTTTGTTTTTCATCAAGGACATTCTTCTGACGCCTCTCCAGTTTTGGACCTTCGGTGCTTCAGTTAATCCAAGACATGCATGAACTAAGAAGTTGTCCTTGTCCTTCTCGATTTTACAAGCTATCCATAAAGCCATGTCACGAATAACATCGTGCATTTTTACAACATGTTCTCCCCTTTCCTCTTCTCCTATGTCTCCTTCTTCTTCTTCCAGTAGACATGCATGAAGAAGAACACCAATAATATAATATGCTTCATTGTATGCTCCACTTCGATCATATTGATCCAAGAATCCTTCGCCAATCCAACAATCTATCAATTTACTTTTACGAATTATATAATCTTCAGGAAATAAGCTACAGTATAAGAGACACGATCGTATTGTGTCGTGAGGCAAACTATCATAACTAAATTTTAGAAGAGGATACACCTCTTTTCCCATACCTCGAAATTCTGAGGCCGATCTTCTTAAAACTCGAATTGCATGGTGCCACTCTTGAGGTGTTGTCTCGCAAGCCATTGCGCGACCAATGGTAATGAGGGCAACTGGCAAACCAGAACACTACTTGAGCTACAGTTCTGGCTAGTTCAGGAATATCTGGATGGTTGTCAAGAACATCTCTCCGGAGATACTTACGAAACAATCTCCATGCATCCTCAGGTCCCAAACACTATTTTTAAGAACTCATGAGCTTCCATTGCACACAGATTTCAATAAAACGAGTTGTGAAGACTGTATTGGATTTATTTTCAGGGTCAGGAAAAGGAACACCCACTTTAGTTAAATCGACGCGCTCCCAGATATCATCCAATAACAATAAAAACTTCTTCTTGCTCAAAATCCTGAAGATATCCGATGCTTTGTCTTCAAGACTTCGATTCTCCATGATTCGTCAAGAAAACCGATTCTTCTTCCAATATTTTCTGGAATCTTTTCAAGTTGTAAATCTTTAGACACCATCACTCAAATCACAACATCAAAATCATTTGGTGCAGCAAAAAGCTTGTTGTTGATTTTGGTTAACAAAGTCGTCTTTCCGACTCCCCCCATGCCATATAGGCCAATTATTCCGACTTGTTCGTCTCCAAGACATCTCCAGACTTTGTCAAACTTTGATTCCAAACCCACTGTTGGTTCACAAGGCCTCTGATCCACTGCAGGCTGTGGTACCTTCTCAGATACCACATCAAAAGCTCCTTCACTCACTAAATTGTCAACAAGCTGCAGCGTTTTAGCCACTTTTTCCCAAACTTGAAGCTTGACTTGCAGTTCTTGGAACAGCAGCCTCCTGGACTTAATTTATCAACTTCTAGAGAGCTATCCCTCATCAATTCACCAACCTCAGTTTCCAGGGCTTCCACTCTTGAAAGCCACCCGTGCACTTTGTTGAGCCGTCTCATTTGCTGTTGCTCAGCATTGGCGACTCTTGTCATCACATCGTTCTTAGACTCAATTAATTTTTGCAATTGAGCCTGCAAAGCAGTGAGATTATCTTATATATGCTGCTTTATTGAGAGTAGAATTTAGGCAAAGAGAGAAAATGGCATCACATGAGAATTCGATTCCGATAACGTTGCCCATTTTTTGTGTTAAAATTCCACCAATATGAGTAATATGGAAAGAATTATTAGTATGGGGAAATAAAGAATTTGTGTGGTATCACAATTTTTCCAATAAAAATTTGCATGTGTGACTGTGAGCATCTGAAAAAAATTATAAATTTTTTTTGGGAGAAAAATCATTTTCATTTCTAGAGTTTGATGTAATAACTCATTTTATCCTTGCTATTTAGATAGTAGCTTATTTCATCTCTATTTTTATCTTTAACTTATTGAATAATTTTTAAGAAAAAAATAATACTTTCAATTAAATAAATACAAACTATTTAAAAATATAAATTTCAAGAACAATTAAATAACATCTGACTTTTTGAATAAATTTAAAAGTTAAGGATAACTTAATAAAATAAAAATAACACTATATAATTAGATATATGCATGTGTATGTTAATTAAATTTTTTTAATCAAGTCAACTAAGTTTTTTATTTAATAATAATAATTTTCCAATTGGGGATCACTATTTATATTAAAATAAAAGATAAATAATCACACACTCTAACGTTGTGTCTTTTATTTTGTAGTGTTTTAAATATGTGCTTTTATGTCTTTAGTATGTATATTTTTTTAAGAAATGAAAGAGTCTGTATTTCCTTTTGATAAAATATAGTATAAATTGACTATTTATTTATTTATAATGACCATATAAAATTCTGGGACAAGTTAAAAGACAAAAAATAAAAAAAAAACTCACTCTATGTAAAATCTATTAAATTTGTCATAAATATATATTTCAAATATTATTTAGTGTTGTTATTGTTTATTCATTAAGTTATCTTTAAATTTTATGTTTATATAGAAAATTAAATATTATTTAATTATGTTTGAGAATTTTATTTTAAAATAGTTTGCATATCCTTAATTAAAAATTATATTTTGCCTTTAAAGAATTATTCAGTAAATTAAAGATATATTTACAGAAAGATGTTTTAAGTTATTATTTAAAAAATAAGAATGAAATGAATTATTATTTAAATAATAAGAATGAAATGAGCTATTGTATTAAATCTTAAAGGTGAAAATAACTTTTTTTCCTTTCTCTTTTTTAAATAAAGAAGTATCCTATGCTACATTTATTGAAAAAGTGGTACTAAAAGAATTTCTTTTTTTTTTAACCATTTGATTTTATTAGTATTAATCAATGGTGGTGATATTTCTATCCCATAAATTTCATAAATCTACTCAATTTCTAAAAATTAATTATAAAAATTTCACATTATTTTTAAAAATTTTAAATAAATAAGAAATCGAAAGAATTAATCAATTAAATCTATCTTAATTTATTTTTTTATATTTTAATTTATTTTGTTGTGACTTATAATTTTTTTATTATATTTGACTACTAATATTGCTTTAGTCTAGATTTAAATTCACAATTCTGCCCTTAAAAGTTAAAAATACCAAAAATTTGCTTTAACTTCAATGTTTTCTTTTATTTTATCAATATTTAATTAAGCTAATATAATTTTTTTATGAGACAATACTCATGTATATTATTAAGTTATCAAATTTATGTCATTATATCTAAAATATTGAAAAATATTAGACATCATTTAAAAAATTAGATTATAAGTCCTAAAATTAAGTGCCTAAAATATTAAATACAAGAAAACATATTTCTTCAGGCAATTGGGTTACTTTATATCATAAAAGTAAAATAATTAAATGGAACTTATATTAAATCAACCATGATGATAAAAAAAAATTAAGTAAAAAAATATAAGAATGATTTAATTGATTAAGTATACAAATATTTTTTTATTTGTATTTATTAAAAATATTGGGAATCTATTGTAAATATTTTTTATAAGTGGGGTGGGTTTACTTAATTAATGGAGTAAAAATATCCTCACCCTAATCAGTGTAAGATAACTATTTTCAATAGCAAAAAAACAAGTCATTTGGAAAAGGAAAAAAAAAAACATGTTGTTTTTTTTTTTAATTTTCCACAACCAAAAATGGTCGGTAACAACTTAAAATTTGGTCGCTTATAAATCAATTCGAACTACAATCAATGCCACCAATTATTGTCGATGGTAATGGTAGTAAGCATTTGCCGAAAATGTAATAGTATTTTTTACTGCCTTGAATTAAATTTATCATAAATATTGCATTATTATTAACCTTATTGCTGTTATAAAAAAAAAACATAATAAGTGTTTTAAGAAGATGCCTAATATGCGAAAATAAAAATTTTAAAATTTTTAGAATATTTTGACATGAGAATTTGAGAGGTAGAATTATAAATTATTATTAAAAAATAAATAAAATCATTATATAATCTAACTTTGTTTTAAGGTGGAGGTGTGTAAGCTACTATTCCCCAAATTCAATCTCAAGTGGCCCAAAAAAAAAAAATTGCTCGAAAATCACAAGATCAAATCTTTGAACATTATACAATCTAACTTTCTTTTACTAATTGAAATTTAACATTTTTTATATTACTTTAGAATTTAGTTTGGGAAATTGTCAATATTAGCCCTTTTAGTTTATTCAATTTCATTTTTAACATTTTTAATTTTTCTTTATTATCTTTAACCAAATATTAGTTGTATGGACTAAAAACTCATGTCTGTGTTTATATTAATTTTAAAAATACCAACTGTTTTGTTTTTTATGATTTCAGCGATTTTCTTTTCGAGTCCTTGGAGTTTAATAATTTTATACATTGCTTATTCTTCCATCATTTCTACATCTGCGTCCTATTCTTTCTAAAATTTTTATTATTTCTTTATAAAAATATATTTTTTGTTCTAAATCATAAAAATCTATTAATTCAAATTCTTCATAATTTTCCTGTCCAATGTTTATTAAATTTCTTTTTTTGTTCTAGACTTATTATTTCTTGGTTTAAATATTCTATATAAAGATTAACTTTATTTTCCCAACTAAATGTCATTTTTTTTATGGTGTGACACATTACTCTAGTTCTATTCCAGGCTTCAAATTCTGGATCATTATTCATGATGTTTCTGTTTTATACCAATATACCAAAAATTAAATGAATTCATCTATAAATTTCATTCGTTTATTTAATATTATTTCATCCTCTTTAGTATTTAGATTAAATCTTTCTCTTTGTTCTTGCATTAATTCTAATACAATATTTCTTATATTATTCTTACTTTCTTTTATTTCTCTTACCAATTTCCTTATTTCCTCTTTATTCTCTATTTTGAGAGTATACATTGCATCAACAATATTAGTTATTGGCTCTATTTCAATTTCTCAAATTCTCATTTTTCTTATAATTTTATTGATTGATTTTATTAATATTAGTGGCTCTTTATAATATTTTATTGATGTTAGTGGCTCTTTATAATATTTTATTGATGTTAGTGGCTCTTTATAATATTTTATTGATGATAGTGGCTCTGATACCATTTGTTTGGGGAGTCCGAAAACTAATCTAGTTATCCAAAAAAAAAATCTAGTCAATCTAGTCAATAAAAAATATCTAACAAAAGTAACTGTTTAGAGATAATGAAACAACGTATTTTATTATTATTCAAACATTAAGTACATAATTTATACAAGAAATTGTATATATGTTATAATGAAAAGGAATACAAGCAAACATTTATATAGGATTTAAAAAGGATTTTTACAAATCTTATTAGTGGTAAAATAGTCTATTTTAATACCAGAAGAAGTGATAAAGATCCATTCCCCATTGGAATTTATCCTCTTGTTCTATCTTGGCTTCTAGTATAGAAATTTCTTGATTTAGTTGAAACATGTATATTTTTTTCTTGCAAATTATCTATTTCAACTTGATTGATTATCTTTCTTTCCAATTCACTGGAGAGCCCTATGCTCTTTACTGCTAGCAAGGCTTCTTTTGATATCAAATCTTTTTTGGAGAACATGTATGCTTCATAATGTGTTGTTCCACAATTAAATTGTAGAACCACGGTTTTATTATTATATGAAATTTTTGTATATCTGTTTATACGAATTATTTTTGTTATTTCAAATTCTTTTAATAGAGTTTCATGATATGTTTCCATATTATTGCAATATGTCCAAGACTCTTCCCATCAAACATTAACATCTTTTATAAACCTTTTACCACCAAAAGATAAGAACTCAGAATTATTACATCTATCCTTTATTGTATAAAAGGAGTTTTCCTATACACTGGCGGAGTAACCTTTTGCCTTAAATGACCTCGTCCTCAACTCCCTAAACACGCCTTCTCCTCTGGCTAACACGAGATAAATGGACAGTCTTCTCAGGCTTCACTGTGTCCTTTAGTGTTGGGAATTCCTTATATCCAATTCAAGATATAGGTTTCCTTCTTATTTCTTATGGGGTTATCTAGTTTATTAGGATGATATGTTTATCTGGGTTGAGATTGGAGAAAAAGGTTTATTTTTGCATTTTTATTCTGCTGAGAGATTTGTAGAGAGAAGTTTTTTCTGAATCAACTGAGGCTTTCGATGATCGATGATTTCGATTATCGATGCCTTAGTTTATTACTCTTTATATAGAGAGTACATTATTAATGTTTATCTTTTTCCCTTTACAGATGTATGGTTGAGGGAAAAGATAATGACTTCTTATCTTTCTCCTTTACAGGTGTATGGTAGGAGAAAAGATAGATACAACTTATACTTATTATGGCCGACATCTTTATGTAGTAGCCTTACAAAGTCAAAATTTTTTGTTACATTATTACAAAATGACAAATATAATAAAGTAAAGGCTCATTATTTATTGCTGCCGACGCAAACGACAAGACTTCTTTTTATTTTATCTCCATCGATCCAGTATGCTCACTGTAAAGTAGCTGGGCTTGATGGAAACCTCATTGTTGTTATCTCATGTATGAAGTCTAGAAGTATTTCAGATGGTGACTCTCCACCTTCTGCTATCAGTAGGATGTAATTATTGAACTTTATGATTGTCCTGTATTTTCTATTGTACAGGTCTTTGGCAATGCTCCGGATGGCTTTTATTCCTCGAGCTCTTCTGGTCCTTATCCAAGCTTTATTGAATTGTAGGGCTGTTGTATATTCTGTTCCCACTTCAAGCTGAAAATTTCTGGTGACATGGCCTACTGTAATCATATAGAAGACCTGTTATTCTAAGTTGTTTGTATATTCAGGACTTATGGTGTAGAATTTAAGATATATTTGTCTCTTTTTAGCAAACTTAGAGACTTCTTTTATGAAGAGTTCATCAAAACTGGCTAGCTCCTTTAGATTTATGTCAGGGTATATCATATCAAGAAATTCATACCTTGCTATTTTCCCAACAAGGACTGGATTTGCATCTTTCATTGCTATCATTCTAGGATAGACATTTTTCCCTCGTGATTTATGGATAGTGTTTTTATATGAACAAATGGAGTATATCCAGGTGGTTACCTGTTTATAATCTTCTTCTTTTGAATTTAAAGGAAGATTATCATCCTCTGAAACAAAGGGATTTATGTTGACAATTCTTTTATTGTCTTCTCCTGTTGCATAGATGGTAATAGTTTTATTTTTCTGAACTATTGGATTACTGATTGGATCTGAGTTTTCTCCTTCTGCATAGTTTAAACATCCTAAAAATTTTTGTATTTGTTTTTTGTTTTCTAATTTATCAGGAAATTGTTTTATTTTTTCACTTCTATAGGACTGTAATTTTATTCCTGTATTATTGAGTATCATTCCTAAAAATTCTATTTCATTTTGACATATTTTTGCTTTTTTCTCACTTAATACTATTCCTTTTTCTTTACACGTTTGTGCAAAATCTTTTAAATGTTCAATATGTTCTTTATATGTTTTTGAACTTATTAAAATATCATCTACATAAACTATTAAATATGTTTTATTTCTTAATAGATCATCCATTCTTCTTTGATATATTTGTGGTGCATTTTTTAATCCAAATGGCATAACTAACCATTCATAATGACCTTGAGGTGTACTAAAGGCTGTATATTTTATACTGTCTTCTTCTATTTTTATCTGCCAAAATCCTGATTTACAATCGAATTTAGAATAATATATATTTCCTTTTACTAAATTTATTAATACTTCTTTCTTTGGTAAGAAATATCCATCAAATTTAGTATATTTATTTAATTCTTTATAATTTATAACTATTCTAGCTTTTCCTCTGACTTGTTCACTATGCTTCATTACCATAAAGGCTGGACTAGAATGAGGACTAAAACTTTGTCTTATTAAATTTAAATTTAATAATTCTTTTAATTGTATTTTAAATTCTGTTATATCTTCTTGAGTATATACCATTGGTCGTACTCTAATAGTTACTGGTTCTACTAATTCTATTTTAGCTCTTAGATTTTTAGGGTTCCATAAAGCTAAAGGGTTCTCATGATATACTTCTTATAATTGTTTCTTAATTTCATCTATAGATATCAAATTATTTTGTAATTGTTGTTTATCAAAAAAGATCTTATAAGTATAATCACCACGTTCAGCTGCTACTCTATATGGTTTAAAGATACGAGGTAATCGAAGGATATGGCCACATGGTGTTTTAAGGTTGATATTATATAAAGTTTGTTGATAACTTTGGAATTGACTAAGGAAATCATTACCTAAGAGTAAATCTTGTTTTAAGGTATTATATTGAATAATATGTTTTAATAAGATAATTTTATTTCCAAGAATAATTGGAACTTGTGATTTATAATATAATAAAGATGCTTGGGTATTTGTTATGCCTATAAGTTTTATTCCTGATCCTGAGAATTTATTCCATTCTTTAACTAAGAATGATTTACCTAATGTAATTTCACTTCCTGTATCTATTATTGCACATGTAGTGATATTAGTTTCAGGAAAGGTTAATTCTATATAAGTACCTAAAGGGAATTTTATAGTATTCATTTATCCATTTTGCCACATTGCTATTTTTGGGTAAAATTCTATTGTTTCACTGTCCATTTTTATATATATTCCTTCAGATGTAATATTATAATTTATGTGTTTTAAGAAACTCATTCCTAATATTATATCATATATTTCATTTTGAGCAAATCCTGAGTCTATAAAATATGGTATTCTAAATAATAATCTTCCTAAATATGTTGGTACAATTACTTCTTTTGTGCATATTTTTAAATTTCCATTGAAATCTTTGTATTTATATTCACCTGTTGTGGTATGTTCTGCTAATCCTTTATTTTTTAGAATATTTATATGATTATGACTTGAACCTGTATCTATTAATATTTTTGGACCTTCTATAAATTCTATTCCATTAAAATATTTTCCCATTATTACTAAGCTTCCATTAGATGTGTTATCAGGTATTAATATTTCTTTATATGTATTATATTTGGGTTGTTTTCCTTTAAGTTTGATCCCTTTAAGAAGTTGTTTATTACCAAATTGAATTGGTATCATTTGGTTTTTAATATCATCTTCTAATTCAGGCTTATCATCTTTTATATCTAGATTATATGTTGTAGGTAAATTAGGGATTTACAATATTGGTTCTATACTTTGTCCTAAATCTTGAAATTCCTTACCTATTTCTATATATCGTTTATTACTATATATTTCTCCATAATTACTATTACATAAAGAATATAAGGCAGAATAATAAAATGTCATAATTTTATTTCCAGGTTTCATTATATCTTTTTTCTTTAATTCAAAATGTAGACTTAGTGTATCATTTATATTTTTATCTTTTATATGAACACAATATCTAGGATAACATGTAAACAAGAATTTTTTATAGCATAAATTTCCTTCTATAGTTCCTAAATGTGCTAATTCAGGGTCTATAAATCTCTGATCATGTAAACTAAGTATTATGGGTGAATTTATTCCTTCTCTAAATAAAGATTTTACTAATATCTGTATTCCAGCTAAATATACATGTTGTATTTTATCTCTAATTCCATCACTTTTAATTTTATTTAAAGTGGCTTCTATGCCTCTAGAATTTAATAGGCTTAATTTAATATTTCCTCTACTTTGTGTTATATCTATAGCTTTTTCATGTTCTTGATATTCATGAATAATTATATTTTTTTCTTTTAAAGAATTGTTGTATATTTCTTAAAATTGTATTATCTGGATTTCTTAAATTTAAAGATATTCTTGAAATTTCTTTTAATTTTTTCTGATTTAGTTGTACAATTAATTGATATCCATCTTTATTTTCTTGTTGTTCTATTTCATTATCTATTTCTATATCTTCTATATTTTCTATTTCAGAATTCTGATTCTGACTCATCTGACTCTGTATTTTCTAAAGAAGTTGTACTAATAGATTCTGTATCACTATAACTTTCATATATTTCAAGATTGAAACAATTTATATTTTCATTATCAGATAATAATTCTAAATCTGGTTTTATTTCTTGATATTCTATTTCTGCTATTCTAACCTTTTTCTGTTTACACTCTGGGTTTATATGTCCTTTTTGTCCACAATTCCAGCATTTACATTCTTTGTAGTCTTTTTTAATTTTTCCATTATATTTTCTTTTATAATATCTTCTATAAGGTTTTCTTTTAAATTTTTTATTTTTCCAATATTTTCTGTAGTGTTTTTTATAACGTCTTTTATTTTTATATTTACCTTTATATCCTTGTTTACGTTTTCTCCATTTTTTATAATATGGTTTACATCCCCATTGATTTGGTGCATCTACTTGATCACAACAAATCATCATGGCATTTTTTACTTTTTTATATAATTGTCTTTCTATACATATATCTTTTAATTTTCTAATGACAAATTCTACTCTAGATCCTAATGTATTTGGTATTAGTTTTCCTATTTCTGTTGATCTGTATGCATTCCATTCTTTAATGAAATAAGTATTCCATGGTGATGGTAATTTGTTCATATACATATCATAATAAATTGTTTGATCATTATTACTGTAAAATTGTTTATAATAATATTTCTGGAATTCACATGTATAATTTTTTATGTTGCATAAATTGCATATTTGTAGATTCATTAAATGTTGTCTTGCTAAAAGTTTTTCTTTCTGTATTTCTTGTTGTTTACGATCTTCCCAATTTTCTCCTAGAATTCATCTCTTATATAATTTGTGAATTTATCTAATCCTTCACTAATTCCTTTTCTAAGTTCTTGTTTAGTTGCTAATCTTATTAAAATTTTTGTTTCGTCAGTTATTCCATCCCACCAATTTTGTATATTACCAGTAAAACTCATTATTAATAATTCTATCCATAAATCAAATTTTTCTTTCGTATTTTGTGCATCCCAATCATTATTTTGTTTATTAAATATAAACATTATTTTCATATCATTTGACCAACTTGTTAATGTTTTACTTGGGTCTTTTCTACAGTCTATATCTAATTTACTTCTCATAGGTTTAATAGGTTCATTTTCAGTTTTATATTCAGGTATGTATTCTTCTGGATACATTTTATAATATGGTTTTTAGATACTAATGCTTGATTATGTGCTCTTACACCTTTATCAGTAACTAATATATTAGGATTTTCGGTTTTTATACTTGGTTCAGTAGGTGGTGCTCCAACATTCATATTTACATCAAATCCTAGTGTTTCTAGGTCTAAATCTTCTAAGGATAATTTATCAAATTGTTCTTCTAAATTATTCATTATTTATTATTCACTACTTGAGCTTGAGTCTTTAGGTTCATCAATTTTTACTTCTTTTTGTTTGATATCAGTTTTTTCTTTATTTTTTGATTTCTTTATTGTTTCTTGTAACTGTTTTTGAAATTCTTCTTCTTTTCTCAATATTTCTGGCATAGCAGTAAATCTCATTCTTTCATCAAATGATCCTTTGACTATTTCTCCAAATTGTATTTTGTCTTTATGTCTAATTGATTCTTTTAATTCTTTTTGTGCTTCTAGAAATGTTGATTTCTTTCCTAATTTAGTTTTTATTTCAAAAACTTCAATCTTTAGGAGCTTAATTTCTTCTATTATTGTTTTAATATGTATTAGCATTTGTTTATTTAGTTCATTAATTTCTGCAATATGTTTATCCATTCTGTATTTTTTAGTTTTCTGGACCTTAAAGATATATTCATAGGAAGGGTATTTTAGTAATTCTAATATATTTTGGCTGGTTTTGAAAAAATAAATTTGGAAGGTTATTTTATAAAATTATAAAAGTATTGTGGTTATTATTATAGATTTTCCATTTAGTTTACTAAGTACAATTAAAAATTTGTTATATGTTTTGATAAGATATTTGTTACTTCACTTCACTTTATTCATATAGTTATAAGGCACTTTTGACTATAAGGCACTTTAGACTATATCACTTTTGACTTTATATAAAAAGAAAACTAAAGTAGTTTCGTAGGAAACCACTTCAAATACAAATTTGAGCTAAAATATAGAGATGATAACATTAGTAGTGAGTATCGATCCTGTTGGTGATGGTTTTGGAAGTTGGAACAGCATATTATGCACCTGAATTCAAACCTCAGAAGTCAAAGTTAGGTCTATTCGAACTTCGAAGGTGTGTTCAGTGTTTGTCATTATACAATGCAATCCCATGTTTGGGCAAATTCGGCAATTTGCTGCATTAACTTTTCTTCTTTTTATTATAATAAATAAAAATAAAATTTGTAACTTAATGTTATATTGTTTGATAATATTATAATTTTTATTTTATTTTATATTATATTAATGTTATATTATTTGCTAATATTATGTTATTTTATTTTATATTGCGACTTAATTTCGTTGAAATTGAGAGATATTTTGCTAAAACTGGGATTCTAGTCTATTTAGATCATTTCACTGATAGGAGCTGCATATTTGCAATTTTATGACTTCGAAGGGAATATTGTCTCAAATGTCTTTAGTTATTTTCTTTGAAACATAGAGTTGAGGAATGAAATTACCCTTTAGCAAATGCTTGCATAACACACACACACACACACACATATATATATATCTATACGAACTCACTGATTAAAAAATTTAAGGCAGGTGAAAAAGATTTTGCAGAAAACCAAATAGCTAGAGTGGACAGAACAATATTAATATTTTTTGTTTAGACATAATCTTTTTAATTTCTTTCTATTCTCACCTTTTGCAGCAAGTCTATTTCGTTGAATAAAGCCAATCTATTTCTCACCTTCATTTGCCAGTATTTATCACAAATGCTTCGCACATTATGTATAAACAAGTGAATGATGGATATGAAATATTGGAGGAAATTAAACAAAAACAAGAAAGTATGCTAATGTGTTTGTTTAATTCCCTCCAATTTTCACATACAGCATTCACAGTGACAAAGATGAAAGCAAATTGCAAAAGATATCCAAAGCTATGTGGCCATGGCGAGTATAATTTGTAGACATTCTTATACAGCAAGGCAGCACAAAAACAGACAGGGTTCATTCGACTTGCATGAGCACTAACAACAAACTCATTATGTACTCATATGGAGGATTGGCAAATTGATGGTTGTCGAGATGGAATTTTCCAAGATCAGGCCCAAGCCCAAGCCCAAGCCCATGACATACCATCATATTGTACACTGTATAACTATTGAATTATTACTAAAACTCTTATCAAACCCTACTTGTTATATACATAACTCTTACTTTGATAAAAATTACAGAAAATGAAGTTATAACTGAGTTTAATAAATTATAGACATTCTTTCTATAAAAATTTTATTATTATTATAATTTATTACTTTATTGTCTCAAAATTATTTTGATTTAAAAAAATATCATTTAAAGATGGGAGGTTGTGTGATTTGCAGGTGTAAAAATATTTTAATTTAATTAAATTCATATTTACCCTTTAATGTAATTTCTTGTATTAACAGAATTATGATTCCATGGGGTTTATAATGATATTAAAGAGGTGTAAAGATCACTATTTAGTAGTAAATTGTGAGTCCATAATTAGCTCAGTTGAGCTGAAATTTAGGAGATTGTACCAAAATCCTGCTTGAAACGAGAATATATCGTGGCTCAATTATGTAAAACGGAGTTGGACGATTAGCTCCCTTCTAATATTTTCGTGAAACCTTTTTTCAGTTATATTTATTTTATTTTTGAAAATGTCTTCTTTAAAAAAAAAAAACACTTCTAATTTTTTATTATTAAAACTCAAAGTAGTATTGTGCTGATTTTTTTATTTCTTTTGCAATCTTAGTGTTACCTTATACACAAATTAAAAAGTTAAATATAAAAATATTTAATCAATAAGAAAATTGAAAATAATAATAGATTATTCTAAATTTGTATAATTTATTTTAGTTAAATAAGAAGTAGGAGATAGAAAATTAAAAAAAAAAAAATTGATCGTGAGTGTAAGTGATTTATTAGGAAAGAAAATATGTGTGTTTAATTCTTATTTGTTTTTAATTATAATTTTATTTAAAATAGAATTTTATAAAGATAATGAAGGGTCCCAGTAGCGTTGCTCTTGAATAAAATGGTTGACTTTAGGAAGAACCAAATAAGTGATATACACCATAACGTAGGCCATAAATAGGAAACTATTCTAGTTATCAACGGTCATATTATATTATGCCACAATTTTAATTATAAGAAAATGAAACTCTCACAACAAAAGCACACAATTATGCACCAAACGGTGCACTTTAATTTATTAAAATTATAAATGTCTTTTAGAAGATTAAAAATGATCATTTACACCTTTAGCACGTCTTGGGTTGTTTGGATTTCTACAAAAATGGTATTATAGCCAAGCATTTGATTTAAGGATTTTGAATGGTATATCAATAGGAAATCGATGACATATATTCTGATGATCAACCCAATTGAGGACCATATCAGTTTGCATAGTCGATGTAACAAGCCATGTACCATATTGTTTCAAAATTAAAAAATGAAATTAATTGTCTTTGTAATAAGCGATTTTGAAAATTATTTAATGATTAATAATCATACAATGATAAGTAATATTACTACTTATATGTAGTATTATTCATCTGAAAGTAGAAGTTCATATATTCAACAGTTAAAACAACTGTATTTATCAAAAACTCATGAGTTTATAATTAGAGAACTCATAGTAATAAAAAATAGAAATTTAAACATAGATCTTCTTTTATTGAATATGATACGAATAGAAGTTTTTAGAAATATTTTTTTCTTGAAAATAATGGAACATTAATTCTGTTAAATATTATCATGATGATCTTGTGATAGATTATAATAAACTTTTATCTGTTAAAGAGAGAGAATAATATAATTTAATCAATAAAAAAAGCAAAAATTATCCTTTTCATAATATGCTATTAAGATATAAAAATTCATTCATATACAAACTCTGCCTTATAAACAAAGGTTTAAGGAAGAATCAGATTCCAAAAAAAATAAGAGACATTATATGTCATAAATATTTAACAGAATGCAATGAAATATTATATAGATAATATTATGAATAAATTATCTAACCTATTAGTAATTTCACAAAGCATTGAAACCATTAGGTTTCGACCTTCTAGTTATCGTAAGAGAGAATTTGCATATGGAAGATTTCAACCCTTTAATTTAATTAATGATTCTGAAATATAGGAAAATAATTAGTTAAATTGGATGTCTTTATACTTATTAAATAGATTAGGTAATCTCAATCTATCTATAAATGATATAGAAAGTGTTAATGAAATACTTGAGATCAAAAATTTTAATAATGAAAATATAAATCAAATTAAAAGATTATGAGATCAAATAAGTCAGAAATTTGATCAAGTTAAACAAATGATGCAAGACATCAAGATTGAAAATCAAAATATATTAAAACATGAAATCATAAATACAATAAATAAAAATTCTTTAGATATAATATTGAAAAAATTATTGAACAGCTTGGTAATAAATTTACCATAAATATTCATAGGAAGCTTCAAGAAAATTGAAGTCTAAAACATTAGTAATAATATGGAAGAATTACTTATAGTAATTCATGAACAAAATAAAATCCTACAAGATACAATAATTTACTATAATGAAAACAAGAATATTGAAAATTCAGCCTATGATAAAGCCAATATTTAATAAAATAAATGAAAATGAAAAACTTATAAGTTTAAGAATGCTAAGTAAAAACACTAATAATGAATTAAAAAAAAAACTATCTCATAGAGATGAAAAATCTTCTTAAACAAATGAAGATGAGAATGTATTTATTAATTCACAATATATAGAAGAAAAAAAAAAACAAAAAGGATTAAACATTTAAAGATGAAAGAAACAAACTCAATAGTCTTTGAATAAAATGAATCCAATAATAGAGTTTTTTATGCTAGAAAAGAGAACCAATATATGAAATACAATAAAGTCAATATCTTAAGGCTACCAAGCCTAAAAGAAAATATAAAACTCTATTAGAATATAAAGAAAGACCAATCAACTATAATGGAATATGATTGGACATAAATTGTTCTAAAGATAGAGATAAAATTATAATAAATTTAATAAAATCTATGAAAATTGCACTTGCATTTAATAAATTTGATAGAAATTGAGCTATAAAATTCCTTAAAATATCATTTACAGGAATAGTAGCACAATAGTTCATGGGATTAAAAAATAAAAACAAAAATAAGATATTATATGGAGATAATCCTAATGAGAATGAAACCCTGGAACAAGTCTTAAATAGATTCGAATGTGATATAAGAAGAGAACTTTTAGGAAAAGATTGGGAAATTGATTTTCAATAAAGTTTGAAAAACACAATCTCCTAAAATATTAAGAAAAATCAATTTACCAGAAGAATAGGAAATAGATTTAAATAGTCAACTTACTTTAATTAGAGGAAATCCCTCTAAAACTATAGAATATATACCAGAAAGTAGAATAGTCATAGAAGGAAAGAGATTATTCTTTATACTCAAAAAGGATTCAGAGTTAAGCAGAACTCAAAGTTTTATTCAATGTAGGCACCTTGTGATGCTACTATCACATGAAATACTAACAACAATCAGAAAAAATAATTAGAATCTAAAAATAAAAGTTAAATACAATAATAGAAAGTTTTGGTATGAAAATTTTTCCATCTTAGATGCAGGAGCTATAAAATTTTATATAAACTCAAAAATAATTAAATATTTAAAAAGAAATATTTTAATTGAGCCTTATACATATGTAAGATTTAATGGAGAAAGGAAGACTCTAAATTAATAATGTGAGATACCATTAAGGATTAAATGAATATAATTTATTTTTTTTCTTCATAGAACTTAATTATGAAACAAAATAAGTTCTTTATTTTAACGATGAACTTTTTTGAGAATTTTTCTCCTTATTGCATAGGAGATATAGAAATATCCATTAGAATTGAAGATATTAAACAAACTATATCAAGATATGTCTAATCATTTTATAGTTTATATAAAAGAGATTATACTATATTATGTGCATAAACTAGAATAGTTCTATACTTTAATTAATACTTGTTAAAAAATTATCCTAACTAATTCAAGGATTTATCCAAAGTCTTATTGGAAAGATTATAAACCTTTAACAAGATAATGAATAAATGAATAATAAATTTCTCTAGAAACATGTAGAATAAAAACCTTGATTCAAATAGAAGATTACATTCTAAGTATACCAATATTATAGTTCTATGACTATATAGGTGTAGATATATTTTTAGTAGTTAATTTCCTTCGTCAGTTCATTTATATAATGACTAACGAAATAATTACTCTTAAAACACCATGTGATTTTTCTATTAGAACACCTAGGATTTATAATCTCAAAAGGCGAATAACTCAAAAATTATGTTTTCGAAGCAATCAGCGTGATTATTTCAATATAAAAATTAATCAAATCATATTAAAATATAACAAAATCTTAGAAAAAATTGATAAAAACTTTGGAGAAAATCTAATTCAACTATAGGAAGTAGATAAAACTTCTGCTAAGATTGAATTAAAATATTTAAATGTAATCATAAGAGTCAATCCTATGAGATATAGACAAAATGATAAATTAGAATTTGATAAATAGATTAAAGAACTCTTAGATCTCAAAATTATTTAGGAATCTAAAAATTCACATCTAAAAATTCATACAAAAATTAAGCGAGAAAAAACTCATATGGTCATTAATTATAAAAAATTAAATATGTATATCAAATTTGATGGAAAATTTTTACTTTATAAAGATACATAAATTACTTCTGTAATTAACAAAAGATATTTAGCAAGTTTGACTATAAACTTGGATTTTGGTAAATCAAGCTTGAAGAAGATAGTATACCACTTACTGCTTTTAGTACACCTCAAAGACAGTACGAATGGATTGTAATGCTTTTTGGATTGAAAAATGCACCACAAATATTTCAAAAGAGGATAGATAAAATTTTTAAAGAATTTCATGAATTCTGTATTGTTATGAATATGACATATTTATATTTTAAAACAATGAAGTAGATCATATTAATCAAATTATTTTCTTTTATAGAAAAATACAAAAAACATGGAATATTACTTTCTAAAAAGAAAGCTGAAATAATGAAACATAAAATAGAGTTTCTAAGATTAATAATTGATGAAACAAGAATAAAGATGCAATCTCATATTTTTGAAAAATATATTTATTTTCAGATAAATTAGAATCTGAAGAACATATTTAGATATTTCTAGAATGTCTTAATTATGCTAAAGGTTTCGTAGAAAACTTAGTAAAAAAAAAAAAAGCAACATTTACAAGAATTACTAAAAAAGAATAGTACGAAAACTTGGGAAGATCTCTACACCAAGGTTGTAAAGAGATTTAAAGAATAATGCAAAAATCTACCAAGATTAGGATTTACAACAGCCAATGATAAATTAATTCTTAAAATCAATGCTTCTAATTAACACTGGAGTGCAATATTAAAACCAAATCAAGAAAAAATTTGTGGATATACTAGCAGAATATTTAAGCCTGCAGAAAAGAATTACCACAATAATAAAAATGAATTATTAGCAATTAAGAATGAGATAGCTAAATTTACTTTCTTTTTATTGTAAAAGAAATTTAAAGTCAGATCTAATAATACTCAAGCCAAATGATCTATACTTAATAAATTACCTAATTACCTCAATATAAAAGATTGATTAGATGGCAGCAATTCTTTGTTGAATATGATTTTGAAATAAAATATATTAAATGATCTAACAATTGTAATGCATATTTCCTCAAAGAGAATTGAATGGATAAGCATTTATCCTAAATAATCAAGGCAATAATGATGTGCTTAAAAGGTTAAGAATTGCTTATTAAAGGCAAACAACTGATTTATGATAGATTTGCCATGATTGATGGTGCCCAATAAGAATTGAGCAAATTTTGTCCAAAAAAAGCCTTATAAAATCATCTAGACATACAAACTTTAAAAGAATATATTAGCAAATACTAAAAAAATGTCAATTTCAATAATCAACATGAAGGACAGATCGCTCAGAGTTCTTCACAGAATTCAAAGATCACCTACCAGAGAATTTTCTCACAATACACGATCTTAATGATCGATACTTAAAGAGAAAAGTAAAGTTCTTCACCGAGCTTAAAGCCCCAACATAACAAAAGTGGACAATCAATTTACATGGCTAAAATCTCATGTGAAAGTGACAACATTTATGATTATAAAAGAGTTAGTAAATCAGCCTATGGGATTCATCCTAACTAGGCTATAATACCAGATCATTTAGGATTACACTAGAGGATTAATTTCATTTTATGAAGTGATTCTAAAGTGATAAAAGATGTATTTGAATATGGTTTTTTAACCTCATCTATGTTATTGAAGATTGTAGAAAATTTGAGTTACTTCCAAAAAAAAAAAAATCAAAGAAATTGTGATTGAGCTCAAAAGGATAAAAAAGTTAAAAGAAATATTTTTTTGTCAAATTCCTCATTGCTTATCCTAAATATTGTGATAACAAGTGGTATCCAACTCAACACATAATCCAAGTTAGAATTAGCAGCAAGAAAGTTAGTCCAACAGTTGATTTATTTGAACCCAAAGCACTCAATAGCAAGAAGACAATTAGGATAAAGGTCATCTATGAATATCTTAAGAGGATCAGCAAAGAAAAAGCATGGTTCCATAAAGTTACAAAAGAACATATAATCTCTTCTTGAGTATAAAAGAAAGTATATTAGCAAAGAAATAAATAAAGAAAAAGAAAAAAATGATATATGAAAATCTTATGGAGTCTAGCCTACCGACAAACCAGAGATATGTAATATGCTAAAGCATCAATCATCATATAGATTTTGCTACGAAAATCCAAAGAAGTGTCCAAAGAGGATATGTAAATAGATAAAGAACTAATAATAAGAATGTGACAGGACAAAGACCACTTCAAAAAATAAAAAGATACTAAAATAAAAGATCAATAATTCAGAGAAAGATTCAAGAAAGAAATGATAAAGGTTGTCAATATCCTTATCTTAAAAAAAGAAAGGTTGTCTGTCACTGGGAAAAAGAAGATAACAACAGATAAAAGGAGATTGTCATCTTATCTCTAGGAAATCTAAAGTCTGCCTTAAACATATGATAAGTGTCATATAAAAAGAGATATCATTATCTTTTCAAGTGAATAAATAAAAAAAAATGTAAGAAGGAAAGGGCATCGAATCTCATCTCATCTCTAATCTCTCATAACAACTTTCATATGTATTATCTTGTAAACATTACAATTATAAAATAAATAAAAATAATTTGAGTGAAATTATCATCTATTATATATCTTATATATTTTAAAATATATCAAGTTCCCTACATACCAATACTTCTGTTAAACCAATAATATTTCATATTGGTAAGTACTCTTCCAAAGACACTTGTAAGAAAATCATATTTTAAAATCACTCAGGCAAATCTCTCATAATTCTGAGATAAATTTACTAATTACCTTCAATCGTAGAAAGGTCCATGATCAGTACCGCTATAGTTTCACATATTCTACAAAATCACTCAGGTTATGGAACAATGTATTACGTTGAGCATCATGGAATAATCAAGGAGGTGATTTTGTAGAATATGTGAAACTATAGCGGCATCGATCATGGACCTTTCTACGATTGAAGGTAATTAGTAAATTTATCTCGTAATTATGAGAGATAATATACCTGGTTAGTAATCTTGAATTATCTTCTTATATTTAGCAACAAACGTAAGCATGTTAGACCTTTATTGTTTTTAAAATTTTATGAAATATAAAGATGATAAACATAACTCAAAATTCATAAACTATAGAAATATCATTTATTAAGTTTATAAATGTTATTGATAATTTAGATTTTAGTCAAGAATATCAAATCATATTTGCAATTTTAATGATTAAAAATCATTCAAATATAAAAATCATTGGTATTCTAATTTGAGAATGACAAACTCTAAAGATAATGAAATATTTGATAATCATATATGTAATTTTAATGATTAAAAATCATTCAAATATAAAAAATCATTGGTATTCTAATTTGAGAACGATAAACTCTGAAGATAATGAAATATTTGATTCTTTTGAATAAGAAAACATAATAGCATTAATGGAATCCATATTAACTAGTCTTGAAATAATTTATTATAGGTGCAAAACTAATAATATGACATAAAATCGTCCATAATAGATAATAATAACAATTATATAAACTTTTTTATTTAAAATATTGAATTCAAATTACAGCATTTTTCGAAAACTTAGATAGGATGTGCCTTAGTTGGGAAGATAATTTAAACATTTATATTGATATGTTAAAAGAAAAAATTTAGTTAATATCTCAAGAAAAACAAATAATAGTAAATGTAAGATATAATATATAATTCATTGATCTGTATGAATATGATAATCATCTGAATTTATATTAAAAAAACATAATTAAAACTTTAAAGGATTTTAAAAATAGATGTCGAAGAGATGGAATGACAAGTTGTTTGATTATTCAAAATTAACATTACCACAAAAAATTTAGTAAACATTGCAAAGAAGTCCTTGTTGTGCTAAATGGTGTAAGCATATCACTATTGTTAATTATATTACTTATAAAAATGGCTGGCCTATTGCTTATTTCATGTATTTGAAGCAATAAAGGTATTCAACATATGGTGCTAGCTCTTTGATATCATCTAATTAATCTTTGATCTCATTTATTTTCTTTGTAAGATTCTAATAGATATTAAAAATACTATACATTATTATGATTAGATTCAATAATAAAACAAATAATAAACACTCATGCTTAATATACATAAGAGTGATGTTATACTTACTCAATTAAGATGTTTATCTCAACTGACGTGTCACCAATAGATTTTTACCATTTTGATTATGAATGATAAAACTTAATAATTAACTATCACTTAAGCCTTAAATAGTAACACATTATTTACCACATCATTTGCAATACTAACTAAGTAAGATCTATACATAATATATGGTCTTTGAAAAACTTAATACAATAGATTGGAACATTAAGAAAAGAAAATTAATAAGTATCTAAATCATTAACTAATTAATGGTGCGTTTATTAATTGATAATCAAAATGAATTAGAATTTAAATGAGTTGAAATCGTAATGAGTAATGAGACTCAAAATAAAATGATTATTTTACGTATATGAATCAGAATCAGAAAATTACCATTGATATATTTATTTTATCTTGAAATCAGAATACATATATTATTGCAAGTTACTAAAATGACATAAGTTAATTATTGTCATTATTTATTAACTTACCATATCTTTCTTGGTAGGATCAATGCGATTTCTATCTTTGTGAATTGTCATTTTTTTTGTTGGGGGTTTGAGGAGAGCAGTCAAAGAATGAAGTAAAACACACGATTTCAAGTTGGAGCATTTCTTCTTTAACTCTTTATCTTATAGTTCACATTAAAGCACTTCTACTAAACTACAGATGACTTGTTTGAGATCTTATAATCATTGTAGAGGATGGAAGTCTCACCCAAGTTAACAATAAAAATAATTGAAGTAACAAAATTAATATAGTTTAATAATATCATTACTAATATAATAATGATGACATTAGTAAATAACAATAATGATTATAATGATAATGATTATTATTATTATTATATTAATAATAATATATAATGAAGGACTTATTTGTAAATATTATAAAATTTCAGCAATGACCAAAATACGAACTTGAAAAAACTTAATTGAAGATAATTTGAGAATTATGAAAATTTAATAGAGGCAAAATGAGGTGTTCAAGGAATGTGAACTTGATTCCCAACCCCATATGAGAATTAAGTTCTCATTCCTTAATCCCAAAAATATATAAGCCCTACATATTTATTTACATTTTTTCTTCTATTTTAACAAGTAAACACCATTTATCATTCTTATTCCGTATTTTGATTCTTTATTCTTACAAGTAAACACACCATAAGTGAATAAAAAATTTATAAATTATAGTCAAATTTACCTTTTTTTAATTGATAGTTACATTCACTATTTAATATACGAATTGCTTTATTTTTAATTTTTTGAAAAGGTAATACAATTAAAAAAGAAAAAAAGAATCCATACTTAATTTTATCCTCCTTAATTGATATAATTTATTTAAAATTTGCTAATAAGTAATACTAAACTAGTTTTCATCAAATTTTTATTTTACTGTGTGAAACACACGTAGATAGTGTGAGTTTCTATCTGTCAAAATGTCTTTATTGTATTTAATACATGCAATATTATTGTAGGAAAGAAATCTATGAAAGCTCATGTTTCTACACATTTCCATTGGTAATTTTATTTGTACGTTCTTATAAAAAAGATACAAATATTATTAAAATATTGGAGGAAATTAAGTAAATATTTGGTTGAGTCCTATAGCCAATTTTCTAGGCATTGAAGTATTAGGCAAGTTCTGCTACAGTTTAATAATATTTAATATAATACACCTAATGCAATGCATCATGTGGGAAATTGTATGGTAAGGAGATTAGATAATTTTTTTAAGAGAAAAATAAGGGAATCGATTTCTTTGGAAGATGGGATAGTTAAGATCTTTTACGGAGGTTTGAAAATCCCCTCATTTTTCTTGTGTCTAGAGCTAAATTAGATCTATAAAATCCCTTTGTTTTTCTTGTGTTTAGAGCTAAATTTATAAAATAGGTGCCCAAAGGGTATTTTCATCTTTTTTGTCACATAATAATTTTCTATTGGTGCTATCTTCCTCAAGTTGGGTTATTTTATATTTTTTTTTGATTTGATAATAAATTTTGTGAGGAAGTAATTCACTCATCCTTTATATGGTCCTTACTATTTATCACGTGACGAAAGCTGGTTTAGTGGTCCCATCTTTTTTCATAGTATAGTTGAGGAGTGTTAAGGTGGCTTTTTTTTATTGCTCGACTAAAAAATCTTCACTCTAATTAGCTCTTTATCCTTAGCAAAAATGAGATATTTTGTTATCTCTCATAATGGTGTGTACTGTTTATGTGCTGGCTCTAACTACTAAAATTTAGGTTTCGATAATATCCCTTAATGTTGATATTATTTACCAAAATTGTACTTTTCTTTTAAAAGCTCAGTTTCTGATCACTGTGAGCTATCCTCTCATCTAATTAAATGAATTGACCTCTCTTGACTATTATTGGCTCATATTAGCACCTAAATTTTCTCCTAAACAAAAATAAATTTGAGACCGCATTAGAAGTAAGTGACCAATTTAGATTCAAGCAAGTTCTCTAACCTACTGCAACTTAATTTGGTTGAGACTGAGAGATATTTTGCTAGAACTGGGATTCTAGTCTATGGAGATAATTTCACTATATGTCTTCAAAAGGAATATTATGTCTCAATTGTCATTAGTTATATTCTTCATTTCTTTGAAACAAATAGAGTCGAGGAATGAAATTACTCTTCACCACAATTCTTGCATAAGATATATATACCAACTCACTGATTCAAAAATTTAATGCAGGTGAAAAATATTTTGCAAAAAACAATAGCTAGAATGGACAGAAAAATACAAGTATTTTTTTGTTTAGGCATAATCTATTCAATTTCTTCCTATTCTTACCTTTTGCCTCAAATCTGTATATGTATTATTTATGGTAAGACGGTATTGGGGAAAACTAAATAGAATGTCATTGAACAAAGTCAATCTATTTCGTTTCCTCCAATTCTCACCTTCAGTTGCCAGTATTTATCACAAAAGCTTTGTACATTATGTATAAACAAGTGAAGGGTGGACATGAAATATTGGAGGAAATTAAACAAAAACAAGAAAGTATGCCAATGTGTTTGTTTAATTCCCTCCAATTTTCACATACAGCATTCACAGAGGCAACGTTGAAAACAAATTGCAAAAGATAGACAAAATTATATGGCCATAGCTAGTATAATTTATGGACCTTCTTAACACTTACGCAACAAGGCAGCACAGAAACATAATTCACGAGACTTGCATGAACAACTGAGCAACAAACTATTCACATGTAGGGTTGGCAAATTGAGGGGCCGGGCCGAGATTTTCCAAGCCCATGACATGGCCATTCAGATTGTAAACTGTATAACTATTGAGTTGTTACAGAGTGAAGCTCCTAACAATTCTTTAAAACTTATGAAACCCCACTTGTCATATGCATAACTCTTATTTGAATGAAAATAGTATAAAATAACAAAAGGTTATAATAGAATTTAATTAAATTTTAAATATAATTTTTTTTTCATAAAAATCTTATCATTATATATAATTTATTACTTTATTGCCTCAAAATTATTTTTATTTTTAAAAAATTAAGAACAAATGATATCTACACCCTTAAAATTTGAAGAAATGATCACTGACACTCCTCAATTTTTACAAATAAACACTAAAATTTCCTTTTAACTATTTACTTCTATTATACCTAAAAATTTTATTAATAAATAAAATATTATATATATATATATAATCTATGCAGTAAACTAACAATATTAAAATATTTTAATAAATTTAAATATATAAATTATTATATTATTTTAATAATATATTTTTATTTATTGTAAAGATTTTAAATAAATATTTGCATTAAATAAATTTTACAATTAAAAAAATTCACAAACTAATAACGTTGAAATTATTATTTTGCATAATATTCAAAATAATTTAAATTTTAATACATTCATTTTAATATTATGATTCTATTTATTATCAAATTTAGTTTAATGTAATCAAATATATCTAATAGATCGTAAAATATTAAAATAATTTTAAATATTGAAATTATTTTAAAATATAGATATATTATTATATTTATTTTAATGTTATATTTTCTATTTATTATAAAACATTAGAGTCAATTTTTTTTAGGATAACCTGAGCCCGACCCGATTACTAAAATAAAAACCCAACTTGAAAGAAAGTCCAATTATTTATTTTACATTGGGGAATAAGATTATAATCAAAACATATAAGAAAAAAACACAAAATTCAATTTCACAACCCAATATAAAAAAAAAAATCATGTTTTATACAATAAAAATATATAACTCAACTTTAGAGCCCAACATAAAAAATAAACGCTCATGTCTCATATATATAAAAACACATAATACATTCATCTTCGTCCACAAATTCTTCTTTAGTAAACATTTCACTTTCAAGAATTTTACCTATAAAAAAAAGTAAGAAAATAAAATTAATATATAAAATTATTATGAAACCAATTATTTAATATATTTTCTACATTAATTTAGGGTCGGGTTGGCTTAAGCCTGAGCCTGACCCGAGATTCAAAAATTTGAGCTAGGTCAATGAGGCCAAAATTCAGGTCAAGTCAAATTGTCATATCTAAATAAAAGATATTCTGGTAAAAAAAATATTATGTTATCTCTTTTTAAAATTTTGAGGTGTTGATGATTATTTTCTCAAATATTATGAGTGTAAATTATTTTTTCAAAAATTAATTATGGAGGGTTCATGATTTGTATTTATAAAAATATTTTAAATTAATTAAATTCGAATTTGTCGTTTTATGTAATTTCTTCCAGTAATAGAACTATAATTCTAAATTTAGAGTTTTATAAGGATTTTAAATAGGTGTGAAGACTGCTTAATATTAAATTGTGAATCCATGCTTGGTTTAGTTGGGCTACGTTTCGAAGATTGGACCAAAATCTAGCTTGACGTGAAAATATATCACGGCCCAATAATGTGACATTTGAAATGGTTGACTTGAAAAAGAATCATATGAGTGATTTACACAATAGTGTAGGCTAAAAATAGGAAAATATCTAGTTATAAACGACCATCGCATATTATGTCACAATTTTAAATTATCTTGTTATATACATAACTCTTATTTTTTGTATTTGATATCATCTAATTAATCTTAGATCTCATTTATTTCCTTGGTGAGATTCTAATAGATTTTAAAAATACTGTAGTAGTATTATTTTTTGATTATGTAATCAAACACATAATAAACACTTCGGCTTAGTATACATAAGAGTGGTGTTCTACTTTTCAATTGGGATCGATACATATCCTAATTGATGTGACACAAATAAAATTTAACTATTTAGATTATGAATGAAAAATAATGATACATCATTTACCACATCAACTACGATACAAAATATGAGCGATAATACTGTAACTTTTAAAATAATTATTGTTAATTATCTTATAGAAATAATCAGATTAGAAAAAAATTAGTTAGACGTTTGATAAAATTTAGTTTTAAAAGTAATATGAATTTTAAAAATAGTAGTATATATTTGATAAATCTACAATTAAATTGTTGTATGAATGTAAATAATTGAATTGAACATAATTTCATAATAAAATTTATTTATATGTTTATAAACACGTACATAAAATATTCTTTTATTGTATATATATAATAATTGATAATTAAAATAAATATTTTATATTATTAATTTTATTTTTTTATTTTTTATCTCAATATAATTGGTAATAATAATAATATCTTTAAAGTTAATAATTTTATTTCTTAATTAATTAGGATAATTTTTTATTTTTATAATACATATGATAATATATGTATGGAATTGTATTAACAATTTCATATAAAGCTAATTCTTAAAAGTAGATTTTAAAAAACTGTTCCTTCCCTTATTTTTAAAGTTTATCATAGGATGTGTTGATTTTGTCAAAACTAAATTTTTAAAAAAATTACCAAATACTAAATTTAGATTTTTGTTTTTTAAAATTATCTTATGAATATGTTTGAGATTGAGGTGCTGTAGTTTTTAAGCTACAATCGCATGAAAAAAAACCGTAATTATAAAATAAAAGTTAATAATATGTAATAAATATAATTTTTAAATAATAATTTTAACAAAATTATTAAAAACATAATAGATTTTACATCATACAAGTGAAAAATCATATTAATATAGCTAATATAACTTAAAAGCTACAGTAGTTAGTGTTTACCAAACATTTTAGTGCTGCAGCTTAAAAGCTACAGCTGTCCAACCTCAATCCTAAACATACCCTATATCCAACCAAAAACAATCCTAAATAAGCCATAAATATCTCAACTAGATAAAATGTTTACATAATCAATAATACTATACATTCTAAATTTTTTATCTCAAATTATGTAGCATTCATCATTGATAAATACCACATCATTTGAGATAATTATTTAAGATAAAAATGTTATGATATATAGTATTATTATTACATAATATATGTTCTTTAAAAAACTTAATGCAATAGATTGAAACATTATGAAAAGAAAATTAATGAGTACCTAAATAATTAACTAATTAATTGAATAGAAATTCTATAAATTAATGTTACATTTACTTTTTTAAATTTTAATTGATAGTTGCATTGCTATTGTACTGTATATACGAATTTCTTTATTTTTAATTTTTTGAAAAATGGAATACAATGAAAAAATAAAAAGGACCTCAAAATTAATGAATTTAACCCTTCTTAATTGATTTACATTTATTTAAAGTTTATTAACAAGTAACACTAAATTAGTTTTCATCAAATTTTTATTCAGTTACTTGTCATAAATTTATCATGTTGTGAAACACACATTAACCACATAGTTAATGTGAGTTTCTACTTTCTATCTCTCAAAATGTCTTCATTGTATTTAACACATGCAATATTACTGTAGGGAAGAAATCTATGAAAACTATGTTTTCACTTCCATTCGTAATTTTATTTGTTATGTTTTTATTTTGCCTTTTGACAGGTACGGGAAAAGTGAAAAGTAAAAAGAAAATGAGATGAAATTAAAACTTTGCTCTCTGTTACTCTTTTTGCAGAAAAAAAATCAATTTAAGTTAACTGGGTTCATAGATGGTGGAGAGGATAGGCTAATTTCATTAAATTATATTTCATTGTCTATAATAGTAATTTAACTCATGGATATTTTAGTACTTAAAATTTTTTTTTAATGAAGAAATGGATGTATAGAATACTAGGATGCGTTCAAATAGTCACATCTTTTACATTTGGTTCTTGTTTTTAATACTTTACATAATTTATAAAAGTACCATAAGTTTTGAAATATGTACAAATATGTTATTTTCAAATTGTTATTATTATTATTATTAATATTTTATAGTCAATATTATTATTAGTATTTTTTATTTTATTACTATTATTGTTATTATTATTATTATTGTCATTATTTTCATTATTATTATTATTGTCAATATTTATTATATTTATTGCTATTCTCAATATTATTATTATTATTACTATTTCTATTTATTATTATTATTGTTGACCGTAATGAAAATAAAGTGGGATAATTCTAATTATTTGATTTTTTTCCTTGATCTTAGAAAAGATCGACTTCTTCTACTCCTCCTCTTATCCTCTATATTGTTGTTGTTGTTGTTATTATTATTATTACTGGTACTATTCCTATTACTACTATCATCATCATCATTATTGTACTATTATAATATATAAAAATAATGCTAAGGACAATAAATAATTGAGTATATTTTTGTAACTTACAATAGACTATTTTAATTCTTAAATAAAATAAAATAACTAATGAAAATTCAATCTATTCTATTTCTAATTTTTATAAATTAAATAAATAATTTATTTTGATTCTCATTCTCCATTCCGATTATTCCATTTCAATTTCATATTATTTTGATTCCAATCCTTTTTTATTCCACTTTATTTTGATTACTGATTGATAAAAAATAATTGTTCAAGAAAAATAATATTAAAAACTAAATTCTTATTCATCATGACCAACTAAATTACCTCATTAAACTGAATTTTTAGTGTTTATGTAAATTAAAGATAAAGAGTATATAAGTCATTTAACTAAAAAGTTAAAGGCTAATTTAACAAAAAGAGGAATGACGTAGCCACAAAAGTTTTATAAATCCAATATGACATATTGTATAATTAATTAAATTAAAAATGATGCACATAATTTTTTTAATATTTAATCAACCAATTCAATCTTACCACATATTATTTTCAATTTTTACAATATTATTTCTAGGTTGTGGCTATAATTACTCTAATGAAAATGAACAAGCTACCCTCTTCACCTACGAAAAAAATAATAAAAATTCAGATTTTTCTTTTTGACCGTTGATGTTTAAAAACAAACCCTAAATATTTTTCTTTTCTTTTCTTTTTCCTTTTCTTCTTTTAAAAAACCACCGCCTTTTCTTCTATGTAGGGCTATAAATACAAGCAGAAGAACGCTTAAAAGATTAAATCCATCAAAGAAGAGAAAACCAAAACCTCTTGCCCAAGAAAATTTAAAGGCAAAAACACCCAGCAAGGAAAAAAGAACTTTTCAATAATTATTTTGGGTTTCTGTTAATTATCAATTCATCTTTTGGGTTATAAATTATCAATCGAAAGTTTCGAGAATCAAAGTGGTAACGATGGCCGTGGCTGTTTGTGGAAACAAACGATCATTCTTTGAAGATCTTCCTTCTTCTCCTCCGGTTTCCAAGCGCGTCCGATGCGGCTCGACTTCGCCGTCTAAGTTCACGCCGCAACTCCTCGATCGGCTCCGAGCCCTTTTTCCTCAGCTCGAACCCCAGGTTCCTTTTTTTTTTTTTTCTGCGAATAATTAAATTTATGATATTTTTCTTTAATAAAATTTATGCGTTTATATGTGTATTCTTTTTGTATTTACTGATTTTGTTGATCTATTTCTTTAAAAAAAAGGATACATTTTTCTTGGGTTTTTTTTTTTTTTTTAAATTTATATAAAATATTTTTGAAAGAAATTATGTTACAGACTAGTTTAAAATTTAAGAATAATGAGAATTAACCAAATCAAAGCTCTGAATTTGGTTCAAATTATTTATTTCAGTAAACACTGTAGATATTAATGTGTTTATGTGATTTGATGTGGTTTGATTTATGTTTTTTTGGGTGCATTGATTTAAGAAGGAGGGTAAAGATGAAGTGAATCATATCGAATGCGTGATTGAGAGATTTTATACTTTTATCATATTACCTTGCAGCTTCTCCAGAGAGCTCTGGATGAATGTAATGCTAATCTAGATTCTGCAATCAAGAAGCTGAATGAAATTTGCTCACCGTCAGATCAGGAAAGGTTGGGCTTCAAGCAAGAATTGGGTACAAATTCTACTCCAGGTATGCAATAACTCCATATTTAAAGCAATTGGATAAGAGGTTATATTCACTTATGTGATAATATAGCAAAAAAAAAAAAAAATTCACATTCAATTCTGCGATGCATTGGTTATAGTTTAACTTTGTATATCCTCCTTATTACATACTTTACATCTGTAGCAGATGTAGTTTATCGTCTAGTCTTGCTATGCAATTTTTGGTTGGATAAATCTTGATTGTGGTTGCAGCTCATTTAACCCTTACGTTGGTGTATACTGCTGGTAGTATAAAGTGCTGTTTGCATTACTGTTGCCATTGCTCTCTTTGTATATGGTCATTAGCGAAAAATTCATGATAGTTTGTATAATTTCAAGATAAATTTATTTTGTGCCAACATTAGGCTTAAAGTTCATTATTTAACAAAGCATCTTTTGCTTTAACTTGTTAGCTGACCTCCTATCTTTTACTTCCATCTTTTAGCTGCATTTCAAGATCATGTTAGTTTGTATAATTTCAAGATAATTTTGCTTTGTGCCGACATTAAGTTCACTATATTTGACAACATATCTTTTACTTTAACCTTTTATAGCTGCCTTTCTTATCTCTTGCATTTTGTTTGTGGCTTTTGTTGATATACACATAAATATTGGTTTTTCATTTTCTTCAGTTCCATTATTATAACTAGTTAGTCTTATATATTTGAACCTAATGTGACACATGTCTTGCTTCTCTACTCAAGGATTCTAAATGATGTAATGATCATACTTATTTTCAAGATTGCCATGGCTTGAGGGAGGTTGTTTTGTAGGAATTTTTATTAGCTGAGCTGTAATTTTGCACTCTGATAGAGAATGGGATCACAAAAGAACTAGGGTGCACTTATGTTTTAATCAAATTTTGTCTGCTTAAGGCTGCATTTTAGAATTCTTCTAACAACTGCATGCTAAATTGGCAGGCAAAGAAACTGCCACTGCTTCTGAGTCTTCATCAGATCCTAGCAGGCTTCCACAAAACGGTGCTGAATGGGTTGACTTGTTTGTGACAGAAATGACAAGTGCTACTAATATGGATGATGCCAGAGCTCGTGCCTCAAGAGTGCTGGAGATTTTAGAAAAATCCATCATGGTACGTGCTGCTGATGAGGCAGCCCAAAGTTTTCAAACGGTTGGTATCTATTCTCTAACTAATCTAAATGACTGCTAATATGGTTGATAGTGAAGTTGAAGATACATTACAATTTTTATGCTTATATGAGTCATGATTTTTGATATGGCAAAAAGTTTTATCATTGCCTTGACATCTGAACACTATAATATGTAATAAACATACAGTTCCAGAAGCTCTGTCACAGAATCCCATTCTTGAAGTGATTCAAGCATTTCTATGTTGTATTGCTTTAGTTGCATATGTTATCCTGCGGGCTTCTATAATAAAGATTTTTCCTTTGTCAGGAAAATGTGACACTGAAGGAGCAAATTGAAACTGTGATACGGGAGAATTTGATCCTGAAACGTGCAGTGGCTATTCAGCATGAACGTCAGAAAGACTACGAGAATCAAAACCAAGAAGTGGTATATTTGAAACAGATGGTTTCTCAGTATCAGGAACGGTTGAGGACCTTAGAGATAAACAACTATGCCTTGTCGATGCATTTGAAACAGGCTCAGCAAAGCAGCTCTATTCCTGGACGTTTCCATCCTGATGTCTTCTAAATAAAGAGATGGAAGTTAATCCAAGCCTCTGAAGGAAATACAGTGGCTAAATAAAAGTCTACAAAAAAGCAATAGAAAGTCTTAAGTTGTGTTTTCTTTTTCCTTTGGTTTGGTTGATTCAATCACAATAAAACTGATTGACATCTTAAGTAATCTAAGTAATCTCAGCAATCATCATTTTCTACTTCTAATGCCATTGCAGATTTTTTACTTGAGTTTTTCGATGGATTGTGTATAATATATATTGTAGAAGAAGTCTATTGTAGGTTATACTTTTTTCCAGCAGGAACTGTCATGGGCTTAATCAAATTAAAAGAATGAATTTTCAGAATCTTGTAGGGCTTCTAAGGAGCTTTTGTATTTTTGTTGGATTCTTTCTTGTCTTGATGAATATGGTACGCAAGCAAGGGTGCCTTCTTATACATAGAATTGGCTGTTGTAGATAAAATTAAGTTATTTTCGGATAAGAAAGAAGAATTTAGATGAAGTAAAATATCATTACAGTGAGAAAATGTGTTTAGAGAAAGATTTGTGTGTAGAGAAAGATTAGTGATACCCTAGCCACTGGAAAATAATATTAAAAGAAAAAGATAAAAAGTTAATTTAGAAAAATAAGAATGGGATAATTTCACATTCATTTTTCTTGAAAAACAAACATGCTTCCTATGCAATTTTGGCTCCATTTTACATCTCAATTTTAATCCTGATTTTTTAAAAATTATTTGTAATTATTCTTTCCCTAAATTTATAATTGTCTTTTTTGAAAAATAATCAAACTTAGTTTGGTTATTATTATTATTTTTTAAAAATAAATTTACTATTGTCTTTTTATAAAAAACATTTCCAGTGACAAAATGGTGAATCTTTATGAAAGAAAGGAAAAGAAAAGAAAGCAAAAATTTAGAGGTGAAAAAGTACTGGCTAGCATTGAAAGCGTGTTAGTATATATATATGTGTGTGTGTGAAAATCACACCACACATCTTTATGGGTTCCCACGTCGCAGGCTTTTCTTTCTCTCGGTTCTCACTCACTCAATCAGATAGCTGAAAAATAAAAAATCATGGCGAAAACAAACCATTTCAACTACTCAGTTTCTTGACTTCACTGTTAGAGACAATTCATCAAACACTTGGTTTGGCTTGCGATGGTTTCCGCCGCAACGACTCTCACTCTCACTGTCCTTCCCCATCCTCGTCACAGCTTTTCCCACTCTTCACCTTCTTCGTTCTTAGCTGATGGGACCCACCTCAGGTCGCACAAGAACTTCGCTGCTTTGACTTTAAGTGCTGGTTCTTGGCCTTTTGGTGGTTCGAAGTTGAATGGTAGTAATGCTAATGCAAGCTCCTTTAGGCACCGTTTTGGCCGTACAGTTGTTTGTGCTTCTGGAGATTACTACGCCACTCTTGGAGTCCCCAAGTCTGCCAGTAGCAAAGAGATTAAAGCGGCTTATCGAAAATTAGCTCGTCAGGTGAGTAATTGAAATTGGGTTTTTATGTTGTTTATTTTTTTATTTTTTTGGTGGGTTCTGTTTGGTTACTGAGAAACGGAGGTAATGGAAAGATGAGAGAAGAAAATGTGAAGTGGGTATTTGAAAGAATCAAATAAAGGGAAATTAGGATAAAGAAATGCGACTTTTCTTTTTGCTTGAGTGTATATGGGATTTTATTGGTAACATTTTTGGTTATTGAGAAAATTAGGGAAGAATAATGAGAGAAAGAAGATTAATTGAATTGGGATATCACATAAGAGAAGAAAATGCTTAGTGGGTTTCTGAAATTTGAGAGAAAGATTTTATATTTCTTGATTTTAGGTTAAATTTATATGTATCTCAGCAGTCCAGCTGAAAAGAAAACAGTTAAAGGAAGAGACTTTAAGTGGGTGTGTGAGATAAGATACTGTCAAGTGACTATATAGATTATGGTAAAAGTATTATGACTTTATTTTGTATTCTTACTGGGATTGTTTTGTTTGTACAGTTTCTTATGTCCCAGACAGAATGTGTCAAAATTTGGTTACACTTTCCTTAGTTATCTATGTTTTTGTTTTACTTTGTTGAGAACTTTAATGTGTGTGT
Source organism: Murraya koenigii (assembly GCA_025617385.1). Lineage (NCBI taxonomy): Eukaryota > Viridiplantae > Streptophyta > Magnoliopsida > Sapindales > Rutaceae > Murraya > Murraya koenigii. The sequence continues at coordinate 21,650,344 of CM046813.1, read as the reverse complement.
ATGAGAACTGTGCTTCCTGGAACTGTGGAACCTTGGGAAATTTACTTGTTGGGTTAACTAAGGATCTTGGTTCAGCGTTGTCTCTGGTAATAACATTCAGGAGGAAGGGTGTGATTTGTAGTTCTCTGGTAATAACATTCAGGAGGAAGGGTGTGATTTGTAGTTCTCTGGTAATAACATTCAGGAGGAAGTGTGTGATTTGTAGTGACGGGCATGCTTAGTTTTTGCCATGTGGATTTAAGGTGAAGGTTAACTGGATATTACGTTTGTTACTGGTCTTCAATGTTTATGTTCTTACCTTCAGCTTGTATGTGTCTGAGAGTACTTATTTTCTCCAGAAAAGATGAATGTATGCCTTGTAATTTTGAGTCATCTTCTTTCCTCTCCAGGGAATACTTTGACAGAGAAGTAGTTTTTTTCGTCTGTGTTAGTGCTTGTAAAAAGACATTTAATATTAGTTTCCCTAAGCATGCATTCAATTGTCTTTCTTTTTTTCCTCCTGATGGTTCTAATTTCTCCAGCAAAGATGAATGTATGAAACTAGAGTTATACTTTGTTCTATCTAGTGCTTTCTTGATTGACTTGATTTGGTTTCATTTTGAGCATCTTCTTTCATTTGCAGGGATACTTTGGTAGAGAAGTAGATTTGTTTGTCTGTGTTTGTGCTTGTTAAAACACATTTGATATTAGTTTAACTAAGCATGCATGCATTTATTTGTTTTTCCCTTCCTTTCTCCAGATGATTTTAACTTTTTGCTTTTTGTGTAAATTTCAAGTACCACCCTGATGTCAACAAGGAACCTGGAGCAACAGAAAAGTTTAAGGAGATTAGCGCTGCCTATGAGGTATGCATAAGAATTTTTAAGCAACAATTTGTTTTCAAATTTCATGGATGCATATGCAACATCTCAGCATCTTTAGGACATGAAGTGATGTATGGTGAAGGGGATTGAGCCATTCATTCATATGTAGGAGGATGGCTTTTTGGGTTGATTATCTTCTATTGTCCATGCCCCAGTATATCTTTGTTTAGAATTCTCCACGTTATATTGGGTGGATTAGATTTGGGTATTCGTATCCCTGTTGCGCTGGTTTTGTGAAATCCTTTGTTTTCATTTTTCTCTTCTATATGTTGGTGAAATCATTGTAACCGTATCTGCAAGGACTTAACAGTTTAGTGGTTCAAATGAAACTTGTTTCTAGATTCTGGACTCCAGAATATGAATTTGGTACTCTATTAGGTCCAGGTTTCTAGAAATTGAGCCCTAGCTTCTGACCTGAGTATAGATAGGGTTGGTCAACTCTCTATCCTGTTTCTTTGTTAACATTTTTTCTAATATTTCCTTGCTGTCTTCAGTTTTTGGCTGAAATAAATAGTTTTCTGTTCTAGCTACATTAGGATTTGAATCAAGAATTCTTTTGCTTCATGGTTGGTATGTGCAGTGCATTCAATGAGGAGAAATCATGAAATTACTTGTATTATGAAGGAATGCCAAAATTTCCTTTCAGGCCAAATTGACTTGATGAAAATTTTGATATATTAGGATCAGTATTATGATCTGGATTGAGTTACTGGTTGCTTGGTTTGAACTACACAGTCTGTGAATTATGGAGTCCAAGTGCTTCTGGTTTTTTTCATTTTTTTACATATAGAAATTCAACTACTTTCCTGAACTTACAAATTGCCTTGAGTGTTTGGTGAGACAACGAATTGTCTGCACATTAACTTTTGGTAATATTTCCTTAATTCAGGATCCTTTTTCTGATTATGAATTCTGAACAAGGTTATGAACTCTTCCATAGAGCACCTATTTTTTTCCTTACTACTTTTTCCTGCTTTCTTGTGTTGTGCGTCTCTCTTGGCATTAGGAAAGTAGTTGGGGTTTTTAGGAGAAGAAATTATTCAATGATGTCTTAAGGAATTGGCACTATGTTTCAGTTTATTTTGTAATACATCAATGCTTACAGCATGCTTATACCATACATTTAAATGTCACAGCAAATATTCATCCTCATGTGCATTAATTTTTTTCTTAAGTTTTATCATTTTTTTAAATGTTCTGTAACATCTTGTTTTAACAAATTTTTGATCAACTTCTTGGATTTTGGGTATATAATTTGTTTTTAGTTTTTTGTCTTATCATATTGTTTTTTTGAATTCTGAAGTACAACACTGTCAGGTGCTATCAGACGATAAAAAGAGGGCTATGTACGATCAATATGGTGAAGCTGGGGTCAAAAGTGCTGTAGGCGGAGGATCAAGTGCTTATACGGTATTGCATCTACTTGAATATTCATTCTTTGATCTTACTTTACTGACAATAAACAGGGGAGAGAAAGTGGCTTGTTCTTGAAAGATAAGATAAGTTGCCTATAAACATTCTTGAGTGATATACAACAAACATCTTTGGAGCTTATTTTGGGCAAGGTTGTCTTCCTTTGATTTACCACTTGCTAGGTCTCACCTCAGGTTGATCCAATTATCTTATCCATTAACTTGTGGGAGCACTGCCTTTCTGCATGTCCACCTGCTGTGTTCTCTCATTCCTTTCTGCTAAATTTTTATAACTCTCAACTTTTTGTCAACTTCAAACTAGCACTATTGGTCAAGAACATGGGAATGGATATTTTCATTTTATTATTATACCTCAACCACAGAAGGATGATATAGACTTCTAGTGTTCTTAATGAGTTTATGTACAGTACCACTGGCTAATTTGTTTAGCATACGCTACCCCTATGCGTTTGCATAAATGTTTCTGGAGAGCAAAATTGATGTCTTATATTCTTCCAAACAGGAACTGTTTTTATATGTTTATTGATTCTGGGGAAGTCTAGTTGAAGTTATGCGTGCGATTCTATTTTCACTTTATGCATTGTATATCTTGGGTGCTAAATATGTTCATGATGAAACACATTTTTCTGGATAGATAAAAAAAGAATTATTGTTATCTGCTGGAAATATTGACTTTCTCTTGATTGTGAAAGTTGATAACTTTCACTTAATTTCGGACCAAATGAGAAGAAAAGGAAAGACTTTTATTTATTGGTAGTGGACAAAGAATTGTCCAATGGACCTATAACCTATGAGCAATTATGATACTGTACATGGTCTCAATCTCAGTTGCATGGCTTTGATGTTACATTGACTTGCCTCTTTTCCCCTCCCTACAGACTAATCCTTTTGATCTATTTGAGACATTCTTTGGTCCAAATATGGGTGGTTTTCCTGGTATGGACCAAACTGGATTCAGAACACGCGGGCGTAGTACTGTTACCAAGGGTGAAGATTTACGGTGAGTTAATTTTTCTTCTGATAATATATGGCAGATCTTTGATCACTAATTTTGTTTCACTAATTCTGATAATATAATGCTGAAAAAGTTTTAACTCCTGATATTTATCATGTATTGACTTATTATATTGGAATACTTAAGTTTGACTTGATTCACTGTGGCTCAGTTATGACATTGTGTTGGAGTTTTCTGAGTCTATCTTTGGGGCTGAAAAAGAATTTGAACTTTCCCACTTGGAAACATGTGAAGTTTGTACTGGTACTGGTGCAAAGATGGGCTCCAAGATGAGGATATGTTCAACTTGTGGTGGCAGGGGTCAAGTTATGAGAACTGAGCAAACTCCATTTGGTTTGTTTTCGCAGGTATTTGCTCATTTTTTTTCCCTTCCTGAGACTTTTGGACTCTTGATCACTGGATATTACTGTATAATGTCGAGTTTTGAAATTGAAATCAGCTCTAGGACTTGTGATAGTTTCTCATATGGAACTCTCTCAACCTTTTCACCTTTTGGTTACTTAAGATAGAAATGTTTGAAAATATTTGTATTTGCTTATTGTAAAGCCTGCCATGTGTATGAGCAGCAGGCCTTAGAGCTATGTGCCAAATTGAAATCAAGTTGGCTCACTTGTTCATGAATGGTATCACTCATATCATTTTCTGTGTTTCAAGTGCTTGTGCATACTTTGCCTTCCATAAGATTGGTGTTTATTATGGTTAAATCTTACACGGCCATCCTTTTTACTTCTGTTAGGTTTCTGTTTGTCGAAATTGTGGTGGGGAGGGTGAAGTCATTTCTGAGTACTGTCGGAAATGCTCTGGTGAAGGACGAATACGTTCAAAGAAAAATATTAAAGTCAAAGTCCCTCCTGGAGTTAGCGCAGGCAGCATTCTCAGGGTTGTTGGGGAAGGTGATGCTGGGCCAAGAGGGTGCGTGGTGGAATTTTGCTGTTAATATCTTTAAACTTTTGCTCGTTATTGATAGAAAATCTGCTGATTTAGTTGTGATCACCGATTGATTCTCTGGTCTCTGCAGGGGCCGTCCAGGAGATCTATATGTATATCTTGATGTTGAAGAGATTCCAGGAATTCAAAGAGATGGTATAGATCTTTTCTCAACGGTATCGATCAGTTATCTGGATGCCATAATGGGAACTGTGGTAAAGGTAACGTATTCTTTTTCTGTTGGTTTTTTTATTTAATTTACTCATGCTTCAAATCCTTAGTTTTTTTTTTCTGTTGATTTTGTTATTTAATTTACTCATGCTTCAAACCCTTGAATCTTTGGTCATACTATCAAATGATTCTTACGTGTGGGAAATAATTGAATCATTGATGGCAAATTTTCACATTGAACCTTTGCAAAACTATTGATACAGTTGCGTAGCACAAGGCATGTAAATGTAATTGCTCTGAAGCTTTGGATCTCTTATAAAGTTTAAACTTCATCTGTCCCTTTTAGCCATAACAGTCAAGCTTATTTGCAACTTAGTTTATATTTGTGAGAAATCATTATTGTAAACTAATATTCTGAACCAAGTAATATATGCTTGTGTCTGGAGGAGCTGTGGGCTTGACACACTTTGCTCTTATGTGAATCTTAATATGTTGGAGGGAGAGAAATTCAAGAATATCTTTCAATTAGAATTCATATGTAAAATTATATTACATGTGAAGTGAACAGTGTTGTAAGACCTCGCCCTCTCGTATTTGCGAAACATAATTCTCTCTAGGAACAATAGATTGGTTTAAATTTTGTCTACAGCCTACGGTAGATTCTTTCATTATTTCTTTCCAGTGGGGGACAAGGGACAATGTCACAATAGATTGGTGTAAATTTTGAAATAGTGATTTACACTTCCTCAGAAATAATTGGATCTAAAACTGTTGAGCTTTTCCAGATTTCTGCACTGCTTGATTAAAACTTTTTCATTTATATGAAGAAATTTTCTTCTTGTACTTGGATCGTTGCTTAGTAGCATTTTTCATTGGGCACATTATCACTTAACTAATGCCTTCTGAGTTTCAATAGGTGAAGACAGTTGAAGGGATTACTGAACTACATGTTCCACCTGGTACTCAACCAGGTGATGTGCTAGTTCTGGCAAAGAAAGGTGCTCCAAAACTGAACAAACCTTCTATACGTGGTGACCACTTATTTACAGTTAAAGTTACCATTCCCAATCGTATAAGGTATGTATATTCTCCATCTTTCTATTATAGTAACCATAATGCAACTTAATTGTCATTATTTCTTGTATTACATTTGATGTAGTGCCATATCGTTTGTGTAGTTTTTGCTATGGTTTTATGGTCTGTATTCCTTAACCTGGGCTTTGCTCTGACTGCATTATGGCAAACCTCAAATGTTTTACATCTATTGTCGCATAATGGCATTTATAAGTTCTTCCATCTGCATTTTCTCTTTTACTTAATCTACTTTTCTGCTTGTATTCATTCATTAGAAAGGTGATTAAATTTTTCACTTTAATGTTTGAGAATTAAGTTTACTCTTTCTTCTAAGGCCAATGGTCATAAATGATTCTAACAAATTTATGCTGACAAAATGCTAATCGAACATCAATAATCTCATTTAGATCTATATTTGGTTACAGTGATGCCCTTCATTTAATTCTTAATAACAAGTCGTGTAATCAAAATGTAAGTAGAATTTAGTGGACTTTTATATATAAAATATATATATTCATTCTGAAATACAACAAGCTAGAGTCAACATGTCAGACTAGTTAATTTGTATTTCACTTTTTAACTTCCCTCAGAGGCATCTAGGGAAAACCCTGTTAAAATCATATGGTAACATAAAGGCAAACTATGTAATTTCCTTTTGGTTGATAATCTGGGAGTATTATGGTGGAAGAATAAAGTTTTGATTCTTTCATGTCTTTATAATCAATGGTCAAATTATTTCCTTGAAAATTCCTCGAGTTTTGCATATATTTGCAGTGCTAAGGAGCGGGAATTGCTTGAAGAACTTGCTTCTCTAAGAAACAGCAGCAGCAGCCGTACACGAAAACGGCCCAAAACTCAGGCAGCCAGTAAGTTATTGCCTTATCGTTTGAAAATGGTTTTGATTGTTTTAGATTAGTTTCAAATGCTTATTCTTAATCTTGTGTTGCTTGAATGTGTGATTCCGTGTGCTTGTGGTTTTACAAGAATAACAGGGAGTTGATATTTCTTTGTTGGCTAAGAAACAAGATAATTGTAGTAACAACAAAAATCAATTTGCCAAAAGGTGGATACATGTTGTTCACCGAAATAAGTATCAGCAGCCTTAAGTTGCTATTGGAGCAACAGCTGTATGAAAGACAAAAATCTCTCCCAAAAAACCACAAAAATACTCATCTATTATATCACTGCTGCATCCTGATCAACCAATAGTAGAAAAGGAGGGTACATTTCTAAGCTCTTGACATTTCTTTGTGAATGTATTGAATTGAAAGTGAAGTAATGCCCTCTTAATATCACTAGTGCATGATTTTCAATAAAAGAAAAAATGTCATTGCACATGCAAAGTGGACAATTGGGAGATTATTATCTGGGTCCCATAACTGGAATATCATTTTTGCTTCAGCCACTAGAAGTTCAGAAGTAAGTCAGGTTGGTACTGTGGCCGAGAAAAATGAAGAACCAGAAGACCAGAATGACCCATGGAAGAAGTTAAAAGATCTTGCAGGGTAATGTCTTTTCACTGTTTTTTATCTACTGCATAGTATTGTCTATGTACTGTGATTGTATGTGGGTTACTTTTAACTTTAATCCTGCTACTGACATTTGAGAGCTTGTCTGTTCCAGTATCTGGGATTCATATAGACCATGTGTTTTTAATAATCTCTTGTTTCATGTTCGTCAACAGTGGGTTCCTAGATTATACTTAAAGATGCTTGTATAATGGTTTTTGATGACTCATCAATTTTGTTTGAACAGAATGCTTGGGAACTTGTGATCAAATTAAGTCTCACATTTGAAATCATCAAACCTTGCCATTTTATATGTTGTGGTTAAATGGTTGTCCATCATAATTGACCTACTTTTTCAATCGATCTATTAATATTTCTCTATTACTTGATCCAGTTTTCTTTATAATCTTCTAATATTGCATTCACCAACAAAAAACCAAACTTTTGAATTTGCAGGTCTGTTGCAAATGGAGCTCTAAAATGGCTGAAAGACAATCTCTAGCCTGTATTCATTATTGAAGTCTAAATTCACTAATACTGGCCTTTGTGTACTTCGGATGTCAATTTTTCTGGAGGATTTTCTGGAGGATCATACAATCATTTACCGAGGTTGCTTTAACCGATAGTTATCAGCTCTGCAGTGAAGAAATCAATTTACACACTCATAGAAATTCTTTAATTTTTTTTCCCTCTTGTAAATTTAAGTATTGGGGCATATTATTAAAGATTCATCTCTTCAATTGTCATAAAATAAAGATTCTCCCTTCCGAGTTTTCATTGATTTTATGGCCAGAACTGATATGTCTAAAGATCAACTGAAGAATATCTTAATCCTAAACACACCATCAGTATGCTCTAGCTTTCCCAGCATACATGGATCTGCAGAAATTTTGAGTATCAGTGTAAAATATGAAGCTGCTGCTTTTGCTCGGCTAGGGTCAATATTCTTCTATTGGAATTGCCATGGATAGCTACCTCTTGAACATCGTGGTAGCCTTTACTTATTATAAAAAAAGAAAGATTAAATTGCACGTTCACTTTGAATTAATCATTCCATTTTACTGAACGACTTTGCTTGATTAAAAGCCACACTGCTACAACAACTGGAGTTGATATCATAACCAGAGCCAGCGAGATGTTAGGCCTAGTTATCTCTGGGAAAAGGATGCTGCCGTACTTTATAACTGCGGCACCAACAAAAGAACCAACCCCTAATTTCCACAAGTAGCTCAGATCTTCCTGCTTAGACCAAAGTAACACACCAATCAGTCGGTATCTCTCTGGTAAAAGAAGCTGAAAAATAGAGTACACACTCAGATTCTCCGATCATTGCTATCCGCAACATATCGGATAACCTACAAACTTTATCCTCACCACATGGTTATTGGTTGGATATTGGTTGTTCGTTTGGCTATGTACGATAGGTAATCTCAAATAACTGGGGTCTCCTAAGATATCTGGATGAAAATAAATGCACGTATGGAGGCAAAGAATGATTTTGGGGGCCCTAAAATTTCCATGAATACAAACTATTTCTTATAAAGTTAACCAACCGAGCTTGAAGTGGCCGGAATCAGAAACTACCAGTCAAACAAGTCATGAGCATTGCGGTAAATATAATGTAATGTTGCTAGCCCTTTGATGCTTCATTGTTTACAATAAGTGGGTGTGGGTCACTGGGTTACAATTAAGCAAGCATATAAACGCTTCATATGATGCATATCCTGTTATTGACTGCTTATGTAGTGGTTACGTCTATCAAGCGACTGAGAAAGTAATACTAGCTATTGAAACTATAACATATTAATGTGTCATAAAATGAAAATAAAAGCACAACACTTCAATCCAAACATAGGGTCATAAGCAAAAACAATCTGGGCAAGCACTAACCTGAAAGGTGGAGGCATCTCCAGCATTATCATCGATGCTCGACTCTTGTTGCTCTTCTGTTTGGGGATCTTTAGACGCTTGGATTGTGAACTGCCGTTGGATGCCTGAAGTTGAGGAGTGATCTGGGGTTTTGATGAGGAATTTGATGGAGCTAGTCAGCTTCTTTGATGGGTTTAAACGACGACGATTTGAGTTTGAGCTTGTGTGTCTGAGCGTTGGTGCTCCTCCAGTAGCAGCAGTTGCTGCTGCCGCCATATCTGAATCTCTGGAGCAGGCAAGAGTACACGTGGCTGTTAAGATTTTATAATTTCAACAGGATGATAATTATATATATATTCCCCTAAAATGTAAAGTGTGTGTGTGCGTGTATATACAAAGAAAATCGAACACATACACGAAATAAAAAAGAAAATCTGGAGAATAGAATCGAAGTTCACGGTTTTATAAAATTTTAGGCTAAACTAAAATTTTTCTGCCTCTAAAATTTAATAGAAATATTATAAACTTCCTTCCTTCTTTTACAAATTTTCGGAACCAAAAGGATAGCCAATTTTCCGAAACATATTGTAACTCCTCCAAGGAATGAATAGAAGTAACTAGAAATCAAAAGAGTTAATATGCTCCAATAGGCAATACCACCAACATAATAAATATATGCCCTTACATTATTTATTTATTTTCTATTGTCACACCGTTATATCCCAAAGTTTATGAAAATATAAAATGTTCGATTTATTATTTTATTCAACTTTCTTGACCTATTTGACTTAATTAGAATCTGTTATCTGTCATGAAAATTAAGATTGTAATAGAGTTTTTTCAACTTAAATGGGTCATTTTTCTCTGTAGTATATTTCGTCTTGTGTAACATGACTCGATAAGAGTATATCGCCGGGATTTGTAAAGATTGGGGTATATTTAAATAAAATGAAAAATCATGAAAATACATGTAGTAAATTGTAATTTTCTAAAACATAAGGGGTAATATTTTCAACAAAATGTTATGGAATCAAGGTGTACGAAGCAAAAAGAGAAGGTCATTTAGTAAGGTGGCGGGCAAGCGCCCACTCCGGGCCCAATTTGAGGAATCAGTTTCATTTCCGAACTGAATACACAACAGCAAATAATTTCTCCCAAATTCGCATCTTTATCTCTGCAAAGCCAAAGTCTCGCTCTTTGCCCTAATTCATTTCATTGGAAAAGACCTAACCTAATATCTGTAATTGGAGTAGAGTTTTCGAATTCGATAAGCGAAAATGGTGTTAGCACAGTTAGGAGGGAGCATATCCCGGGCGATACAGCAGATGAGCAATGCCACAATCATCGACGAGAAGGTCTTAAACGAATGCTTAAACGAGATCACGCGCGCTCTCTTACAAGCCGATGTGCAATTCAAGCTCGTCCGTGAGATGCAAACTAATATCAAGAAGATAGTTAATCTGGACGACCTTGCTGCTGGTCATAACAAGCGCAGGATCATCCAGCAGGTACGACGACGCCGTTTCTTCTTTTTTTTTTTCTCTCTTTTTTATGCTTTGATTTTTGTTCTTTGATTTTGATGAAAGTATTCGAATTTTTTTGTGCAAAAAAAAAATTAACTCTTTTAATGGCTAAGTTTGATTCGGTTAGTTATTGTAACTTGGGCTGAAGAGTTACAGAAAGTTGAAATTGTTATTTATTTTATTTTTTGGTGGTTTGAGTTATCTATTTGAGTTGCCAATCGATTATAATGGGAATTGGAGAGGAAACGACTGAGGATTTTGTAAAGTTATTTGGGTTTTTTGTTACCTGCTATATTTTTTTAGTTTAAGATTTGATTATTCTTGAGGCTATTTTCATGTTTTGGTTTCTATTCTGAATGACAAAGTTGCTTTGATTTTAGGCCATTTTTAACGAGCTCTGTAAAATGTTGGATCCTGGGAAGCCTTCTTTCACTCCAAAGAAAGGGAAGCCAAGTGTTATCATGTTTGTCGGTTTGCAAGGTATGTGGATTTGCTTAAACATCACGTTTGACCTTAGTGTTGCACTTAATTTGGGCAACATGGGCTGCCAATTGTAATTTGCACTGGCCACTCTGAATTATGCCTGTATCATGCTCTTCTTATGGTTATTGTCAATAAGTCAAACTGTTTTAAAGTGTTTTCTATCTTATTCTAAGAAATCACTATGAAAAAAATGCAGGGTCTGGGAAAACTACTACATGTACAAAATATGCTTATTATCATCAAAAGAAGGGTTGGAAACCGGCTTTAGTCTGTGCTGATACATTCAGAGCTGGTGCTTTTGATCAGTTGAAGCAGAATGCCACCAAAGCTAAGATTCCATTTTATGGAAGGTACTTTTTTGACAATTTACCGGACATGTTGTCTGCTTTTAAGAACTTAGAAACTCGATGAATTGCATGTTTACTTTTTTATTAAGATTATTGTTATGAAGATATAGGAAACGTAAAGCATATTTATAGGATTGGATTGATTAGAATTATAGGTGCTTGCCTCTGAATTTTCTAAAGAAGAATAGCAAAATTCCATCCTTTGAAGTTCTTAGTTAAATTCCAGCTGCCAAAGAGAGTCTTAGTGTTTTTACCTGTCCAACACATTGATTGGAGTGACTGGAAAATCCAAGTTATGATGAATTTCTGTGCAAAAAAAGTCGCTTAAACTAGGGTGGCTATCTCTTTGAATGTGGGAAAAACATTTTATTGGCACTACCAATAAATATAATATACTTGGAAAGTTTTAGTTGGATCCTCTTTTGTGAGTCCATGTACTTAGCAGTGAGAAACTACTGATTTGGGCATTGATGTTCTTTTCTTATTATATGTACTTTGTCCAATTAAAATAATACTGGGGCTTTATCTTACAGCTATACAGAGTCTGATCCTGTGAGAATTGCAGTGGAAGGTGTGGAAACATTTAAAAAGGAAAACTGTGATCTCATAATTGTTGATACCAGTGGTCGCCATAAACAGGAAGCTGCTCTTTTTGAAGAAATGCGTCAAGTTTCTGAAGCAACGGTAGTAAATTTTTTCTGATTTACATGCCGGGTTTTGTAGTTAGTTGTTGATAATATGTGCTAATATTTCTCTGTTTCTCTTTTTTACCTTTCTGAATATACCAGAAACCAGATCTTGTTATATTTGTTATGGATAGCAGTATTGGTCAAGCTGCATTTGATCAAGCTCAAGCATTCAAGCAAAGTGTTTCTGTTGGAGCTGTGATTGTTACTAAAATGGATGGTCATGCTAAGGGTGGTGGTGCTCTTAGTGCGTAAGTATTGTTACTATTGTTTAGCTTTCATTATATTTCAAAATCGACATTGAGTAGAGTAGGTTATCCATATTGTTTCTTGTAGGAAACATTCTGCATATTTAGCAGAATTGATATTTATTGTTTATGCCTTAAGTCTTTACCCTAATTGCAAGGAGAGGGAATCATTTTCAGGTATCTGATTGTGGTTGTAATTTTCTTTTGGGGGGACATAGTTGAATTAAATGCCTAGAGGCATCCCTTCCTGCTGGGAAAAAATAGTATTAGAAGCTTCCTTTCTAAAATTCATTTCTTAAATTTTCCTTTGACCTTGTATGTGCAGTGTTGCTGCCACGAAGAGTCCTGTGATTTTTATTGGTACCGGAGAACATATGGATGAGTTTGAAGTATTTGATGTTAAGCCATTTGTCAGCCGTCTTTTAGGTAAGCTCCTGTATTTTCTTGTCTGATATCTCTGCTTGGTGTTGTTTAACTTTTGATTTTGTGAATAAAACTTGCCTTCAGTCCTGATCATTATTTTCATTTGTGATTATTTCTCCTATTAGGCATGGGTGACTGGTCTGGATTTATGGATAAAATTCATGAAGTTGTTCCAATGGATCAACAGCCCGAGCTTTTGCAAAAGCTTTCAGAAGGGAACTTCACATTGAGAATTATGTATGAGCAGTTCCAAAACATACTGAAAATGGGTCCTATTGGCCAGGTTATTATCTTGCTACTATAGTGCTGCTTTTTTTTTTTTTTCTCTCACCTCTCTCTCTGTCTGTATTCTGGTGCTGTTTTGTCTGATGTGATGGTTGTTATCATTTTGGATTTGAAGTGAATGAATAAATAGAAAGAATACTGGACTATCAAAAGTCGAAAAATATTTTACTGAGGGTAGAAATGTGATCAGGAACCTGGCATGGTATTATGTATTTTCAGAAAGAAAAGGAAGAAAACATAGATTGTTTGGGGGATGGAGTTAGGTTTTTAGTATTTCTTTGGGCTTCAGTGAATAGGACTTTAAAGATTGTTCTATTTTCTTCATACATCTAAAATGGGAGGGAGGGTTTGGTGTTAATTGGGATAACTTGATATATTGTTTCTGGATGGAGGAAGGATGGTGGTTTCTCAGGGGCTGTTGATGGACTTCATATAGAATATTATTTTCCCTTCCCCATTTTCTTTCTTTCTGGTTTTACTGGTGAGTGTGGTCCAGTTCTTCTTTAATATACCAAGTTGAAGTTTCTTCTTAAAGAAAAGGTAGTCCTAAGTGAAGATAAAAGGTGAACTCTATTCTACGAGCCATCAATGGTGCCCTCTTCTGAATCTTTAAAGATATTTGTGTTCATTTCATTCCAAATCATTCAAAAAAAAGCTAAACTGCACCACCCTATAAATTCTTGGCTTTTCTCTCCCTCTCAAATCTATTTAGAAAAATTTCAATAAAGATGTTGGACTATTACCTTGGGAAATATTTCCCAGTAGGCATAGTCATTACTGATAGTTTTTTGGAGAGTTATCTACTGTAATCTGGTCTTTCCATCTGTTTAGACAGTTGAACTTGTACTTACTTATTTCTCAGTTGAGAATTATTAACTTATTGCTGTGTGTTTGTGTTTGGTTGTTCTGTGTAGGTTTTCTCTATGCTTCCAGGATTCAGTTCTGAATTAATGCCAAAAGGTCGGGAAAAGGAAAGCCAGGCAAAGATAAAGCGCTACATGACAATGATGGATTCTATGACAAATGAAGGCAAGCGATTGCTGTTTATGTGTTTCGCTTTCATAAATAACCTCATGGCTTAGGAGCTGACTTTTTTAACGGTGTTCTGTTCGTAATTGCTAACATGTTAATATCTGATACAGAGTTGGATAGTTCAAATCCTAAGCTCATGAATGATTCCAGAATTATGAGGATAGCACGAGGATCTGGTCGTCAAGTTAGAGAAGTAATGGAGATGCTGGAAGAGTATAAGCGTCTTGCCAAGATCTGGAGCAAAATGAAGGGTCTTAAGATTCCTAAGAAGGGTGAGATGAGTGCGTTGTCCCGAAATATGAATGCACAACACATGAGCAAAGTTCTTCCCCAGGGGATGTTGAAGCAGATTGGTGGGGTGGGTGGTTTACAGAACTTGATGAAGCAAATGGGTTCTGCCAAAGATATGATGGGCATGTTTGGGGGTGGTGAGTAGTAATAAAATATACCACTATAACTGCAGTGGTGAGAGCTTGAATCCTTTTCTCCAGACCGCCTGTCGATAGGGCATGCTCTAAAGTGGCGTTTTTCTACCAACTGATTTGCCAATTATGTTTCCTGGGAGATCCATGCTTTTTACTTGGATATAATTTTTTGCCCTTTTTGTATGTATTTAGTTGGATATAAAATGCATTAAAAAAAATTTATAAGAATCGATATTCTTTTTGTCTCAATAACTGTTTTTATATTTTTTTTAAAGCCATTGATATATTACGATCAGAATTTTATTAATAGTTACAATTAAAAATTTTAAGATTACTCAAAGTGAATACTAAGATTACCATGGATAAGTCTAGTATGGCACAATTAAAAATTATATCCTCAAGTAATATTGTAGGGATGGTAAAATCTGAATTTTGATATGGATTTAGGCGCATCTTGTTTTAGATATGGATAAATATCTTTTTATTTGTTATGAGTGATCTAGATCCGTTAAAATTAAAATTTAATTAAAAAATTATTAAATAAAATTTAATCATATATATATATTCAACAATTTACTTAATAATATCAAATGAAATTTAATCATAAATTCATAATTTAAGATTTAATAATTCAACATGAATTAATTTAGAATTATGACTTAGATTAATTTTTTTCATTTAAGTTAATATATATTTTTTAATTTAATATAAAATTCAACTAGATTCAAATATCCAAATTTTTTAATACAGTTACACAAGATCCAGATTTAAATCCACACATATCTTATTTTATAACATTCAGATCCGTATTTTTTAATATGTAGATCTAAATCATCCAAATCTTTACGAATCCGAGCCAAACTTAAATATTTTTGCTACATCTAAATCCATATTCACATAAATCTTACTTTTCAATATCCGGATCTATATTTTTTAATACATAAATTCAAATTTTCCGAATTTTTATAGATATGAACCAAACCCAAATATTTTTGCGATCTCTAATTGGAGGGATATATGCTTATATATTTATGAAAGAATGTTTGTTCCACTCATGTTAATGAGGAAGAAAGTCTATCTATATCCAACTTATTTGAGAAGAGACTCAAGTCTTAACAATTACCGGAACTCGAACTCTCTTTGAGTGCTTCATTGTGCCAATTGGCTAAGAGCCCATTGGCGAAGTCATTTTCATATTTAGCCCCTCAAATTAGTGTAAATACGAAGTTTATTCATGCATATTATTATAGCACCTGTCCTTAACAGTGTGCGCTTACAGGGACTTGTAAATGTTGTACAAGGCCTATTATACATACACATGGCCAGCTGGGTCACGTTAACACTGTAAGCCTTAGTTTTAACTAAGTATAGCCTTGTAAATGGATTTTACATAAAACTGCAATAATACTGAGAAGCCATTGTTAAATATTATACAATAATACTGCAATCACTAATTTTTCATAAAACCTGTAAAGCTATGTGCAAACAGATTGTGTATTTACTGGGAGACTGAGAAGTCATCGCTACAACGAAACAACTATTGACATGTTTACCTTTCTAAGAATCTGCTTAGAACAGTTTTTCTCAAAGGAGTTTCCTCTTCATCATCGTCATTATCCGACTTTGCATATGTATTGAGAGCACAACGAATTACTGTGTTGACCTGCATTCTCAATCTGGCATTATCGATAAAAATATCTGTCAACATTTGCCTCAACTCATCATCACTTCTCCGATCACTGCCATTTGCATTGCAAGTTTTGTCCAACCCTGTCGTAGACCTTTCTATGTCTTGTGCAAGTAGCTGGGCCTACTCAAGTTCATGAACCAAATGTTAAAAAGTTAGGAAATAACACAAGGAGATCGAAGGAGCCATGATGGAAGAGAAGTTATGGCAGAGATAGGTAATTTATCAGTATGTCTAGTCACTACACATGCTTATCTTGACAAAATGAGGTCGGATAAGGAACAAAAGGCACAAAACTAGGATCCATTTTCTGATCCATCATTTAATTTTACATATTTCCAGTGTTAGCATGCATAACTCATCAAGATGGGCAAAAGTAAATGAGTTTAGTAGTATGAGACCAAAGAGAGTAGTGGGCACAATTTTCATCTTTATTAGGCTACATATAAGGGGACACAACAGAGCGACTAATGGTAACAATAGGATATCATCTTTATGTATTCTACCGAATTAGTGGTTCATAATTTTTTATGTTGCCATAAATTGTAATATTATAGCAGAGGCCATCATATATTGGTATAAACAATAGAGAAATATAATTCAAAGCATCAACAAGATACCTCTGCAACGAGGAGCCCAATTCTATTGTCAGATGTTGTTAAAAGATCTATAGCATCAGACGGTGATGAAGTGTCAACAGTCAATTTATCCTCCTCTTCACTGAGGAAATCAATGCTACATTCTTGAAGCCGATTGCGAAGAATTTCACACTCATGCAGTAACTTTGAATTTGCAATATTTGCATGCTCCATTCTCTGCTTTTCCTTTTGAAGAACGCTCTGAAAAATATACATGCAACAACAGTCTGAATTTCTTTTGACATAACAACCTAGAGCAAGTGGTCCTAAATGCACGGCCAGTATTGAAGAAAAAAATCTAATAAGTGGTGAAAATTGCAAACCAACAAGGCTACAACCTTTAAACATTCCATAAAGCCAAAAACAAGAACATGTTGAAAAAGTAAAGACTGAGATGCCCAAGCATCTAATATATGTAAAGTATTCATCTTAGCGCATGGAAAAATCATCTCCTTCCCCTAAAATTCCTGACCACAGCCCCATCCAGCTATATTAAGTTCCAAATTCCAAATAACCTCTAAGTTGAGTCTTTTTCACTCTTTTCTTCATAATGGTCCCCACAATCTAAAAGTCTGCCCAGTGAATGGAAACAGCTTTTGCCTTTTGGCAAAAAAACGATGACATCTTTGCAACTGATTAGATGAAGTAAAAATCAGACCACACTAAATTCAATTGAATTGGGTTTGGTGGTGTTGTGAGAGGAAAAAAAGCTGCCTTTTGATCTGAATTACTTGGTACTGAAAGAAAGAAATGGGACAGAAACAGCATTTTAGAACTTATTTTTATACTCTTTCGGTAACTAGGGTACCTCATCCATTTGACCAGTATGTATAGATGCTGGATTCTTTTGTGGCTTCCATGTTTTAGTACTATAAACTTTGAAGAGCATAAGATATTTGAGGTTTATTTTTCTACTTGTTCTCTATAAGTATGTGAAAACCAGTGAGATCCACATGCATGATTTATGAGGAAGACTAGTGTGATCATGACTCCAATAGAAGTTGTAATTTGTATAGAAAAATGGTAACCTCCAAATGCAATACGAACGACAAGAAAATTTATATGTCAAAATCTTAAAGCCCATAAAGAGAAACAATTCCAAGAATTTTAACTCCAAAAGAAAAGGCTGAAAAATTAACTAGAAACTGACACGAGGAACCTATTATTAGAAGTTCTTTCTCAATTGATTAAAAATCTTTATAGATAATAAAGATATTAAAAAACCAGTTTAGTGAAGAGCATATACCTCTACTTCTAACTTTTCTTTGATCAAGCGGCTAAGCTCCTGCTTCAATTCTGATTGAGAGCTTCGAAGAGATTTGACCTCTTTAACAAGAAGCTTTACATCTGTTTTTGATTTCACTTCTAACTCTTCATGTTGTTTATGCAAGTTCTCAAGCTGTTCCCTTGCAACATCCAACTCCTGCAGCAACGTTTCATTCTCTTGAATGATTGACATTTTTGATGACTCAGCACGAGCCCTTTCGTCCTGGAATATGTACAGACATCATTTCCTAAAGCTTAAGAATAATTGAATGACGGAGAGATAACATAAAACACGTTTCTGTTAGAAATCAAACCTGTTCATCCTTCAATTTTAGTTCTGTCTCCAAAAGCTGCTTTCGAAGTTCCTCCATATCCCACTGCATTTGAGTAAATCTTTCCTTTTCGTTTAAAACAGCTTGTTTCATGTTTTCTTTGCAGTTCTCTGATGTGGTTTCAAGTTCTACCTCCAAATCTTTTACCTACAAGGGAAAAATCTCAAAAATAAGTTTGTGGACTGTTTTCAGGTGCTTATCTGCTTATTATTTATTGCCAGGACAGCAGATTCAAATTAATAGAACTCTATAAAGCATGTATTTATATTCTATTACATAGCTCAAGACCATCATCGTCACAATGTAATTATAATAAGAACATTCCATAACATCAATACTGAAGCACCAAGAAGTGCATCAAGAAAGTCGTAATTACATCAAAATCTTATTATTTTATCATTTGGCCATACCTTTGTAGTCAAAAATTGTCTCACAGCAGCTTCCTGATTTAGTCTAGCTAATAGATCCTCCGTGTCTGCTTTTGCAGCACTCAGTCTCTGCTGTATGGTATTAAGAACCCTATTTAATTTTAGACGCTGATCAGATGGTAGAGCAAGTAATGAATTCCTTGGAAATAGTGCATCTGAGCTGACATGAGCGTCCATGGACCTAGAAGTTTCACCACCTTCAGGATGGTCGACAGAGCTATCACCAAACAAATTAGACACCCCAAAGTTTGATTTTTCACTAGCTCTTATGGAACTTAGGTCACTTCCAACACTCTCAGTAGACAGCCTACGAACATGGCCATCCAGCCTGAGATACTCTGGTTCATGCAAAAGCTCAGCTTCACCCCCAGGAAGAGTCTTAGATTTAGCTGTATCTTCAGTAAGTTTATCCCCACCTACAATACTGCTATCGCTTGGGGCAAACACTTTATGCCTTGGATACCCAATACCAAGATCGCTAAAGCTATTTCTTCCACGCCTAGGTGTTCCAGTCTCCGAAATCTCATCAGGAGAATCGATACCATGATCGGAAGCAACTGATGAACTACCAGCAATAACAGAAGCATCTGAATTGCTTTGTAACAACGAGGGGCCCACACCAGTTACAGAAGAATGTGTATCAGATTCTTGCTGATCATAGAATGCTGAAAAGGGCAAATATTCAAGAAGCGCATATAAGTTTGATAGGTAATCATCTATTTAGAATTTGTCAGTATTCAGTATTATAGCAGATTTCACTTCAAGGTCTGAAAATTAATGCATGGTTATTCACAATAGAAAGAGCACATACAAGACCTTGCAGCAGCTTCTAGCTCAAGAAATGTTCCTATTGGAGCACTTCGAGAAATATCAATATCTGATAAAAGCTTTTCCATCCAATCTTCCAAAGAACTTCTTCGCTGCAATAGACTAACCATTTTTAGGATACGAACCAATTCTTTATAAAAATAACTAAAACTCATATTTTGAAGTTCTAAAGGAACATACAAGCTTTCCACATTGTGATGATATGAAAGTTATCAACAGTTCCAAAAATATTATGTAAAATGAGATATCGAGGCCTAAACATGCAGGGCAATTAGTTTTTGAAAGTTTTCATAGACAGAACTAATAAAAATTTCATCATGAATCGGCAAATCAATGTTTATTCTGCCTTAGTCAAGCAGCAAGTTGTTGGTCAAATAATATGTCCTCAAAATATGTATCAATGAAGCAGGCGATATCTCTTTTTCAATTTGATGCAGAATCACTGGAAAAAGGGTGGCCAGTCGTGTCACATATTCTCTGTGCAGACACACTGCTGAACCAGTTCAATCCTTATGTACAGGGGAAACCTCAATCTCTAATAGATAGACCATGAGAATCAAATACAAAATTCAAATCAGTGCAGCTTCTACATCAGAACATATCTTAATTAGTAGGGCTACTAAGACATATTTGAATATCAGAGTTTCCTTAAAATAATAATAATTTAAAAAAAAAAAACCACTACCTCTTCAAGCACTGTTCTGCTTTTCACTCTCAAGATCTTCCTTGGAGGAGGTTGAGGGAATACTTTCTTGGGAAAAGCTTTTTAAGCTACAAAAGAAAATAAGTGATGAGAAAACTTTAAAGCCACTGTAACAAATAAGGCAATAGAAGCACAGGAACTAAGTAAAAAAATTATTTACTTTTAAAGGTGCCACAAATGAAATGCCCACTTACTTCTAAAAGTAAATTTAGGAAGTCACTAAATCTTCGCAATACCCCCCGGGTAGTTGTGATACCATCTGGTGATTGCATACCAACTTGAACTCTGTAAAACTGTAGACAATGAATGGTAAAACCAGAAAATTAAAACTAAGAAAAAATAATAAATAATAGAATTAATAGTAAAACCAGATTAAAGGCCGAAACAAGGGAAAAATAGAGATCAAGAGAAAAGCAGTTAAATATATATAATTTTGCTGCTGTGAGAAAGATCCAAGTCTAGACAGTCTAATAACCTAAACATTCAACTCAAAATCTTTTAAGGCTGCTTTGAAGTTTGAATAAGGAGGGAAAAATCAGAACAAGATTTTAACCAGTTCCTTTAATGCCAATGCAACTGTAATGGACATAAAGCAATGAGGTTTAACTTGAAAATAATAAAGTACTGAAGAATATCTGTATGCGTACCGCCACAGTCTCAGAACCTTTTGTGTTCGGTAGGAGAGTCCAAGAAGGCACTGTCACGCAATAACTCCATCCTGTATGAGGATCATGTGGCCAAACAGTATCCCTTCCATCCTACATTCAGAGAGTAGGAGATATTATGAAAAGGCCAAATAAATAAAACCTATTGTCCAAGTAGTGACTGACATATGTGCTGATACAGCTGAATTCAAAGAACACCATAAACAATAAAATAATTCTACTGCACAGTTCAACCCAATAAAAACAGGAAATACCCAGGCTAGCATTCCCTAGGGTGATGGGGGGAAGGAAATGTATTAAATAGTTTAGAAGAAAAAAAAAAATTTGCCTCCCATGCACGTTAATATTCACTTTCAACTTAAAAAATTATTTTATTCTGATCCTTACTCTGTTCCATGAAATGACTAACTGATTTCATAAGTCATTGACTTTTATTGCAATTACCAAATTTCATAAATAAAGAGGATGAACGAAACACAGAATTTTCTATATCCCTACAGGTATCCCAAATCCACCTAGCCTCCTCAACCTAGTGTGAGTGAGATTTGATTCCAACACTGCTTTTACAACCACTAGAAACCCTAGTAGCTAAACAAACAAGTACCCCTGATTAATAAAACAATACTTTCATCATACACACATTCCAATTCCACCTAGCCTCCTCAACCTAGTGTGAGTGAGATTTGATTCCAACACTGCTTTTACAACCACTAGAAACCTTACTAGCTAAACAAACAAGTACCCCCGATTAATAAAACAATGCTTTCATCATACACAAATTCCAATTCAATATAATGTATAGCTCTCCAGTTCATTACAACAACTGAACTACATAACTACATACTTAAACCTTAGCATCAAATACATTATTACCAGCTATAGAGCTACAAACAATCAACAACGGTATCAGTTCACTACTTCATCTTAAACAATTATAAAAATTCGAACTTGAAAAGAACCCACAGAACAAAATTCAATCGCAAAACCACGGAAATCAAGCTAACAGAAATATAATTCAAACTCCATAAATAAGACCAAATTAGCGAAAAGGGGCGAAAAGTTAAATATTAATATATATTTTTTTAATAAAAAGATGAGTACCCATTTACGAGGAGGGGTGCTCCAGTCCATCCCAAACGGCAACGGCGACGTGCCGTCGTGGCGGTGCCTCGGCGGACTCCGGCGACTCGGAGTCTCAGCTTTACTCCTACTGTTTCTGAAATCATAATTACTGTCACTGCCATCATCGTCGTCGTATAGCGTATGCCGGTTATAAGGAATGAGGGGATCGGAGAAGTCTGCAAAACCAAAAAGCGATAGATCGCTTCCGTAAATATTCATTTTTTTTTATTTTGATTTTGCTCTTGCGCTATGTTGCTCGATTTCTCGAGTGTCGAAGTTTTAACCAACTGTCCTGATACGTAATTAATTATAATTTCGGACCCATAAACGTAATTTGAGAAATAACAATAATATGGAGTGAGGATTTACGATCTTGCCCGTTATTTTATTAGAGAATATAGATAACAATTGATTATTTATTTCATATTCAAAATCTTTAAATTCAAATGTCAATCTCAATCTCAACCGCTATACGTGCTTGATGAATATCTATTTTTGCTTGGAAGCAGATATATATTTCCAGCTTATAAACTTACTCGTACTTGACATTTTAGGAATTTCATTTCGCATGAGTAATTTGTACAAAAATAGAGAAAAAAGTTTGAAAATTTGAATAATTATACCGTATCTGCTTCGTATGTTGTAGCACATTGAGATTATATAGCTACTAAACAAAAGTAATAATTATAAGATCATGGTTTTGTTAAAAGTGATTTTAAAGTACAGCATGAATCAAAATTACATGTAAAATAATAAATAATACAAATATTTTATAACTTTAATATTATAATTATAAAAGTGTGTTTTATTATAAAACAATTCTAACATAAGTGGACTCTAATTATAAATGCACTAAATCATTTTGAAAAAAGTACGGTCAAGTATATTAAAGTAATTTTGTAGGAGTTGTCGTAAAACCTCAGATATATTATAGCGTGGTGCTTTTATGGTAAATATTGACTATTTCTTCTATATTTTTTTTTCAGAGAAAGAGAATTAATAGCTTAGATTGTATTAGAGAAACTGCCAGATTCAAAAGTTTAATGAATTATTTAATGTAATTTTTAAGTAGAGTGTATAATAAAATTTTTACAAGTAGAATTTAAAAAATAAAAATAAAAATACGATTGTAACTTAATATACAATTAAACACTTTAATAAAACTTACCAACATCAATTTCAAAAAAATGTCAACATTAATACTTTTGGTATTAAATTGTGGATCTAAAATGATTATTTATCCTCCTAAAGCTCAACTCTAGCGCGTAACAACCAACGATGCAAAAGGAAAAAAATGAAAAAAATAAATAAAAACTTTTGGTATTAAAAAATTGGAAAAAAGCCACCCACCCACACCCAATATTTATTTAAATAATTACATTGACTCCCTTAATTTTATAAATAAATAAACAGACCATTTTTTTATTATTATATCATTGATTACAATATTTCAATAATTAACTTCAAATAAACTTCTATAATAAATATAAATTAAAATTGAAATAATATCATATATAAAATAAGATAAAATTTATAAAATATTTTGAATATTAGAAGGTTATTTTAACATTATTAATCTTTCATATTTAACATAGTAATAATATTAAAATATAGTAATGGCTATGGTGAAGTTACTCCACTCTATTGCACGAATTATAACTACACACGCAAAGTGATAAATAGTAAAAAATACATTATAACTTTAATCGTGTAGTTATGAAGAAGTGCTCTACCGTGGAGCGGTTCCAACATAGATTGACTCTTAAAATAATTATACCTAAAATCCACAATAATTTATAAATTTATATTATTTTATTTCTAATATCTTTTTTAATTATGTCTATATTACTATAAATCTAAAATGCTAACTTTTGGATTAATAGATTTTAATATTAATAAAATTCGTCGAGATAAACTAATAATAACTTAATATTAAAAATAATTTTCATTACACACATTATTTTATTAATTATACTTATTGTAATATTTTATTTGTATCATATGATATTTATTTATTATTTTATCTTATTACTAATTTATATTTATTTAGATTGTTATAATCAAATAGTATAATTATTATTTTTTAAATTAAGGAGGTCTGTGTGATCATTTAAGGAAACCTTAAAGGTGTAAGTGGTTTATGAATCATACTAGTAGGGATGACATAATCCATGTCCACATTTGTTTTTTTTTTTTTGTGAATCTGGATGCTAGTAATACATATACAGATTGCAGATGAAATTCCAAATGAAATTTAAAATTCAAAAAATTTACCTAATAAAATCAAATAAAATCTAATCGTAATTCAACAATCAAGAATTCAATACCTAAAATAACATACAATAACACCATAAATCCATAGATAAAAATACCACAATATAAATTAAATATAAAAAATAATATAATCAAAGTTTAACACCGCCATAAATTTACAAATACATCAAAGACTAACACATGGTGCGCGTATGTTTTTAGTTTTAGGGTTAGGTTTGATTTTTTTTTTCATTTAACTTACATATTTTTTTAATTTAATATATAATCTAATTACATAATAATAATGCGGATTCGGATATTTCCGGTTGTCCGAATGCATTTGCATCCATATCCGAATCCACATGGATTTTAATTTTAGCTTTCGGATCTTTGTGGATCCGGCCGAACCTAAATTGTTTTTGTCATCCCTACATTCCAGACATAATATTGAGGTAGTGTTTATTTACTTTTTTTTTTTTTTGTCTGAATCTGAATAGTTTTAAATTTGACTAAAGTCTGAATAGTTTTAAATATAAAAATCTAAATAACATGTTTATTTTTCTTTTGTAATATCTTAATATAGTAACAACTTATTTATTTTTATAAATAAAAAATATCGTAAATATTATTATTTGACATTTTGTCTATGCAAGTCAAAATGAAAAAAAAAGGTTTATAGTTTAGAAAATAAGTATATTTAATAAAGATATTATTGGAATATAATATTTACCCATTTGGACATTTTCCTATTAAGATAAAAGTTACAAAAGTTCATTTTAGCAAATTAAAAAAATCTAACATTAATAAAATTTTATACTTTAGACATTTAACAAATAGATGCCAATTTTTTTTTCAGTTATAACACTCATATTTACATAAAGTGCATGCTAAATAAAAACCACTTAATTAAAATCCAATAAACTACAAAATCCATATAAAACGGAATTATGTGGATAACTATAGTGCCTGATTTAAAATTTTGAATTTTATTAAAGTTCGAGAAACCTATTAAACCATATAGTTTAATAGTATAATATTATTACACTATTAATCCATGTAATGTAATAACTTTCACGGTCATTATTATTTTTTTTCATGCAGACACGTCTTTAGATATTCATATTGCAACCCATCATAGAAATAGTAATAACCATTTTAGTCTTTACACATTGAAGACTCACACCCTATTAGATGCATTAAAATTTAAATTACCAAAAACCTAATTAAATCACTTTTAAACCTTGTTGATGCAGATTTTTTGCGTTCCCTCAAATAGTGTCAAAAACTCATGCTCGCGGTATGCTCGAGCTCGAGCAAGACTGCTTTCCGATCTCAATTCCTCTTTATTCACCGGAACGACAATCTCCTCGGACCTGTACTCACAGAAACAAGGTCAGGAGTCGCCGGGTGTTGTTCCAGCGAAAACCCTCCGACGCTCAAGTCAGTGATCGGGTTATCTTTTTTGTATCCCTCTTTATTCAAGAGAACGAAGGAATAGAAGGGGTATTTTTGTCCCTTTTTTTGTAAAAATAGCTTCCCCGAAAAAATCAAAAATAATGGAGAAGAAGAAGAAGAAGAAGAAGAAGAAGAACTTGTCTAAAAATTTCTGAACCCCCGCCCCTCTCTTTCCTTTTTCCCCTTATACTTCCGTTTTTCCGCCCTCTTTCTTCGTGGCTACTGCTCCCGTCTTTAGTGTCCGGCCCCTCCGATAGTCGAGATTATCGTGGCATTTCCGGAATGCGGATCGTCTAGTGGGCATGGTTCACATGGCCCGATCATAGTGTCGGGCGTATGCGCATGGAATGATGACATCGTGAGGCGTGTCGACCATCGATGAATGATGACGACACCATACCGCGTGGGGTATTGGTCAGGCATCGATCGTCGCGTTAAGTTGCTGGGGAGACGGGTCGGATTGTCTCGAATCGGCTATATTCAGGTCCTGCATCTCCTCCGTGCCGTGATTGGCATGGTTGAGTCATGCCTGGGGTTTCGAAGACCTCGAGCAGGAGGGTGAGCTTGGGTTTTGACCAGCCTTGAGGTTCCTCGACCTTGACTAGTTTTGACGGGCTATGAAGATCTCGAGCAGAAGAATGAGCTCAAGCTCGACCAGTCTTGGACTCCTCAACCTTGACCAGCTTTGACGCTTAGTAAGACCGTCTTCGTGCCAGCGGTCGGTTCTTCTGCTAGAATTGGACTAACTTCGAAGAGTTTTACTTGAGCTCAATTAGCCTCGAGGTGATCTGTCCGATATTATCCAAACAAACCTTATTAGATACATTAAAATCTAAATTACTAAAACCTAATTAAATCACTTTTAATTAAGTTTAACATTATATGACAATCCACAATACATAATTATTTACATATAAGCTCAATATTAAATTAGGATCCAATAATGCTAGATTAAAAATCCATCAATCTGAACTATATACATAGTATGCACCCTCAATTACTAGAATATATAACTAATAGTTTAGTCATTGGCTTCATATATTTGCCTGTTAATTGTAAATATGTTGGCTAGCTGAATCATGCGTAGTTAAAAACAAAAATGCAGAAAAGCCAATTGCATATATTTGAACTTTAGCTGTAAATGATTAATTTTTTTGTTCTTCTTTTTCAGCAATGGAAATTGACGTTGATGATGACGAGCTGAATAAGAACTTTTAACAGACAACAGTACCCGCACATACGAATAATTCCTCCAAAACTTGCAGGATTGATATGAAATTTCGCTTTAGCCAACCTGTTATTAGTTCTCTTTTTGTGGTCCACGCATTATGCTGTCTCTGATGATGACTGTTACCCCTTCATCTATATATATATATATATATATATATATATATATATGTGAGATTTGAAATAACTTTGAGTTTGAAACCATTCATTGATAGTATAATTCTTTCGCATTTGATCAGTTTACTGCAATTAATGGCTGTATAATTAAATTCTCAGAAGTTGTAACGCATGATTAGTGATTAATTAATATTAAAGGTATCCGTAGTGGTAAAGTTGCATTTGAATATGTACCTTTTAATCATTTTTATTTTGGGGATTGATTTTTCTCCTTGCTAATGAGTTAGATATATATCAATAGTTTGCCTATTAATTTGTGACTAAATATTTGTATGTAATGAACTTGATTTTACACTTAGTGTGCATTTGATATACTATATAACTGGATGTATAATATTTTGATGGATTGATAGAACTATAATATGTTGTATTAGATTAAATATAGTACTAAGTTTGGTATAGTGAGAGACTATATATAATATATATTTCAATATTACATGATTATTACTTATAACAATTAAATCACTTCAATTTTTTTATTTAGAATTAAAAATTAAAAAAAATCAATATTAGCGACCGCGATTAGTTGGTGTTGTCAGTAACGAACATTTGTTCAAGTCAAATTTAATATCGTTGAAATTTATTATTCATTCGTTTGCGCCAGTCCACTTAATCAATAATAGTAGTGATCACTAAAAAATATTTGATGATCAAGTTATAATGCCAGAAGTTTTACAAATATTTAAATGGTTACATAAATTTAAAAATAAGGATTCCAACTATTAGTGAAACTCGCTCAAAAGTTTAAGCTGATGAATAAGAGTTAAATAATAATATTAAATACAAATCTTAACAATCCTCTCATACGAAACATGGACTAACACTTAATGCTGGAGCTCGTTGATGGCATTAGTGCAAGAAATTAATGAAGAATTGAAATCAAGCTTGCAAATTAGAGAATCAAACTTGAAAACTTAGCTTTGATATAATGTTATTGTATAATTAAATTTAAGGAGATACATGAGAGCTCAATAACAATGTTATAAAGACAGGTGTTAACGTCAACAATATTTTATTTATTTTTCTCCTTTAATGGACACCGGCAGCCGACAACTGCTGATGATAGACGACGGATGAGGGTTGTCAGCAGTAACCTATTGATTTACGTTACTCATTTAACCAGCCTAGTCCACAGTAAAATCAAATGTCAACAAACATGCATAAGCTTTTCACTTTTTCATGCAGGCCCCCACCCAATAACCTATTTTTATTTTTTTACCAAATATCGGAGCAAATCAGATTAATTAAGTATTTCTAAAATATCATCTCCCTCTGTTCTTTTACCGTTATAAAATCTACTCATGGCAGGTAGAAAACAAACATGAGGATTTGGGACCATGCAGGGCAAAAACAATCTCCAGATCTTTCAAAAATAAAAAGAGATGATCAGAGCCATATTAGATAATCACCACATGTATACGCATATACGCATGTGATGGGATGGGTTGTTTTCATTAAACTGTTCAGTATTTTGTATTTTATATATTCTGATATTTCAAACCACAAAAATGGGAAAAAAAAACAATAATAATAATTGAACCAATAAATATATTCCATATAGATGTACCATATGTTATATGAACATCCCTAGCTATACCCTACATAAGAAAGCCATCACAAGGAAAGTGTGGTACTGTAATATTTTTTTCAGTTGATAATGTTGTACAACTTGTGAATTTATAATCAATTCAAAACCCTACAAACCCACCAAGCTGTTCCCCACACATTATTATTCTTATCATCATTATCATCATCATCTTGTATGTACATAAATTACATTGCTGAGTTTATGGAGAAATTACAAGCTATCTAGCAAGTGTGGTCCTTTAAGCTATAGCTACAATACTGAGCTATAGCTAGCTTAATCTCTCTCCCCACCCCCCGCGCCGCCTCTCTCTCTCTCAATCTATATATGTCTATGAATTCTTCATTAAAATCACTTGTGGTGCAAAATCAAGAAATTGTGTGTGTGTGTGTATATATATGCAAGTTCCTGTCATGCTTTTCCACAGCTTTCTTGAACTTCTTTCCTTCTTCTTCTTCGTCTTCTGCTTCTCTAATAATAGGCTACTATTTGATGTGGCTAGCTGCATCTATCAGAAGTTCAAGAAATCTGTGGGAAGAAATGGCAAATAAGGGCTTAATTTCTTCTTCTATCTATTAGACTATTACAAGCAAGGTAAATTATTGCTTAAATTTTCTTCGTCTATTATTAATACAAGCAAGATGAATATATTTTGTTCTCTTTTCTCTGTGACTTTGGCTAGAAATTCGATCCCTTTATATGATTGAATTCGATTTAGGTAATTAATTAACAGTTTCTATAGATGCAATGCACATTGACATTATTCATCTGTATAATGGTTTGTTAGTTAATCCGGAAGCTATAGTTTGTTTTTTCAATTAATGTCATGTTAACAATTATTGTTAAAATTTAAAATTACTCTTATGTATAACTGAATTTCACCCTTTACAGTATAATCTTGATTTATTATCATGGTAAGTCTTTGGATCTTCTTGGGGAAACAAAATATTTGAAATTCCACCGATTTTTTTTTTCTTTTCTTTTTCTTTTTATCCCCAACCCTAATTGAGATGAATGCATTTTTTACCCTAAAATGAATCTCCCTTCCCCTTCCTTTTTAAGATGAATTTTGCTCAATAATAACAAGGATAATGCTTGCTTAATCTTTATATTTTGAGTTAAATGTATGCTTAGTCTTTATATTTTAAAAATATCTCATAACACTCCTATAGTTAAATATGTTACATTTTTATCTTTACTTTTTCTTTTCTTTTATAATAATATCCTTCTAACAATATTCTTGACATTAATTAATTTATCTGCAAAAAAAAAAACTAATTAGTAAATTAATCAATAATTATTTATTAGAAAATTAACTAAAAAATATCAATGTGAAAAAATTAGTAATTTGTACCTTTGCAACAATTTTACTAAAAATTATTTATAAATAAATTAATTTACCAAATTATTTATAAAAGTAAAACAATTATAAAAAAGTTTCTACGTCATTTTTAGGGTTAATTTGATAAATTATCATTTTTTTTTATTTTTGTTAATATCCTTAAGAATAATGTTGCAACGGCATTATTGTAAAAAGAAAGTAAAAGTAAGGGTAAGTGTAACATACTTAATAATAGGGATGTCTATCTTTTTTTAAATATAAAGACTAAACGTGTACTTACCTCAAAATATAGAGACATGTATATATGTTATATCATGCATGCACATTAATTTGCAATGTAATTTACAATTTTTGTTCTCTTAGTGCTTGATCTTACATGTTAAAATTCAAGAATAATAATGGCAAATCTCAAACATTTTCCCCCTTTAAATGACAAATATTAAATTATCAGATCAATGTGTAGAGATCTAAGTCTAACCATACGTGGAATTAATTTTCATGACTTTGAAGCTAATTTTCTATTTTTAGTTAATAGATTTATAACCTTTTATCTCTGAAGCTTAGTTTAATTTGTATGTATCCGGCTTTAATCTTAATTAGTAGATATCAGACCTTTGCTTTGCTCTCCATAAAACTTGATCAAGGGCATGTTTGGCACTACGCGCTGTGACTAAATTGATTACGAATAATTAGTTATCAAGCCTAAGTAAAATAGAGTTCACAACAGTGAATGGTTGAAAATATTAATTGTCCAATGAAAATGATTGTACATAAAATTAAACTCGACTATAGTTCATGTAAAATTAAGGGCTCCTTTGATAATAATATATCTTTTAAAATAACTACTGTTAACTATGTTATAAAAATAATCAACTATAATAAGAATCAGTTAAATATATAGAAAAATTTATTTTTGAAGTGTTATGAGTTTTAAAAGCTGTAGTATGTGTTTATTAAATCTTACTAAATCTAATGAAAATGAATTGGACATAATATAGTATAAATTTATTTACACGTTATCTGAATAGAGGAAACAGAAGAGAAATAGATCCGAGTGAATGGAAAGATAAAAAAAAAGCAAGAATTCCACTCGCGCTTTAAAGAGACATGCAATAAAAATAATTATATATATATATAATATTTTTTTATTATGTATATATAATAATTAATAACTAAATAATTTTTATATTATTAATTTTATTTTTTTATTAATTTGTTATATCAATATAATGGATAATAGTAATAATCTTGTCAAGATTAATGATTTTATTTCCTAATTAATATGAATCCCACATCCCTTTGGAGTGCTGAAATAATAAGGGTTCTTAATTTCATTCATCAAAGATTCTTATCTGTAGTTTATAATTTTTCCAGATTTATCAAAATTCTTTTTGAATTTCTATTAAGTAGTGGTCAATGAAAAAAAGAAATAAAAGTCATTGAACAGATGATACTTCTTCCATGAACTTAGAAAACAATTTGAATTGATGAGACAAAAAAATAAATAGAATAAAGTTATATTAGTATAGAAGGGATTTAGATGATAATTGCTCAACAAAAATCTCTATATAGATGAATTTTTATAATATATATAGAGCTGTATTAAATATAAAACTAATTCTTAAAATTAAATTTTAAAAAAATTATTTATTCCCTACTTTTTTTAAGTCGGTTATCTAATAACATGATTTTGTCAAAAGTAATTTTTTAAAAAAATTTATCAAACACTAAATTAATTTTTAACTTTTTGAAATTACTTTTGAACATTTCGAAAGTAACTTAAAATGCAGCAAATATAGACATGCCCTAAGTTGCGGCCAAGATATACAATTATACACCAATCACCCTAATGAAACACTTTATTCTATATATATTAATTGTTTTTTTCAATTGTAAATTAATTACACACAAATCACCAAAGTAAATCCATTTTGAAAATAAAAAAGAGTTAAAAAATTGATGTTGTCTTTATCATCTCAAATGTTGCATGCATGCTCCTAGTAATCCTAGATATTTCTTTCCATATATATTTTGAAAATTTCTAGTGATGTACATACAAGTTGATGGAGATATTTTCTGCACATTCTGACTCTTGAAATAGATAGGCAAACTGTTTGTTTTTGTTGCAAAGAAAGATTCCTTGCTTTTGCTTTCTCCATTGTCAATGATAATACTTCTCTCATTTGTTTTTTTTTTTTTAACTTTAGTTTTCTTTTGAAACAAAATCCTGAGTCATTTCTTCAATTGCAAGTATAATATTTCTCTGCAGATATACATGATTTTCTTTACTGTCTGTCTCTCAGAAATTTGGGGACCCCATATTGGCCACTGGAAACCATTTTTAAATTGTATGTTTGGTTGCTGGATATATTATGAGAATAAAATAACACAATTTGAGCAATACAAAAAAATCGAGCATCCAAGTTATTGTATTTATTTTGTATTGTAAGACTAAAAGAATATTCAAGAACTTTTTGCTTCACCGTAAAACCTCAGCACCGTATTACCGAACGAAACCTTAATTGAAACTAAAAAAAATATAAGGGTAAGATTATATGCATTTTAAAAAATATTTTGAACACTCATAATTTATAAAAATTTATGATTACAAATATATCCACAATGTCATTTACTAATAAAGACATTTTAATATAAAATAAATAAAAAAATTAATCTAGACACACAAATGCACGCGTGCACCCATGAAATATATATAGTGTAACTATAATATTTTAAACTATATCTTTTATTCGCAACAAATGCATTCCATCACATAAATTTATTAGTTTTAACTAATGTTAATCCTTAAAACTCAATCAGATTACTCAACAGTCCTGTCAAGGAAATCATGACTCGCAAGCTCTATACGTTTGTGATGTAGTAGAAATCATGCTAATCAAATTTCCTCTCAAACTCAATAAAATTATTCCATTTAATTTCATATTAAAGGCGCATACTTATATTAAATCAATTATGAAACCCAGTTATTGATTATTGTTTGCTAAAGGCCCGGCATAAATTGCTTGTTTATTGTTTTGAATCTCAAAAGAAAAATATGGCTTATTTGTTGTTCAAGATCTGAAATAATAATAATATATATAATTTGCAGTGTAGGACAATAATTATTGTACAATGGGTAGAGCTTTTACGGAATCATAGTTAAACTAAAATTGAAAGCATATAAGAAATTTTTGACTTTTGTATTTTTGCTGCGATGAATGTATGAGGAAGAAACAAAGAGGAAGCTTTGTTGGAGAATTTGAAGGATTAAACACAAA